>CM052885.1:63905323-64082925 GCA_028534135.1 Potos flavus
CAACAGCTTTCATCAGACCAGAGATCGTCCCCTTCCTTGAATTCATGCTTACACGGAGGGTGCTACACTTCAGCACTTGGTATCCAGATTTCACGATAGTGTACCCCCCAGATCCTCACCTGGTGTTCACGCCCCTGTGTAATCTTTCTCAGTAAGTAGAGCTGACCTGTACAACCAATAGGAGGTGGCAGAGATGACGTAGTGTGAATCCCAAGGCTCATAAAAGGCATTTTGACTTCTTGGTTGTGCTCTCTTGGATCGCCTCTGGAGGAATTTAGCCGCCATGTCAGGGTCAGAAGGACACTTATGCGGCCCTATAAAAAAAGTCCACATGGTGACAAACCGGGGCTACTAAGTAACAACCAATATTAATGGCAGGTGTGTGAGTGCGCCATCTTGGAAATGAAACTTCCTGCCCCAGTCAAACCTTCAGATGACTATAGCCTTGTCCTCATGAGAGGCCCAGAGGCAGACCCCCCCCCCCAAGCTAAATGCCTTCCAAATAATAGCGTGAGATTATACATGCTTGTCTTAAGCTGCTAAATTTGGGGGTAATTTTTTTATTCAGTGGTAGATAACTAACACAATGTCTTGATTAAGAAATACTTTCTTAGGGGCGCCTGGGTGGCTCAGTGGGTTAAAGCCTCAGCTTTCAGCTCAGGTCATGATCTTGGGGTCCTGGGATCGAGCCCCGCATGGGGTTCTCTGCTCAGCGGGGAGCCTGTTTTCCTTCTCTCTCTGCCTGCCTCTCTGCCTACTTGTGATCTCTCTCTCTGTGTCAAATAAATGAATAAAATCTTTAAAAAAAAAAAAAAAGAAATACTTTCTTAGATCTCTTAAAATTCAGGGACTATGATTTTGTTCCTCTTGCCTTTCCCATGACTCCTATCCCAAAGATGGACACTTTAGAACATGCACACCATGTCCTTGCTTGTTCATTCCTTCAACAAATATTTGTTGAGTATCAATGTGCTGGGCACCGTGTCTACCAAAAAGGACAAAACCGATCAGGTCTCTGCCTGGAAAAGCTTATGATCCAGTCATTAAATAATCACATTATATAATTACCACATAAATGCTTTGAAAATAAAATAAAGGTAAAAGAGCTAAGAGACCTCATCTACCTTGGGGGTGGGGAGTGGTCAAGGAAGGCTTCTCTGTGGAAGCGACAAAAGGATAAGTAGCAATCACTTAGGCAATGGGAAAGGAAGTGAGGAAAGGCATTCTAGGTGTGTGAGTGTCCTTGGCCTGACAGACTTCGGCAGGAAGCAGAGTGAGTCAGCAGGACACTGGCATGAGAAAAGGTCTGTGAGGAAGCCCAGGGCCAAATTATCAGAAGTCTTATGAGCCATGTTCGAGGTAGTTTTGATTTTATTCCAAATGCCCCGGGGGAAGTCACTGGAAGAGCTTTACGCAGGGGATCCATGTCCCTGGCAGGAAGCTAAGAGGATAATGCTTTGGAGATGGTGAAGAATAGGGCTGCAGTGACATGGCCCGTGGGTGGCTCCTGCCATCATCCTTGGCGGGAGAGGACAGTGGCTTGGGCTGAAATAGTAGCAGTGGAAATGAAGACAACTGGACAGCAGCAAGAGATGTTTTTGGAAGCAGAATGGACGGCAACTGGAAGCGGATGGAACGGGGAAAGAGGCAGGTGTGGAGACTTACAGATTAATCGGTTACAGGTGCAGAACCTTCAGCAGACATTCCACAGAGGCCACCTGGGCTGGGCCCTTCCCTACCTGGAGGGAGAGGGGACCCCTTCCTCTGGCCCATGACCCTATCTCCACTTCCCAGCAGCTCTCATCAGGCCTCAGCTGTCCTGTTAGCATCTACCCGGTGGCCGTGCCAGATCTGTGTGCCCCACAACACAGGAAACAACATTCATTTTCATTCATGGCTGTATGGCCAGGGCCTGGCCCAGGGTCTGGTACAGAATAAGTGCTCAATCAATATCGGATGAAGGAATGTATACCAAATACATGGGTCAGTGAGTGCATACAGGCCCTCCCATGCCCCCCATGTCTATCCCTTTGATCTTGCTCTGGACATGGAATCCAGCCCCAAAGAGCTCCTGTTAGGAGCCCTGCAGACAGGCCTGGGTCAGGAGGGAGAATTCAGGAGCCAGAAGGGCACAAGCCCCAATCTCTTGGTCTTGCCTGCCGCCCCTGCCAGCCCCTAGACGCTTTGCCTGGGTCCCGGCTCTGGCCCCAGCCCCTGCCACGGCACCTCAGAGGTCCCGGCTCATACCTCGAGACCCACTTCGTACTGACTCTGCACAGCCCTCCACCAAACAGGAGGCAGGGCCTCCAGAGCTCGGGTTCTAATAACTGTGTCTAAGTCAGCCGGGGGCTCGGCCACAGTGCAGCTTCTCAGGGCCCTCTCCCGGGGAATGTGACCCATTAGGTCTCCAGGCCCCAAACCACATGCTGAACAAACACACCCCATGTTGCAGGGGGTTCCAAGAGGACCCCCTGAGAAACTCTGCGGCACAGCGTTCAGGCCTGGGTCATGCTGGGATCACACCGGGCCGAGCTGTGCATCCTCACAACCTCGGCAACAGACTGAATGAGAATTAGGCCTCGTCCAAGGGTTAGGGCCTGCACGGCCATTAGAAAACACGCCTCGGCCAGGCCAGCGCGAGCTGACATGAGGGGACCTCTCACATCACATCAAACATTGCAACGTGCCCATACCCCATGTTAAAGATCTCTCTTTGCTTCAGGAAATTGGAAAGGACTTTTATCTATGTTAGCTTTCTAAAATATCCATATTCTTATTTTCATCTATAAATACATTACATAATAACACTTATCAGGCATTTATATAACAATAGAGTTCAATTGTAGGTGTTCACTGACATTTCCTGGGTATTTAATTAACATTTGCTAATTTCAATTTAGAAATTTTTTTTAAGGGGTGCGTGGATGGCTCAGTGGGTTAATAAAGCCTCTGCCTTCAGCTCAGGCCATGATCTCGGGGTCCTGGGATAGAGCCCCGCATCGGGCTCTCTGCTCAGCAGGGAGCCTGCTTCCCCCTCTCTCTTTGCCTGCCTCTCTGCCTACTTGTGATCTCTCTCTGTCAAATAAATAAATAAAATCTTAAAAAAAAAGAAAGAAAAATTTTTAAAAGATTTTTAAGTAATCTTGGGGCACTTGGGTGGCTTAGTTGGTTAAGCATCTGCCTTTGGCTCAGGTCATGATCCCCTGGTCCCGGACCAAGCCCTGCATGGGGCTTCCTGTTCAGCTGGGAGTCTGCTTCTCCCTCTCCCTCTGCCCTCCCACCCCCGCTGTGTGCTCTAACTCAAATAAAATAAAAGATTAAGTAATCTCTATACCTAATGTGGGGCTCGAACTCACAACTCTGAGATCAAGAGTCACAAGCTCAAGCGCCTAGGTGGCTCAGTTGGTTAAGCGACTACCTTTGGCTCAGGTCATGATCCCGGAACTCCGGGATCAAGTCCCACATCGGGCTCCCAGCTCCATCGGGTGTCTGCTTCTCCCTCTGACCTTCTCCTCTCTCACTCACTCTCTCTCTCTCTCTCTCTCAAATAAATAAAATCTTTAAAAAAAAAAAGTCACAAGCTCTTCCAACTGAGCGAGCCAGGTGCCCCTCAACTTAGAAATTTTTCTCTCTTAGAGTCATACATTTTAAATTTGGGTTTCAAATATTTTCCAAAGGCCCTTAAAAAGCCAGCAGGCCCAGAGCAAGGTGCCTACAAAGAGGTACTGTGCCACCTGAGGCAGTTTTCCCAAAGCTACTTGGGGGGTGGGAGGGAGGTGTCTGGGTTAGTGCAGGGCGGGGATTGGGGGGCCTCCTCGTTGCCACACAAGCCCCCAGGCATCATCTCGACACTGCTGGGGTGGGGAGCAAGGTAGTGCTGGGCTCGGTGTGGCAGATATCCACCTGCCACCTGGGCACTAAATATAGCCCATACACAAAGCCCGCTCTGCCTGGGCACCTGCAGAGTCGGCTTAATTGGCTAGAATTGCCGCAGAGAGAAGCTCTGTTGAAATGAATTGAAAACAGGCTCTGCCCCATAACTCTAGGATGCCGAGGTTCACAATCAGACAATGGATTCTTCCTGCCAGCCACAAATATTGCTGGCCTCAGTCACTGATAAATCCTTCAGCTTGATCATCCCTTGTGTCAAGGGCAGTCCCGGTGCAGATGTCGGGTGTCCTTGCTTTCCCCAGTGACAGGACAGAGTAGGATATTCCGCCTCCAGTGTTCTGTTCCCTAGTGCCATGAACTAAATGTTTGTGTCTCTGTGAAATTCACATGGGGAAGCCCTCACTCTCAGTTATCCGGAGATGGGGCCTCTAAGAAAGGAAGCGAGATTAAATGTGTTCATAAGGGTGGGGCCCTGATCAGGTAGGACTACTGTGCTCTTAAGAAGAGATGCCAGAAAGATCCCTCCCGGTGCTCACAGGAAGGGTCATGTGAGCCCCCAGTGAGATGGCAGCAGCCTACAAGCCAAGAAAAGAGGTCTCCGAGCAGATCCTACCTTGCTGGTACCTTCATCTTTGACTTCGCAGCCTCCAGAGCTGGGAGAAATTTTTGTTGCTCAAGCCACTCAGTCTGCATGAGCTAATTAACTTAGCCCCTTGTTTCTCCAGTCTGTGACCCCTCGGCACCCAGCCCCACCGCAGGCCCACTCCCATTCGAGGCTGAGTTAGAACAGGAGGGCCAGGTGCTTCAGGCACTCTAATTGGATTAAGGTTTTGGGCTAGCAGGCATCTACTCCTCCGTCTGAATGAGGGATTCTCCGGGGAGAACACTTCAGGGTGGGAAAAGAGAACACTTCGAAACTAAAAAAAGTTTGGTCCCTCAAATTTGCCAGAAGTAGGTCTTAACAGAACTCCATTCATGGGTAGTCTGCTGGGGGAGGGGCTGCTGCTCTGAACTAAGCTAGCCTGGACTGGGGACTGGAGGATGGACAAGGGCAATGGGAAGTCTTTATTTATTTATTTTAATATTTAAAATATTTTATTTCTTTATTTTAGAGAGAGGGAGGGGAGGGTACCTGGGTGTCTGCCTCAGTCAGTTAGGTGTCTGCCTTCAGCTCAGGTCATATTGGGCTCCCTCCTCAGCAGGGAGTCTGCTTCTCCCTCTCCCTCTGCCCTTCCCCTGCTTGTGCTCTGTCTCTCTCTATAAACAAAAAATCTTCAGAGACAGACAGAGAGAGTGTGCACCGAGTGGGGGGAGGGGCAGTGGGAGGGGGAGGGGCAGTGGGAGGGGGAGAAAGAGAATCTCAAGTGGACTCTGCACTGAGCACAGAGCCCAACCCAGGACCCTGAGATCCCGACCTGAGCCCAAACCAACCGACTCAGCTACCCAGGCACTGGGGCGGGGGAAGGTCTTTAAATATCCTTCAACTGATGCTGGATACGATTCTTTCCAAAGGAGAGGGAGCAGTACATTTTATAGAGTGTGCATCCACCACGGTTGAAGAAATGATAACAGACTTAAGACTGTTTGCCCTTTCACCTTCACCTGCCCTGGGTGATCGTTAGCTGGGGGCGATTTAGTCCTTCGTACAGACTCTACTCAACTACTGGAGGAGGCCAGCAACACTGCACTGAGAAGGATTTTAAGGCCTCTTCTGAGATTGGTGAAAAACAGAACCTTGATGGATTAGCCATGTCTGCCAAGGCCACAGTGTGGGAGGGACAACCGGGGGTTTGCTGATTTCACTCTGATGCAAAAAGCAGGGTTGATACATGAAATCATTAACTGAGTGATTAAATCTGACTCTTCTGTGCTGATGCTATCATTTATTTCTTTGTCATTTATTGTCATTTATTTGTATAAATAAGATTTTTGAGCTTAACTATTCATAAAGGAAAAATAAGCAAGATTAGAAAAAAATTCAGAAACGAGCAATAAGTACAGGGAATTCGCCCCACAAGATAATACTATAATTCTGTTTTCTGTTTGTAGTCGATTTTACAATTTCACACCTCTGAAATTAAGGGGTGTCATTCGGTGGTAGTCACTGCTTGTCCACGACAATTGACATGGGCTGAGATTTTCAGAGACTTGGAAGAAATCCCGGATCAATAGTGAGGCATCCTTTAAAGAAATGCTGTATCATGAAACTAACACTATTGAAGACACAGAGGACAATATTTGTTGGAAAACAAGGACATCGGTGCTCAGAATCAAAACAGGAATATGAAGACATTTTAGAACTACCTTAGCCAATTTATTGTGCCTAGATTTTCTTTCTTATGTATGTCCAAGTGTGATATATGATAAACTTCTATGTCTATGTAAGTCTAAATGTGCTCTTTCAGGAAGTATACATTAAAATTATAAGTATAAATTTTACATTTTAAGCATTGTGTTATGGTTTAACTGGCAGTTATTGGTTTCGTTTCTTTCTTGGTGGTTCCTAAAATAGCAGTGGATCCTACAATCAATGGCACTTGGATTAAATGAAAAATAGGTTATTATAAAGCAACAATAATTCAAACACTGCACTACTAGAGTGTAACAGATTCATTCATTCATTCATTCATTCAGTCGAGTATTTATGACCTACTTAGTACATGCAAGGCACTCTCAGATGCAGAAGACTGTCCATAAAAGAAAGTAACAAGCCATTGCCCTTGTAGGGACTTACTGCTAACAAGAATAGGTATACCCTAAACAAACACGCAAATACTGTTTATACTGTGTATAATATTTCAGGGTTGGTAAGGACAGGGTGAGAGGACAGAATGTGGGGGTGCAGGACAGGGTTTCTATTCGATAAAGAGTTTTCAGGGAAGACCTTCCAAGAAGGTAGCATTTGAGTGGAGACCTGAGGAGATGAAGGAGAGAGCTATGTGTAAAGCTAGGGGAAGAGCATTGTAAGTAGAGAAAAGAACATGCTAAGGCCCTGAGGCAGGAGTCCCCTTGGTATGTTCGAGGAACAGAAGGGGGACCAGTGTGGCTGGAGCTCAGTGAGAGAGTGGGTACGGTAAGGAGATAAAGGTCTGAGGGGAGGAGTAGGTCAAGTAGGCCTTGGGGACTTTCATGGGACTTTGGGAGCCACTGGAATGTTTTGAGCAGAGGAGGATGTAACTAACTTAGATTTTTAAATCTAAGGGAAGTGGAATCAGGGCTGCCGCAGAAAGACCAGTTAGGCAGCTACTGCCATAACCCAGGTAAAAGAGAGTGGGGCAGGGATGGAGGTGGTGGGAGCCGACTGGATTCTGGGTATATCTGAGGGCAGAGCTGACAGGAATGAATGTGAAGAGAGGAGTTAAGACTTGAATACTTTTGAGTTGAGCTTTGGAATGAATGGAGCTGTTTTTGGGGTGGGGGACTTTGTGGGAGAAGCAAGTTCTGGAGAAGATCAGGAGCCTGGATTTAGAAACGTTAAGTCTGAATGCAGATTAAGCCTCTAGGTGGACACTCAGAAGACAGGAGTCCAGAGGTGAGAGAGAGGTCTGGGCCAGAGAATAAGTACTACCTACCATCCAAGCACAGCAGGCCTTTGCGGTGAAGCTGGTGAGACCTGCCTGAGAGAGAGGAAAGGTACCAGGACAGAGCGGGTGGTGGGTGCGGTGAGACAGAAGAGGGAGGGGAGGACAGCCGAGCCGAGGCTGAGAAGGAGCGGCCAGACACATGGGTGAGAACCAGAGGAGACAAGGCTCTCTCCAGTCATGTCTCCAGAGGGTGCCTGTGGCAGAGCCATGGACCGGAGCAGAAGTCTCTGGAATAGACCCCAGTACTTAGAGGAATTCGAGGTTCAGTAAAAGAGGCATTTCAGACCCGTGGGGAAAGAGGAATTTTTCAGTAAATGGGGTTGTTGTCTGAGGAAAAAAGTGCTGGATGGGATAGATTTCAAATGTGTCCAATATCTAAGTGTATAAATAAATAAATCTTTAAAAACATATACTAGAAAAAACCATAGAGAAAAGGTATTTTTTTAAAGATTTTATTTATTTATTTAGAGAGTGAGTGGGGCAGGGAGGGGCACAGGAAGAGAGAGATTCTCAAGCAGACTCTGCGCAGAGCTCACCACAGGTCTCCATCCCATGATCCTGAGATCATGACCTGAGCTGAAATCAAAAGTCTATTACTTAACTGACTGAGCCACCCTGGTGCCTGAGAAAAGGCTTTTAAAACAATCCTTTGTTGGTATAAAGCAAAAAAGAGTGATTAATGTGCCTACATAATAATAAAAACTATTTGCATGACAAAAATGATCTCCAAGAAGTCCAAAGACAAGTGTCAGATCCAGAAAAATAGTATATTCATTTCAGCTTAATTTCTCTCGTATCCATAATGATAACAACAACACTAATAAGAGAACAATAATCAATAAAAACATGGGTAAAAATTGTGCACTGGCCACTCAGGAAAGGGAAAGGCAACTGGCTTCTAAGTCTCTCTAAAAGAGGTTCGGACTTATCCACAATAAAAGTAATACCAATTAAAATTGCATAAGAGAACAGTTTTCACCAATTGAATTATTTTTAAAAATTAAAATTTGATAGGACACTGTATTAAGGAGAGTAAGGGCCTCTCACTGCCTCCGGCTAGGAGTATATATAAACTGTAAGAGCACTATGGAGACAACATGGCCAATAATCACTAAAATTACGAATATAACTTTGGACACCGCATTTCTTTTCTTTTTTTAAAAAGATTTTATTTATTTATTTGACAGGGAGACAGGGAGCGAGCACAAACAGCGGGAGGGCAGAGGGAGAGGGGGAAGCAGGCTCCCTGCGGAGCAAGGACCCTGGGATCATGACCTCAGCTGAAGGCAGAACGACTGAACTATCCAGGCACCCCGGACACAGCATTTCTTCTTTTAGGAATATACCTGCCCGTGTAGGAAATGATGTATGTACAGGGTTATTCGTGCATGATTGATTCTGTTTTTTTTAAAGACTTTATTTATTTGACAGAGAGAGAGAGAGAGACAGAGAGAGAGGGAATATAAGCAGGGGGAGTGGGAGAGGGAGAAGCAGACTCCCCGCCAAGCGGGAAGCCTGACACAGGACTTGATCCCAGGACCCGGAGACCATGACCCGAGCCGAAGGCAGACGCCTAACTGACTGAGCCACCTAGGCACCCCTGATTTTGTTTTTTTGCATTTATTTTGAAAAAATCTCACACTTAAAGAAAATTTGCAAGTATGGTTCAAGGAACATGATTTTTCCTTGAATTATTTGAGAGTAATTTGCTGACTTCACGACCTCCCTGCTGGGCAAATACCTTAGCGTGTATTTCTCTCAAATAATTCTCCTTCATAAAAACATTCTTCATAACCACAATACAGCCATCAAAATTAGTAAGTGAACAATTAAGGAAAATACTAGAATAAACCCTGTGGTGGTTAGAATTAGAAAGTATCAGTGTGAGCACATGGTTTTCCATATACAGAGAGACAGAAGCAAATGTGGACACAAACAGGTGTGTGCCTTCCCCAGCTCTGTGCCCTGACAGCCCCTGGAGGCAGTGACATCCCAATAGCAGTGAGCACATCAAGGGCCCAGAACTGGCTTCTAAACAGCCTTTTCCATATTCCCTCCAGGGAATGAGCGCTCCTTGGAGAAACGGCTAATTCCCGGGTGGGACAAGCCAAGTACAAGATGAGCACAGAACCTTTCTTGAAGACTGTGATGATGTTTTGAAGCTGTTAATGTGTTTGTTCAGTTCTTCGGCAGTGCTAATGCTGCTGTAGTAAAAACATTAAAGCCACTTACCACAAATTTAGTGTTCACTCTGTGTTAGGCACTTTCAGATATTATTTTGATTCATCATTCATACTTCTCAATAACTCTGAGAAGTAGATTATCCTAACTTGTATCGTGAGAAAACAAAGGCTTACTGGTAACTTGACCTAGTGTCCTTGAACTCGGTTTGGGGTCCCCAAGGGTCTCACACTGACTTCCTTTTCCGACCCTGCACCCTGTTCTCAGGGGACCCCAGCACTTCTGTCTGCACCATGTGACTCTGTGCCCTCGCCTCCGTTGGTTGACCAGGAATCTGATGCTGGAAGCAAGTGGGTCAGTCTTGAGGGACATGCAGACATGAGACGTGAAACTCAAGAATGAGAGACACCGAGACACGTGATCGCTGAGACTGAGACAGGTTAGGGGCAGTACTCGGGAGCAAGACCCACCAACGGCTCCTGCTGAGTGTGGCTCTCAGTCCTGCGTGTGATCGTTACTGCAAATTGTGCTTTTGTGTTAGAGCTAGACTGAATCCATTGTACTGCTAGCAATCAAAACAGCCTTAAGTAATAAGCAAGAATCACATATGGTAGAGAAGGGATCTGAACATTAACCTCTGAAGTCTGGTCCTTCCTTCCTTTCTTCCTTCGCTCCTTCCTCCCTTCCTCCCTCCCTCCCTCCTTTCTTCCTTTCCGAGAGAGAATCCTAAGCAGGCTCCACACTCAGCAGCGCTGAGTCCAACTGAGGGCTCGATCTCACGACCTGAGACCACAACCTGAGCTGAAATCAAGAGTCAGGCACTCAACGACTGAGCGACCAGGGGCCCCGAAGTCTGGTTCTTTTACACTATTCTGTCCCATCGTTCCTGGGAACCAGTTAGTCACGGTGACAATTACACATATCCACAGCTATTCTAACAAGGCGTTTAATCGATCATTCCAGGCCACAAGCCATCCGGCCATCCTGCGGGAAGACCATGCAGAGAAGGTGAGCCCCTGAGGTGACGCAGAAAAACCCAACCATCCCGGTGTCCCAACTGGGATGCTCCTGCCGAGATGCGGGACGTGAGAGTGTAGGCATTGTGAGTGTTTCAACCCCAGCTCCCGTCCGGCTGCAGCCACATGAGAGAGCCCCAGGCGAGACCACCCAGAGGAACCATCCAGCGAAGCCCCGGGTACCTTGCAGAACTGTGAGAAATAATAAAATGGTGGTTGTTTTTAGCAACTAGGTTTGGGGATGGTTTGTTATGCAGAGCAGATAACCAAAATAGCTGGCTTCTTTGGGAGAGTGGCACGTAAGATGAACAGCCAGAGACTGAGTGGGCGTGGGGATGGGGGGGCGGGCGGCCCTAGGGGAAGGCGAGCCAAGGCAGAGGGATCAGGACGGAGCTTGGCACGTTTGCAGAGTTTTGAGAGACCCGCATGGCACAGCAGCCCCATGATGGGGAGGGTGGGACCCGTGGAGGTGAGAGCGAGGCCCTGCAGGTCTCCAAAGGAGCCTGGCCTGTATTCTAACTGCGGTGGGCACCACTGAGGGGTCTGAGCAGGGGGCAGCACGATTAGATGGGGAGCTCTGGATGCCTCCCTGGCTGCTGCGTGGGCTGCTGTGTGTTGAACATTAGACTCAGGGTCAGAGGCAGGAAGACCGGTTGGAGAGCCATGAACTAGTGCCTGCAAGAGGCCTGAATGGGGGTGGTGGGTTTGAAGGGAAGTAGAGGAGCTCGATGCATAGTTTGGAGGGAGAATGAACAGAGCTTGGTGATGGACTGGATGTGGGGTATGAATGAGAAGAAGTGCTAAAACTGACTCCCAGGTTCTTGAGTTAACAACTGGGTGGAAGCTGGTGTCATTGACTGTGATGGGGAAAGCCGTGGGAAGACAAGACTGGGGTTGGAGGGGGGATCAAGAGCTCACTTTTGCACACATTATGTTGGCGATGTCAGGGAGACATCAAGTAGAGATGTGAGTCGGCAGCTGAACATACAAGTCTACATTTTAGAAAACTGATCTGGGCTAAGGATATAGATTTGGGAGTCGCCCGCTCAAAGACGATATTTAAAGCCACGAGAAACAATGATTTTGCTTACGCGGGAAGGAGGGAGAGAAAAGGCGGCGAGGGACACTAACATTAGGTGCCTGGAGAGGAGGGTACCCTGGCAAATAACCTGACTTACAGTCAGGACGTCCCTTGAGGGCACAGGAAGCAAGTTCAAAAAGTTTCCATGTAACAGCTGTTTGGATATTTGAAGACGGGGCAGTGTCCCCGAGGAGATGCCTCTAGATGACACTTTCCACACCCTCTGTGTCTTTCCTCATATGGCATCAAAGTCCTTCTGCATATGGGTCCTTCTCCTCTCAAAGTCCCTGTAACGGAGTGTAACTGTTCAGGTGAGACAGAGCGGGTGAAACTCGCTAAACAGCACGGTAGCTACCAAACAAGCAGTGACATGGGGACAGCTGAGGACAGATGGACAACTCACGGTTGTTGCTGAGAGATTTTTCATTGCTTTTCCCATCTGTGGAAAAGGGCTGACGATTTCAGAGAAAGCCCCATAAACAACCGCAGGAGCTCAGGCACTCTGTTACTGCCTGACAGCCTCCGTGGCAGAGAACTAGATTGTTTCCCAGGGCAAAAAATAAAAAATAAAACAAATAGTGTAAAACTTCTCACAAGATGCGAGCATCAGAGGCTGCTTGCCTGCTTTATGGGGATAGCTCAAGATGGATTGTTTGGGGAAAGCCAAAACCTATAAATACAGAGCAGAAAAGTTCTCCATCTTTTGCTCATTTACTCCACAAACTTTTTCACTGCTGAGACGCCAAGGCCCAGATAAATATGCGAGCTATGCTGTTATTTCCTTCCAAGCCCTGCCTGGGATAGGAGGCCTGCATTCTCCATCCGTGCTGTTTCGATTCACCGTAGGAGTTTTCGGCTTTGGTTACTACACGTTGTGCCCAGAAATCTAGAGAGCAGTAAGCATGCATATGAGCACATGGGGGCCCACGTGCAGGCGTGGACACGTGCACACATGCCCACACACACCATGCACCATAACCACCCCTCCCCGGCCCCCCAACCTCCCAGACGTGGAGTTTGAAACCTGTGTTCAGTATTATTTTGGCAAGAAAGGGTTCTTCACTCTTCACCTTTCCCTTCTCCTTTCACGGCTAGCCAGTGTGGATAACATCTTTTGCAGGGACAGACTCGGTCAGAATAACAATGGGGAGGCTCACCCGGCAAGGCCATCCGGGTTATTGAGAACAGGGTTGGTTTGCTTTAGAGATGCTCCAGTCTGAAGAGGGAGGGAGACTAGAGAGAGAAGAGACCCTCCCCCCAATGTGATTATCTGGGTGTTTTATGATTTCTTTAAAGTTGTCTCTATTTATTTATTTATTTATTTTTAAAGATTTTATTTACTTATTTGACAGAGAGATCACAAGTAGGCAGAGAGGCAGGCAGAGAGAGACGGGGAAGCAGGCTCTCTGCTAGGCAGAGAGCCTGATGCGGGGCTCGATCCCAGGACCCTGAGACCATGACCCGAGCCGAAGGCAGAGGCTTAACCCACTGAGCCACCTAGGTGCCCCTAAAGTGGTCTCTATTTAAGTAATCTCTCCACCCCACCTGGGGCTGGACCTGATGACGCCCCCCATCCCGCCCTCGAGATCAAGAGTCACATGTTCCTTAGACGGAGCCAGCCAGGGGCCCCCTTCTGGGCATTTTAAAGAAAAGCTTGGCCTTTCCTGGGGACTCTAGGTACGGGGTATGTGAGGATAATCATTCTAGAGCAGTGATTCTCCAAGTGGGATTCCCCCACCCAGCTGCAGCCCCACCACCTGGAAATGTGTGAGAAATGCAAATTCTCAGGCCCCGCCCCAGACCTCCTGAATCAGCCTCTGGGGGTGGAGCCTGGCCATCTGTGGTTCTGATTCCGGGCTCAGGCCGGAGAAACTCCGCTCTGGAGGAGGGCTTTCTTTCCAGTAATGAACTATACCTTCACATTCCGTGAAGTATTATGTGCATATACTTTTACATTCGGAAAATGTAACACAAACTACTGAGTCTTTGGGAAGGGAGGCAAGAAGGGAGACCACGGCACATTAGAATCCCAGAGGTAGAGTTTTATGTTCACCAAAGGGAAGCAAGGACTGATAAAGGTTGTGAAACCCTATTTAGAAAGAAGGAAGACGGTCTCTCTGAGGCAGGCTGTAGGGGCTGGGTCCAGGGCTCCAGGCATTGGGGGAATGAGAGAAGGGCAGGCACTCATCCCTGCCCCCGAAGGCCAGGCCTGGAGCAGGCTTTTCTTAGGTGAAGTTCTGTTTTTACCCAGCAGACCTTATGGGTAAGTAGTGCGTGCATGTGTACTCACCTGTGTGTGTACACAGGGGGCCAGAAGCAGCTGCCCCCCACCCCACCCATCAGCATCTGGCTTTCAGCACTGGGGGCAGTCTGCAATATACCAGAGACCCCAGAATGCAAAAGGGGTTGATTTCTAGCTTCCAGGGACTCTTGGGGTGATTCCTGAGCTACTTCCCCCCACCCCCACCCCCCACAGTGTCTCCCAAAGTCAGTGGCCCCACCCAGAGATTCTGATTCCAGTGGCTTGGAGTGAGGCTGAGAAATCTGCATTTTAAACAAGCTCCCCTTGGGCAGCAGACAGTTAAGCATCACTTTTTTTTTTTTTTAAGATTTTATTTATTTGTTTGAGAGAGAGTGAGTGATAGAGAGCACGAGCTGGGGAGGGGGGAAGTGAGAGAGGGAGTAGCAGATTCCCTGTTGAGCAGGAAGCTCAATGTGGGACTCGATCCCAGGACTCTGGGATCATGACCCGAGTCGATGGAGCCACCCAGGCACCCCAAGCATCACTCTTGATTTTGGCTCAGGTCACGATCTCAGTGTTGTGAGATCGAGCCCCACATCGGGCTCCGTACTCAGCATGGAGTCTGCTTGTCCCTCTCCCTCCCCCCAGTCGTGCTCTCTCTCTCCGTCTCTCTCTAAAATAAATGAATAAAAGTCCTAAAAAAAAAAAAAAATACAAGGGAACCAAGGGCAAAAATGAACTATTGGGACTTCATTAAGATCAAAAGCTTTTTCACAGCAAAGGAAACAGTCAACAAAACCAAAACACAACTGACAGAATGGGAGAAGATATTCGCAAATTACATATCAGAGAAAGGGCTAGCATCCAAAATCTATAAGGAACTTATCAAACTCAACACCCAAAAAACAAATAATCCAATCAAGAAATGGGCAGAAGACATGAAAAGACATTTCTGCAAAGAAGACATTCAAGTGGCCAACAGACACAGTGGCAGAGCATTTGACTGCAAATGGCCAACAGACACATGAAAAAGTGCTCAACATCACTCAACATTAGAGAAATACAAATCAAAACCACAATGAGATACCACCTCACACCAGTCAGGATGTCTAAAATTAACCAGTCAGGAAACGACAGATCTTGGTGAGGATGCGGAGAAAGGGGCACCCTCCTATGTTGTTGGTGGGAATGCAAGCTGGTGCAGTTATTCTGGAAAACAGTATGGAGATTCCTCAAAAAGTTGAAAATAGAGCTACCCTATGGCCCAGCAATTGCACTACTGTGTATTTACCCCAAAGATACAAATGTCGTGATCCGAAGGGGCACATGCACCTGAATGTTTATAGCAGCCATGTCCACAATAGCCACACTATGGAAAGAACCTAGATGTCCATCCACAGATGAATGGATAAAGAAGATGTGGTATATATACACAATGGAATACTATGTAGCGATCAAGAGAAACGAAATCTTGCCATTTGCAATGACGTGGATTGAACTAGAGGGTATCATGCTAAGTGAAATAAGTCAATCAGAGAAAGACAATTATATGATCTCACTGATATGAGGAATTTGAGAAACAAGACAGAGGCTCATACGGGATGGGAGGGAAAAATGAAACAAGATGAAACCAGAGAGGGAGACAAACCATAAGAGACTCTTAATCTCAGAAAACAAACTGAGGGTTGTTGGAGGGGAGGGGGATGGGAGGGATGGGGTGGTTAAGTGATAGACATTGGGGAGGGTATGTGCTATGGTGAGTGCTGTGAATTGTGTAAGACTGATGAATCACAGACCTGTACCCCTGAAACAATACATTATATGTTAATAAACAAACAAACAAACAAGCCCCTTCCCACCAAGGAATTCTGAGGCAGGAGCTTCATGGACCGCACTTAGGCTATTAACAGACGTTTTTATTTTGGATAATGGTGCTTGGGGGAAGGCAGAGGTGGCACTGAGGAGCCAAGAAGGAAATATGCTTGGACATCAGTGTATCTGACAGGTCCTATCACGAGTGTGAACCAGTTAAGGAGCGGTGGGACAGAAGGATGGCCTAGTAAGATGTGTCACCACGGGACACAGAGGTATTCATTTGGGCAATAAATGTCAGGCTCTTAGTCAATCGCTGGGGTGTCTGAGGGTTGCCTAGCCAGTCTGGTTATCAGAGGCATGCTACCTGTTCCTTCTAGAAGGGAGACGTCACAAGGCCACCGCGGCCAGTTCTCTGGGGTGAGAAAGCAGCTTGGGACCATCTGTAGAACAAGGTCTCTGAAGGTCCACCAAGGGTGGGAGAGGCATGCCTGCAGCCTGGAGTTTATAGCTGGGTCACATAAAGGCGATTTGATGAGTTCTGTCAAGCCTCTCCCAAACACCTGCAGGGCTCTCCAAGACGGCCTTCTGCGATGGCGGCAACATTCTGTATCTGAGCTGCCTGACTAGGCAGCCACCAGTCACACGTGGCCATGGAGAACCAGAGATACGGCTAGCGCTGCCAAAGAACTGATGCTTAAACTTTCCTTCATTGTAATTTATTTAAATGCAGCTTTCATGACCTCACGTGACTGTGACCACTGCATCAGATGGTCAGCCCCAGCGGGAAGCTCCCCTCATCAACCATGTCGCTGTGCTGGGAGGGAGGCAGCTCGCCCAAGGGCCCTTCCCTGGGGGAAATGGCTCCTCTCTCCCATCAGGGGCTGTCTGTCTAGGCACTGTGTAAGCCGGAGGCTGTGGAGGTGAAGCCTCCTGTTTCCTTCCGGCTCTTTCTCTGCTCTGACACGATGTCTCCCAGTTATTTCCCAGCAGCCACCCCTGTTCCAGGACTGTCAGCCTTGCCTGGTTCAAGGTCAAGGGGCCCGTCCAAGGCTGGAATGCAGGCTCTGCTCTTTAGTTCTGGAAAGCACGTGCAAGGGGTGGAGGCAGGGACCAGTCTCATGTCCCTTGTTTGGAACACAGGCGAGCTTCGTAACTGCTTTCCTCACTCTGATCTCCCCATTTCCCACTTAAAGATAAAAAGGGAGATTGAACATAAAATGAAACAGAGCTATTCTCGACGATGACATTTTTAAAAGGCAAGTGCATCATAGACGCTGTAAACATCCAGCTGTGCGAAAAAATACGAACCCTCAGCTAGCCACACAGGGCTGCCCCACATGGTCCAGCAGACTCTCTGGGATTAAAAATCCCTCACACAGGCATTACCTGAGACAGATTTGGCACATCTCTGCCAAGGTTGGCAAAAGACTTTGATCTTCAGCTTCCATCCAGGCTGCCCCTGGCGAGGTGAAGGCCTGCAGCACAGGCCCGCGCTCCAGAGCTGCCTGAGGCCAGGGCACAGAGCAGGGTGTAGGCACTGATCTAGGGGAGGGATGGGGGGCCGCTGGGTGGGGGTGAGGGTGTGACCTTGAAGGTCACAGAACACAGGGCAGAGAAAAAAAGGGGGCACTAACTCCATCCCCAGGAAGATCTGAAAGATCAGCTTAGGAGCTGACCAAATAGGGACTCTGGCGGCTGGCTCCCTTGAAAGTGGGTCCCAGAGGGAAACAAAGGCTGTGGCTGTTCTCAGCTGGAGTGGTCCTGGCCCCCCGGGGCAGGACATGGCGCCTGGCAATGCCGCTCATCAACAGCTAGCTTTTCAGTTGCTCTGGGAGCTGCCGACTCTTTCTGGGGTTGGGGGCCTGGCTATTCTCCTTAGAACATTAGAAAAGACCTCCGTTCTCTGGGCAGACCTCCCGGATGGGCCAGGGGTCGCATATGAGAAGGCCTTGGGGAGGAGAACACAGTGACAAGTCTCTCCTCCCTCCCAATGTCACCAACCAGCCCCACTGTCTAGAACAGACAGCAGTCCCATGGGGCAGTTTCAGAGGTAAGAGTACCCTGGTTACCACAGGCCAGGATAGCAACTGCGTGGCTATGACCCTTAAGGTCGGGAGTAGAGCTTCTGATGGCTTAAGGATAAAGAGTAGCAGAAGACCTATGAACAGAGGTCAGTGCGTCGTGTAGCTTTGCAAAGGTTGATGATGAAGGATGACAAAAATCTCAAGCCCAAGGCTACAGCAAGAAGCAAAGCCTGACATTTGGAATCTCCAGAGCCTGCCTCCTCCTCCCTCCTTCTAGAGAGGCTGGGTGCTGGCAGGTCAGCGTCTCAGGGTGTGACTCATGTCTCCCTGCCTGGGATGCCGGCAGCCACCCCTCCGCCCTCACAGGCCCGCTTGAGACATGACTGCTCATTCCTTTTATTTATTCCCCGTTCCTCAACCACCTCTCCTCACCCCAACCTATGACTAATGTGCACCCACCACCACAGGGCATTCTGGGAGGGCATCACCACCACTGCAATTATCTGGATCGTTGAGCCCCTAAAATGTCTCTTCACCCCCCAGCATCAGCTTTGCTCTGAAATTATCCATATAACCCCAGCAATTCAGATGCATGGTCTATACAGTGAGAATGAATCCTCATCCACTAGTTTCCACGGGTTGTGAAGGTTAGCTCCAGGCTGGCCAAGAATTCCTTCCCGTTAGCCATTTCACTCTGGGGCTCTATTCAGACCCTCAGTGTTGGTATAAAGATTATTTTAAGCTAAAGACCTTTGAGATTCAACAGATGCAGATAAAAGCCTTCTCGGAGCTTCTCTTATCTGACTAAAAGCAGAAACTTCTGAGAAATGAGGACTGCCATAAATTCCCTCTTTGGTGTCGGTCTACTCCCAGGAGACAGATCAAGAACAAACAAGCCATCAATCCCCTCCCCAGGGAAGTTCTAGAGCTCTACAGGAAGAAAGACCACTCACATCTGCATAAACAAATGTCATCACAGACTTTAGCTCCCATTTTGTTCTCCTAAAAACCCATTTGTCTTTCCCAAAGAAACTTATTTGCTCTTCCCATAGGAGCTTTCCCTTTCTTTCCATTTTCTCTGCTAAGTTAAGTATATAAGCTCCAAATTCCAACCACCCTTTGGAGTTCCTCATGACTGAGCACTCCCTCACATATGCATGACACATGTGTAAATAAACATCTTCTTCCTGCTGCTGTTGGTTTAATTTGCAGTATCTAGTCCCTGAACCTAAGAGGGTGGAGGAAAAGTTTTTCCTTCACTACATTACCATCCTCTCATACCTCAGAAACATGTTCGTTTTAGTGCTAATGGGAGCTTAGAAATGAATTCGTCCAGTGATACACACGAGAAGTTCCAGCATCTTTTGAAACAAAGACATGTCTCTGCCATGCCCCAGAGATGTTCTCCAGTACGACTAGCACTAGACATGTGCATTTGTTAAAGAGCACCCCTGTCACCCTGGTTGGGAACTTCTGCCTCTGTCCACCCCTGTCACCTGGCCCAGAGAGAGAAACAATCTGCCCAAGGCTCAAGCTGATTGATCAGTGGCCGAGCCGGGATCAGGTATGCCCACAGGCCTGTGTCACCTCTCCTACATACAGAAGGGCCCAACTCCCCTGCCAGGCATTCAAGCCTCCCTGAGTCTGTCCACCACCCTCCAGGTCTGCCACCCTTGCCCTGAGCTCTTCCTTTAGCCTTTTGGTCGTACTATTACCATAGCCTGACATGCTCTCCTCGCTCCTCCTGTCTCCCTCTTGGAAGTGTCTCAGTCTGTCCCCCACCCTGGTTCCCAGCCCAATTCACAGTGAGCCCTTTCCTCCAAAAAACCCTCCCTGCCTGATGTGGACTTTGGGATTTAATAGGCTGTGAATTTGTCTTTTTGCTGTGGAAGCTCCAGGAAGGCAGTATGTCTTCCCAGTCTCCCAGGGGCTCTTCCCCCCAGAGTATGCTGAATAAATGGGAGCTTGTGAGCTGACATGACATCAGCTTGCCTCCCCGGACAAGCTCAGAGGAAGCACACTCCACCTTCAAACATTTGCTTTTGGAACTTCCCAGCCTGGGCTCCTTTACAGATTAAATGCTGACATTTTCCATTTGTGTAAATGTTCCTAACAAGACTGAAAGACCCACAAGCTCTCCTAGCAGGCCAGGAAGACTAGGTAAGCGCTGGGGGCTGGGGAAGGGGGACAGTCCCCACACCCCAGGCGGACCAAGGGCACACAGGAAGCGTTAAGAGGTAGTCAAAAAAGGAACGACGGTCTAACGGACAGAACGGGAAACACCCAAGTTGTGATTTAAAAAAATTCAAGAATCCAATTAGGAGCCCAGCTCCTTCCTTCTGCCAGTTTCATCTGCAAGGACACAGTTGGCTGGAGACAGGTGGGGCTGCCAAGAGTGGACACCTGGGAGGGCGGATATTGGCCTGCAGGCCCCTGCTGGCTCCTCCACGCTCAGAAGGGCACTGGCAGCCCAGTCCAGCTGCCTAGCTGGAAGGCAGACCTCACCATCTGCCCACCCCCGAGGGCGCGGGCATCTTCCTGCCGGGGGCACAGGGGGTTTCAGCCCAGAAACTGGCCCTGCCAAGGTCTCTGTCCCCAGAAGTGCTCCTCCAGGAGAGTAGGTGAGGAGGTGACTGGAATCTATAGTTGCTGCTGACAACTAAACAGCGTGAGGCAGGGGACTCCCTGCAGGGAACTCCGATCCAAAGCAAAGCGGCCATGACCCGTTCAGGGGTAAACACAGAGGACAGGAGCTGCTGGTTCACAACTGCCTCTCTTATATTCTCCTTTCTGCTACAGCTGCCACGACTCCCCTCTCCGTAAACATCTGCCCTGTGCCTCCAGTGTTGGGCTCCCTCCCTTCTCCCCTGCTTGATCTTAACTGGCATTTTCCTGCCCCCCCACTGGCACTGAATTTCTTCCAGTCCCCTAAACAATCATTTCTGAGGCTCAGTGCCATTGCTCTTACTGTTTCCTCTACCAGCAGCACCCTTTCCCTGGTGCCTGGAAAACTTCTCTGCATACCTCAAGACCCAGTACAAACGTCACTTCCCTGGTGAAGCCCTTCCCGACTCCACTCTGCACCCAGTCTTGGCACTATTATGGCACATGTTGCATTGCTTGGTAACTCTTTACTCACAGGTCAGTCTTGTTCCCTCTTACCTCTAAATAATGAAGTCCTTGAAGGCAATGAGTATTGCTGTAAATCCCTTATGGAACATAGTGTCTAGTATGTCTAAGTCGTCAATAAGTTAAGTATGTGTTGAATGAGTGAGTGCAAACTGGGTTTTCATCCTGCTTCGTAACCCTCAGTGAGGGCTTCTTACCTGGGGACTAAATCCTTGGCAATTCATTCCACACGCTTTCTGTACACATCATGGACTAATTACTCCCATGTTTGGCATTGTGGAGAATTACAAAAATACAAAAGAAAGGATCTCTACCCAGAGTTCCAAAGAGGAAGACAAGAGCCCAGATGAAAAATGAGGAAGACTGTGGGTCCCCCTGGGATATTCCAGATGAAGTGAGTGTTGTATCTAGCAGGGAGGGACCCAAGACCGTCTCCTGGGGCACCAGGTCACATCTGAGTCAGCCCCAAAGAACAGGTAGATTATGGGATGCCTGGGTGCCTCATCAGTTAAGTGTCTGACTCTTGTTTTTGGCTCAGGTCATGAGATCGAGCCCCACATCAGGCTCGGCGTCCAATGGCAGGAACCCAGGCTGGGATCCTCTCTCTCCCTCTCCCTGTAGCCTTCCCCTGTCCCCCACGCTCTGCACGCACTCTCTCTCTCCCTCTCAAAAGAAAAAAAAAAAAAAGAACAGGTAAATTTCAACAGTTAGACATGAGAGTGAGAGGCATGAGGGCACAGGAAAAAGGCATTCCTGGTCCCAGAGGCAAAAGTGTTCAGGATGTGTTTGAGGGCTGTTTGGCTGAAAAGCCCACACAGAGGGAACAGCGGAAAGTAAAGGTGGACAGGGCTTGTCCAAACATACGTCCAGGATGTGGCTCTCCTCAGCAGGGCGGACTCCGGAAGGACTCATGCAGAACTGGGGGCCACAGGGTCTCTGAGGAGGTCTAGTGGGAACAGGTCTTAACCAACCCTCCAGCTGTCACAGCTCCAGCAGAGGATGAGGGAAGGGAGCAGGGTGGGCCAGTGGGGAGAATAGAGAATGCCTTAGAGTTTCCTCACCTCTCTGGTATTTCCTAAATCCCATACCTAATAGTGGCTTGGTCTAAGGGGAGCAGCTCAGTCCACCAGCCTCCTTCAAAAAAGCCCGCAGACCCTCTCCCATACCCTCTCCCTTCAGGAGATGGGGACCCAAGGAGCTCTCAACCACGGGACGGGCAAATGTTTCTTAGGCACCATGTACCTGAAAGATACCAAGTGAAGCACAGCAGGGGATACCCAAGGACAGAAGACATGGATCTCTAGTGATTCACCACACACAATATAAAACACCCACAGAGGGACCCCTGGGTGGCTCAGTCGGTTAAGCATCTGCCTTCGGCTCAGGTCACGATCCCAGGGTCCTGGGATCGAGTCCTACATCAGGCTCCATTCTCAGCGGGGCGCTTGCTACTCCCTCTGCCTGCTCCCTCTGCTTGCACTCTTTCTCTCTCACTCTCTCTCTGGCAAATAAATAAATAAAATCTTAAAAATAAATAAAGTAAAACACCCACAGAGCCAGGCCAGGGATCAGGTGAATACAGGATGCAACTGGCCTCAACTTTTTAGGGTGGCCATAAAAATTACTGTTTAAGCTGGGCAAGTGACAGGAGAAACTATTAGTTAATATTGCTAGAATACAGGCATGAACAGGGACTGCCCAGGCCAGCCAGCACGGTGGTCAACCACCCACATCACTCTTAGATTTCCAAAATTCCCATGTCCAGACCTGTCCTTGGCCCTAAGCTCCAGAGCCCTAGTCAATTGCCTACTGGGAATTTCTGTTTGGATATCCAGCAGGCTACTCAACCACAAAGCGTCAAAACTGAAGTCAGCATCTCCCCCCTCTCCCACCCCCAACCACTGGCTTTTCTTCCTTCTGTGTGCCCCACTCACACGCTCGAGCCAGATCCTGGGAGGCATCCTGGATTCCTCCCCCTCACCATACCCAGAGCCATGGCCTCTGCCTCTCTGTCCCCTCGCCTGCTCAGGACTCCTTGCCCTTGAAGGACTGACCTTCCTGCCATTACAGCCATTCATTCACTCACTGAAAACAGTCAGACGCTGGGGGTTAGAAAGATATACAACAACGTATAGGGATAAAGCAAAGGTGGTAAAAATGTGACCAATCCATCCACCTTGGTGAGAGGACTTTGAGTGTCGATTGTACCATTCCTGCAACTTTTCTCTGGGTCTTAAGTTTTTCAAAATAGAAAACTAGGTGCGTGCGTGCATGTGTGTGCGTGTGTGCGTGTGTGTGTGTGTGTGTACATGAGAATAGGGGCACCCAGGTGGCTCAGTCGGGTAAGCCTCTGACTTCAGCTCAGGTCATGATCTCAGGGTCCTGGGATTGAGCCCCGCAATGGGCTCCCCACTCAGCAGGGACTCTGCTTGTCCCTCTGCCCCACCCCCTGCTCCTACTCTCCCATTCTCTCTCAAATAAATATATACAACCTTTAAAAAAAAAAAAAGAATAGAGGGGCGAGCGCAGTCGGTTGGGCATCTAACTCTTGATTTCAGGCCAAGTCATGATCTCAGGGTCGTGAGATCGGGCCTCTCAATAGGCTCTGGGCTTGTGGAGTCTGTGTGGGATTCTCTCTTCCTCTCCCTCTGCCCCTCCTCACCCATCCCTCCGCCCCCTTACCTGTGTATGTGCACACTTTCTTTCTCACAAACGAACAAACAAAAACTTAAAAAAAAAAAAAAAAAGAGGGGAGCCTGGTGACTCAGTTGGTTAAGTTTCTGCCTTCAGCTCAGGTCATGATCTCCCGGTCCTGGGATCGAGCCCCGCTCGATCGGGCTCCCTGCTCAGCGGATAATCTGCTTCTCCCTCTCCCTCGGCCCCTCTCCCTGCTTGTGCTTTCTCTCTAGTTCACTCTCTCTCAAATAAATCAATAAAATCTTAAGAAAAAAAAAGTAGACTATGGGCCAAAAGTAAGTTTCTTCTGACCTGATCTGAGAGGAACCAGTAACTACTGGAAGTCAGAACCAGGGTCTGCTGTTACAGTTCCACATTTATGATTAAATGTATTTTGTTTGAATTTAAACATATACGTGTTTAATTTGGGGGAAACATTAGAAAGAAAAAAAAAACTCAGATAAGTGGATAAAAGAAAATTAAATCACCCAAAATCTCACCACCCAGAGATAACAATTATAATTATCTCAGAATATGTCTTCCTGATCATTTTTATGTGTAGATACATTTAAAAATACAAAGTGGGTTATGCTGCGCACAGTTCTTTTACTTCACAATATACTGGAAACATCTCCTCACATTGATAAAGACACTGGCATTTTAATGCTGCACTGCTTTCCATGGAATAGGTGCTCCATCGTGTATGTCCCCCCATGATCCTTCCCCTCCACACACAAACACCACAAGCCCTAACTCCCAGATTCTGGCACCTTCCGTGACTCGAACCCAAAAAGGGGAATGAAAGTCAATGCAGGCCCTTTGTTTAGGGAGGTGACACGTTGCTATTTGGGCTTCAACGGAAAAAATGAATACTGACAGGTTAGAATTAACTGGGAAAAGCACCTCATCTCAAACACCACGAGCATTTCAATAGGTTAGGGTTCAACTGGCTTGGCAGCTCTGCCTGAGGAGGCCAGCCGACCCTCAGGCCACGCCTGGGCCGCAAGCAAGATTGAGAGGAGCTAAAAATAGATCCAGAAGGAAGCATCGAGAATTCATTTCTGAATTCACAGGCATAAGCATAAAGGCTGCCCCAGAAGGACTTGTCACTCCAACATTTTCCATCCGAGGCACATCACGGTACCTAAAACTCCTAAGGGTTCTGGTTTTTCTAAAAGGCTCCTGTCAGAAAGTAGGCAGCTGTCCTGGGAGGAGGGCAGAGTGAGTCCCCCGGTCGGGAGAAAGCCGACAGCATCGGGCTGTGGAGTCAAACAGAGGAGGGCTCGTGTTCTGGCTCTGCCCATCACTAGCTGTGTGACCTTGAGTCAAGTCCTCTATCTCTCTGAGCAGCTATGTCCTCATCTGTAACCAGGAGATAAAAGACCACATCAGAGAGCAGCTGTAGGGTAAAATGGCCTGGGGCCAGGAACAGAGTTGACGAGGTGAACTTGACGAGGTGTTGACGAGGTGAGGCTTACTGCTACCACCAAGGACTTGAATTTGTTTCTCAGACCATTCAGGGGTGGTTTTAGGAGAGCTGAGTTTTCTCTGGGTTGGTGGTAAGCAGGAGGGAAGTATAGCAGAGCCCCCAAGCATGATACCCAGCAAAGGTGCGCACACCCAGGATGAACCCAGGCACGAGGGCAGGCTAGAGATGCGCTGGGAGAGTCATTGCCATGCCCTCGGCATTCGCCCATTTAACATTCAGAGCGTAAAGTATTCTTCAGTTGACTCTGAAGATTCGTGACCTGTAATAATTTCCGTTTTGCTGAGACATTCATCTGAATCACATTAATCAGTGAGAAAACGTGTTTTGCAGATTTCCCAGGAGTGGGCCCTCATGAGGATCTGCAGCAGACATACCGAGAGCCTGGACTAGAATCCAGGTTTACGGACCACCGATGTGACCCCAGGCCTGATCTCTGCCCACGGTCCCAATGGGGCTCATCACTCAGGGCTGCCCTGCCCTGCCTGGGACCAGACCCCACCTGGGGACTTCCGGGAGCAGAGCGGTGAGAAGGAGGGTAATTGATGAGTCTCAGGGCCACACTGATACCATTGACTAACAGGTTTAATGCGGCTTAAATGGGTACCTTGGAATGAAGTAGTTTAGTTCACCTCTGTCTTAGTTTCCTAAGGCTGCCATAAAGTACTACAGACTGAGTGGCTGGAAACAGGAAAAGTGAATTGTCTCGCACTTATGGAAGTCAGACGTCTGAAATCAAGGTGTGGACACAGTCATGCTCTCCCTGAACCCTGGATGGGAGAGTCCTTCCTTCCATCTTCCAGCTTCTGGTGTTTGCCAGCAATCCGTGGGCTTCCTCGGCCTGTAGCTGCAATCCAGTCTCTGCTTCTATGGCCACGTGCCGTCTTCTTGGTGACTCTGGCCTCTTCTTGTAAAGACTCGAGTCGTACTGGACAAGGGGCCCACGCTACTCCATGCCACTTCATCTTAGCTAATCACTTCCGCAATGACCCCATTTCCATGTAAGATCACATTTGAAAGTACTGGGGGTTAAGACTTCAACATACCATTCTGAGGGGACTATGATGGGACCCATAAGAGCTTCTAAACCCATTTTGAGACGAGCATTCTCTCTTCAGTGCCTGAGCTCCAATCTGAGCAACATCAAACCCCTTCTCCAGGGGAAGAACTCCCAGGAGCGATCCTAGGGACCTGCCTGCCTGAGCACGTACCAGAGATGGGGCACGGGAGACGGACTCGGAGAGCCAGACGCAGACAGGCGCCTGACCCCCACCTCAGTCCATCATCACAACTCGAGTCTTTATTGTGCGATACAGTGACACTCAGGGAGATGGGGCCCCGAAGTCCCGGGTTCTGCCTCCTGGGCACTTACAGTCTCTATTAAATGGAGTGAGGAAACAGAAGAGAGCAAAGCCCCCTTTCCCCACCACTCCCTCATCCTCCTGGCTCAGGTCATTACAGGCCAGGCTATGTGGCTAGAGGGACTGCTCGAAGGGGACTGAGCCCCAGCTGGCTCCTCATCCTGGGACATCCGGCCACCCCTGCTGGCCTGCCAGGGAAGAAGCAGGCAGGGACTTCCTGATCCAATTGCTCAGGTACAGTCCAAAGGGAAAAGTTATGACAAAGCCCGTTCTACATTTTTAATACATTTTAAAGTCCTTAACAAAACAAACCCCAGGGTCTGAATAAATTGGTTCCCAGATGCTGGCCAAGGTACAAAGCTGGTTAGAAAGTGCGGGGAGTTGGAGAGAGGATGGGTCAGCGACCAGGGTGACCGAACAGCCTGTCCCCTCCCCCCAGAGCCAGGTGGCTTCTTAATGAGGTGCCTCCACCGACAGTGTTGGAGTCTGGGGCTTCCAGAGCCTGGGCACGTGGGGAGGCGGGGGGAGGGTCTCCCTGCCCAGAAGCAGCGCCGGGACAAAGGCTGCCAATAATTTCTCCTCATACCTCCTGAGATGGAGCGGGAAGAGCATCTGGGTCTGGCCCCAGTCCCCTGACTGCTCAGGAAGAGGTCAGGCTTGACATCACCCCCAGAGAAGAGGGCCATCTCGGAGGCCAGAGGGCAGCCACCGACAGGGCTTGTGGGGAGCAAAGGCGAAGGGGCCTTTGCCGAGGCCTCTCGTTCACCATCTGCTCTGTAACGATGGACAGTTGAGGTGTCCAGTGGGAAACGGGCTGCTCCGTCCTGGCAGGGATGACCTGCTGCGGCTTTTCCCCTCGGTCATCTCCCCAATTCAGCAATGTCTTCTCCAACAGCCGGGAAGGCGAGTTTTCTTTCTCTGTGGGCACCCTCCCCCATAACTGACCCGGGGGTGGTCAGGCCTGTCTGGCTTCGTGTCTCCCTCCTCCACCCCTGTGGACCCAAGCAGAGGTGCCTGAGATTGAGTCTCCGGCTCAGAGAGAAGGCATGGCTGCAGACGGGAACACCAGAGCTTAGAGACAGGATTGACAGACCAAGAGGAGGGTTTGGCCTCAGACAGAAACAGGGACAATTCTTCTGTTGGGACAGGAGTGAGAAGCAGGTGGGCATCGGTGGCCGGGGGAATGGGTCAGCGAGGCGTTCCCTCTGATGGGGTGTGTTCTCCACAAAGGCTATGGCCTCAGCAAAGGGGGCGGGGGGATATAGCTGTGAGGGGAGGGGAGAAGGCGGCGCACTTCGAGGACAGGCAGGAAAGGGATTCCCTGAGATAGGAAGGGATACAAGGATTCCCTGAAGGTACTGAGGGCACATCTGAGATTTGGGGATCTAAAGAGGCAGCACAGCCTCATGCATGATGGACCTCTGCAGCAAGAGTGGGGGGCGCTAGGGCTGAAGGGAGGATGACAAGGAAGTTGAGGGTATTTGCAACAAAGGCATGATAAGATGGACCGTGGACTCTAAGTCAGATAAGGCGAGGGTGGCGGCATGGCAGGGTCAGTATGACGGGACCCTGTGCCCCAGGCCTACCGGCAGGACTCCTGGGAGGAGGACGGAGGACAGTCTGCCCCATCCTGATGCAATAAGCAGTTCCTCCACCACAGAGAGCGCCATCAAGCCCCCCCTCCCTGGATGACGAGCGGACTGGTGACAGTAGGCAACTGCATGCCACGACCAAATGGAAGGTTTTCACAAGTCATTTGTAGCTAATAATAAAAACTTGAAGCTTGGGAATTATTTTCTTTTTATTGAGCCTACTGAGGGTTGTCTCCGGGTGCCCCTTCTCTCACTTCCATCCGGCTAAGCTTTTGTGGATTGGCAGAGGCATGACCAGGGTTATAGCGCTCTAGATAGAGGGCGAAGCCTGCAGTGTAGACTTTTATGCAGAGCCCACAGTGAGCCGCATCCCAAGTAGCTCTGGGGGCTCGATGCACGCGGATGGCGATGCTTTGGGGGTCTTTGTGCCCGGTAGGCAGGCTCACGTTTCTACTCTGGCTGCAGAGCTTTGTGGCTCATGGAGTTGGGGCCAACCTAATTCATATTCAGAGGTCGTCATGGGGGCCCTTGGCCATCTACCATCATCTCTTTTCCTCTTCCAAAGTAGGAGTTACAGCCTGGTACGGTTGCCCAGCCACACAGCACTTCCCAGCATCCCTGCAGTTGTGTGTACCTGTGTGACTAAGTTTAAGTAACTTAGTGGAGTGCTAGAGGTAAGGTGTGCCACTGCCAGCCTGGTGTCCTAAGGCATGCTGTGCGGCCTCTATATTCTTTTCTTTTTTTTTTTTAAGATTTTTTTTTTAAGATTTTTCATTTATTCATTTAAGAGAAAGAGTGAGAGAGCACAAGTGAGAGCATGAGCAGGGGGGAGGGTCAGAGGGAGAGGGAGAAGCAGGCTCCCCAGTGAGCAGGGAGCCTAACGCAGGGCTCCAGCCCAGGACTCTGGGACCATGACCCAAGCTGAAGGCAGACACTTCACTGACTGAGCTACCCAGGCACCCCCTATATTCTTTTTTCCTGTTTCCACAAATGGGATCACAGAGGGACCTGAAACCTGGCTTCGGCCAAGGGCAAAGCCAAAAGTATGGTGAAGAAACAAGATGGAAAGAACCTGGCCCCTCACTGGCTAAGGGCAGCAAAGCTACCTGCAAACCGGGGATGCTCACCTTAGACTCTGTCTTAGGCGGGCTTACTTGAAAGAGTCTGTCCCGGAGGCTTACTGGGGTACACTCTCGGGAACAGCACCTGCAAGTTTTCGCGGTAAACTTGAAAAAAGTAAACTGCTATGAAGTCAGACAAGAGGCTTCAGCGGATCCAGTGCGAGCTCTGGAGTTAGGCTGGTCCTTCAGAGTTATCCTAGACTGAGACAAGGGGGTGGGACTGATAAACTTCGTATCTATCTGTCCTTCTTGGAAGCAGGATGTCCCCACAAAGGGCATAACTTGGTGAGGCAGATCCCTTTGGCCAAGGGCAATTCCCAGAGAGGGACTTAGCTATGAGCCCTCAACAACAACCCTCCACCAGCATCTGGGCAAATGGTGCCTCAATCCTGAAAGGGAGCCCTGGGTGGTGCCCGCAGCGCCTACTGCAGTTTACAGAGAAACTTCTGTGTTCTCTAAGTCACCGCTGGGTTGTTGGGTCTCTTTATCACAGCCGCCTCTCCTCAGCCCCAATAAAATCCTCTGCTGGTTTATGGGTGTATATTCTGCCCTCAGCCAGACAGAAATTCCCTGAGACGTGCCCTAGACGAGTGGTTTGCAGAATGTGGTCCCCAGACCAGCAGCATCAGTATCGGCTGGGAAACCGTTTTCACTGCAAATCTCACACCTCGCCCCAGACCTACTAAACCAGAACTCTGCAGATGGGGCCCGGCAACGTGTGTTTCAAGAAGCCCGCCAATCACACTGAAGACTGAGAACCACTGCGCTGGGTTTTCTTTCTTCTAGACTCGCAGCACCAACCGCTGCAGAGCACACTGACACGGAGGGGGAGTCACCTTCTCCTCAAAGTCCTGGTCTGTGCGTTAAGATGCTCACAGCCTGGGGCGCCTGGGTGGCTCAGTCAGTTAAGCGTCTGACTCGTGATTTCGGCTCAGATCCTGATCCCATGGGTCTTGAAATCAAGCCCTGCATTGGGCCTCACGATCAGCAGGGAGTCTGCTTGAGATTCTCTCCCTCTCCCTCGGCTCCTCCCCCGACTCGAGCAGGTGAGCACGCACACCCTCTCCCATTAAAGTAAATCTTTAGGGCGCCTGGGTGGCTCAGTAGGTTAAAGCCTCTGCCTTCAGCTCAGGTCATGATCTCAGGGTCCTGGGATCGAGCCCCACATTGGGCTCTCTGCTAGTAGGGAGCCCGCTTCCCCCTCTCTCTCTGCCTGCCTCTCTGCCTGATCTCTCTCCTCTCTGTCAAATAAATAAATAAAATCTTTAAAAAATAATAATAATAAAAAAATAAAGTAAATCTTTAAAGACAAAACAAACATGTTCACGGCCTGCCATTCCCCTGCTGTCTGGATCCCCACTCTTCCCACCGTCATCATCCACCGCCTCCTCTCCTCTGCCCTGAAGAAGGACTGTGGGGCTTTAGGGCCAAGCTGATCCGGCAGGCCCTGCCAGCTGTGTTGGCTGCTGGCGGCTACTGGCTGACTGACCTCAGAAAATGGCTTGCTGGGCCTCACTGTCCTCATTAGACAGCAGGGTAAGACCCTCTCTACCTGGTTACTATGAGACCAACACGAGAAAACTTACTTCAGCGTGTACCACTGCCCGGCACCCCACAGTCCACAACTGTTAGCTCCAGCTATCCTGCTTTGTTCCAATACAGATTTCTGAGACTGGGTCTCAGGGCAAATTACCAGTGACTAAAGGATCACGACCCTCCTGGGGAACTGGCATTGCAGCTGTAGCCCAAGGATTGGATTACAACTACTTTTTTTTTTTTTTTTAAGTTGGGTGGTGTGGAGGTGAGGGGTGTCTTCCTTCCCAGCTCCTGGAAGCACCGTGCCCGTGGCGCCGTCTCCCATATCTGGACTCCTGGTGACCCTTCCCCAGTGGCCTTTGACCTTGAGGAACCTCCATTCTTCTAACAAGTGTCTCTTTATTTCTTTTCTCTCTTTTTTTTTTTAATTTTATTTTTATTTGTTTGACAGAGGGAGACACAGCAAGAGAGGAAACACAAGCAGGGGGAACGGGAGAGGGAGAAGCAGGCCTCCTGCCAAGCAGGGAGCCCATGTGGGGCTCAATCCCAGGACAACTGGGATCATGACCTGAGCCGAAGGCAGACGCTTAATGACTGAGCCACCCAGGCGACCCTCTTTATTTCTTTTTAAAGTTTTTATTTATTTTAGTAATCTCTACATCTAACATGGAGCTTGCACTCATGACCCCAAGACCAAAAGTCATGCCCCTCTGACTGAGCCAGCCAGGTGCCCCAGTAAGTGCCCCTTTACATAGGCAGCTGGGCAAACCAGCCTGGCTTCAGGGGGTGATGCCCGCAGCTGTCAGATGAGCCTTGAGTACCCCATCTGCATCAGAGTAGAGATCCTCTGTAGACCTGCTTCTTTCATCTGAGAGTTGAAAATCATCCCTAAGATTTCCAAGATACCCCATGGTCCAGATCTTGGGGTTCTCCAAGGTCAGCCTGACCCAAAAATGGAAAGCAAGGAATTTTAGGGACACCAAAGAGCCCCCTTACCCCTAAGAATCATCCTTGACCTACTAGTTGAGGGCTGATAGTCCATAATTCTGGGACCAATGCCTTCCATTCTGCACTGGGAGAGCGGAAACCCGAAGGGGAAAGGCCGAGAGCTTTCCAGGTCATCAAAGATGAAGTGACTGATGGCAGCCCTTTCCTGAGTGCCCATCCTGGTAGGTGGGAGCCCCAGGCAGATGAAGAGGGAGGGCGCCCAGGTCAAACCAGTCACAAATTCAAGTTCACTGATCATATCTCATCACCTAGCATGGTGCTGGCATTTCATTCCAACTCTTGCTTTTCTCTGAGATCTTCATGAATTTTGTAAGCTAGCTTTCTGCATTCTGTGTCAACAGCCAGTAACAGGAGGAATTCATGCCTCTCACCATATCCACAGCCAGTCCACCCTCCACGACACTGCTCTGAGATGCTGCATGCCTGAGAAGTTCAAGGATGCATCCAGGGAGCCAGGCCTTGCAATGTCTTTCTTCAGGGCAGCCCAATGAAAGTAGGCATCACTCAATTCTGTTCGGGAATGTCCTGCAGAGATTCTGTGCAATGTCCCAGACAGGGAACCTCGAACCTTCTGCTGCGGCAGTGCCAGTTGTGACCATCTATATTTGGACAGAGAGTTTTGGGACTCGCGGAGTTCTTTCCCATGCATCTCACCTGTCCACCAGCTCCCTCCTGTGAGGAAGGGAAGGCAGGCTTAGACAGGGAAGCAGGCTCAGAGAGGCTAAGGGATTTGCCCCAGTTAAACAGCCGGTAAGAGGTGAATTGGGGCTTATTCCCAGGACTTTCATCTCGAAATCTGGTGCATCCCCATTGCCCAATGAGCAGTAAAGCTCAGAGCAGATCTGCTCACTCCCGTGGCATCCACCAAAGAGGAAGAGAAAGGAGGGAGGTCTGGGCTGAATACGACCCTGGAATCCAGTGGAAGAACCTGCTCTATCTCCACTTTGCTGGTCATCCTTCTTCTGGGCTGCCCAGACACATGCGCTGGGATTTTACAATGTCGTTCCCTTACGGTTTCCGGTTGTTCATTACTTTCCCAAGGAGACAGAGGCCTGGGATTAGGTGAGTGATCTCTCCAGATCTCTCCAGAGTGCAGAGAAGGCACTCTGCATTTTAAGACTTTTCTCCACGGAAGGCTCCAAGATGTATCAGAAGAAGAGAGTCCTGATTTAGAAGACATATAGAATCTAGCCATGGGGGTCCCAGTCCCAGGCCTGGGACATTAGAGTGGCAGAAGTTCACGGTCCCCACAGAGATACCACTGAATGATTACATACAGTCCTGTGAGTGCCAACGCCCTGCCATAGCCCCTCTGGAAGGGGGTGTGGGGTGTGGCTCGCCCGTTGGACCGCCAGGCACCAGCGGCACAGCTGACCCTAAGTGTTCCTGCCTCCAGTGGGATCTCTTCAGACCAGTCTAGTCATAGTTACATTGGGGAAACTGAGGCAGCTTGACAGACTCTTCTCCCCGTGATGTCAGAACTGGAGTCAGGCTGACTCCTTCAGAGACAGCTTTACAGAGCAGAGGACGTGGCTGCTCTAGCTGGGAACAGCATCTCATGAGCCCCCCGATGCCCTAGGACCCCTCGGGGAGCCCTTTATTCAGAGCCATTCTGGGAGCTATACCGTAATGGTGAGAGAGGGTCTAAGTGCCTATGAAGTTTGGGCAGGAAGAGAAAAACTAGATGCAGCATAAAAAAAACCTTATAGTAGAAAAATCTATCCCATGACACGGTCCTAACAAATACATGAAACAATCTTCCTGGGGTCGGCAGGTGAGGAGTACGCTCTCTAGCTATTTTATGACCCCCTTCCATGAACATGTTTGCTCATTAAGAAAAAAAAGATCTTTTCCACTGTATTCTCAGACAAGCTAGTTCACATACCTACAACACTACAGTCTTCATGGCCCAACAAAGATCTTTAAATACATTTTGGTAGGGGTGCCGGGGTGGCTCAGTAGGTTAAGTGTCTGCCTTCAGCTCAGGTCATGATCTCAGGGTCCTGGGATCGAGCCCTGAATCGGGCTCCCTGCTCAGCAGGGAGTCTGCTTCTCCCTCTGCCTCCTCCCCCCTGCTCATGCTGTGTCTCTGTCTCTCTCTCTCTTTCAAGTAAATAAATAAAAGCTTAAAAAAATAAAATCAAATTTTGGTAGCTATAATCAAAACCTTATTTAGACTCCTGTTCAGCAGATAGAGACCTTTTCATTTTGCATGGATATATGATCATGGGCAAAAACCAATTGGCCAATTTCCAGTCTATGTTGGATCAAAACAAGTCATGGATAAGTAACAGCATGATTTAGGGGAGGGTCGCTGGTCCATCCCTTCAGTGGTCAGAGATCATAAGGATTTGAGAGATGGACATGCCAGGTTGGGCCAGCTCTTGGTTACAAATGAGCCTCTAGCTGATTTTGAGTTCACATTTTCTGTCACTTAATGTTCACTAAAAGGCTGAGATATCTGTAATCACATGAGGTAAGGGACAGGGCTATAATTCACCTTGCCTTCTGATCTATCAGTATTCTGTTTTATCATCCTGGAACAGACCCTGTCGGTACACCTCCCAGAGCTCCCACATCTACCCGTGAGTGTTCCTATGCACCTGTTGCCCAAATTCCATGCGTCTTTATTTTGAACGCCCCATACCATCGGCTGTCTTAGAAAGAGAGCCCTTAGGTCACTCCTTCTCCAGCTGCAAGCACCTGGGAGTCCCTTCCCGCTGGGGCAGCCCACAGCCAATGATGGACTGGTGCAGAAGCGTGGCAAAGATGATCATTCCCAAAAAGGGCCAGAGCATTATCTCTTGTCCTACATGTTCTTCCAGAACTTTGTTGCTGCTCCATCAAGAGGTGAAGTCTAGGGGCGCCTGCCTGGCTCTGTCAGTAGAGCATGTGACTCTTGGTCTCGGGGGTCATGAGTTCAAGTCCCATGCTAGGTGTGGCACTTACTTTAAAAAAAAAAAAAAAAAAAAGAGGTGGAGTCTATTTCCCACCCTTTATGACTACCTCAACAGAGAATGTGGTGAAAGGAGGCTCTAGGATTTATGAGGCGAGGCCACAAAAGGAAATACTGCTTCCAGCAGCCTCTCTCTCTGTCTCCGGACACTTGGCCTCGGAACTCAGCCACCATTTGTGAGGAGGCCCAGGTCACATGGGGAAGGGCTGGGTGAGTTTGCTGCTCTCAGCCTCAGCTGCAGCCAGGATGAACGGCCAGACATGTGAGTGAGAAAGCCTCGGGAGGATTCCACGCCCCAAGCTTCCAGGAGCTCCAGCTGACACCAGTGGAAAAGAGATGAGCTGTCCCCACTAAGTCCTGCCCGAAATACAGATTCATGAGAAAAAAGGAGTGTCCCTGTTTTAAGTCACTATGTTTGGGGCTGGTAAAATGGCAGCAACAGATAACCTGATAGAGATTGGGGTGCTACCAAAATCAAGCCTAAAATGGGGGGCTTTGGGACTGGGTGGCGGATGAGGCCAGAAGGGCCTTGGGGAAAGGGCTGGTGCAAAGCCAGCGGCTTCCAAGAGGCTGGATGGCCCTGGCAGCTCCCAGCAGCGCTCCCGTTCCATGTGCTCTTCTGGAACGAAGCCCCTGCCCACAGAAACATTGCTTTCCCCCGCCCCCTGAAACTGGGCAGGCCCCCATTCTGCTGGGTTGAGGCGAGCAAAATTAATACTGTCCTTGTGCTAAACCACTGTGGGGGGCAGGGGATAGGGCTCCCTGGTGAATCTATCAGTCACTCTAAACAAACACACGCTTGTGGGGGCACCTGGGTGGCTCAGTCGGTGAAGTGCCCCACTCTGGAGTTTGGCTCTGGCCATGATCTCAGCGTCCTGATCAAGCCTCCTGTTGGGCTCCACACTTAGCGGGGAGTCTGCTTGAGATTCTCTCCCTCGGCCCCTCCCTCCACTCATGTGCTCTCTCTCTCTCTCTCAAATAAATAAATGAAATGAAACTTAAAAAAAAAATGCTTAAAACACTGAAGCATTACCATTCTCTTGCTGGACTGATGTTATCCATCGGCCACAGTTTTGGGTGGGACGTGAGATCTGCAGCTACAGATGCCTAAGGAGGTTTTTCTCAGGACAGTAGGGATAATTTGAATCCAATTACAGGATAGCTCTGCTTTAAACTTTGTGATTGACACTCCACACCCTCCAAACAGAGTGGCCTCACAGTCTGTGCCCTGGATTGCACCTGCCCCTGTTCATCATGTTTGGTCTGAGTTTGCAAACTGTGCCTCCCCCCGCCCCATTCCTTCCTCACTACCTCAGAGCTCCTCTATTGACTGCTTTATTAATTCTGAATTCTTTTAATGTTCTCCCGATCTGGCAGGGCCACACCTCTTGCATATATTTAAATCCAACTGGATTCTAAGCATCCCTCCTGTCTTTGGCTGGTTCCCATTGAGGCCATTTCAAGGACAGACAGACACACAAAGACAATCCTTGGAGCATCATTTATAACAGCTTAACAACTGGAAACAAAAGAAATGGCCGGTAAAGAAGTTATTGCACCTCAGTTAGGTCACACACAGGGTACGACAGCGAGGGGGCACTGCCGTAGCTCATCTAGGCCCAGGGAAGCCTCAGGGATGGCTGGGGCATGGGGGAGCTCAGGAGCAATGCAGCACTTGGGACTGGGTGGCCGGTGGAGGAGCTATGACCACACGGCTCCTGGAGTCAGTGGCTGGCCCCACACAGCGAAGTCTGACACCTGCCAGGGAGTGGCGAACAGTGGTGGGCGGGGCAAACCTGGGTCTGTTTCCTTGCACATGGGCTCGCAGGTGCGCAAAGGCACACGGACAGAGGCAGAGGACCGACCCCTATCCGTGCCCGGAACTTGAGGTGCAGAAACCCAGCGACTAGAACAGGTCTGCAATCTGGGTCTCCCTCACAGGGAAAGGCTAGATGAACTTGTTCATACTGAGGGTCGGGGTGGCTCTTGGATGTCTGCGTAGGAAGGGCTTGTACACAATCTGGTTGGAAGGAGGAAGTTGCTGGGTGTGGGCAGAAGCCTCGTTAGCCTATCAAGTGCAGCATTTTTATTTGTAAACGGAGATTATAGCTCACCATCCTCTCTGCTATCCTTGGCACTACCTCTGTTGGAGACCGGAAACATAAAGACGGCCCTGCCTTATCCACCGAAGAAGACCCTCAGATGGTGGGGTTTGAGCACTGGAAGTAGGGGCAGAAAACGGGACTTGATGGGCAAGGTGAGGTCGCTTGAGAGCTGAAAATCATGCTCCAATCCCTCTCAACAGATATTCTCTGGCTTAAGTGAGCGGAGAGGCTGGCAAGAGTGGCCAGGTATTGCTTTCCAGGTCGAGAAAGCGGAGCGAGAAGATCACACCTGGGGAGGCAGTGCTCTCTAGAAGTCCTGAGACCGGGTCACCTGTTCCTCCACTTGCTGAGCTGGCAGGAGACAGCCGTCCCTGGATTCTACAGCTAGCTGCTGTAGCCATAGCAGCACCTGCCCAGACTTTCACCAGCCTTTGCATGCAGGGGTGATACGTTTGCCTTGGAAGCCAAGGAACCCAAAGAGCATAGGAGGAGAAGTCAAGCTGCTAGGGAGTGCTCCTTCCAGCGGCTGGCACAGGGAAGCCCCTGGTCCAGGGGTACACAGCCTCTGGGAGGGTGCAAGCCAGCACACACTGCACAGAGCACGCAGGCGAGAGGCTCCTCACGCTCAAATGCTAATGGCTGGACCTGGAGAATGCGGAGTAGGGACTGTGGCTGGAGCCGTGGAGGCAGCCCCGAGCCCTGCCTGCTGGGCCCATTGTGCTACAGTGGGCCAGCCGCCTTGCCAGCTGCGGGCAACACAACCAGTGCTGGTGTGCACCGTGCTGCCCAGCTCCATGTCAGGTGCTGTGTGTTTTTGGGTGGGAGTAGGGTCTGGAGGAAAAGCAAGATGGCTGCTCTGAAATAGAGGAAATGTAAGGCTGTAGGCCAGACTCAAAGCAGGTAGCAGGATGCATTCTCTTGGCCATTAGGTATTGTAAAACCTAGGTCCCAGGCTGAGGGGGGGCTCATCCATACTGACACACCATCTGAACACGAGGTCAAACTACAGCACAGAGGGTACGTCTAACACGGCAGCATTAAAATGAAAGAGTCCCATGAAAAGAAGCTACACACAGAAGTCCACACACCGTACGATTCCACTTTTATGTGGAATCCATGGAGGCAGGAAGGAGCTCAGGGGAGGAGGTAATGGGGAGCAACTACTTAATGGGCACAGGATTTCCTTCTGGGGTGATGAAAATGTTTTGGGACGAGACAGTGATGTTGGTTGTACAACACTGGGATCATAGTTAATGCCATTGAATTGCTCACTCGGAAATGGTTAAAACAGTAAATTTTATGTTGTGCATATTTTACCATAATTTTTAATTTTTTAAATAATTTTTTTAAAATGGAAGGGCCCTGGGCACCCCAGGCACCCCAGGGCCACACAGTCAGTTAAGCATCCGCCTCTTGGTTTTGGCTCAGGTGGTGATCTCAGGATGGTGAGATGGAGCCCCACACCGGGCTCCACGCTGAGTGTGGAGTCTGCCTGAGATTCTCTTTCCCTCTCCTTCTGCCCCTCCCACTCATGCTCTCTCTCTCAAAATAAATAAATCTTTCTTTAAAAAAGGAAGGGCCCACTTGTTCTTCTTGTGTTACCTTAAAGGGAACAACCTCTTTTTTTTCTTAAAGACTTTATTTATTTACTTATTTATTCGTCGGGGGGGAGTATAAGCAAGGGGGGCAGCAGGCTGCCCGCTGAGCAAGGACCTCTATGCGGGACTCAATCCCAGAACCCTGGGATCATAACCTGAGCCAAAGGCAGATGCTTAACCAACCACCTGAGCCAAAGGCAGATGCTTAACCAACTGAGCCACCCAGGTATCCCAGGGAACAACCTCTTGAGCTTCAATCCCCTTCCTCTGTAACATGAGCTCTCAGCCCTGTTTATCCTCCAGGAGTGGGAGTGGGAAGGACACAGGTATGGGTTCAAATCCCACCCACAACACTCACTTGCTACGGGACTTGGAAAGTTACTTAGGCTCTCTGAATCTCCATGTCACCATCGATTATTAGGGTTACTGGGACTCCAGACTTTTTGATGTTTGAGTTAGAAACAATTTTTACAAGGAAACAAATGCTTATAAACCAAGCAAAGAATGTGCAAGCGTGTGTGTGTGCATGTGTGTGTGTGTGCGCGCGTGCGCACGAGATGTCTGGCATAGATACCAGAGCTCTCATTAAGTGGGAACTTCTATTAATTATTATTAGTTAATAGATTATTTTATTTATATATTTAATTTTTATTTTTTAAGATTTATTTGAGAGAGAGAGCACTAGCGGGGCGGGTGGGGGAGGAGGGAAAGAATCTCAGCTGCTTGGCATGCTCCTGCCAAGCATGGGGCCCAAGGCAGAGCCTGAAGTGGGACTCGATCTCATGACCCTGAGATCATGACCTGAGCCAAAATTAAGAGTCAGACGTTTAACCAACCAAGCCACCCAGGTGCCCTTATATAATAAATTATTTTAAGTAGAACTAATGAAGATAAAATCAAATTGTAAATAAAACCCCTGGTTGGGGCGCCTGGGTGACTCAGTGGGTTGGGCCACTGCCTTCGGCTCAGGTCGTGATCTCAGGGTCCTGGGATCGAGCCCTGCATCGGGCTCTCTGCTCGGCGGGGAACCTGCTTCCTCCTCTCTCTCTGCCTGCCTCTCTGCCTACTTGTGATCTCTCGCTGTCAAATAAATGAATAAATCTTTAAAAAAAAAAAAAAAACAAAAAAAACCCCTGGTTAAACCTAAGGAACAGAAGGTGGCTGGGTGGGCTCGAATTGTTAGTTACATTTCATAGAAAAATAGGATTTGAACTGATCTTTAAGGGAAGCTGAGATCCGAGCAGGTGAGTGTGGGAAGGGCAGGACAGGGCATGCACGAGCAAAGCCTTTGGGGTCGAGAGCATGCTGGGGTGAGAAAACTGGTCTGGCTGGAATAGAGTGTTGGGGACCCGTGGGGAAGGAACAGATGTTGGGTTTCCTTGAGTACCAGGCCAAGGAGTTTGAACCTTATCCTGAGGGTACTGGGGAATCACAGATGATTCTTGAGCAGGAGAAGAACTTGATTAATACAGTGATATATAAGGATGAATCCAGCCCACCCCATGCAGAAATTATTTGGAGGTAAGAGTCTACAGGCATCCAGCCTGGCATCCATGGCTTTAACCCAGCAGGAGGGGATGTGGCCTGGGTGAGGGGAACTGACCAATCTTTGAAAGGAAGAATCCACACATGTCCTTCTGGGCTCCAGACTTACCCTACCTTATGCTACTTCTTGGATTTGGGTACCAACAGCACTGATCTGGCTACTTCTCACCTGTGGGTGTTTTCCCGGAAAAACTTAGAGTGGTGTCCAAGACAATGATTCAGGAGACATATGCAGATCGGAGATGATGCGTCCACATCAGGTAGGGCATGCACAAAGCTGAGTATGAGGAAGGGGCTGGCTTTCCGCAGCACAGGCTCAGCCCTACTTCCATTGATGTTGGGGCCAGGCCTGGGTTGGGCCTGAAGCTCCACGGCACTGGGATGGCAGGTGTGCAGGATGGCAGCCAGAAAAGCTCACCAATCCCCAAGCAGCAGTCGCACGATGCTTTCTGGCGGGGAGAGTGGGCAGGTGCTGATACTACGAGCTCATCACCACCTCCATATTTCCAGAAAGTGGCCCCAGGAGGGGGTCCTTGTGCTCTCATCAACCAGAATGACTCTAGTTACAGGCGCGGCGCTCACCTAGTAGGTGACCATTCTATGCTTAGAGGTGTGGAAGCACACATACCCTGTAGAGACCCGGACCCTGAAAGCGACCCGGACCCTGAAAGCAACCCAACGGCTGAGAGCAATCAAAGATCCAAACAGATGGAGAGAGAGCCTGTGCTCATGGCTCAAAGACTCAATACTGTGAAGATGTCAGTTCTCCCCAAATTGTTCCACAGAGTCAATGAAATCCCAATCAAAATTCTGGGAGGCTCTTTTGTAGAAATTGACAAGCTGATTCTAAAATTTACACAGACTAATCAAAACAACTTTGAAAAAGAAGAACAAAGCTGGAGGAACACTGCCTGACTTTATTATAAAGTTAGTCAAGACGGGCTGGTATTGGCCTAAAGATAGACAAATAGATCAATGGCGCAGAATAGAAAGTCCAGAAATAGACCCACACATCTATGAACAAGCGATTTTTCAACAAAGGTGCAGAGGCATCGCGGAGGGGAAAGAATGGTTTTTTTCATCAAACAGTGCTGGAACAACTGGAAATCCAAATGCAACAGAATGAACTTCAATTCGTGCCTCTCACCCTATGAAAAAGGAGCCTCAAAATGAATCATAGACTTAAATGTAAAGCCTACAACTATAACACTTGTAGAAGAAAACAGAAGGAAAGCTTTGTGGCCTTGGGTGAGGCAAGGTTTTCTTTGCTATGACACTGGATGCATGAAAGAAACTGATAAATTGGACTTCATCAAAATGAAGAATTTCCGCTGTTTGTGGGGCGCCAGGCTCGCTTGGTTGGTAGAGCATGCGGCCCTTGATCTTGGAGTTGTGAGTTTGAGCCCCATGTTAGGTGGAGAGATCTTAAAAATAAAATCTTAAAAAAAAAAAAAAAGAATTTCTGCTGTTTGAAAGACACTGTAAAGAGAATGAAAAGATCAGGGTGTCTGGGTGGCTCAGTTGGTTAAGTATCTGCATTTAGTTCGGGTCATGACCCCGGGGTCCTCAGGGGAGCCTGCTTCTTTCTTCCTCCCCTCTGCCCCTCCCCCTGCTTGTGCATGCACAGCACTCTCTCTCTCAAATAAATAAATAAAATCTTTTTAAAAAAAGAGAGAATGAAAAGAGAAGCCACAGTTTAGGTTAAAATATTTGCAAATCACAGGTCGGATAAAAGACTTGTATCTGGTATATAACATGAACTCTTAAAACTCAAGAAAACTAGCAACACGATATTTTTAAAAATTGGCAAAGACTTGACAGACGCTTCTCCAAAGAAGGTACAGAGGGCAAATAAACACATGAAAAGATGCTCGGCATCACTGGTCATTGAGAAATGCAGATTAAAATCATGATGAACGACACTATTACACACCTATAAGGGCTAAAATTAAGAAGGGGGGACCATACCAATGGTTAGAAAGGCTGTGAAACAACTGGATCTCTCATACACTGCCGGCAGAAGTGGAAATGGTACAATCACATTAGAAAACAGTGTTAGTTTCTTGTAAGTTAAACATACATCTACCATATGATCCCACCATTTCACTCCTAGGTATTTACTTGAGAAACCAAAGCATATGTCCATTCAAAGACTTGTACACAAGTGTTCATCGGAGCTTTATTTGTAGTAATTCCAAACTAGAAACACTCCAAATGTCCATCAACTGATGAATGGAGAAAAAGATTGTCATACCTACATATAATGGACTGCTACTCAGCAATAAAAAGGGACGAACTATCAATACAACCAACAATATAGACAAGCCTCAGAATAATTATGCCAAGCAAAAGAAGCACATACTGTTTCATTCTAGAAAATGCAACTAAGGGTATCTGGCTGGCTCAGGTCAGTAGAGCATTCGACTCTTAATCTCAAGGTCATGAGTTTAAGCCCTATGTTGGGTAAAGAGTTTACTATAAAACAAAACAAAACAAAATAAAATAAAAAGAAAATGCAACTCATCTGTAGTTTCATCTGTGGTTGCCTGGGGGTAGGTACAGAAGGAGGGGCAGGAGTAGGAATTACAAAGGGGCACACGAGGAAACTTACAAGGATGCTGTTCACGATCTTTTTGGTGATATTTTCACGGGTATATGCACATGTAAGGACTCATAAAACTGCACACTCTGTATGTGAGCAGTTTGTTGTTTGTAAATTATACCTTGATAAACCATTTAGGGGAAAAAAACAAACCTCCAAATTCTCTGCATTTCACGCGGAATAAAAGCCAAAGTTCTTACCCCGGCAAAGCTGCATGGCGGACGACGCTCCATTCACAGTGCTCCTTCCTCAGCTCCCAGAACAGGGCCTGGAACACAGAAAGAACGATAGAAGCATTTGTCAAGTGACTGCCTGGAAGGCCCACAATTAATCTAAGTTGTTTAACGATCATGGTTAAGAACAACTTGGGGGCCTCAAAAGATCAAACATTGAGTTTCCATATGACCCAGCAATTTTACACCTAGATATATTCCCAAAAGAAATGAAAATGTGTCCATACAAAAAATTGTTCATAACTGCCCAAAGGTAGAAATAACCCAAATGTCCAATCGATAAAGAACACGCAGAATATCCAGACCACGGAATGTTATTTGGCCATAAAAAGGAACCACATATTACGAGACGGATGAACCCTGAAAACATCACTCTAAGTGAAAGCAGCCAGTCACAAGAGAGCCCATATTAAATGATTCTGTTTATATGAAAAGTCCAGATTAAGCACATCTATGGAGACAGAAAGCAGAGCTGCTTCTTGGGTGTCGATAGGAAGATGGCGGGGAATAGCTAAAGGGTACAGGGTTTCTCTTGGGGGTGATGAAGATGTTCTAAAGTTGTGATCACGGTTGTATCTATCTGTGACTATACTAAAAACCACTGAATCATCATTTAAATGGGTACGTTGTACGGTATAATGATTATGGCTCAGTAAAGCTATTTAAAAATAAAGAACACAGTATCAGGGGAAGGCACAACTGTTGCTCAGAGTTTGAGCGGAGGGTCGTAAGGCCTTGTTACTGTCAGTTCAACGGCACGGTTAGGACCCTATTAAGGGCTCCCTGAGAATGGACGTGGCCCAATGCACCCAGCAGTGAAGAGGCTAAGGGCCCAGGGAGGGCACTGGATTTGCTTAGGCCACGTTGATGGGGAGCCCTGAATAGAGGTAGAGCTCTTTCTCTTGGGACAAGCAAATGAAAGCATGTGGCTTGCATCCCTACAGCCCACAGCTGGGACTCTCTCTGCTTCCTTGAGCTGTACTGAGCTACATGACGTCCCCCAATTGCCTCACAATGATAATACCTTCTATTTATACCAAGCACCTCTCCTCCCAGGAGAGCACTGTGTTTTCCCAACACTGAATCATTAAGCCAGCCAGACTGAATTGAATTAAAATTCACAGCAGCCACTCACAACAAGCCTCCGCCTTTCCCCTTCCTGTCCACTCCTCCATGCACTGCTGGGATGCTCACAGCAAAACAGGCAAGTCAAGAACATCGGTCTTCTACACACCGGCATGCTTGAGGGACCTCTCCCCCGATCCTGCTCCAGACCAGGGGTGGGGGTGGGGCTGTGTCACTCCAGGGCCCTTCTATCACGGGAAAAATAAAATGTGGGAGGGACAGGTCTTCAAGTGTAACATTCCATAAACATTTAAATCATCAAAACTCAAAGGTGAGAACTGCTAGTGATGAGATTTCAGGCAGCAAAGAGAAATATATTGAGGGTGCCACTGGAACGTTTTCTAATTCTTAAGCTATACCACATAGGCTGCTATCTATTTTGCTAGGCGAAAGCTCAACACAGGCTCCTGGTCACCATGGTCAGAGGGTTCTCCCCTGGGTCGAGCTTCCTGGCTCCCTGGAGAAATGAGAAGGAAGGGGCTCATGGGCTCTGCTAGCCCTTTCCCCTCAGTACAGATCCAACTGGCCCTGGGCAGTCCATAGCCCCGGCCTGAGGACTGAGAGCAGGGAGGCATCCGGGAAGGAGCCTACATGGGTCTGACTGGATTGATGGCTGGATGTCTCGTATGCATCCCCACCACACACAGCCTTACCCTCTCTGTGCCTCTATTCTGCTCTGCTAGTTGGCACAGTCCCTGGGGGCCACAGGGATAAAGAACATGCTAAGGGCATGCTAGGGGCAGGGGTCTTCTACATGTGTGCCCACTCCTGACCCACAGTCAATCCATCCATCAGGAGGGAGTCCTTCCTATAGGCACTGTGTGCCTATCTCGGGCTGCCTGCTGTGGGCAAAAGCACATCCCCCACCCTGCCTGGGCAGATGCGGAGGGCTGGTTAGGTGAGAGCCCAAGAGTGCCTCCCTGGGCAGGGTGGGGCCATATGGCACAAAATCCTCAGGAGATGCAGTCCTAATTAATAGTTTCACCACAGAGCCTGGGATCTCAGGGTGGGGAACTGCTTAGGGGTCATTTAGTGAGCCCCCTGCCCCTACCCCCCTCGTCCGTCTCCTGAGTCCCCTTGTCAACATCAATAGCACTAAAAGAACAAGAGCTCCAGTGTCCATCTTCTCCACCATAGCCTTACGCACCCCCCACTGTCCTTCATTGCTAAGGCCTCTCGGTGTTGCCTGTGGTCAATGGCACTTACCCCATCGGTAGCCTTGGTAACATCTGGTCCTTGAAAGGATGCCAAGGGATGGGCTAATGGAGCCCCAGGGATCACACAAAACCCATCTTTCAATAAGACGATTTACTGGCCCTCTGAAAAGCAGGGGTCTGTGGCATGAATAGAACATTCCCCAAGGGGTGCCTGGGTGGCTCAGTGGGTTAAAGCCTCTGCTTTCGGCTCAGGTCATGATCTCAGGGTCCTGGGATCGAGCCCCCCATCGGGTTCTCTGCTTGGCGGGGAGCCTGCTTCCCCCTCTCTCTCTGCCTGCCTCTCTGCCTACTTGTGATTTCTCTCTCTGTGTCAAATAAATAAATAAATAATCTTAAAAAAAAAAAAAAAAGAACATTCCCCAAACCACACATGCCTCCCCTCCCACAGACAAGAGATGGTGCCCAAGCATTGGCTTCTATCCTGTCATGGTCGAAAGACCAGTTCAAGAGCATTAGATTTTCTATATGGAAACTTAACAAAGATTTAGATGTTGAGAATCATTATGAAACTGCAATTAGAAGGGCGCCCGGGTGGCTCAGTTGGTTGGGCATCTGCTTTCAGCTTGGGTCATGGTCCCAGGGTCCTGGGATTGAGCTCCTCATCAGACTCCCTGCTCAGCAGAGAGCCTGCTTCTCCCTCTCCTCCCTGCTCGTGCTTTCTCTCACTACTCTCTCTCTTGAATAGATAAATAAAATAAAAAAAAGAAACTTCACTTAGAAAATCGTCACTTACGTCTGTTGGATTTATAAGATTTGGGTAATAAAAATAATAATAGCAATAGAAACAACACACCTTACTCTATTATAGCATTTTGGGTATGTCAGATACACTTATATATATTGTAAAACAGAGTGAACGTTTGATTAGAATAATAGAATATTAGAGAGAGGCATTCTCAGGTGGATACTTAGTATGCGAAGGCCAGGTTCCAGGACAGCTGTTTGCATGTGTATGAAAGACACACAGACAGACACCTCAAATGCTGCTCAGCCCTCCAAGGCCCCTGGCAATGGGCATGTGGGGGCACCCGGCAGTGCAATTGTCGATGCAGATGAACTTGACAGCTGTGAGCTGAGCATTTAAACAGGGAGCCACCTCCCCACGCAGCCCCCGGGAGTCCCAGCATCACTAGGGGCCAGCTGTGGGAGCACATCTCATCATGCATCTGTAAGCCGTGGGAGCTCATCTCATCATGCATCTGCCAGCTGTGGGAGCACACGTCATCATGCATCTGCCAGCTGTGGGAGCACATCTCATCATGCATCTGCCAGCTGTGGGAGCACATCTCATCAGGCATCTGCCAGCTGTGGGAGCACATCTCATCAGGCATCTGCCAGCTGTGGGAGCACACGTCATCAGGCATCTGCCAGCTGTGGGAGCACACGTCATCACACTCTGCCAATAGCAGCTGCAGGAAGGCGCTGGTGCAAACGGATGCTCCCAGAAGACGGCACTCAGCTTCCACACATGACGGCCAGTCAAAACCAGCATGCACACACCAAGCACGGGGACGAGGGGCCAGAGAGGGTGGTTTGGATGATGGCTGTGCCTCTGACCACCTGCGAAATCCCAAACTTTTATGAAGATTCAGAGAAGGAAATTTTGGGAGCAAGGTGGGCTGGGAGGCACCTGGCCCCAAGACGGTCAGTGTGATCATCAGCCGCTCTCATTTGACACTTGAGAAACTGAGGCCCAGAGAGAGGAAGGGACTTACTTAAGGTCACATAATGGGTAGGCAGCAGATAAAGCCCAAGTGTCCTGGCCCTGGCTTGACACTCTCCACGGTCACCAGGGCCGTCGTTCCCATACCTTATGACAGATGGACCCAAAGGAAGGGGTCCATGGAAAGACAGATGATTCTACAGCCTCGACCCTCCTTGAAATTCAGCCCAAATTAGCCTGCCACCTCTCAGCACTGCTCTGGGGAAGGCCTCCGGGAGGAAAGTACGAATAAACAGACTGAAGGACACATGCCCGGAAGTGCCTCTCCCAGCGGCGGAAGAGAGAGGCTGTTCTGGGACATGGGTCCTCTGGGGTTTCAGGGGCAATGGGATGTGGCTCCTCAGCTGTGATCGTTCCTGGGTGTCAGTCTGCACCATCAGAGTCATCAGCCCAGGAACAATTCCAGGCCAGTGACGACCATTTTCCTGGGGGCCCTGGGAACAGTAAAGGGCACAGCCTTGGCATCTCAGCTCTCCTTGAGTCACATGGAACAATAAAAAGGGGATTTGTGTTCAGCTGCTGTGGAAAAAAGATCTGGCAATTCCTCAAAAAAGGTAGACAAAGAATTAGTGTGTGACCCAACAATTCCAGTCGCAGACACATACCCAAAAGAATTGAAAACAGGTGTTCAAACACTGGAACAAATACATGAATGTTCATAGTGGCCCTACTCACAACAGTCAAAAGGTGGAAACAACCCAAGCATGCATCAACAGGTGACCAGATAAACAAAATGTGGTCTATCCGTACAACAGTATATTATTGAGCCTTACAAAGGAATGAAGCACTAACATATGGTATTGTTGATGATCCCCAAAAGCACCTAAGTAAAAGAAGCCAGTCACAAAAGGTCAGGCATTGTATGAGTCCATTTATATGGAATATCCAGAATAGGTAAATCCATAGAAACAGAAAGTCGATTGGTAGTTGCCCCCTTGCCAGGCTTGCTGACTCCTGGACCCTTCGCGCAGACACTATCCCTAAAGTTAGTGATCCCCATTGAATGAGAGCTTCGCTTTCTCCAAAGGACCCGTCCAAAGTCCCAGGTTTAAGTCTCAATTTTCCTGAGCCAACGCCATGGCAGGTGGATGCAGTGCACTGCTTGGCTAGGCTGGGTCTCGCCATCCCTATGGTGGGGATGAGGTAGGGGTGGGGGTGAGATGCATAGGACCTGCCGCACCCAAACCAGAGGACTGAGAAGGGGAAGGAGTCTGGATGGGCAAAAACAACAATATCCACTCTGGGACCACAAAGAGTGTGATTTCTCATGCCCTTCTCTTTCCTGCTCCCCCTCTCCTCCGGCTGAGACGCTTTTGGATACAGCACGAGGGGAATGATTTCTGTGTATGCGGACCTGACTGCAGGTCTTTGGCACAGTCCTTTTAGTCATCTGTCCCAGTATCATATTTGGATCAGACCATGTGTCCTGACTCCAGGTTAGAAAACATGGTTAGCGGCCCTCACAGCTCCACTGAGTATGTGAGCTTTCCCCTAATCACCTCCTTGACCACTGACCAGTCTACGCTCTATCAGGAATGAACTGACCCTCTGGAGTTTTATTTCAGTGATGCATAGTGGATTTGGGTCCAGGAACATAGATCTAGTAAGAGAGAAAAAACAAGAGTGCCTTTTCCCCTGTCCTTTCTCTCCCTGGGGCTGCCATTTTTCTCACACAGGATTCAAGTCCTCCTCTCCTGGACCTCCTTCTGGAACCTGTGGCCCACTCCAGGATCTTCCTTGCTCCCTCTCCCCTGTGCACACAGTTAGAACCACTAGGGCCCACATTAGAGACTCGGTGATGATCGACCAAGGAATATATCCAACAGAAGGCATTCATTCCAGGACGCCTCCATCTTCCAGGGCAGGAAATGACCCACCTCAGGGACTCCACCCCTGTCCCCACTCAGGTCCTGTGCCTGGATGAAAGAATACTGCAGGCACTGAGCTCCTCCAAAAGTAAGGAGGTGGATGTGGGAATCAGGCCCTTTGTCTGGGCCCAAGTCAGGCAAGCATCCAACTTATACTCAGAATCTGCTGAGTCTCTACAAAGCTCTTTTTAAAGAACCAGTGCTGACTCCCATTGCAGCGAAGTAAGGAAGCCACTGCCTGCTTACCTGAAAATTTAATTAACCATCTCTGTCTAGCTCCTTGCCTAAGAAACAGGACACTTCTCTCGAGAGGACAAGGGAGATGATTTGCAGTCTTTTTGAGATGTGGAAGGAATCCAGTGCACTGGAGGACAGGACAGGAGGTGAATGAAGAATACAGTTTTGGAGAATGCCTGGTAGGATGGAGAGGCTAGGAGCTAGAAAATAAGGCTGACCTCTCTGCCTCCGCTCTGCTCAGCCCACTCAGCTTCACTATGCTCCCCACTGGCTCCTAACCCTTTAAGCAACCCACCTGGTCCGTTCACAAACATATAGAAACAGTCCTTACAGACCATTCCCTCTCTGCAGGGAAAAAAGCAAACTGTACAACAGAAAGCCTTTTACAATCACAAATCCACCTCTTGTGAGATCCTACTGATGCAGATTTACCTAGGTGAGCTGTGTCCTCCATCATGAATGTTTGAGTCAAAATTGCATGTTTGCACTGGTTGCCTGCCCCAGGTTAGACCCCCAGCCCCGTGGACTCTATGTGTTGGATGGACTCTGGAGCCAGGCTCCTGGGTTCAAATTCCAGCTCTGCGATTTGCTAGTTGTGTAACGTTGTGCAAATTAGCTAGCCTCTGTGCCTTAATTTTATCATCTGTAAAATGGGGACAATAATAATACCTACTTTATAGGGTTGTTGTGAGGACTAAAAGTATTAACCTTTCTAAAGCATTTAGTATTGCAATATAGTATGTGCCAAGAAAATGTTAATTTAGAACAAATTACTACTGAAAAAGAGGTGAAGAATGGATTTGAATAGGAACCAGCAGTCTCATTGAGAAGCCAAACCCAAACATTTACTGATATTTTAATGGAGAAGGAAAGAGTGATGAAAAAAGACAAGGGAAAGAGAAGAGGGGGAAACTAAAAAATTCAGGAAGACCTGCCAATGTGAAATTCAGCTTAAATTTCATTTGGGAGGGCACAATGTCAACAAATGACATTCTTTAGATAGGTAAATAGATAGATTGAAGTATAGATACAGATAGGAAAGTTACATAAGCTCCATGATCATTAATCAATCCCAGCTACCTGGGACAGTTGTTCTTAGCACATAGTAGGTGCTCAACAAATACGTTTAAATTGAAATATTGGGGGTGAGAAATAATTCAAAAATTTTGAACAACCTATTATGTAAAATATCCCATCATTTCAGCCAAATTAAATATGTGTAGATATATAGATAGACAGAGCAAGCCAGTCAATCAAGCAGGGGAAGCATTAAAATAACTGATAACAGGGACACGTGGCTGGCTCAGTTGGTAGAGCATGTCATGGGACTCAGGGTCATGAGTTCGAGCCCCACTCAAATCTCTACACCATGTAGAGATTACTTTAAAAAAAGGAAAAAATGATTAACAACAGTAATTCTCTGGGATGGAATCTGCAGCGGTTTTTGTTTTCTTTTTTGCTGTACTGAATTTTTTTTTTAAGATTGTATTTATTTATTTGTCAGAGAGAAAGACAGCACAAGCAGGGGGAGAGGCAGGCAGAGGGAGAACCAGGCTCTCTGCTGAGCAAGGAACCTGATGCGGGACTCGATCCCAGAACCCTGGGATCATGACCCGAGCCGAAGGCAGACACTTAACCCCTTTAGCCATCCAGGTATCCCTTGAATTTTTCAATTATTCTATGTTAATTACACAGTATTTATACATTTTTTTTTTAAACCAACAACATTTTATTACCAAACACACTCAGGGTTAACTTTCCCTGGATAATAGGATCTAGGACGAAGGTGCAGACCTAACAAAAATTGTCTCCCCAACAAAGAACTACTATATATATATATATATATATATATATATATATACACATCTGCGTAAGTATTTTTAAAACAGTAAAATTCACCAGTGTTGCAGGAAAAAAAAATCCTCATGTGATTTCAGTCCATAAAAACCAGCCTTTGGCAGTCTGTGCTGCGTGAAAAACTCCAAAGGATACACCTCGGAGAAAAGCATTTCCTCACTTAAAAAAAATAAAATTAAAAAATTCCCCTTTCTCTTTCTTCCAGTTCAACTTCCACTGTTCATTCCTAGGAATACCCAGAGGATAACCGTAAAAACAAGCCCCAGCTCACTTCCCCCTGCCTGTCTGTGAAGGCTCACACAGAGGTTCAGTCCTCAGGAATTTTCATCCCTAAATTTCTGGGCACTTGCAAACTGTCCTCCTGCTTCCTTCAAGGAGGGGCCTGAGGGCTGGGACAAGGACCGAGGCAGCAGTGTACTTGGCTAAGAACTGGAATGCCAGGCGGGGTAAAGGGAGGGGAGGCTTTCTAGATAAACACACCTGACACCTTACAACCTCAAGTCTAATCTGCCAGGTAAAAACAAGAAGCAGCCGGCTGTATCAAAGAGGTGCTTCTGTCCCTTGTCCCCTTTTACCATAAAGGTGACCAAAAAAGTCTCGCGGGTATTTGACCTCCACTCTCTCCCATATACTGTGACCTCAGGTTTTAGGCCAAAGCCGTGTTGCAAAGACAGCCATATGGTCCTAGGGTAGAGCCTTTGCTGCTTCTGTCTGGAACAAGCTGCCACTCCTGGCAAATATTTCGATAGCAGTTTCTAGAAAACTGCCCAGAGGCAACACTTCAGCTCAGGGTCACAGATTCTTCCAGTTGATGGGCTCCCTGCCAGACTTCTGCAGTAGCTCATTGGTTTTAGAGAAATGTCTACATCCGAAGAACCCTCTGTCCCCTGACAGCGGGGATGGGTACGCAGCCCGCAGCACATGGGGAGGCTTCTTATCGATGGCACTGCCTTTCTTCTGAGAGTAAGAGCCCCAGAGCAAGAAGACGGGGCCACTGGAGTTCTGACTTAGCCAGGACACAACTGCCTCAGTAAACTGCTCCCATCCGCTCTCCTCACAAAAATTAGCCTGATGTGCCCAGACCCTGAGAACCCAGACCCTGAGAACAGCGTTGAGTAAGAGAACATCTTGCTTGGCCCTCCCAGATAAATCTCTGTGACCAGGATGAATGAAACCATCTAGGTCCTTAGACAGCTCTTTATAAATGTTTTCCAAACTGGGCGGCGGTGGAACAAGTCTTCAAACACTAAAGCAGAGCCCATGGGCTTGAGTGGGTCTATGAGACGGATCCTGTCCCAGGATGACAATCTTCACCTGTCTTAGGGCACACATTTGGGTCCACAGGAAGACTTCGTGTGGGGGTGGATAAACAGTGTAATGTTTTCTTTCTTCCGCAACAAGTCCCATTAGCTTTATGAAATACGGTTTCCTGAACTCTGCGCCGAGCGGCATCTTCCAACTCTCACGGGAACCCACGGACACGTTGTGCTCGGCGTCTGAGCAGGGGGGCGTACTGGGGTCCTCCTGCCTGGCCCAGGCCTTTTTGGCGGGGCTTGCCGCTGCATCCCTGCTCTCCTCAGCTACCACCTGCCAGGCCAGTCCGCGGGTGTACCGGCTGGGGATCGCAGACACACCGCTTCCTGGTGGGGCTCAGGGAGAAGATGGAGCAGAGCGTCTTCTGGCCCATCATCTCAGAGCCCAGGAGAGCAGAGATGAGCCGCCTGGGGAACCCACAGTATACACCCACTGTGGCAGTCTGAAACTGGCCTATTTATACAGTCTTTAAAAACTTATGTCGAAATCCATTTGGGACAAATCAGTACACCTATGGTCTTACCTACAGAACAAAAAATCTGGGTCATATTTTAAAATAAAAGCTTAAATAGCCATTTAAAAATTAAGAAGTGATTTGGAATTGGAAGCGAGGGTTCACAGAGATGTTTAGACAAGGAATGCACAGATTTCTGGATGGACGAGAGAATTAGGAGGCAAGGAGTGGTCCCCAGTGGCCTCATGGCAACTCCTCACTCTAGGATTCTGGGCTTCATTTCCAAGCTCCTTATAAGCAGACAGGCATCAGTGGCTTCATTAATCCTTGAGCATCATGCTGACATAAAAATGACAGGACAGGGGTGCCTGGGTGGCTCAGTCAGTTAAGTGTCCAACTCTGGATTTCGGCTCAGGTCATGATCTCAGGGCCATGTGATGGAGCCCTTCATCAGTTCTGCACTTAACATCACATTGTTTTGTACTTGATAGGTTCTCAGTAAATGTCTATTCATTGATTATCTGGGAATATACCAGGAAGCAGCTAAATAATTATAGGCATTTTTAACAAGTTCAATTAGGAATCTCATGTACCAATTATATATTAACTACAAGAGACTCACTTAAGATCCAAAGACACAAATAGATTGAAAATAAATGGGTGATGGGGCACCTGAGTGGCTCAGTAGATTACACATCTGACCCTTGGTTTCAGCTCAGGTCCTGATCTCAGAGTACTGAGACTGGGTCCCACGTCAGGCTCTGCTCTCAGTGGGGAGTCTGCTTGAGGATTTCTCTCCCTCTCCCTCTGCTCCTTCCCCACTTGCATACACTCTTCCCCTCAAAAAAATTTTAAAAATTAAAAAAAAAAAATTAATGGGTGGAAAAAGACATTCTATGTAAATAGTAACAAAAAGAGAGTTGGAGTGGCTATACTCCAGACAAATTTTTAAAAAGATTTTTTATTTAAATTCAATTAATTAACATATGATATATTATTGGTTTCAGAGGCATAGGCCTGTGACTATATATAGTCTTACATAATACCTAGTGCTCATTACATCCCATGCCCTCCTTAATGTCCATCATCAAGTTACCCCATCCCTCTACCCCTCCCATCCCCCCACCCCTGCCTCCAGCAACCGTCAGTTTGTTTCCTATGATTAAGAGTCTCTTATGGTTTCTCTCCCTCTCTGGTTTTGTATTGTTTTATTTTTTTCCACTCTTCCCCTATGGTCCTCTGTTTTGTTTCTTTAATTCCGCATATCAGGGGTACCTGGGTGGCTCAGTGGGTTAAGCTTCTGCCTTCGGCTCAGGTCATGATCTCAGGGTCCTGGGATCGAGCCCCACATCGGGCTCTCTGCTCAGCAGGGAGCCTGCTTCCCCCTCTCTCTCTGCTTGCCTCGCTGCCTACTTGTGATCTCTCTCTCTCTGTCAAATAAACAAATAAAATCTTTAAAAAAAAAATTCCACATATCAGGGAGATCATATGATAATAGTCTTTCGCTGATTGAGTTATTTTGCTTAGCATAATACCCTCTAGTTCCATCCACATCATTGCAAATGGCAAGATTTCATTTTATTTTTTAAGATTTTATTTATTTAAAGATTTTATTTATTTATTTGACAGAGAGAAAGAGATCACAAGTAGGCAGAGAGGCAGGCAGAGAGAGAGGGGGAGGCAGGCTCCCTGGGCCACCCAGGTGCCCCAAAATTTTATTTATTTATTTGACAGAGAGAGAGAGAGCGAGAGCAGGAACAAGGAACACAAGCAGGGGAAGTGGGAGAGGGAAAGCAGGCTTCCCGCCAAGCAGGGAGCCTGATGCGGGGCTCGATCCCAGGACTCTGGGATCATGACCTGAGCCAAAGGCAGATGCTTAACCATCTGAGCCACCCAGGCGCACCAAGATTTCATTTTTTTGGTGGCTGCATAATATTCCTGTGTGTATATATACACACACACCACATCTTTATCCATTCATCTATCAATGGACAGCTGGGCTCTTTTCATAGTTTGGCTATTGTGGACATTGCTCCTATAAACACTGGGGTGCACATGCCCCTTTGGTTCACTACATTTGTATCTTTGGAGTAAATACCCAGTAGTACAATTGCTAGGTAGTAGGGTAGCTCTATTTTCAACTCTTTGAGGAACCTCCATACTGTTTTCCAGAATGGCTGCACCAGCTTGCAGTCCCACCAACAGTGTAGGAGGGTTCCCCTTTCTCCGCATCCTCGCCAACATCTGTCATTTCCTGACTTGTTAATTTTAGCCATTCTGACTGGTGTGAGGTGGTATCTCATTGTGGTTTTGATTTGTATTTCCCTGATGCCGAATGATGTGGAGCATTTTTTCATCCATTGGCCATTTGGATGTCTTCTTCAGACAAAAAAGACTAATTTTTTTAAAGATTTTATGTATTTATTTATCGGAGAGAAGAGTGCACATGAGTGCATAAGCAGAGGGAGCAGCAGGCTGAGGGAAAAGCAGACTCCCTGCTGAGGAAGGAGCCTGATGCGGGACTCAATCCCAGGACCCTGGGATGATGACCTGAGCCATAGGCAGGTGCTTAACAGACTGAGCCACCCAGGCAACCCAAAATAGACTTTAAATTAAAAATTGTTACGATAGGGGTGCCTGGGTGGCTCAGTGGGTTAAAGCCTCTGCCTTCAGCTCAGGTCATGATATCAGGGTCCTAGGATCGAGCCCCGCATCGGGCTCTCTGCTTGGTGGGGAGCCTCCTTCTCCCTCTCTGCCTGCCTCTCTGCCTGCTTGTGATCTCTCTCTGTCAAATAAATTAAAAAAAAAAATCTTTAAAAATTGTTACAATAGACTAAAAGAGGACATTACATAATGAAAAGAAGGTAAATCCATCAAGAAGCTATAATAATTATAAACATGTATGTACCAAATAACAGAGCCACAAAACCCATGAAGCAAACACTGACAGATCTGAAGGGAAAAATGAGTTTTACAATAATAGTTGTAGACTTAAATACTTATTTATTTATTTATTTATTTATTTGAGAGAGAGAGAACACGGGTGGGGGGTGCAGAGGGAGAAGGAGAAGCAGGCTCCTTGCTGAGCAGAGAACCCTGAGATCATGACCTGAGCCGAAGGCAGACTCAACTAACTGAGCCACCCAGGTGCCCCTAAATACCCACTTTAAATAATGGATAGAAAATCTAGACAGAGAATCAGTAAGAAAATAGAGGCTTATTCAGTTATAAAGGATCCGCTCCCCCAAATGCCAAGTGGAAAGAAAAGGAGCATGATGAACACCGTCATTGTAAGCACCTCTGTACCATTTGGAGCACTGCTTATCTATCACTCCTCAGACGCACTTCACCGTGAGGTGCCACCTTGGGCACCAAGGATACTCTCCTCTTAGGTCACAAGCCCAGGCTCAACCAATTCTGGTCTTCAGATACCACAGTGCTAGGGAGATGTGCCTATGGGACATCGGGCATCAGTTACACCCTCTGCTACCAAAGCATTTAGACACTTGTCTGAGCCTAGCCTCCAGTCCGACTCCTCATCCTCAGAATTATTTCATTTCAAAGGGCCTTTCTCCCAGGTCCTGGGCTGTGGTTAGACACTGCCCCCTATATCCTTCTTCAACAAGGCTCTTTGACCTCAGATTCAGGGAAGACAAATCAGACATCTTTCCTTTCCATCCCAGAAGGTCCTGGGTGGAATCGGTTCCGTCCTCCTCAGCCACCAGCTCTGTAAAACGTGGTGTGAGGAAATGTTTGCCAAATCACATAAAACATAAAAGGCCTTCCTTTTTCCTAATTCCAAGAGAATGAGGGGAGGAGGGTTTCTGCAATTATACAACTCAAGTGACCCTTCACATGACAGAGATGATCAGCTTCTCCAGACCCAGACTTTATATATACATACACAAAATTTATTTATATCTTATTACACAACTAATTGCGAGTGAGTAATAAATAATAGAGGAGTTCTGAGATCAAGAAGATCAAAGAGGCACCCAGGACATTCTGAATTTGCTACTTGGAATGCAGAATTTTTCATGAGAATTTTACCAACAGAGATTAATTTTTAAGAGAAAGTATTTTCTGGAACAAACTTATTTTATTCAAGTTAATTTCATAATCAATTTTCTCTTTAGCACAACTAAACTTTTCTCAATTTTTCCTACACTTTTATTTTAAAGAAATCATTTTCCTTAGGATCAATTCTTTTCTATTTCTGTTTTTTCAATAAAACAATTGATCAACTAGTTGTATTTGTATTTTTAATAGCTTTATTAAGATATAATCCCTGTATCATACAATTCATTCATTTAAAATATACAATTTGGTGCTTTTTAGTATATTTGAAGACCTATGTAATCATTGCCACAATTTTAGAATATTTTTATCATTCTCAAAGGAACTTCCATTCCCATTAGCAGTCACTCCCATTCCTCCTTAATTCCTTAACCCTAAGCAACCACTAAATTACTTCTACCTATGTGGATTTTCCTATTCTGCACATTCTTACAGATGAAATCATACAATAGGTCATCTTTTAGTGACTGGCTTCTTCACTTAGTGTAATATTTCAAGATTCATTCATGTTGAAGTATGTGTCAGTACTCCATTTCTTTTTATTGTTGAATATGTCATTGTATGGATATACTCCATTGTATTTATCATTCATAAGTTGATGGACAATTTTGAACTTGATGGGTTATTTCCACTTTTTGGCTATTATTGATAAATGCTGCTATGAACATTCATGGACAAGCTTTTGTGTGGATATATCTTTCCATTAATTTGGGTATATGTGTGGGGGTAGAATTGCCAATTGGGTGCATCTGACCTTCCCTAATTATCCCAGTTAATGCTCCTGCCATTGTGTTTTCTCTTATAAAAAAGAGAGATACAGAAAAAGCAAAGACCTGTACCTGCTCAGGTGTCTTATCTGAAGTTCTCAAGGACATAGCAGAATCAAATGATCTTAGGATTGAAATGATGGCATCAAAGTGATTGGCTCAAAATATCCAAAAGGAAAAGTCTTCTGGAAAAAAGTTCTAACCTGAGTTGAGCAGTATATCTGAAGAGCTGGAGAGAGGAGAAAGAAGATGGCACTCCAGCAGGGGCCACAGCACACGAGCAAAGGCCTGATGATTGGGCGGAGTATGGAGTACTCGGGGGATAAGCAGGACATAGCAGAAGGTGAGGCTGGAATGATTTTCTGGGAATCACATCAGCAAGGGCTTTGAATGGCAGCCCTGAGGATTTAAAGACTAAATTTTTACAGCTTGGGGGGAGCATGGAAGACTGTGATCTAGGGACATTAGTCACATGACCAGATCAAATGGCATGATCACAGCAATGACTGGCAGATGCAAGCATGATGGAGCTAAAAAGGGAGACATCTGAGATAGCAAGCCTTCATCCCTAGGAGGCTCCTGCAGCAATTCAGGGCCAAGGTAAAGGCTTTGAGGATAGCCAGCTGGAAATCAGTGACTTAAATATTGATTCAGTGGGCAGAAGTGGCATTTATCACAGGGCTGGTCCCCTAAAGGACCCCGTGCCTATGTGCAGGGAACTCATCATTTTCCTATTATATAAATTGATTAGATCATTCAGAGTTGAGATTGATGCCAGGGGTTTGCTGCTAATCAAGCGAGAATAACAAGCTGGAGGACAAGGCAGGCCCTCTGCCAACTGGGCAAGGAGCTGGCCCAGAGGCACAGAACACTGCAGCAAAGCACTCTGTCCCTGCCTTGGGAGTCTGGGTAAAGAAAGCCACTGAGAGGTCTGGCAATGCCCTTCAGCTGCATCTGGAGGCTTCCAGTGCCAACTCCTGGAATGAAACTTCTCAGGGTTCCTGTCAGGGCTGACCAGTCAGGTGGAATCCAGCTTCAAAGGTCCATGGCTGGGCTATCCTTCCTGCCTGCAGGAACTTGTAGAGATGAGGGCATTGTAGCGAAGAGAGAAGTTGGGGCAACAGCACTTTTGTAAAGCCCGAGAAAGGCAAAGACTTGTTAAGAAAATAATTGAAGTGCATTTTGCAATTAATAGCAATATTTGCAATGGCAATAATTTGTGTTTGTTTAAAGCTCCCAGTATGAATGAGATATTCTTCCTCTCATGCAAAGATTTCCTTGCCCCTTTCTAAGAAGATCACTGCAAAACTTGACACATGCCACTCACAGCCAGAAATCCTAGTTCTAACTATGGTGGTGGCGTTTCTTCTGGTCTGTCTCTCCTAACGCATAGGGGAGTGCAGTTGGCTCTATCTACAAATGGAACAGCATTTCTAGGAAGATCCAAGTCTCCAATGTGCCTGGTTTAAGAAAACCAGTGCCCCAAATCAGATCCCTTTTAGCTTTCCACCCCAGTCTCCATGTGGGGGCATGGGGTCAGAGGTACCTAGTTTCTAAACTGGGAAATGCTCAGTGAGTAGTGGAGGCTCTTTCAGGAGCCACTTTGAACACCCCGACGCTTAAGGGGACTGACAATGCTGCCACCACTTCGGGTCGACCTTAGCTTGAGTGTTTTCTAGAGTGGAGGCCAGACAGGCTGGGAAATGGGGTGGGGAGATAGTTCTACATTTTGCCACAGTTCACCCACCCAGGGTGTCTAAACACAGTCACCATCATTGTTTTTGTTTTCTGTTATCTGCGTAGTCTCATCATCATCATCATCATCACCATCACATCACCATCTCTGTGGCAGACAGAGAAGAGGCTGGCTGCCCTAAAAGAATGGTCTTCCGTCCATATGGTCGTTCCTCACCAGATAACTTTGTGACCCAGACCAAGTCCGACTGTTCCGCGGAGATGCTCCTGCGGTAGCTCGGAGCACCCGCTGTTTCCCGGTCGCGGCGGGACCAGGGGGCGACGATTTCCCACCCCCGCCGCTCAAAAGCACACCCGTTCCTCCGCCCCCCACGCCGGCCTCTCGGGGAGCCCGCTAGCAAGCTTCCCCTGTACCTCTTCCACCCACCCTGCTGCAGTCAGGTTCCTGTCCAGGCTCTCCCACCCCGGGCTGGAGAAGTCAGGGAGCTACGGTGGCGAAAGAAGACCCAGCAGCTGGGTGGGTCTGGACGCCTCCTCCTCCGGTGGCACCTCGATCCCCTACTCGCACTTGACTCCTCCCCTGTCTCTGTTCCGCAGCGTCCTCGCCCCGTCAACACGCTGCTTAGCGACTGTACCTGCCGCCGACTGGGGGGGGGGGGGTACATATGGGAAAGAGAAAGGGAAACAGCGTTTGGGGAGCACCGGCATTAGGGTGATGGAGCTCGCCCGGCGCTGCAGGCCCCCGCAGCCCTAGCACCGCCCGCCCGCGAGCTGCCGCACCGATGCGCTGTCCGCGGTGCTGACGCCGGCCGCCCGCTCGGTCGGGAGGGGAGGAGACGCCCTCATTCCCAGGTCGCCCGGAGCCGAGTGACCCCACCCCCATTCCTTCCCAGACGGGATCATTTCTCCAAAGCAACCCTCAGAGACTTAGCGCTGCGGAAGGATTCGGGAAGAAGCAGTGAGCAAGAGCGAATTTAAACTTCGGACTGCAGTCCGAGAACCGGGTGTTGGAAGATTGGCGTCGTGTGGCCCCAACCCCTAAGACCGCAGGGCACCGTCAAGTTGAGCAAAGTTTGGCGGCAGCTTAGAGATAAGAAAGGGATTCCGGAGCCGAAGCTCAGGGAAGGGCCGGACGGGGTTCCCCGGCAGGGTAGCAGCCAGCATCGCAGTCTGGACACCTGCTTCGGTGTCCCGCATTTAGTGCCGCCAGAACGATCGGGAGGCGTCGCAGCAGCCCAACTCCCCACCCCTTTCCTCCCATCTTTATCTCCCCCCCCCCCAACACCCCGCCCCGGGCGCCGGTGACTCCGCCTCTCTGTGCCGGGCGGCTCTTCGGCTGGAGCTGGAAAGGGAGCGCTTCCCGGGACTCGGCTCTGTTCTGAGGCTCCGAAGCCGACGCCGCTACCTCAGGCCCGGGGGGTGGGAGCGGACTGCCCGCGCAGCCTGCGCCTGGGAGCCGCTGAGAGGGGAACGCCTCATGGGACGCCCCCGGGGGCTTTCTTCGTGCCCTGCTGCGGCGTCCCAGTCTTAGATTCCCGGGCTCTCCAGCCCGCCCCGCCCGCAGCCCGCGGCCTGTCTGGAGAGGAGTATGAGGCCCGGGGCCCCGCGGACGCCGGCCACAGGGCGGCAGGGGCCTAGCTTCAGACCCCCGCGCCCGAGGGTCGAGGGTGAGGAGCCGCGGGAGCCGACGAGGCGTCGGGGCGCGGAGAGGAGCGTCCCAGCCCGGGCGCCCCAAGGGCCGCGGGACCCGTGTGCGGCCTGAGCGCCGAGGAGGCGGAGGCCAGGCGCCCCGCCGTCCGGGCTCTGGGGGAGGCGGCAAGGGGCTCCGCGGCGGCCCCCGACCCCTGGCCACCATCCTCACGCTTCTGCTCCCGCGGGGGGGATGTCGCGGCCCGGGCCCCGAGCGCCGCCCCGGCCCCGGGGCTGAGCTCCGGACCATGTCCTCCCGCAGCCCCCGGCCCCCGCCCCGCCGCTGCCGCCGCCGCCTGCCGCGCCCCTCCTGCTGCTGTTGCTGCTGCCGCCGCTCGCACCTCAACGAGGACACGGGTCGCTTCGTGCTGCTGGCGGCGCTCATCGGCCTCTACCTGGTGGCGGGCGCCACAGTCTTCTCCGCGCTGGAGAGCCCGGGCGAGGCGGAGGCGCGGGCGCGCTGGGGCGCCACGCTGCGCAACTTCAGCGCAGCGCACGGCGTGGCCGAGCCGGAGCTGCGCGCCTTCCTCCGGCACTACGAGGCCGCTCTGGCCGCCGGCGTCCGAGCCGACGCGCTGCGCCCGCGCTGGGACTTCCCCGGCGCCTTCTACTTCGTGGGCACCGTGGTATCGACCATAGGTGAGCGGCGCGCCCCGCGCGCGTCTTTTCGTCTCCGTGCCTTTCACCTGCCGCCCTTTCCACCGCTCCGAGGCTGGGTCCGCGACTCTCGGCTCCCCCCTTACCTTCTAACACCCCACCGCCTGCTTTCATCTTGCCCTCACCTCTCCGCCCGTCCCCCTCCTCCTGGCCCTTCTCTTTCTTAACCGGCTGTCGGAGCGGGAAGTGGCCGGAGAGGCCCGTCTCTGGCGCTCACCCAGAGGTGACTCACAGGCAGTGCGGCCGAATGGGAAGCACCCTCGCCCAGGCTCTGGGCTGACCCGCGGCCGCCCGCGCGCTCCAGCGCTTGCCAGCTCCATGACTTAACCTCTGTGCGCCTCGGTTTTCTCCTCTAAGAGGACTTGGGAGAACAAATGTCCAGGGCTTACTGTTTCCTTCCATTTCTCACGCCCCCTGGGTCTGTTTCCTCATCCAAATGATTTGGGAAGCCCCCTTTACCTCCACTCACAGCGTTTTTAATTCTATCTCCTTCCTTTCTTCTTTTACCACGCGTTTCCCTTCAGTATCCTCTAGCCCTTTACCCTGGGGAGGGCGACCACTTCCTTTGATCTCCTTCCCACCCGCTTCTCCTACGGTTTACACCGCACCTCCCCCAAAGAAAAACCCATTAGACTTGGAGGCCAGGACTTCAGCGCTCTTATTCTGCTCCCCCCATCCCCCCGTTTTCTCACCCTTCTCCTCCCACCCCCTTCCCGACTTCTCCAATTTATTGACCTCTGTTACCCTGCCATCTTTTCCAACCAATAGTGGCACCAGGGGGTAGCTGGGTGGGGTGGGGGAGGGAGTTGGTTTCTCTTTACTTTTTATTATCCCTTTTCCTTATTTTTGGTATAAACAGCTCACGGTTTCACAACCATACACAACATGCCGTGTAAATACTCCTTTAATAAGCCCCCCCCCCACTTTTCCACTTTTACCCCTCCTCTGAACCTCTCCTGTAGAGAACCTGGAACCACTTACTGCTCCCCACTCCACCCCTTCCTTGTCTGTCTTCTTCTCCTGTCACCCCCTTTCCCCATCCCCCCTTTCCCTGGACCCTGGGTGTCATGTGAACAGATCTCCTCCCAAGCTACTACAGAATGCAGAATAAATACAGGATTTCCATTTTGGTGAGATTTTGTGTGTCCCATCTGCTCCTGCTTTGAGTCTCAGGGTGGGAGAAGGCATTGGGCTGGCCATAACACTAGTCACCCCAAGGCACTATCTCCTGGGGGTAGTTTTGGTGGAGGGGGCTGGATCCACTGGGCTGAGAAGTGGGGGATTGCATGTACACACCTTCCATGGGTAGGCTCTGGGCTAGTTTGGTATGCCAGCTCAGAGATGGGCACAGATTAACTGGCCAGTGTAAGCCATCGCTTACAGTGTAAGCCATGGCTGCTGGGAGACAGAGAAAGACTTCATCCATGTGCAGGATATGAGCAGCTAGAGATGTGTCTCTGAGTGTATATGTATAGTCTACGAAAGGGCTTCCTTTCCTTCAATGATTTTTCATGTGTCATGCTTGATCTGATTATTTTAAGTAGAAAAGGCAAATATGGCCCAAGCCCAAAGCACACACAAATTGGATAAAAATACCCTTTAAAAGCTATATCATGTTGTTATGGTGATTGAAGATATAAAATGACCCCCTGAAAAAAAAATCCCCTTTTAAGAGCTGCATCAAGTTGCTATAGCAACTAGAGTTTTTTTTTAAGTGCTTTAAAAGTACTAAGGATGCTTAGTCCTAGAGGATGACATCATGCATTCATAGCTCATTACTGATTTGTGCTCTTCCTCTTGTAAACACACCCTTTTGCTTTCCTGCACCTAGAGGCACACCTGTGCACATACTGGGTGGCGACAGCGTTTCTTTCCCACTTACACGCTCTGGCTTTAGCTTCCTAACGGAACTCACAGGCTAAAGGGAAAGGTGTTAGCAGCGTCCTCTTCCCCTACAGGCAGTGAGTCCACCCAAATGGGGGCCCATGCCAATAACCTGCGGTCCCAGCGCCTCTCTGATGGCGCTCCCATCAATTTCTTCATTCATTGCCCAGCCACAGCTCCTAAACCTCCTCTCAGTCTTTGCACAAAATCAAGTCTGTGTGTTGGCAAATTGTTCCAAGCCCCAGCCTTTAATCCACTGGCAGGATTGGCTGTTCTTTAGTCAAGCAGAAAGGAGCTATGTTCTCTTTCTAGATTTGTGTTTTCAGATGTAGGCAAGCAGTGTAGGAGGGCTACACTCAAGCGTGTGGCTGTGTTACGAATGACCCAGCACACTGCTTCCAAAATCTGCTGCAGGGAGACATGTATCTCTCAGGGGAGCTGCACTCAGGGACCAGAACTAGCCTGTGGACAGCTTAGCATCGAACCAGACCTTTGCGGGAATGCCAGGACAGCCAAGCAAGTAGCAGGATCGCTGTCAGTTATCACCTGCTCTAGTGGTCTGGGCTGGTGGTTCAAATTGGTCACTTCTGTCCATTAGATAAGTTCTGCTGATCCCGAAGTAGCACGGTTGTCATTTCAGCCTTCTCTTGCAAAATGTACTTCCACAAGATTTAACTGAAGACCTACATACGTCAATTTCTCTTCTGCTTACATAGTTTCCTTCCCTTAAATGCCCTGAGTCTTCAGAGACAATTATTGTTAGTGTTGGTGCTTTTATGGATTTAGCGGCTCAGGGAGCCAAAGCTCAGTCCAAAATGGGCAGTCAGGATTCTCTGCCTGTCACCTCATCCAGTGAGGAGGGATATTCGCATGCATTCAGTTTTATCTCATCAGTGAAGACCATGGTGTATACGGTCTGTGCTGCAATGTGGACATTTCTTTTTTGTGGTTGCATGGACCCTGCTAAATGATGCATCTAGATTTTAGTATTTAAAAAAAAAAACCCTTCTTTTATTTATTCTATAAATATGATGTATTGTGTATGTCCGGCCCGGTGCTACATTTTGAAAAGTTAAAGCTTATCCTACGAGACACAGGTTAAAGCATATTTCAACAACAGATGGATCACAGTGTTTATGGGCAGCATATCCTGGCTATTTGCACTAAAGATGACTGGAACAAGCAGGAGACCTTCAGTCCAATTCCATGTACTGCAGAGTGTTAAGGGACTTGTCTCAGGTCACAGTTAATTATATGTTCAGCTGGGTCCAGAATCCATGTTATGCAGTGTTTGGTTGAGCAATTTCATGCATATAACTGGTGGGCACATCCTTGTTTGAGACTGAAGTATTTAATAATGGGTGTGTGTGTGGGGGGGGGGTCTGACAGGAGGGTAGGGCTGGGCAGGAGGACTAGTCTGTTGGTCAGGCCAACAACTGATTAAGTCCAGAGAAAACATGAAGGATCAAACATATGTTAGAGGTCAGACAGACTGGAAGCATCTGGCAGGTCTAAGCTGAGAAGGCAAGAGCCAATACCAAGAAGGTCAGTGACAAAGGTGCTAGCAAGTAGGAGACATTGTGATGTTTATCATAATGGTACAAAAGACAGAAACCACTTGCTTTCTGCCTTCTTTTGCCCAGGTGTGTGTGCATGTGTGTGTGCGCGCGTGTGTGTGCGTGCACGCATGCGCACGTGCCGGGAAGGGGACAAAGGGGCAGGAATGGGCCTTCGGCTAGAGGGAGACACACAAGAAAAGTTCAGGTGTGACTACATGTATTCAGGGTTAGATGGGACATCACGATAACATGAACTCTTTGTCCGGACATCTGGCTGGAACACGGCCCCATACCCAGAGCTAGGCACGGACACATATGTGTCCATATGGAATAAATCCAGGAATCACTGCCCGTGACTGTTCAGCAGTAAAATAAAAAAACCACTCTGTGGTCTAAATCATTCATATTGATGGCTCACGCTGAACTGAAATCCTGGGTCATTATTTCTTTCATTTATGCTATGTGACATGTTCCTAAGGGGTTGAAATCAAGTTTGCTTTAATGTGAATGCATTCGTTTACTCAGTCCTCCATTTAACAAAATCCGAGACGAGCAGAACTCATCATAGATGCGTGTGTGCCCCTGGGCACATTGTTACCTGCGTCTCCTGTGATTACATGAACTCCCACAGATAGAGATGGTGGCCTGTGTTCTTTTAGCCCCAAACAATATTCTTGGAGGCAGTGCTCTCGCTCAAAGATGGCCAAGTATTAATCCATCATTTCACATCCTAAAGGACGTTTTACCGGTTTACTTTGAAAAGACTCAAAGGAAACTCTCCACTGGGGTTTTAATTATGCAACTGCTGTCAGATTTACACATAGGGGAGAACATATTTAAAAGTCTTTCTCAAATGGCAGCCTGATATAAACAGAAATATTTTTGCTTCCTTTTATTAGGTTTTCTGGCAGCGTATTTTAGCTATAAAGTCAAAACCACGCTGCTGTAGACGGGATGGTGTAGGTATGAGAGTTGTCACTTTGGCACTGCATAATTTTGCCTGCTACTTTCAGAATTAGGCACACTTAATTATTCAGCCGCGAGATTAGTAACAAGTCCTAACTTTTTTCCTCCTTTTTAACATGGATTTTTAAAGCGGCTTTTGCTTCAAAGGAAACTAAGACATTATAAGCCCGAAATGTCACTACCACACTGACATTTGGTTTTCTCTTGACATGTCTGTAATCCAGCCGGAGGTGGCTCTGATCCCGGGAGCCAAGGAACATTCCCCGGGAAGGAGAGGAGCACCTCTCCTTCCATATTCCCCTTGCCGACCACTTCTTATTGAAAGACGATGCTGTGACAACTTTGAAGGACATTTAGGGAAGAGCTTCAGGATTAGATGGGAGGTGCCAGATGGAGAGCAGGAAAGGCATTCTTAGCCGCGCCCCACCCTCAGCACCCAGCCCTGGCCCCAGCATGTGGGAGACAATCATGATTTCTTCAGTGAACCACACAGCGAGTCACTCATGATACAGCTGCCGTTCTCTGTCACACCTTTTGTAGGGAAAAGAAGGAGTACTGATCTGTGTGGAGCTGCTTCCCCTTTCGTGAACGTTTTATCCTCAGTGTTGTTTCCATGTTTCCACATAGCCTTCCCATGCTAATTTTAGTGGGTGCATAATATTCCATCTGGTTGATGTTCTATAATTTACTACCCCTATTGCTGGGAAGCTGGGTAGTTCCCTGTTTAGGGCTATTTTGAGTAATGCCACAGTGATCTTCTTTATGCAGATGGCCTTTTCTTTCTGTAATATCTCCTTGGGTTGAATTCCTAGGGGTGAAATTGCTGAGTCAGTGGACACTGCTGTCCTTCTGGTTTCGGTAGCCAGCCCCTTCAGAGTGAGGGACTGGCTGGTCTCCCCCAAGCTGAGCCTCTACATGGCCCTGCAGAGACTGGACAGTTTTCCAGCTGATTATTCCGTGGAGACAGGCCACTTGGTTTTTGCCAGGATTGCATTCAGTCCCAGGGGCTAAGCCACTCCTTGAACAAGGCTGTGGCTTTAACACTGTCAGCCTCCACTGAGTTCATGAGAGCTGCTTCCTTTGGGAAGTTCTGGGTGAGTGAAGATGGACAGGAACAAGGAACAGATGGGAGTAGCTGCCAGGCCATCAAAGACTGAGAGAGAGGTCCGATACCTGGACCCTCTTCCCTCCTGTCCCCTGCACTCCTGGGCCAAGCCAGCTGAGGGAGGGCATCCTTCCCCTTAGCCCTGCCTGGGCCCCAGCCTGGAACGGCCCAGAATTGTGCCACATGGATCAAAGATCTACCCCCTAGGGGATTCCAGCTGGACAGTACTATAAAAGTCCTCCAGAACTTCTCCCAAGCATTTAGACCATCTTGCCAAAAAAAGCCAAAAAGCATCCCATTATAGAAAACAGGCAGTAGCAAAGCTGCTCTGATTAGAGGCAGGGGCTGGAGCCCTGCCCAGCAGGCCTACCCTCGGATGCTATGCTCTCCCCCGCGGCTGCTGCAAGGAGCCCTAGAGCTCCTCTAAGACCCACCTGAAGAGGGCTAATTTAGCCTTGTTCCTCATTTCACATAAGGTTCAGAGAGGGGGAGAGGCTGCCCAAGGTTACAGAGCAAGTCAGAGGAGCATTACTTCGAGGAGAAAGGGGAAGAGCATGTAGAGAGGAGAGCAGGACATCAGAGGAGCAGCAAATAAATCGGGTGCCTTGGAGGTGTCCTCCGGGGAAAAGCTCCCACTCCATCTGAAGGTGGTCTGTTTCAAGGTGGATTCGGTGCCCCCAGCCCTGCCAGCTACAGTGGGACTCTCCTTGCCCTTATGTGGCTCACACTCGGGAGGAGCTGGGAGACAGAGCAAAAGGCCACTGTGTTTCTGTGGTCACTCCCAGCCCGGGGTCTTCCCCAGTCTTCTGCCCAGGTCCGCTGACTTCCCCAGGACCCGGGGCGGGGACAGGGGCTGCCAGCCAGCAAACCAGAATGAGGCTGGGGCTGCAGGGGACACGCTGGGCCGTCTCAACCTCTCACTTCACTCAGGAGCAGTGGCGGGATTTCAGTGCAGGGAAGAGTAGGGAGGAGGAGGGTGTCGAGGCTGTGAGGACATAGGACTGTCCATGGAACTGAAAAGGGCCTTTCACAGTGCGCAGGGAGGGGCTGGGAGAGAGCAGAGAAAGAACCCAAGCTCCTTGGCCCTCGGCCCCGTGCAGGCTCTTGGCTACCACCCCTGCTGCCAGGCTCTGCCCCAGGAACTTCTATCCTGAACCTGCCATTCGCAGGCCAGCCTCCAGGCCTTAGGTTTTCCTCACGGGAGTCTAGGCCTTGTCCGCTAGCCATCAGTGGCAATGCTGGAGAATGCTCTGGACCCTGAGTGGTACCTCCTCCCTGGGCTTGGTAACCCCCAGCTCAGGGCTAAGCTCTCAGCCGGGCAGCAGGTCAGCGGTGACTGGTGTACCTGAGCTCAAGAAGAACCAAGCTCGGGGGGACCTGCTCTGTCTGCCTCCCTCAGATCCCAGAGGGCTCACCCCTACGTGAGCCTGGGATGGAGCTTCCAGAATTTTCTCATTGCAACTTGTACTGTGTCTGGATACAATGTTGTTGTACTCACAGAGAGCGCAGACCAGGAAGGTAGAGCAGACCGGGAAGCAGAGCGGCACAGAGCAGTGCTTCTCAAACTAGAAAGTTCGTGTGGATCCCTGAGCTCTTGTCGAAATGCAGGTTTGTGCCCCACAAGTCTGGGGGATGCCGAGACTCTGCATTCCTAACAAGTTCCCGGGGATACCCCCACCATTGGTCCCCAGGCCGCCCCTATACTAGCCAGGGTGGAGAGGAGCAGTGGAGAATTAGGGGACCACAGTGGAGACCCGCCTCTGCCCCTCGCTGGCTGCGTGGCTTAGAGTGGGACACATCACCAGCCGATACCTCAGTTTCCCCATTCCTAAAAGGAACGAGTACTCAGAGTCCCTGGGGTCCCTTCCGGCTCTGATATCCTCACGTCCTGGAAGGCGATCTGCTCTCGCTGTCCCAGGGCAGTGTGGCAGAGACCGAACACGCCGGCTCCGCGGCCTGCCCGGAGTCCCAGTCCCGGTCCTGCCACTTACAGGCCCCATGCTCCTGGTGAGTGGGTGGACCCCCCACACCTGGGTCTCCTCTGGGAAGTGAGGATAATGATGGTTCCTGCCCCAAGGGGTGTTACTGTAAGGACGGAACGAGCTAGGCCATGTGCGCCGAGTGCCTGGCCAGCCCTCAGGAAGCATCAGCTGCCCAGAGCTGAGCGGGCCCCTTTGTCGAGCCCCATGCTGCCTCACTGCGCAGGAGGGAAACTGAGGCACTACTCATCCCTCGCAGCTCAGCTGCATCCACCACCCTGTGCACACCCCTCTGGGCCTCAGCCACCCGTGCAGTGGGGCCTCTGCTGCCCTCTCACTGGCCCGTCTCTGGGGCGTGTTGCTGTCCCACACTGTTGCATAACTGGCCCAGGAGGGTGCTTTTTAAAATGCATTTTCTTTGGTTCCTCAACTAGAATGTCTTAATAATGCTTCACGTGCGTGTGCTCTTTCATCTTTTTAAAAAACCAAACGAATGACGAGTGGTGGGTTAGACCAGTGTCCCCGGAGCTTCTCTGTCCCCCACTCCCAGAACGGAGCCCTGGCGAGCCCACCCCGTGCCCACCCTCGTGGTCTCCCCGGTGGGCTGGGGCTTCCTGGCAGCGCCGGGACTGAGGGGCAGGTTGCAGAGCTGAGACGGGCAGAGCCCAGCGCCAGCTAAAGTTGGGCCCGGTCACATTTCTCTGAGGTGGGCCTGGTGCTGGGATTGCGGGTGGAGGCCCTCGGAGGAGGGCACTGCAGCAAACCAGCCCCGCTGTGGGCCGGAGCCAGGGTGGTGCCCCAAGTCGTCAGGCTCCTCGGGCAGGACAGGGGAGGCTGCAGGGCCTGCCAGCATGTCCCTGCTGTAGACTCTACACTGCCAGCAGCTGGGGCCTTTGCTGTGGGGAGCAAGAGGGATAGCTGAAGCCTCATTACTCTCACTGATGGTCTCCCCCTCATACACGTGCCACGCTTGCCGGTTTACTGTGTTTACCCATAACACCAAAGAAGACGCTATTATCCCATTTCACAGACAAAGAAATAGGCACAGAGAGGTCAAGTGACTTGCCTGGGGTCACACAGCAAGTGAGTTACTGGCAGCATAGAGGATTCAGGACTCCTGACCACCCAGCACCCTCTCTACCCGAGCCCTGTGTTACCACAGATGGGGAAGGATCAGAGCCCACATTGGGGTCTGCTGGGTGGTGGGGTGGATCAGGAGAGTAGAAGGAGGTATCAGCAAGGGTTCAAGCACAATTTAGGGACTCAGATTTGGCGATACTGTGCTCCTTGCAGCCCCAGTGGCTACACTGAACCAAGGGCTGCTAGCCTTCCATCCTTTACAACCTACTCCTCTCAGGGAGGCTGCCAGGCAGATGAGAGAAGGCAGACAAGCACGGTGCTTTGTGAAGAGCTTACCAGAACTCTGGGAGCCTGTGTGGAACTCAGTGCCAAGCTCCTACCCAGAGAGGGGACCCCAGGACCTCAGGGCCCTCAGCCTTGCACTTGGGCTAGCAGCAGTGGACACGGAGAGGCAGGAACAGAAAACCAAATAACCAGAAGATCCGCACACCAGCCAGCAAAGTCTGGGGACTGGGCCAGCTCAGTTCCTGAGGGCCAGTTGCTTTATGGAAGACTCTACTCAAGGTCATGTCCTGGAGGCAAACCTGCCCAGATGTTAGAGGAGCGCGTGAAACCAAGCACCTGCCAATGTACCACTCCGCCCCGCCTCTAGCCGCTCTTAACCTCTGGCCACCTCTCCCCAACCCCACTCCACCCCAACCCTTCCCACTCACCCCCACCCCCAAACTACAGGCACTTTAAGCCTCCAGGCCATGGCTCGTGCTGTTCTTTCCACCCAAAATGTTCACCCCTTTCTCTCCATCTTCTTCTACCAGTGAACTTGGTCCTCAAGGCCCAGCTCAAAGGGGGCCACTAGCGTGAGACCTTCTGTGAAGTCCCTCTTACTGCCCCCAGACTTGTAGTAACTAGGTGTCTCTATCCCAGTTTCCCTGGAAATAATGCAAGCTATGTCAAAAGCTGCCCCAGGGCCAGCACATAGTAGGTGTCAGAAATTACTCTCCCTTCCTCTTCTTCCAGGTTAGGAGCTCTGTCTTAGTGGGGCTTGTCACTGCTATAGTTAATAATGGCCGTGCACCAAACAGCTACTATAAAGGGGCACTGTGTCTGGAGATGGATGGAGATAATTAAAGCAAAGAGATAGTTTCTGTAAATCATAGAGCAGAATGCTTGGCACAAAATAGGTGATTAATCAATGTATGTTGAATGGATGGAATGAATAAATGAGTGTGAGTAACTGAAAACCTTGGACTGCTAGACATAGTAATAAAAAACAATTTTTTTTTTTAATGTAAAAAGCTGGGCCTAGGCTGGGCTCCAGGAATCTCCCTGGGCCTCCCTCTCCCTCTGCCCTGGAACCGGAGGGTAGGCTGGGCTCCGGCCCCTCTACTGGGCCACTGGTTTAACAATCTCTCAGCAGCTGGCAGATGTGCAGTGGGCAGCCAGCTCATGCTGGCGGGGCTTCCCCTGGCTGGCGGTGCTGCCTCCGTGGCTCTCTGCATCCTCCTGGTCCTCTCCTACCCTGCCTGGGGCCCTGCACAATCCATGGCGTGAAACCACACCAGCCGCTTCTGAGCCTCAGCCCCTGTCGCCCCAGGAGTGGTAGCAGAAGTTCAGTCCTGAACAATGAAGCCAGACTTCTGGTCCCAGCTCTCCCACTGACTCTGATTCCCTGTCCGGCCTGGCCTTGGCCACAGGCCCTGGTCCCCAGCCCAAAGAGGCCCTGCTGAATTGTGCCCCCCAGCCCAGTGGTGCTACCTTCCCCAGCTGCCCAGGGCACATCCCTTGGGAACCACATGTTGGTTCACAAATTGGATAAGAAGTTTTCCCAGTAACTCAACGCACTGCACAAACTGGGAAAAACCACCCCCACCCACATAATCCAGCGCCATCACAATGCCTCCCAAAAATACTTGGGGAGGCTTTTATTGGAATTGGGTGTCCCAGCTTTCTGGAAAGTTACAGTTGAGATAAACACAAACCCCAAACCGCACTCCGTGTAACTTCTTCCTAATCCTTTCCAAATGGCCGCAATCTCATTCCCTGCTGCCAAGTGTTCTGAATTCCAAGCTCCTCATACGGGGGCCTGCCAGAAATGCTGCAGAGACAGCCCGGGCCCAGAGGGAAAGGAATACACAAAGCTCTGCCCACGTTGAGCTTGCTGGCATTTCTGAGGAGGGCAGGGTGCATTCTGGAGACCATGCAGGTTTTGATGGCTGGCTTCTATTTTTAAATAGACGGTAGGGAAGGGAAGGAAAGGTGAGACGGCAGGTGAGCCTGTGCTGGGGAGGTCTGAAAGCCCCGGGGAAGCAGGCAGGGAAGAGGACCCTGCCTTTGGAAGCAAAACTGCAGGGCCCAGCCTGCCAGCAGTGGGGGCGGCGGGGGGGTGGGGGGGCGCTGCATCTTCTGATCTCTGCTATGCCCCCTCCCCTGTTGGCTGACACAGGGCTTGGCACATGGGAGGGGCCCCAGGAATAAATGTGGGCTCAATGGCTGTTTCCAAGATTCTCAAGTCTACCTAGGTACCTGTTTATTAAGAAGTAAAATGTGAAAACCCGACGACAATTCGCCTTGTCCAAGAAAGCTTCAGTTTGCAGAGGGAGTCATCCCAGGGCTTCTGGAAGTAGAGCCAAGCACCTCGGTGCGTGTAGAGTGAACTGCACCGTGCAACCAGTGTGTCCGGGCCCCAGCAGCCGTATACAGTCCCCTGTGCTGCCATTACCACCTCCGCACAAGCCCCAAACCCCTGAGGCAGTGCAGTCCCTAATGGCAAGTGACTGTGGTCACAGCAGTCTGCACGGCCCAGTGGGCATCTGAGAAGCAGGAGTGCCAGGAGCTGCCATGGCTAGCGCGCCCTCGCACCCATGGGGCAGCACCCTGGACTGCATGCCTGCTGTGCGGAAAGGGCCTTGCCAAGCTCCCCGGCTGGCGCTGGTCAGCGGGCGGTGCGTGTTGTTGCAGAGTTAGGAAATCTGCCTTGCCAGCCGACACCTTGTGGTGTGACACAGGGGACAGGGAGAGAGCTGAGAGTCCTGGTCGGGGGTTTGAATTTCAGCTCTGTCCTTCACTAGCTGGTTGCTGGGGCACGTCTCTTGCTCGATCACTGAGGAAGCCTTGCTCACTGCCTTCCGCTCCCATCTGCCGAGGGTGACCCGTCGAAGACCCGGGGCTCCTGTCCCTTGACCATCTCATCTACCACTATGATCTTCTCGGTCCCCCTCTGCAGGTATGAGGTTCTCCCGCTGTCCTTGCTATGACCCTTCCCTACCTTCAAAGTGACCCTGCCCTACTCCAAACATCCCTGCCTCTGACCACCGCCTCCTGCTCTTTCAGCTCTCCTCCTCTCTTGCCCCCCAAACAGCGATCCTGGGACCTCAGGACCTACAGTGTCCTGCTCTTATGTTTCCGTCATCTTGTTGGGACCTCACTTCTTTCTAATCCAGCCTGGATTTACTCCCTCTGCAGGGACCTTAACTTCCTTGCCCTTCTGCCTGCCCTTACCCCTGCTCTGCCACCATCAAAGCACCAGCTTTCCACGTGTTCCTCTCCCGCACCCAAGCAGCTGAATGTGGCAGGAGAAAACAATGCAAACATGCTGGCTGATCCAACTTTACGTTAGTGATCCCCGGGTACCAGCTGGAAACTCCAACTGGCAGGCCCTCCTACCGCCTTCCTACCATGTCAGTTCACCCCTTCTCCCCGCCCTCCAACCTCCAGCCTCCCACACCCCTCACTCTGCTCACACTTCATGGAGAAAATGAAAGTAATCAGACAGGGACTCTCTTATCCTCACACCCCTAAATCCACTTGCCGTGTGCAGCTGCTGTCCCTGTTACGACAGATGAATTGTCCACCCATCCCCTTTAACTTGCTCGAAGATTCTGTTCCTGCCATTACCCACTCCCATGCATTATCAGTGTCCTCAACGAGTATGCAAACATGCTATGTTTTCTTCCTTCTTAATAGACCCCTCCCTTGACCTCTGCATCGTCCTCTGGCTACCTCCTCCTTTCTCTGCTCCCACGTACAGGAAAACTTCTCAGAAGGGTAGTCGACATCTCCCTTCTCCCCTCCTTTCTCTTCCGGATCCACATCAATCAAGAGGTCATGCCACCTTTCCAGAGACTGAGCCTGCAAGATTCCCAGCAGCCCCTTGCAAATCCAACGACAACTTTCCTGTTCTCATCTTACTCAGTATCTCAGCAATACTAGACATGGCTGACCACTCCTCCTTCTTGAAATCCTCTATTCTCTTGACTTCTGGGACACCATGCTCTCCTTTATCCTCACTGTCTGCCTTCCTCAGTTTCCTTCCTTGGGTCCCTTCCTCTGTGTGGCCTTTCAGTACTGGATAGCCCATGCTTGGTCCTCAGACCCTTCTCTCTGCTCTCTCTTCAGACAGTCTCATTTCACCTGTGGGGGAGCAAAAGTCTTTTTCCTCTACCCTCTTAGATTCAGTTTCTGGGGCCTTGCAAATTAAACTGACAAAGGCCAGATTCACAGGACAAAGGGATTATTGTGTTTATGAATGGAGGCCTTTTAAGGAAAGAACTGCATATTCAAAGAAGCAGTTGGGCCAGAGGCTTATATGCCATCTTAATGAAGGGCAATAAATTGTGAAGTTATAAGATAAAGGAAAGGGGGTATAGCTTTCTAGGAGTGATAAGTTGTAAGCAGGGGAAACTAATGAAACATAAGGGTTATTTTAGTAGGGTTTCTTATGCAGACTCAATCTCATGCAGTACTAGGGTGATAAGAGTGTCTCTGGTGATTAGGAGTTCTTTCTGGTACGGCTGAAGGAAGGGAAGACATTTTCACAAAGGAAATTTTATACCCTACATTTAGGCAGATAGGGGAAGGGTAGAGGGCTTTTCCTGCGTCTGCTGTTTCTCCATTGCCTTCAGCTCAGAATAATCCTATGCCAAAGTTGCATATTTTGGGTCTGCCTACTCCCATCCCCTTGCAGCCCATGGCTTGAAACCCTGTCTGTCTGCTGAGGACTTCCAGAAGAATAACCCCAATCTTCCCCACTAACCTTCAAGGACTAAACTTCTTCACTAACCAGAGGTCCAACTGCCTCCTTGACATCTCCACGTGATGGCTAATTGGGTATCAAAACTTAAAAAGACCAACAATAGAACTCTTGATTCGTGTCCCAGCTCCGTCTTCCTTATCTGAATGAAAGTCACCAAGATACGGAGCTGTCCTGATTCCTCTTTCTCCTTCACCTTCCATATCCAATCCATCATCAACTCCTGTCAGTTCAGTCTGCAAAATATATACTGATCCCATCCCCTCGTCCCCATGCCCATCACTACCGTCTGCTCTGACCACCACCGCCACCTGTTGCTGGGACAACTACATCAGTCTCCTAACCAACCCTTAGCGTCTTGTCTGCATTGTGACAACCTCTTCTCTATGCAGCAGCCACAAGAGATCTTTAAAGGTATAATCAGATCAAGTTCTTGTCCAGTTTTCCACTTGGAAGTCTTCAATGACTTCCCATTGCAGGAAATAGGATTCCTTATGCTCCTGTCACTGCACCCAAAGTGGATGTTAGACCTCAGGGTACTTGCACTCGCTGTCCCTGCTCCTTAGAGCACTGTTCCCTGCGTCTCAGCATGGCGGACCGCTCAACCACATTCAAGTCTCCGTGTTGAAAGCTAAAATGTCCCCCTTTGAGGAGTCCTCCCTGACCCGCCCCCCAACAACCCCTGCTCATTACACTCCCATGTCTTATTAGAGCACGAACCGCTTTCCTAAATCATCTGGTTCATGTATCTGTTTGTGTGCTTGTCAGTTGCCCGACCTCTGCCCACTACCTGCTCCTTGAGAGCCGGGTTCCTCTCTCTCTCATGCACGGTTACATGCCTGTTGCTAAGCATAGCTCTGGGTGTTTGCTGAACAAATGAATGAACTTCCAGAGCTTCAGTTCTCACGTCTCTAAAATGGAAGTAGTAACAGTACCTATCTCACTGGTTGTCAAGAGAGCGACAGGGGATAACAAGTGCAGTGCTCAGTCTGGCCCTGACATTTCATAAGCGCCCTAAGTGAGCTATTGTTTTTATTAATAAACAATGTGGCTGAGGTCACACCGTGAGTGGCAAAGCTGGACCCTGAGCTGAGCCCTCTGACCGCCGAGCCTCTTCTCCCCCCACTATGTCTGACGCCGCTGCCACCTCTCGAGCTGCAGGGTAGGGAGCCTGGGGGAACACTGAGTGACAGCAGGACCAGCCTGTCTGAGGCATGTTACAGAGCAGTGACAGGTAAAACATTTTATAGGTTTGGGTCCCATCAGCGGGCCTTGAACGGCCAGGCAGAAATGTTTGGCCTTGGCCTGGAGAGCAATAGGGAGCCACTGCATGTTCCTGAGCAGGAGTGCAATGTGAGGATGAGTGTTTCCGAGGAGTGTTCTGGCTGGTTAGTCACTACATAGTAGGTCATTAAATCAGGCAACCTAGTTAGTCTAAATTGTCATTCTCTAGACTGCCGGGAAACAGCCAGATAATTGTGAAGTACCTCATTTTGGCTGTTCACCTCAAACATTTAAATCAGCCCACTACCAGCTGTCCCCTGCACTTTATGGGGAGCTTACATGTGTCTATGGGTGGTAAATCCTTGAGGAGTAGGTACTTAGTTTGTATATTTAGCTCTAAAATGCAATGTGATTCCAAACTCATTCAAAAGGACTGCCAATGTGTATTGTTTCTTCATGAGCTCTAAGTGGCTCATGATCTATGATGGTTATAATTTTATTTTATAGCTACTGGTGTACACACATTGAACAAAGAGCTAGCAGAATTTGGCACACTGGACTTAGCAGCTACACACACATCTTTCCCACAATAATGTCTGCCTCACAGGGTTGCAGGGAAGACCCTCACATAATAGGCCAAGAGTCCATAAATGTTTGTTCATCTGTTTATATGGCAACCCAGGATGCTGAATATCTGTGTGCAGAGTGAATGGGGTAGAAGGGGCTCGGGACAGGGGCAGGGATCCTGTGGCCTCCGGAAAGGAACAGAAGAGAAGCTGAGAGAGGCATATTCAGGATCTAGTGATTGGTACTCAACGTGACTCAACAGCATCTCTACTACTCTTGGGTTTTCTTGTTCTCTGTTCTGCCCCCTTGTCCCCACCTGAAGGCCACACATGAGGATCCAGGGAAGGGGACTGAGAGTGAGCCTGGGGATCTCTACAATACATCTAGAGTTGTGTGTGTCTAATAATGGGGGGAAGGCGGTTGAGGAGGCTCCAACTGCACAGATGGTGGGGAGTGAAGTCAGGCTGAGGCCGGAGGAGAAAGCCCCGCCCCCAAATCTGGGCTCAGCAGGGCAGCCCCTCGCCCCCGGCTCACAGATTGCAGAGGGCAGCCTCCTGTGCCTGGCAGATGAGAAAGGTGCTAGGGAAGGGTGGCAAGTCTGCCACAGAGGTTGCTGTGAGGCAGTGACCTTAATTCATGGTGTCTTTGTTCCTAGAACCACCTTCACCTCCAAATAAATCTCTGCTTTATTTCTTTTTAAATGGTTTTTCCATACAAAATTCTTTTATAGCTGTTTATGGCTGAAGGGCACTCCAGCTGCAGACTTGGAGCAGAGTACTCTGATTAATTCTATCCCAGTTCCTGACCCTGCCCCACTCCCCAGGGCTGAGAAGGGAGGAAGGAGATGATTCAGATGCCACAGGGAGAGGCCCAACTTCTGCATGTGATATGATCAAATGAGCCAGCATCTGTGAGGCCCTGGCCTTTTCCTCTTGTAACGTTTCCAGGGTTTCCAACCCCAGAGTGGGGCCACTATACTAAAACATATGTCATGTAGAGCTCCTCCCAGCCCTTGAGGGCACCAAGATGTTTTATGTATCAAGGAGTTTCGAACTACAGAGTTCCAGAAAAATGTGAGGTAGGGACACAGTGTGTTTATGTGTGTATGTGCGGCAGTGACTGATTTCACATTCCACTCCAGCAGTGAAAAAGTAGACTAAGTCCCCACTGTAAAGAGCTAACATTCTAGATGAGGAAGACAGTCATTAAATAAGTGTCAGGGCGCCTGGGTGGCTCAGTTAGTTAAGCATCTGCCTTCTGCTCAGGTCATGATCCCAGGGTCCTGGGCCCGAGCCCCGCATCCCTGCTGAGCAGGGAGCCTGCTTCTCCCTCTCCCTCTCCCTGCCACTCCCCCTGCTTGTGCTGCTCTCCCTCCCCACCCCCCCACCAGCAAATAAAGAAATAAATAAAGAATCTTAAAAAAAAACAAAGGTCTCATCACAAGGGAAAAAATAGAAAAAAAATAAGTGTCAGATGGTGATGAAGGCTACAAAAAAGAAAAAAGCAAATTAAGAGAATAAAAGAGCAATGGAAATGGGGGTGCTGTTTTCTATTGGGTGATCTAAAAGGGTCTCTGACAACATGACCCTTGAGCAAAGACATGGAGCAAAGGAAGAGAGTTTGCCATGTGGCTTCCTGGAGGAAGATTATTCCAGCCATGGTTCTTAAGCACGAGCTTCCTCGGTTTGTTGGAGGAGCAGCAGTGAGGCCCATGTGGCTGGAATGTTGTTTGGAAGAGGGTCAAGTGGGAGAGTGTTAGAATGCGAAATCAGAACCACCACCAAGGACGGGATCATGCAGGGTCTATAGGCCATGGCAAAGCCTTCAGATTTTACTGAGTAAAATGGGGAACCACCGGAGGGTACTGAGAAGAGGAGAGAGATAATCTGACTTATATTTTAAGATCACTCTGACTACTGTTCAAGAAAAAAAACTTTAGGGGCGCCTGGGTAGCTCAGTGGGTTAAAGCCTCTGCCTTCGGCTCAGGTCATGATCCCAGGGTCCTGGGATCAAGCCCCGCATCGGGCTCTCTGCTTGGCGGGAAGCCTGCTTCCCCCTCTCTCTCTGCCTGCCTCTCTGCCTACTTGTGATCTCTCTCTCTCTGTCGGATAAATAAATAAAATCTTAAAAAAAAAAAGAAAAAGAAAAAAAACTTTAGGGGAGCAAGTGTAGAAGCAGGGAAACGAGTTAGGAGGCTTTTGTAATATTCCAGGTGAGAGATGATGGTGACTTGAACCAGGTTTTAACAGCAGAGCCAGGAAGAAGTGATGAGATCTTTCAGAAGAGCTTTCAGAAAAGATATATTCACTCGGTATAGAAATCTAGGTTGAAGGGTTGTTTGTTTGGTTTCCTTCAACCTTTTAAAGATTGCTTCCTGGCTTACATGGTCTCTGACAAGAAGTCTGTGATTTTTAATCTTTGTTTATATCTAAGTAATGTGCCTTTTTTTCCTTTGGCTACTTTTAAGATTTTTCCTTCAACCCTGATTCTCAGGAATTTGATTTTGATGTGCTTTGACATGCTTTTCTTTGAGTTTATCCTACTTGGGTCTTACTGAACTTCTTGGGTCTGTGTGTTTATAAATTTTACCAACTTTGGAAAATTTTTGACCATTAGTTTTTCAAATATTCTTTTTGTTATGCCCACCATCCCTTTGTGGACTCCAATTACACATATATTAGACCACTCGATACTGTCTCACAGGTAACAGAAACTCTTATCTTTGCTGCTTTTGTTTTTCAGACTTCTTTTTTTTTTCTCACTGTGCTTCATTTTAGATAGTTTCTATTGCTATGTCTTCAAGTTCGATCTTTTTTTTTTTTTCCTGCAGTGGCTAATCTACTGTTAATCCTATCCAGCGTGAAGTTTCCATTTCAGATGTTTTATTTTTTTACCTCTAGAAATTCTTAGTTCTTTATTTGTCCCCATTTCTCTCATTATGTTCATCTTTTTCTTAAATCCTTGAACATATTTAACATATTTAAAATAGCTTTTTAAATGTCTTTGTTAGTCCTCTAATCTTTAGCATTTTTAGATCATTTTCTACTGACTAATTTTTCTTGTTTGTGGATTTCTGCTTCTTTGCATGTCTGATAATTTTATTAGAGACATTGTGAATTTCACATTTTTGATGATTATGCTGTACTCCTTTAAAAAGTGTTGGACAGGATGCCTGGGTGGCTCAGTTGGTTAAGCCTCCCACTCTGGATTTCTGCTCAGGTCATGATCTCAGGGTTGTAAGATCAAGCCCCTCATTGGGCTCCATGCTTGAGAGGGAGTCGCCTGGAGATTCTCTCTCTCTCTCTGCCCCTTCCCCTACTCACACACACTCTCTTTCCTGCTCACTCAAATAAATCTTTTGTTTTTAAAAAAGGGTTGGACTTTGTTCTGGAAGATAGTTGAGTTACTGACAGATACATTTGATCTTTTCCAGGCTTATTTTTAAACTTTTTAAAGACAAATCTAAAGGAGAGTTTTCTCTGGGGCTAGTTTAGCCACACTATTAAGGCATAACCTTTCTGGGGTCTCTACTAAATGCCTTGTGTATTCATTAAAACATTTGTACCTTGGCAGGTGGGAACTCAGGTGATTCCCAGCTCTGTAAGAGCTCTGGAAATGGTTTGGCTTACACATCTCTGGCAGCTGTCCTTTCATGGAAGTTGGTTTTTTCCTTGGTCTTAAGAAGTTTCACCATATACCTGCACAGGCTGTTTTTCAGCCAAAGACTCAAGGAAACTCCTATGCTCCTTCTCTCAGTAGTTCTTTCCTTTCCCATACACTACCCTGAAAGTACTGCCTTTGTGATAGCTGCCTGGTCCTCCTTGAACTCAGATCTCTGTCTCCTCAATTCAGTGAGTGCTGGGCTCAATTTAGATCCCCATTTCCTCTATTGCTGTCTGAAAACTGCTTCTAAGCAGAAAATCAGGGCAATCAAAGGTCTTGCCTTGTTCGTTTCCCTTCTCTCAGGGATCATAATCCTGCACTACTTGTTCCAGTTTTTGAAAATAATAATTTTCTAGATTTTGTCTAGTTTCCCCATTGTTTATGGTGGGAGGTATGTCTGGACCCAGCTACTCCTTCATGGTCTGAAACAAAAGTCAGTGGTTAAATTCCGGATATGTTTCAAAGATAGAATGGAAGGATTTGCTAATGGATCAGATATAGGGTGTGAAATAAAGAAAAGCATCAAAAAGGACTCTAAGACTTTTGACCTTAGCAGCTGGAAGGATGGATTGTCACTTAGTAACTTAAGGAAGGCTGTAGTCAAATCAAGAAGGGGAGCTGCTGGAATGGATAGGAGTGTCAAGAGCTCAGCTTTAAAGATAATAATTTTGAGATGCCTGCTAGACTTCAGGCTGGATGTCAGTTAGGCAGTTGGATATGCAAGTCTAGAACTCAAGAGAGAGTTCAGGGCTGAGATATCAATTTTTTATAGACCAATGGCTCTTAACCCTGACTGCAGTGGTATTAAAAATACTTGGGAAACTTAGAAAAAAAGTCAGTGTTCAGACTCGACTTTAAGCCAGTTCGATCAGGATCTCTGGGGATTGGATCTAGGAATCGATATTTCTTAAAGTTCTCCAGATGGTTCTAATGTGCAGGCAGGAGTGAGAACCACTCTTATAAGTGTCATTTGACCCCCTGCCAAAGACCAGCGAGGACAGTGGTTCTCAACCCTAGCTGCATATTAAAACTACCTGGGGTCCTAATGTCCAACCACCACCCTACCCCCACCATCCAACTGTATCATATTCTCTAAGGGGTAGGACATAGGAATGAGTATCTTGTTCAAGTCCTTAGGTAACTCCGACGTGCAGCCAAGGGAGTGATCATGGGACTCAGAAGTGATCTGAAGACTAAGGCTTAGCAGTCCAAAAGCTGAAGGAGTGGCTAAGCTTGGGAGGAGAACAGAAGGAGGTCACAGGCTTTCTGCAAATCTCTGAATTGTGGCTGTCCATTCACATTTAAGAATTAAAAACAGAAAATCTGACTTGAGCCTCTAGGCTCATTTCTAATGTGCGGCCAGCCATTATCTTTGTGGTATGGCCCTCACCCAAGCCTGTCCAGGGTTCTCTGGGGGCACTTCATCTCCTCCCCCTCCTCAGCCACAACCACCTTCACCAGTCACCACTCCTTCACCTGCTGTCACCTTCCAGAAGTATATTGAGATTCCTCATCCACTGGAAACCTCCCTCCCCATTTTCAGTGTTGTTCCTGCTTTATGCCTTCCTATCCCTTTACTGTCATGTTAACAGGGTCTTAGAGGGAGAGGGAATCAATCCAGGGAATCAAACCAGAAGCCTCCAAACCTTTTTAAAAGGTGAGGATCACTTTAAATATTTTTACATAATAAACATTTTTATTTACTTATTTTTACGGAACCCGTATGATAGAAATATTTTTTACGGAACCCATATGATAGAAGTTACATACTTTCAGTATCCATTAATTAATAGGGAAAATACATATCGACGCCCAAAGGCCTCTAAATTCAATACCATTTTTAAATGCATTCCTGGTTTCACTTCACATATATTTGGAAACTAATAGCACAGGCATGTAGGAGAAAGTTATTATGGCTGAGAACAAACAGATTCAGATGCCTTTGCAATAAATGCAGAGTTGTGAGAATCGAAGTCAGATTAACTAGGACCCATGGCTCTACGCTCTGGAAGCCCGTGGAAGTTTCTGACAGGGGAGGGGCTGTTCCTCTGTTCCTGGGGCATCTACGATGTGGGTTCCATTTACAGCTTTTCCCTGTCCATCGCTGTCTCTCTCTGGGAGTTTAATGTGGGTGGGTTCCTCCCCAGGAGAACACGTAGACAATGCCAGCTGGCCTCCTGAGCCAATTATTTACCCAAAGAAAACAAAGGAAGCTTAGTGAAATTCAGTCTGGGAGTTTTATTCTACCACCCTTCTCTTCTCCATTCTTCCTCATCTCCTATCTTTAGAAGTTACGTTCTTTGTTCTCTAACAGCACAAACGGTCAACGTTTCCAAGCCCTATGCTAAGCACTTTATAGACTTTATTTCATTTAATCCTCATCGCAGTCCTGCAGAAACAGGTGCAATTCATATCCTCACTTTATAGGTGAGAAAACTGAAGGGCTCAGATCAAAGAGCTAGCAAGTCACAGAAAGGAGACTCTGACCCGGGGGTCCCTGCCTCCTCGGCCAGCCCACCACCCACCCCACCCCGCCGCAAAGCTAGGTGCTGCCAGAATGATGGGGGATTTAGAGACAGAAAAGGGACTTGGTAAATGACTGATTTGAGGAAAGATGTGGAGCTGGATCCAGGCCTCCCAAAAGCTCCATTCTCTGGCAGCAGCCTGCCTGGTGTCCTCCAAGCTTCTAGAAACTGGCCCCAGCTTCTCCAAGCCTCTCCTTGCTCCGCCCTCAGCTCTAGTCAGAGGACCGGGTACCGTGCCCCTCCGTTCTTTATTACGACCTCACCTCTGCCCAGAAAAGCCTTCTCCCGTCCTCCCCCCTTCACTTCTCCAAAACCCACACAGCATTCAAGGGCCTCTTCCTCAGCAGAGCCCACCCTGATAATTCAGGCTCCCCTGACCTTCCTTCTTCATTTCACTCCTGCCAACAACTATCTGACCACACACCTATGACTTCCCTCCCCACCAGACACAGACACCACCTTTAAAAACAATGACATAGTCTTTAATCCATTCAAATGCCATACGTTCATTATTGAACATTTGATAAAGAAAGAAGCACACAGAAGTGAAAGAAAAAATGTTCCAATATTTCTACCGCTAAAATGGAACTACGACAGAGATTTGCCTTGGAGTGCTTTTTTCTGGAGAAAAATTTCAGGTCTTACATTATTGATACATAACATAGAAATAAACTTTTTAAAAGCATCCCTGTTGTTGGATGCATAGTATTCTTTGGAGAGGATGTGCTGGAGCTTGTCAGAAGCACGAATGCTTCCCCCACAGGACCTAGGCCAGGGACCCCCCCCCCCCCCAGGAGGGCCCTGGTGAAGTCCATGTGAGTGAGTAATTGGGTTTTCTGGGGGGTGGGTTATGTTTGGTGCATGGTACGTGTTAGCTACAGGGGGACCACTTAGGAGGCTGGAAAATTACCGAGTGCTCATGCTGAGCCCACATCTGCCAACAAAGGGCATTTAAAACAAATCCCATGAAATTATAGCTTTTGCAATCTATGAGTTACTCAGACAGGAAAGTACACAGGACTGATGTGTTTTAGTAGAGCCCTGGGAACAATAAAGCTAGCCATCTCTGGGGCCTGGGAAAGTGCCTCGTGAAAGAGAAAGGCTTTCCCAGATGCTGTCTGCAGTCCGCCATCCTCAGTCCCTGTCACTTGGAGATGGTGAGGTGCACGCCCTGTGCACGGAGGCCAGGGCTTCCCTGGGCTATGAGGCCTTGCCCAAGAACAGGCTGAACCTATAGGAAGAGCTGAGGTGGTGAGATTCCCTTTGGCCTAGCTTTATCCCTGTGGTAACCTGCGTGTGTTGGGAGGGCATACAGGCATGTCTGTGCATCTGTCATCTGGTGGAGGTCTGTCTTTACTCTCCTCTGAGACCGCGGAGTCAGTCCAAAAGAAAGAGGTGAAATCGGTGGCCATGTTTCTAGAATGTTGCTTGGCCTTTCGCTGCCATCAAAAGCTGAAGGAAGGCAGGCCCTGTGGACTCAGTGCCACATCTGGGGACCCCTGCTCCTAGGAGCCGTGATGGGCATCCTCCTGGCTCCTTGCTGGAAAGAGCCCCTGGCCTCCTCTCATCAGGGACAGAGAGCGCTAGGAGAACTGAGTCTGGGCGGACGACACCTCACTGTGGGGCAGAGAGATGGAACTGTAAAGATGGCACACGTCCTTCTACAGACCTCTGGAATCACAGCAGCAGACAGGAGGAGGGAATGACCCACCCCCAAGCCCTAGCTCGCTGGCCTGGCTCCCAGAGGGCTAGTCCATGGCCAGTGTCCAGGGCCACGTGGCCATGGTGATCCCCATACTGCCCTTCCTCCCAGACAGCCAACAGAGCACATGCCTGGGGGGACACACCCTGTTGGCTTCCGGGGCATCTGTCCAGCCAGGGGCAGGGACACCTAGTGGGACAGCCAATTTTCCAACGAGTACCTGCTCTGAAATCCTGGGACGGTGTTGTCAGAGACCTGGAACTGTGGGATCACGGACCCGAATTCTGACCCCGCCTCCACCACTTTCTTGCCTCAGACCATGCCTGTCAGACTGCGCATCTAAAAACAGGGTAATCGCACCCACCTCAGATGGCTGGGAGGAGAGGCAAATAAACTGTCTGTGAAGATGACCTTTACAACCGCAAACCCCCCGGAAACCTAGTGAGGAAAGTGACACAGAGTAGGGATCCGAGCTCAACGATGTAGTTGTCATCAGTGCCTGTGCTGGTGGCCGTGGTTGTGACAGGGTCTGTGAGGCAGTGCTCTGAGAGCTCCCTCGTCACAGTTACACTGACACACCTGCTCAAGTAAATCAGCGTTCCCACCTCAAATAGCCCCTGTAAGGAGACCACGGGAGCGTGTCCGTGTGCAGACTGACCCTTGTATTTATCCACCCAGGAGTGCAGATTGTCTCCTCTAGCCGGCGCTAAAAACCTGTAGGCCTGGCCGTGTCTTCGCTCGCCTGTCTCCGTGCACACACTGGCTCCCTGCACACCTGAGTTCTCTGCAGGCAGCAGAAGCCTGGGTCCCCTCACCTAGCTCAGGTTCTCGCATCTCACTCCTTCCCCAGGCAGGGACCTCCCCTGTCACAGGGTAGCAATGATTTTTCCGATAAAATAACAATCTGGGCGTTGGGGCCAGAGTCCTGCTGAAACCTCTCATCGGCTCCTGGAAGGCCAGGCCAGCTATAAGACCCCTGAACGTTCCCAGAGTGGCTGGGCCCCACTCCCAGGAGACCCCCCTCAGAGCTCCCACGAAGGGGAGCAATCAGGGAGGACGGGCGGCAAAAGCACTTTACAGTTTACAAAGGTAGAAATCTAGGCTACCTTTTTTAAACCCAAACTCCTTATTCCGTTTATTGAGCACCTACTGAACACCCAGTGTCACGGTGAATCGGAGTGAGTCTAGGATGGAGACTTGTTTGCAAAGGCGGGAGTCCTTGGGCTGTGAGTGTCATGGAGGGTGTGAGAGCAGCGGTCAGCTTCCGTGCAATCCGCCTGTGGTCCAGGAAGACCAGACTCCGGCCCCAGAGCCCCAGCCTGGCAAGGGGGAGAGGCGAGCTGGCATCACAGAGCCTGCAGGGAGGTGGCACCTGAGAACCTCGAAGCCTGCCAGTGTGGGCCCGGCTGGAGGAGGCCAGCAGGCCTGACGGAAGCAGCTGGTTCCTTGGCTGCCCTCATCTCGCCCGGGAGGTTACTGCTCTGGGTATAAACAGTCCCCTGCAGTTAGCAGGATAAATATAAACACAGCCTCCTGATCCGAGCTCCCTGCCGCCACCACTGCTCTAAGCACCAGGATGAGCGAGGATGCAGTGACGCAGGGCCCCTGCAGCGAGCCCGGGCTCCCAGGACAAAGCACCACAGGTTGGAGGGGACTTATGTTCTCATGGTTCTGGAGGCCCCAAGTCCAAGATCAAGGTGTCCACGGGGCTGGTTTCTTTTGAGACCTCTTTCCTTGACCTATTAGGTAGTGGCTGTCTTCTCTGTGTGTCTTCACGTGGTCCTGCCTTGGTGTGTGTCTGGGCCCTAATCTCTTCTCAGAAGGACCCCAGTCTGGGTTAGGACCTACTTGTATGGCCTATTTCCTTAATTGCCTCTTTAACAGCTCTAAGAGCAAATACAGTCATGTTCTGAGGAACTGGACGGTTAGGACTTCAACATAAGAATTTGGGGGGAGCAAGAGGCCATCGAGGTCATTCCCCTGCCTTCAGAACGAAACCTGTCAGAGATCTTCCCTGACAAAGGAGAGTTGGCCTGCATTTTCAAGACAACCTTAGAGAAAGAGATTGCATGTATTTGGTGGGATCACTGGGACTTGAAGACTTCTGGAAATTGTTGCTGCTTATTATATATGACTAAAAGCCAGCTTCTTTTTCTTCTTTTTTTTAAAATAGGATTTTACTTATTTATTTGACAGAGAGAGAGAGAGCCCAAGCAGGGGGAGTGGCAGGCAGAGGAAGAGGGAGAAGCAGATTCCCCACTGAGCACGGAGCCCAATGTGGGGCTCGATCCCAGGACCCTGGGATCACAACCTGAGCCAAAGGCAGCTACTTAACTGACTAAGCCTCCCCTCCCCAGATGCCCCTAAAAGCCAGCTTCTTTCCACAGAGTGTGAACAAACTCAGTGGTAAAACTAGAAATAAGCTGAACTGTGAGCTCTAAGAGGGCAGGGCTGTGTCCTAGCATGGTGCTTGCCTAGAGCAGGTGCTCAGCGGGTCTTGTGGACAGGAGGAAGAGGACGAGGGGACGAGGGAAGGAGGGAAGGAGGGAAGGAGGGGTGAAAGGAGCTAAAAAGTAATTTAAAGTTGATGAGCGTTGTCCCAAGTGCTGGGACACAGTCCTACAGCCACCGGTCACCACCGTGGCTCCGAGCCTCCCCTGAGCCGGCACACTGGGCACTCAGCACTCAGGGAGCGGAAGCAAGCACACAGCTGCTCCTGGGAAGCCAACACTTCAGATCCTACATCCAAGGAGAAGCAAATCTCATGAATTTTCTTCTTTTTAAGATTTACTTTTATTTGAGAGAGTGTGGGAAGGCCAGAAAGAGAGGGAGAATCCTCAAGCAGACTCCCTGCTGACTGTGTAGCCCAACTCAGGGCTCGATCCCAGGACCCCAAGATCATGACGTCAGCCAAAATCAAGAGTCGGACACCCAACTGACTAAGCCACCCAGGCGCCCCTCATGGATCTTTAATCAGGGACATGGGCAATATTTTTCCTTTGGTTTTGCACAAGACACAGACCTGGTCTTCCTAAAGGCAGGCGGTCAAACATTAAATCATTTCTGAGAGTATTTCTGTGGGAAGCAAGGACAGGATGGTCCACGGTCGCTGTTTTCTGATGACCTGGCATAGTGCAGAGATGGCATTTGGAGACCCCACAAGAGGGGGCTTGCTGCTTTGAGCTTCCAGCCTCTACTGGGGTGAACCTGGGTCCTCCCACTTCCCAAGACAGACACGAAGCCCCTTGGCGCAGCGAACACAGCTCGTGGCTGACACATCTAGGCACATCTCATTACAGAAGCAAGAGACCAGGTGAGTGCACATGAGAGTGAGGGAGCGGTGTGGTCTGCAATGTCTGTGTCCGCCTAACACTCACATGTTGAGACCTAACCCCTAAGATGATGGTATTAGGTGGGGCCTCTGAGAGGTGATTAGGTTATGAGGGCAGAAGCCTCATGATAGGATTAGTTACTTTATAAAAAAGATCCCGGAGAGATCCTTCACTCCTTCCCTCATATGAACGCAGAGAAAAGGCGCCTTGAGCCCGGAAGAGGGCTCTCACCAGACATGGAATCTGCTGGGACCTTAATCTTAGACATCCCAGTCTCCAGCTCTGGGAGGAGTCAATCTCTGTTGCTTATCAGCCACCCAGTCTATAGGATTGTGTTACAGCAGCTCGAACGGACTAAGGCAGGGCGTGAATGCCTAAAAGCAAGCTCTGACGCCTGAAATTTTAGGAGCCTTGTTTGTATTTCCTCCAAGACAGAGGTCTGCCCAGCTAGGAACTTCTCCCTCTCCGCCCCTGCAGGGCGTGTAAACTCAATATTGAACACACTCATGTCCTCTCTGCTGAGTACAAGAGCCACCCTGTCTCCATGTGACAGACAAGACACAGGCATGCCAGGTAGCCCTGAGTGAGTGTGGCGCTGGGGACAACCTGAATCTGATTCCAGGGCCTGGGATTCTAACCGCGGTCTTCTGATACTTGAGCAAGTTGCTCAACCTTCCCATCTGGTCTGTTCGGGCTGCTATAACAAAGATACCAGAGACTCAGTCGCTGAAACAGCATTTATTTCTCACAGCTCTGGAGGCTGGGAAGTCCAAGATCAAGGTGCCGGCCGATTCAGTGTCTGGTGAGTGCCCAGTTCGTGCTTCCTAGGTGACACTGTTCTGTGTCCTCATATGATGGCAGGGATGAGGGAGCTCTCTGGGGTCTCCTCACAAGGGCACTGAGCCCATTCATGAGGGAGAAGCCCTCTCAAAGGCCCCACCTTGTTCTGCCATCACCTCAGGGGCTGAGACACAAACGTTAAGACTGCAACACTCCCTGAGGTAAAGTAAGTGAAGCACCTGTCTTGGCCCTGACCCGTGCCAGGTGGGCGTGTCCTAGCCCTCCTACAGTGCTTCAGCGGCAGGCTCCTCCCCTGTGTCCATTTCCTCCCCTTTCAGGACCCCTGCACCCCCACCCCGCAGCCTGGCATCCATGAGGCCCTACCCCCTCCTTTCATGCCTAGAGCCAGCTTCTCCCAGTTGCCAAATCCCAGGGGACCTGTCAGGTTTCTATCTGATTAGATCCTTCTAGAAGTCTCTGACTCCTTGCTCCATCATCCGTGCTTCTCAAACCCTTTGTCTGTTCTAGCTTCCGTGACTTTGTTCTCTCCTGCTTTTGTGTCCTCCCTTTGGCCCCCCTTTCCTAGTCCCCATCTGCTACTGCCCTGCTCAGGGCTACCCCCACCTGTTCGGCGCTGCAGCCTCTGAACTGAGCTCTTAGAGCCTGACCCTTCAGGCTGTACTCGGTACAGCAGCCAGAGAGCCTGGCTTTAGTGTTACTATTGTTACTATTATTATTATTATTATTACTGTCATGTAAAGATTTTAATAGCTAGGGGCACTTAACTCAGTCAGTTAAGCGTCTGCCTTCAGCTCAGGTCACAATCCCAGGGTCCTGGGATCCGCCTGCATCGGCTTCAGTGGAGAGTCTGCTTCTCCCTCTCCCTCTCCCCTCCTCCCCCTGCTCATGCTCTCTCTCAAAATACATAAATAAAAATCTTCAAAAAAAATGTTAATAGCTAAACTTTGAGAACAAATGAACGCTATGTACAAAATACAAACTGATATGCCCTCAAATATTTCTCTTGTTATAACTGAAGGATGCTAGGCTTGAGAGATGGGGGTGAGAGGCAGGAGGCACAGATTCTGGCTCAGACTTGAGGAAGTCAGATGTCAGGTAAATTTTATCACTTCCCATTGAATCCGTTTCCTCATCCGCAAAATGGGGATTATGATGCCATTCTCCTTCCTGGGTAACAGTGGTGAATATATGTAATAAAACATAAAAATCTGCAGGGCTCCAGGGTGGCTCAGTCTGTTAAGTGTCTGACTCTTGATTTTGGCTCAGGTCATGATCTCAAGGTCATGAGATTGAGCCCCGAGTGGGGCCCCGTGCTCAGTGCAGAGTCTGGGATTCTCTCTCTCCCTCTCCTCCTCACCGCCCCCATACTCGTGCGTGTTCTCTCTCTCTCTCTCTAAAATAAGGAAATAAAACATGAAAATTTGCTCTGTATACTGAACAACTGACGGTTATTCTTACAATCCTAATTCCTTCTAAAATGGCATGTGATTCTAATAGAGGAAAAAGATAGTTATCAGTTATATTCAGCATTTCTGCTGTCCCTTGAAGTCTACCTGAATAGTTATTATATTTCTTCCTCTTTTTTAAAGACCATTAACTTATCTGTTTTTCCCTAATGCTAAAAAAATCAATGAGAGTAATAGCTTTTCTCATGTTCTGGGGCATCTGTGTGAGTTAAACTTGGCTTTTAGAGGGTCTATGAGAGATTCGCTGACTAATCCCTCCGTCCAGTCTTTTCTTTCCTTTTCCTGCTCTCATCGTCTACCTCCAGCTCCCCTGCCTCGGGGCCTTTGCTCAGGCTGTTGACTGGCTTAGAACACTCTTACCCCTGACGTCACTTCCTTCCAGTGCTTCATCAAATGTTCTTCCTTAGTGAGTCCTGCCCTGACTCACCCCACTTCATGCTGCGAGGTGCTCCCTCCCAGCCCGTGACACCCCCACCCCCTTCACCAGCTCTAGTTTTTTTTCTTTTCTCTATGGCACCAGCCACTTCCTAACACAATTTACTTGCATATTATGTTCATAGTTTATGATCCATCTCCAAGTTGAAATATAAGCCTTGTAAGGGCAGAGAACTGTCTGAATTACTGATGAATCCCAAGGGCCCAGCCTAACACCTGGCACACAGCAGGCCCTCAATAAGTATTTGTTGAGTGCATGAAAGCCTCCTTCACAGGCTCCCCTTCTACCCTCAGGGTTCCCCAGAGGCCCTCATTCTCATACTATACACACTCCCTGAGAAATCTAACCCATAATTCCCCTGAATCCATCTCCCAGCCTCTACCTGCTTGGCTAAGGCATATTTACTATTCAGCCAGAGGCACTTCCTCTGGGAAGCCCTCCAGGCCTCTTCTCTTATTTGCCGGCTTCTTGTGATGTCTCCCATGCTGTCATTTTCATAGGGTATCAGGTCCCTTTTCTCATTCATTTTTATTTATACATTTTATTTATTATTAGTAATCTCTGTGCCCAACAGGAGGCTTGAACTCACGAGCCCAAAACTCACTGACTGAGCCAGCCAGGTGCCCCTATTTATAAATTGAAAAAAAAAAAAAAAAAGAATGGCATCCAATAAAATGCTGTTAGAGAATGCTGAGTGCAGAACCATTCTGAGAAAGACCGAAGCAGCTCCCGCAAGCCGGGAGCGGGCCCGCGCTCGCATCTAGGCTGGGGTGTTCAGACATGGAACATAAGCAGTTCCAAAGGACGCTGACAGCAGACAAGGCCCCTTGGTGGCCACAGTGGAGTAAGATAAGAAGACCACTCACCCATAATCATGTCTGAACACAGACCGCGTAAGATCATCATCCAAGACGCCCACATGACCGGGCACCCCCCTCTGGTTACCATGAGTGACGGCTGCTGCTTTACCAACCTCGGCTATGGCCTTGCTCCATTATTCTCACCTTCCAGGTAACAGTTACCAAAATGTCCACCCCTAGAATTATCCCCGCTTCCTGGCAGCAACCAATCCAGAGCAAAGCCTTGCTTCCTGGAGCCTCCTCCAAACTCACCTAACTCAAGCCCAAATCCTAAAGAAGTCTTTTCCGATACCCGCTGGCGGAGGTGCCCCAGAGGTCCCCATGGTGTATCTCTCCCTTGTCACAATGAGTCGGGAAATTCCACTTCGTGTGTCTGCAGGTGTGTTCCTGATGGCCTTTGGCTGCTGGGCCCGGACAATAGATACTGTCCATCACAGTGCTCCCTCCCCTGCCCCATGCTGGGCACAAAGCAAATCTCAAAAAACATGTGAGATGAATTCACTCAAACTAAGGTGCAAACCATGTTTCTGGGATAGGCCCTGCTGGGTGACCACTAGACAATGTGCCAGTTCCGTTGGGAATTTAGTAGCTCTTCCCTGAGCACCCGAGTCGTACAGTGAGAGAGGAGATAGAAGACACGGGCTGGGTCTTCCTCATCAACAAGCCAACAGAGAGAAGCACAAAGGGGTAAAGAACACTCTAGAACACGGTCAACAGTACAGGGGCCGCCACAGAGCTAAACGTGCCATTTAGGTAATGGTATATGGGCTTCAGGTAACGAATGGGCTTCAGAGAGGTATAAGGAAAGGAAAGAAGTCACCGCAGGCCTTGCAAGGTGGGGAACGGCAGGTGCAAAGGCACTGTGGCAGGGGAGTGTCTGTGGTGCGTCTGCTCCACTCTAGGCTCTGGGCAGGCTGCAGTTCTGCCCATCTTGCTCGCCTCCTGTCCTCCAGTGCCTGGCACAGAGCAGGCTTTCCATGAATTCCTGGTGAATGAACGTGTGTGTCTGCATAAGGCAGTGAGGGGACCTGAGCGCCTGAGGACGAAGGTTCAAAGAGGGAAGCTGATGCTAGAAAAGTGGGTCAGGGCCTTAAGTGCTGGTCTGAGAAATTCTGGGTCCTCCTGTTGGGAGCTCGGTGCGGCTTGAGCAGGACAGTTCCCCCAGGACAGTCTGCAGAAGGAGGGCTCCAAGGCATCAGGCTTCTCTGTGAATGGGGGTAGAGAGGCTAAAGGCAAGCTGATGAATGTGGGACGTGGGATGGGGCAAACCTGAGCTGGAATTCCACTGTCTGCCATTGTCTGTGACTCTGGACGAGGTCCTTAACACCACTGAACCCCGGCCTCCATCTCCTGTCAATCAGGATCTGATGCACACTCCCGCCACAGACCCAGGGTAGGCATTCTGGCCACAGTTCCCCATCACGGTGTGGTGTTTCAGGGCACGATCACAGGGTATTATCTGAGCCAAAGGCTGAGTGGCACCTCAAGAGGGCGAATGGAAACCGCATGGGTGTGGGGTTTGGAACCTGTGTGCTGGTGTTCTTTTGTTTGTTACTTGACTTCTCTGGGCCTTGGTTTTCTCACCTGAATAAGGACCAGAAGCACCTGCTCCAGAAGCTGCTCTGGGGGCACCTCTGGGAAAGCACCAGCAGAATGCCGGGCATGGGGTAGGGCTCCATACCCAGTCCCTCCCTCCCTCACCTGCTGTGAGCCGGTCATCAGCACCCTGCCCTGCAGGTGGCTGACAGCAGAACGTGCAGTAGGAGCAGCCCTGCCCCACTGGGAAGAGGAGGCACTCCTGACCCCTTAGCCTCAGTCCAGACACGGCCCTCCCGACACGGCCAGGCCCTAACAGAGACCCCTGTGCCGAGACGCTATGGCAGCCCCTCTAGCCTGTTTGCTGGTCCACAGGGCAGGGGGCATGTCAGTGGGCACCAGGGCGGACACGGGGTTCTGCGAGGACCCTCAAGAGCGTTTCCCCAGCTGCAGCTCTCAACAGTGAGGTTGTCCTCATCATGCCTTCTGTCTTCGTCACTCCCCTGGAGCAGCCCACAGGCCTCCTCCTGCGAGGAGAGGTAGGGAGAGGAGCCAAGTGCTGGGACAATTCCTCATACAGAGCAGGGCCTTGAAGAGGGGCACCCGTGCACAGGGAGCCTGTCCCTGAGGGCTCAGAACCCAGCGTCCCAGAACCCGACTTCCCTCCCTATGTCTCCCCTCGGCAGGGCACGGAGGCCCTCCTTCGAATGTGGCATGCGGCTCCATAGGCAGGGATGAAGGATGGGGTGCATGAAAGTGGGACTGACTGTGAGGACGTGAACTGTCCATGGGAGAGCGAGACTGCTGTACAGGAACTGCCATGGGCTTGGAAAACTCTGCTCCCCTACGATACAGGCGAGGAGGTGATCGGAGATTCAGCTGATCCTGTAGTGACACTTCCAAGCAGGCGAGCTCTCAAGCTCCTCCCTGAATGAGCAGCCTCACCCCAGGCCTGTGTGAGGCCCCGGGGTCCAAGAGCAAGGAGCGAGGCCAGGGCAGGCCTCCTGTCACTAGGCCGACTCTAGGCTCCGGCTGGCCAGGCCTGTGTCCCATCGGGGACCGTCCCTGCCTCCCCTCGCCTTGGAGTCAGCCTGGACTGAGGCTAGGGCTCTGCTCTTTGGGGAGGGTGGGGGGCAGGAGAGCCAGTGATCTCATCCCTGAGAAGAATTAGTCATCAGAGAGGCAGGGACAGATCTGGGGGGCAGGACGGAGGATAGGCTCCATGTAAATGACTCATCTCCCCGCCAGCTCCGCGGGGCCCGGGTTTGACAGCTGCTCCCCGGGAGAGGTTGTTAAGCAGGAGCTACCCGGAGGCAGGAGTAGTTAACTGGCTTTTAATAACTCATTTTGCTGAATGATTTCTGGTGAGGACAGAAAACCTTAATCCCACAGAAGCAGCACAGAGTAGGAGGAGGTTCAAGTCAGCCCAGCTGGCCAGGAAAGCTGTGCCAAGGTTCATGACCAGTTCTTGGGGTCACTTGCCCATTCATTGCTCAGTTTACCAAAACTTTTTTAATGTGAAACATCACCAGCCTGCAGCTTGGGGGGGGGGGGCGCTCAGTCCTCTTTTCCTACCCCTTTGCCCTCTCAGCCACCCCCACCTGATCTCCTCAAACAAAGGTCATCCAAAAGCCCTTCCCACAACAAGCCAAAAGCAAACGGGAGAAGGAGGGGCCCACGTTGCCCAGATGCTTTGCGAGCGGTGCCACTTTGTCCTGAGTCACTGAGCATCCCGTGTGAGCCCCACCCCACGCTCAGCCGTGGAGAAAAGGGAACCAAGGGTTGCTGACCTTAGGAAGCTGTCCACAGAGTTTGCAACCTAGACAAATCCACAAGCGCCAACCAATACAGCAGCCCACGACCACCAACAGTCCCGTTTTCCAGCATCCCTCCTCGCTCCCGCAGCCACGCGGATTTGGGGACGGGAGAAGGCGGTGCCTGCCTCTAGCTGGGCCTCCCACCTCGCTCAGGGGCCACAGCCTGAAACACGACCGGAGGGGGTGCGGCCACTCACCTGCAACTGCCAGCAAACTGAGGCCCGGTGAGGTGAGAGCAGTCAGTGGTAGCGTCCGGTCTGGGGTTGTAGATGGGGAGCTCTTTCCGGCTGCTGAAACTTCAAGTCGCGGCTGGGCCCTTGGCTTGCACCTTTCACCTGACGCCCCTGAGCTGGGATGGAAGGGCCGTGCCTCTCCCGTGCTGTTTGCCAATTAAGCTTGCTGCTTGGTGAGCACTCAACATGTCCCAGGCACTGTGGGAAGCTAGGGGAACCACCACCTCAATGACTCCCCCACAATAACCTTCCTAGGTAGGCAGTCGGCAGGCCATTTTTCCAGGGAGAACTAACATGTCCATGTTGCCCCATTAGCAAGTGAGGGAAGAGCCTGACGCCACAGTCCCTGCTCCCAGCCTCTGCTCTCAGCACTCCAAGAAAGGTGACCCTGGCCCTTCCCAAGCCTGCAGGAACAGGAATGGAGACTCGCCAGTTGTGTCTAAAGCAGTTTGAGGTTTCCAGAGCTTGTAAGTTTGTACAAGGCAGGGCATGTTGCCGGATGTCAGGCTCAGGTGCTGGAGAAGCTTCTAGAGGCTTCACTCCCACAATGATTCCATAAAGTTCAGCCTGAGACCAAGGTAGAGGGGAAGTTCTCCCACATTGGCCTCTTCCTCCTTCCACACCGTCACGCACTTCGTAGGCGAGGGCTCCCGGACATTGTCCGGGGGCCAGGCGGAGCCCCTCGAACACCCGGGCCCCGGGCCCGGCACTCTTCCAGTGCGCATGCCTTTCTCAAGGCCGGGCCTTTACTTCCTGCCTCTCGAAACCCCACCCACCCTTCTGGACAAATACGCTTCCTCCGTCAGTCTTTCCCAGAATCCTCCAGCCGGAGGACCTCAGCCCGGGTTCTGACCTGCGCTGGGGTGGGTGCGCCTGCGCACTGGGGACAGTTTTAAATCTCCCCGGCGATTCTCCCGCAGCTAGGAATGAAGACGTACTGCTCCAGCCAAAAGCAACCTACCTCTCTTTTTCCGAACGCCCCTGCACTTGACTCTCTCCCTTACCACATCGCAAGCTCCTTCCTCTACTTTCAAATCCTGGTTCTGCCACATGTGTGATCTGGGCAAGTTATTTAACTTCAGTGTCTTTATCTATTAAATGTGACTACATCTGCTAATCTAACAAATGGGGATGATAATAACCTCCCACTGTGATTCATCCCATCTGAGATTATAACTTCGCCATCGATTATCAATGTACCAATATTGTATGCCATTAAGAATTTTAAATGTTGCCAGATAAACTATGTCAGGTCATCGATTTTAAGAAGCATCCTGGTTTCAGGCATGTTAAAATTCAAGGAAAAAAAAACTGACTTGGAATGAATGAAACCCGGTGCCTCACGGAGTCGTCGAGCGGATGAAACGTATGGCGATACATGAAGTCTTGGCCCAGGGCCCGGAAGTAGTGAGGGCTCAGTACATGTCAGCTATAAATAGCCCCCGCCACGTTTTTGTTCCTCATGGAACGCTTTAGTGACTTTTCCCAGCCATTCTTTCAGCCCTAGCTCTCCCAAAATGTTTGGGGCTTACCCAGGCTGCTGGGGTTGTTCCCGTGCCCCCCTCCCCTGGCCCCAGGGTAGTGATTAGAGCAGGATGAATAGGCAGCCCGGAGGTCCCACGGAAGTCTCTCTGGCGTGATGTCCTCTCACATGTCCAGCCTTCCTCCAGAGAGGAGCCGCCCTCCTTCTCCCTGAGAGTCCGTGTCTTGGCTCTAGCGACAAAGCAGCCTCATGGCAGTCGGACCCAACACCCTACAGCCCACCCGGAATCTCCCACTGCTCCTTGCTTGGAGAGGGAGGGGCAGGGGAAGGCCTGGCTGCTAGCCTGACTTTGAGCATGACCCAGCCTCCAGTGAGCTCCAGGTTCCTTGATTATTAAAGTGAGGCTGTTAATCCTTCCTCCAGCCACTCAAAAAGGATCAAATGAGATGAGGATGTTGGGAAAGGCTTCCAGAGAACGGTGCCAAGCAGACAAGTGCAGCCACGGGTAGGGTCACCAGACTGAGCAAATAAAAATACAGGACACTTAGTTATATTTGATTTTCAGATAAAAAGTGAATCTTTTTTTAAGATTTTATTTTTAAGTAATCACTACACCCAACATGGGGCTCAAACTCACAACCCTGAGAAGATTGGCATGCTATACCGACTGAGCCAGCTAGGCGCCCCTAATATATAACCCTTCCTTTTTTTTTTTAAATATAGAACATTTTTATTTTATTATCATTATTTTTTTAGGAATCTCTGTGCCCATGTGAGGCTCAAACTCACAACCCCAAGATCAAGAGTCACATGCTTCTCTGACTGAGCCAACCAAGTGCCCAAAAATGGATCATTTTTTAGTGCCAGTGTGCCCCATACAGTGTTTGGGACATACTTATACTAAAAAGTGATTTGATATTTAATTGGGAGTTCTGTATTTTATCTGGAAGCCCAAATAAGGCCTTGTGCATCCCTACCTGTTGATCCCACCCCTGTGCTTTCCCACTGTCGATGATAGTTAACTCTCAGCATTGAGAGGTTCTTAAAATTTTTACTTTCAGGGACACCTGGGTGGCTCAGTTGGTTAAGCAGCTGCCTTTGGCTCAGGTCATGATCCCAGGGTCCTAGGATCGAGTCCCGCATGGGGCTCCTTGCTCGGCAGGGAGCCTGCTTCTGCCTCTGCCTGCCACTTTGCCTGCTCGTACTCTCTCTCTCTGACAAATAAATAAATAAAATCTTAAAAAAAAAAATTACTTTCAGTCATTCGGTCAATGAATAACCATCATTGCCTACTTTACCTAATATTTCCTGGTTCACTATGGAGCAGAGAAAGATTAATAAATCTTTATTAAGGTTTCCTAATGTGCTAGGCATTAAGTATTTTGCATATATTAACTCAATACAGAAAATTATTGAGGTAGCTATGTTATCTGCATTTTACAGATAAGGACATTGAGGCACAGAGAGGTTAATTAATGTGTTTAAAGACACACAGCCAGGGAGTGGTGGAGCTAGGATTCAAACCTGAGAAACATAGTTCCAAATAGCCAATATGATGTGGCCCCACCTGCGAGGGATTCCAGTGTCATTGTGGAGACAGGCCCCCAAAGGTAATTAATGCTGTACGTCATCTGTACTTGCTACTTAAAATAAAAATCACTGACCAGCTGGAGTGGCATCACCTGAAGCCAGGTTACAAATGCAGAATCGGGAGCCCTGCCCCAGAATCCAACAAGATCCCCAGGTGGGTCCTAGGCAATCTAGTTTGAGAATTACTGCTCCAAACAAGCAGAGGGAGAGTCTATTTATTCGCTCTACAAGCTTAGCTCGAGCACGTTCTGCAAAGCAGGGGCTATTCTATTCTAGGCACTGCATTGTCACGGTGACTATTGAAAAATGTGGGTACTCCTCAAGCGTTTTTTAAAATGTCTCATCCTTAAGTCTTCATGTGGGTAGAATGCAGCATTTCCCAAAGGTTATTCTTTGAAACACTCAAGTTCACCAGAGGCAATTAAAACAATCTGTGGTCAGATTAGTATGGGGAACACTGGAGAGTGTTAGCACAGTCCCCTCAGATTCATAAATCACAGGAACACAATAAGCACTTTGAAAAGTCCTGCCATAAATAAACCTGTTTCACGTTCATCCACTTTTTTTTTTTTAATTTTGGTAATTCTCCCCTCCCCTCTCCCCACCACCATTAAGTCTATTTTATCATCTTGAAGGAGCATAGGTTGACATAGCGCACTAGACTTTTCAAAGAGCATTCTCTTTGGGGGGTTTACATTTTACAGATGAAGAAATGGAGGCTCAGAAAAGTTCGTGGTAGCGACTTGCTTCACACTTGGCCACAACAGACGTCAAATCTTTGAGTTCAAGTCTGGTCCTGTTTCCTGGACCCCGAGCTGCTTGCCCAGGCCCTTCACCATCACAGCGGTTGGACTCTGTTTGGTCGTGTGTCATGGAAGGTGTAAGCAGGAAAAGGGGTTATGGGCTCAAGCAACTGGAAGTCCGGAGGTAGGCTGGGCAGCACCGCCAGCTTGATTTGACCGCTCATTGGGGTCATCATGGCCTCATTTCTTTCAGCTGCCTCCACTCGGCCACATGCCGTGTCAGCTTCATCTAAGGCTGGCTCCACCTCATGGCCACCGATGGCCGCCCGCGACTCCTGGGGCCACTTCCCGCTCCCTCCACATCCAGGGCGGCTCTAGAGTGACAATCTTACCGCCCAAAAACTATCAGAGAAACTCTTCTTTTATCTGATTCGTCTGAATGGTGTCACATGCCCATTCTTGCACCCATCCCTGTAGTCAGAAAAATGCCCTGCCCTGATTGATTTAGGCCTATCCATCCTTGAGCCAATCACGGCAACGGAAGGGTCGTCTCCATTGGCTAGACTAACGCGGAGCCCGCCCCTGGACGTGGTTCTTCAAGTGGCCTGGCCAGGCCTCACACGGCCTTTGGGGGTGGGACATGTCCTTAAGGAGACAGCTACAGTATCCCCCCCCCCCGCAAGCGTTGAAGGCCACTTGAAATTTAAATCAACAATATACGCTTTAAATATCATACAATTTTATATATTAACTATACCTCAATAAAGCCTTTTTTTTAAGGAAATTAAGACATTTAAATCAAAATAGTTGAAATCCGGTTCCGACCAGTAGGACCTTCAGGGCTACCTTATAACATTGTTTCTTAAAGAACCGGCTTTAGCCCGTCTGCATCAGGATCATCAGGGAACGTTTGTGTTAAAATGCAGATTCTTGGGTCCTTTTCAAGACCCACAAAATAAACCTCTGGAGTGGGACCCACCTTGGATTCTGCATTTTATTAGCACCACACTCTAACTAGCTGACCTAACCGGCCTCTGCTTTAGAATCTGCATTTTAATCATACATCCCAGTTGCTTGGATCCCCTGTGCTTTCTACATGCTGTCCTGGGGTAATTACTATTAGTGCCCCTTTTACTCTCAAAAGTATACTGGATTGGGCTATAAATTATATCTCCCCTTCTCCAAGTTGACACTGTAGAGCCAGCAGGAAAATGTTCCCCAGGTGAAGAGCAAAGACTCCCCCTCTGTCTGGCCCAGCGTAAGGGGCTTCAGGGTCAGCTCAGCCACTTACAAACTGGAACTCAGCCGACCACCTTCAGCTCCCTTAGCCCATGTCCTTGTTTGTTAGGGCTGACGATGCCTCCCTCACAGGGTGGCTGGGGGGACCGGATGAGAGGACATGCATCCAGCATCCAGCCTCAAGGCTCCGGCCAGGCGCACCTGACACGGACCAGTACTGGCCTCCCCATCTCCATTCCAGCCTCTTGGAGCTGAACTCCAGAGGCCCTGTCACCAGGGCCCCATTTGCGAAGGCGGCACCAGACAGGCTGTGGGAACGAGCTTCACAGCTTTTGTCAAAGTGGCGTAATAAAGCCCCCAAGTGTCTGCTCTTTGCAAACTGGGATGGCAGATCAATTGTGGCATAAACAAAACAGCAGGCTTGGTGCGAACCCGGGGACAGACTACGCCTCTGCAGGGTGTGACTGGGGGAGGGAAGGGACTCTCAGGATGGCTGGGTTTGCCTTTTCTCTGCTGAGGCTCCAAGGCCCCCCTCCAGGACCAGCCTGGCTCCCCACAGATTGCCAGAGCTTGGGGGACGGCTCCTCTACTCCGGGAAGCACCTGGCTAGACACCAGTGCTAGGCACAGATGGCCCTCACCCCCAGCCCTCGGCAAGAAGCCTGACCCCAAGGCCTCAGCACTGCCCCCCACCCCTCAGAGCTCTGAGGCTGTGGGTATGAATGGGGAAGGAGGGTAAACTGTCACCTCCACTCTATCTCCTGAGCTAAGCAGACAGTGTTGTCTGTAGGAAAGCAAAAGGAGGTACAGTGGGCACAGAGCCACACCTCAGGAATAGGGCTGGTGAGAGGGACCTTGATTGGGTGCCGTCTGTGCTGTCAGACTCCTAACCTGCCTGTCCCCTTCATTCTGGGAGGATGGGACCACAGCCAGTCAAGCATTCGGCACCCTTTGGGGCCTGTGGTCACGGCCATGAGGAGATCCCAGAAGCGGCCCAGCCTCTATGTGGGAGCATCAGGGAAACGCTGTGCCCCGGCCCGGGGGGTGAGCCTGCGGGAGCAGAGGAATGGAAATCAGTACAAAACCTCTAAGAAGACAGCCCAGATACTCTGTGAGGGCAGGAACTGCATCTGTCTGGTTTTCCACCGTATCCCTGAGCCCAGCGCAAAGCCTGCCAAACTGTGTGCTGACAGAGTGAATGCGTGGACGTTGGTCTTCCGCGGCATATCTAGGGGTGTGCCTTACAGGGGCCCTAGGATAAGGCCACCCTTCTCCACCCGGGAAGGAGAATGGTTGGTGGGGACCCTGAGTTGAGCTCAGTCGGCTCAGTTGGTTAAGTGTCTGCTTTAGGCTCAGGTCATGATCTCAGGGTCCTGGAATTGAGCCCCGCATCGGGCTACCTGCTCAGCGGGGAGCCTGCTTCTCCCTCTCCCTCTGCTCTCCCCCAGCTTGTGCTTGCGCTCTGTCTCTCAAATAAATAAAATCTTAAAAAAAAAAATAAGATACCCAGCTCCAGAGAGGGGCCGGGAAGCCAGACATCGGGGAGTTTGGAGGAATTCGAGGATGCTGCTGATAGAGGGCATGGCCTCTGACTTGGGGGTAGGTCAGGTAGGGGCAGTCCTGTGAGGACCCCAAGGGGCAGACGAGTCCCTTGCCTGTGGGCAATAGGCCAGACTGTTAGCCAAAAGTAGAGGTCCCCTCGGCATTGCATTCCTCCCGCTGTCCCTAATCAAGCCCAGGGTTGAGTCTGGTTACAAAGCCGTGCTTGTCTTCACTGAGCCACAAGAGAGGTGAAGAGGCCACCTTGGTGGGAACATTAAGGAGGAGCAGCGGCCCCTCCCCCCGGCAGTGGTCAGTGGAAAGAGAGCCACCAGGGGAAAGAGGACTGCCTGGGGACAGGAGTCGTGACTGAGGGTCGGCCTCCCCACGTGAAAGCACACTCCTGGCTGCTCGCCCTAGAGGATGGAAATTAGGTTTTCTAGGAGGAATGGAGGCCCCGCAGTGCCCTCGGAAGGCAGTGTGGGAAGAACATGGATGGTGGGCGCCGGCAGACCTGGGTTTCCGTCTCAGCTTACCCTTCCATGCTGTGGGGCCTTGGCAACGACTTAACCCCCTAGTCTTTGGTTTTCTGTCCGTGGGGTGGGGTATGCCTCCCTCTCAGCTGTCGCAGAGATAAAACTAGGAGGCCTGCGGGGCTGTCTTGGTTGGGGGGTGGCCCTCCCTGCAGCGAGTCCAGGTGGAACCCATTTATTCAATGGGCTGACCCGGGAAATGGCCTCGTCTTCATCTGCTCTCTTGAAGAACTTCCCTTTGGATCCCTTCACATCTTGGGCAAATGCTAGTTTTCCAACTAGTCTTTTTTTTTTTTTTAAGTACCAGCCATTTTAAAATTGAAACTCAGTCTCGGGATGCCCAAGTGGCTCAATCAGTTAAGCTGCTGCCTTCAGCTCAAGTCATGATCCCAGGATCCTGGGATGGAGTCCTGCATCGGGCTCCTTGCTCAGCGGGGAGCCTGCTTCTCTCTCTCTCTCTCTCTCTGCCTCTGCCTGCTTGTGCTCTCTCTGTCTCTCTCTCTTGGACAAATAAATAAAATCTTAAAAAAAAAAGATTAAAAAAATAAAATTGAGACTCAGTCTCAGATATCCAGTCCAATCTCAACCTAATCTAAATCCAATCTTCAAGTTCACTCTAATCAAAGCTCAGCCTCTCCCTCTGGCTCAGGCCTGGCCCTCAGCTCAGGGGCCTGCAGTGGGAGAGGGGCAATCTGTTCGCTCTTGGTCTGACATCACTAGGGCCACTATAATCCTTGCGGGTTCAGCTTCAGACTCTAGGAAATACCTCTGGGTCTCCCCAGACTCTCACTCCACTGCAGCCAGTGGCCCTGGCTGGGCCTTCCTGTGTCTGCAGCTCGGCTAGCCTCCGGAAGTGAGGGGCAGCTTCCTGCCGCAGCCTGAGGTGCTCTTGACCGCGCCCCCATACTTGCCCTGGGTGTGGGTGCAGGATGACACAGTACCTTCCACCACAAAAACTCTGCTACTTCATGACCATCTCCCATTATCCCTGGATAATTTTTAGCCTTTCCATATAGCCTGGAGGTGGGGTGTGCTAGTCACCAGACCTATTTTGGTCTTCTAGTAATCTGACATAGATGCATTTAAAATTTCTCTTTCAAATAGGGGTTAACATACCTCAGGTCACTCTTAGGTTTGAAACTTCAGCTAAAAACCCTAAAGACTGTGAAAATCCTGTTCAATATTCTCTCTGGCAGGTGTTAATTTTCCAGGCTCAGGACTTTCCATTTCTTCTGGAATCTAGCAAAGAAATCCCCTATTACAGGTGCTGTTTTTCCTCAGTGTGTAGAAGCAGTGTCGAGTAGAATGGTCTAGGCACCAGGCTAGAAGCCAGGACACATGTATGGTATCTGACCCAAGAAGCTGTGGGCCATGTCCCCTCCGCCCCTGCTCCTTCCCCTATAGAGTGAGAGGTAGATCAGAATTAAGGTCCCTTACGGTTAAGAGGTTTTTTTAAGTTTTTCTTATCATGACAGTACAAAAAACCAAAACCCTCATAAAACACACAGATAATTGTACAACACCAATGTAACCACTATCTAGATTAATAAAACATTTCCAGCACCCCAGAGGCCCCTGTATCCCCTCCTGTTTATTACCCCCTGCCACGCCCAGAAGAAACTCCAATTCTGACTTTTATTCAAATTACTTCCCTTAAATAAAAACTTGAAAAAAGGAGGGGGGCACCTGGCTGATTCAGTTGGGAAAGCATCCTACTCTTGATCTTGGGGTCACGAGTTCGAGTCCTGTGTTGGGAGTAGAGATTACTCAGATAAATAAAAACTTAAAAAAAGAAATATTTCTTTGATTTTCCTTATAATTTTACCAACCAAGAATGTATTCCTAAAAAAAATTACTGTAGTTTGGTTTTGCATTTTTTTTTCAAAGATTTTATTTATTTGACAGAGAGAGAGATCACAAGTAGGCAGAGAGGCACGAAGAGAGAGAGGGGGAAGCAGGCTCCCCGCTGAGCAGGGAGCCTAATGTGGGGCTCGATCCCAGGACCCTGAGATCAGGACCTGAGCCAAAGGCAGAGGCTTTAACCCACTGAGCCATCCAGGTGCCCCAGTTTTGAATTTTTTTTAAGATTTTATTTTTGAGAGAGAGAGAGTATGTAAGCATGAGGGGGGAGGGGCAGAAGGAAGCAGACTCCCTGCTGAGCAAGGAGCCCAAGGCAGGACTCTATCCCAAGACCCCGGAATCATGACCTGAGCAGATGCTCAGGTGCCATGACCTTGGCAGACGCTTAACTGACCGAGCCACCCAGGCGCCCAGTTTTGAGTTTTTTTATAAATGGAATAATACGGAAGGTATTCTGTGTTCAGCCTCCTTGTTTAACATTCTTTTGTGAGGCTCATTCATATTATTTCAAGTAGCTGTGGTCGATGCTTTCTCGATGCTATTTCCTTGTATGAACAGACTGTGTTCATACAAGGGTGGCTTGGTTATGTTGCTGGATATTTGGGTCATCGATGTAGGACTTTACATAAATGTGCACACACACACAAATACAAACACTTTCATTCCACATATAACCATATGGATTCAGAACTGATTTCTTTGTGAATTCGAGAACTTAGGTTGGGCTTTATTTTTTTTTTCTTAAGATTTTTTAAAAAGATTTTATTTATTTGTTTGAAAGAGAGGGGGGATAGAGAGAGAGAGAGAGAGAGAGAGAGAGAGAGAGAGAGAGCATGGATGGGGGAGGGGCAAAGGGAGAGGGAGAAGCAGACTCCCCACTGAGCAGGGAGCCCAACTCAGGGCTCGATTCTAAGGCCAATGCTTAACTGACTGAGCCACCCAGGCACCCCTTGGGTTTGCCTTTAAAGTGTGGAAAAATCCCTCTATTAAATTGGTCACACTGCTAATACAATTTTGGTATTTCCGTTTTTGTTTTTACTCCCTTGTGGCCAAAATCTGAATGTAGGTATATAATTCACCTTCTTCAACATGGGTATCGTCATAAGCTTTTCTCCTAACTTAAATCATTAAGCATAAAATGAAGACCATGGTTAGGGAATTGAGATTTCCTCCAGGGATTCTAGAAAATGATTAGTATATAGGCTTAAGGAATTACTGAAAAAAAAATTATTTTTTCTCTGGCTCTTTTAAGAAAATAGTAAGCCAAGTGAGACAAAACTCTTCTCCACCCAGTTCCCAGCGCTGGTTCCCCACCAGTAGCAGGACACAGGCAGACCTCCTGACGTGGGGCATACATTTTGCAGGGATGCCCCTGAACTTTTGCTGCATAGGAGCTGAAAAGTGCCATGGCGCTTGCTCAGACAGATGATCCATTTCCAGCTCAGACTCCAAACAGCAGTGAATCTTTGTGCCAAGAGACTAAACCCCTTCTATAATCAGAGTGAGGCAAACATGGGTCCCACAAAGAGACCGCAGCAGCAGCAGGCTGAGAGCTCAGGTGGGAGGGGCAGAGCTGCACTGCCCTGGATGGCAGGGGCCTGAGCACACTGGTGGAAAGTCAAGCCTTCTGCAGAAATCCACTGATAAGGGCACCCGGGTGTCTCAGTCCGTTAAGCGTCTGCCTTTGGCTCAGGTCATGATCCCAGGGTACTGGGATAGAGCCCTAGGTTGGACACTCAACGACAGAGCCAGCTCACTCTCTGAAGGTGGTGGACTCATTTTCAAACAATCTTTTTGTCAGTTTCATAAACCCCCTTTCAGAGACCATCACACATAGCAACCCCGACTGAACACACTCTACCTGGTCCCTAGTAACCTCGGTTAAAATGAAGCCTTCATGGAATTTTGTCCTAAGTATGCCCACCTGTGCATTGGTTACCTTAAAAAAACAATAATTTGAGGGGTGGGAGAGCAGGTGACATCTCTTCGTCGCTTTGTAGTTATCTGAGTGGTCTGCACCTGCACGGTGGTTTCGTTTCCTGCGTCTTTAGGGGTCCTTCCTAGTGACCATCCTGCCCCACCCATTTCGATCTACAGATTCCCAAGACCAGGGGCCGTGTCTCCTCCATCAGTTTAGGCATCGCTCCGATCGGGAACCATGCCTAGGGCCGCCAAGGCAGAGAAACGTCTAAGCACCATCTCCCCTCCTCTGAGTGATGCCGCTCAGGATAGAAGCCACGGCAGCACCTGCATACGCCCGCCCGGCTCGCCGCCCAGCAGGCACCACCTGCCCAGCCAGGGCCTCACTGACCCCTACCCTGTCTCCCCAGGTTTCGGCATGACCACCCCGGCGACGGTGGGCGGGAAGGCCTTCCTCATCGCCTACGGGCTGTTCGGCTGCGCGGGTACCATCCTGTTTTTCAACCTCTTCCTGGAGCGCATCATCTCGCTGCTGGCCTTCATCATGCGCGCCTGCCGGGAGCGCCAGCTACGCCGCAGCGGCCTGCTGCCCGCCACCTTCCGCCGCGGCTCGGCGCTCTCGGAGGCTGACTGCTTGGCCGGCTGGAAGCCCTCGGTGTACCACGTGCTGCTGATCCTGGGCCTGTTCGCTGTGCTGCTGTCATGCTGCGCCTCGGCCATGTACACCAGCGTGGAGGGCTGGGACTACGTGGACTCGCTCTACTTCTGCTTCGTCACCTTCAGCACCATCGGCTTCGGGGACCTGGTGAGCAGCCAGCACGCCGCCTACCGGAACCAGGGGCTCTACCGCCTGGGCAACTTCCTCTTCATCCTGCTCGGCGTGTGCTGCATCTACTCGCTCTTCAACGTCATCTCCATCCTCATCAAGCAGGTGCTCAACTGGATGCTGCGCAAGCTGAGCTGCCGCTGCTGTGCGCGCTGCTGCCCAGCGCCCGGCGCGCCCCTCTCCCGGCGCAACGCCATTACCCCGGGCTCCCGGCTGCGCCGCCGCCTGGCCGCGCTCGGAGCCGACCCCGCGACCCGCGACAGCGACGCGGAGGGCCGCCGCCTGTCGGGAGAGCTTATCTCCATGCGCGACCTCACGGCCTCCAACAAGGTGTCGCTGGCGCTGCTGCAGAAGCAGCTGTCTGAGACAGCCAACGGCTACCCGCGCAGCGTGTGCGTCAACACGCGCCAGAACGGCTTCTCGGGAGGTGTGGGCGCGCTGGGCATCATGAACAACCGGCTGGCGGAGACCAGCGCCTCCAGGTAGACCGCCAGGCCGCGCCACGGACCCTCGGCAGGCTGGCGTGCCGCCGGCCGTGGTTTGCTTTCCTTCTCTCAGACACTGGCGCTTTCTTAATCTTTACCCAATAAAATCAAACCAAAAAAAAATTTTTTTTAAAGAAATACTATTTGGCCAGGCCTGATGTTATCCAGGGCAGGTTTCGGGGGAGCCTGTTTTCCTCGTGGGTCCCCTCTTGAAGAACTGTGGCCCCCGGCAGATTGTCTTCCGGGGCGAGAGAAAGTGGCACCCCAGACCTCGCCCAGTGCATGCCGCAGCGAGGAGAGGGCCATCCCTGGGTTTTGCGGACTGGCACTGAACCCCGTCCCCATGCACATAAGCAGCCGGCAACCCCAAAGCATATGGTGCAACTTCTCATGGCTCTGAATTACCTCCGCAGCATTTAGAATCCTGGCCCAGCCTAGCAGCTTCCTTCTGGTCGTCAGAAGTGATGTAGTCACAGTTTTGACAGGTGGGGGTGGGGAGAGCCATATGTTGCCTACCGATGTATATAAATAGAACAGCCGCTACACACGGAGAATGGTGTAGTATTATGCAATGAGATGAAACACAGCACCAACTTGCAGACTGTGGCATTTCCCCGAGATTTGGAAATTGGGATGGTAAGGGGCTCAGCTGGCCTTTCTCAGCCTGGAGTTGGTGCACTTAGCACGGCACACAGGGCAGCTACTGTGAATGCGGGAAACCCAGGGTGGCCACAGGGAGGGGAGCACGCAGGCTGCAGGAGCCCTGCTTTGCTTCAGCCGGCTGACCTCTGAGGCTGGGGGGCACATCAGAATCCCCCAACCCTCCCTTCTTTCACCAGCGTTGTCCTTGGAAATGCTTTTCATTACTAATCAGGAATGTCTGAGTCTTCTCAAACAAGATCTTGCTTTGTTGATGTAGATTTCGGTTCTTAACTCCCCGTTGAGCAGCTCGTTTTCCCTCTAATGGTGCAGAGCGCAGCCTCCAGAACCCCCTTCTCCTCCTCTGAGTCAGGGCTCTGCCGCACCAGGAACCCAAAGCAGCCATTCTGCAAATATCAGAGAATTTGGCTCCAGGGGCCATAATGTTTTGCAGATAGATACCATTCTAAACCCTGTTTGGCCCCTACTGACAGTCAAGTGAATTTGTTTTCTCCACGCACAGTCTGTATTGGAGGTGGAGGAAGGCAGGAGCGGGGGGAGCTGATGGAATGGTGGATGGAAGCTGTTCGGGAATTAGTTTTGCACTGGTTCATCATCAAGCTGAGGGACCGGTTCTCCGCCCTCTGCCGCAGAGGGCTCCCTGAGCTGGAGGAAGGTCAGACGCTGCCTTCATCGAAAGGAGGGGGTTCTTGGACTGTAAAGGAACAATGCTCTTCCGGCCCATCTTCCTCATCTAAAGAGATGATCCCAAGGACAAATGCCAGAGTCTAGTCAGACACAGTGTGACCCACTAATATCCACAGCTTCTGACAGGAAGTCTTAGAAAAGCACCAGGATGCCTCACACTGTACACCTGCGAGGCATGGGAGGCCGTGAAATCTCCCTCCCCAGCAGTGAAGGAAGCGTATGTGCCTGGAACACACACACACACATGCACACACGTGCACAGACATGCACACACATTAGGAGTCATGCTTGAATGTCAACCTCCCCTTTCCCTGCTCCAGTTCATGACCAGAAGGGGAAAATGTGTTGGGATCTGAATGACTCTAGCTACTTTGGGTAATTTCTCATTGGGATTGGGACTGGGATTCAAACACAGGCCCCAATTGCGGCCACAGGCCAGGGAGGCGGAGTGGCCAGGAGAGAGGTCAGTCTTGCTAAATCCGAAGGGCAGGCTTCCAGAGAGCCACACTTCAGGAGTCACAGTGGCTGTCGCTCAGGCCAGCTGGTGACACCCTGCCCTGCCCGAGCCATGGCTGCGGTCACGCTGCAGGGAGAGCACACCGAGAGAGGCACAGGCCTAGCGCTAGGCCAAGGCCCTCTCGTAGGGCCTAGAAATAGTGTCATGCCAATCCCTCTAAAAGAAGGAAAGATTAAAAGGCATCCAATTAGAGGTGTCACCCAGGCAACGAGCAATAACTTGGGGATCTGAAGCAGACAGAGGGGGTGAGAGAGCCCCATGACGGAGGCATCTAGACCACGAGGACTCGCTAGCAGGCAAAACAGCAGCCAACGCAGGGGACGTGAGCCCCAGAGACAGCACAGAAAGCTTAAGACCTAGCTAATGAGTTTCTTTGAGCTAGACAGGCCAAAGAGGTGTCCAGGGGATCCCGCTGACCAGCACACGGAACTGCACAGAACCACATCTCCGTGGGAGGGAGCAGGACCTGCCTCCAGAGAAGAAAAACTCACAACCTTCCCTGCCAGTGTTCTCTGTCAGCAGTGCTTCCTAAAGTCTATCCTAAATTGCTCATGCTGCAGCCTTAGCTGTTTTCACTTCTCCTATGCTTTGCCTTGGGAAGGAGACAACTGTGAGCAGTTTGAGCAAGCTTCTGAAGGAGACATAAGCCTGGCTGACCGGGGACAGGGAAGGGACCCTTTCCTCTCATCAACCTCCCAGAGAAACACCAGCCCTCCAACATACAAAAAGGAGCTTAGGATCCAGTGGCGTGCTTGGCTTTTTGCTCAGTTCCCCTAGTGCCCTCACCCAAATTCAGTACATCGTTGTCCTTCACCTCAGGCCAAAGGGCTCAGTGCCCCTAATGCCAGGGGCTGCTTCTCCGGGGGGTAGGGAGGCCGGGCTCCCAAAGTTAGGGGGATAGCTGGAGCCTAGACCCCTGCCTCAAGGCTTATTTGGCATCCTGCTGAGTGTCGAGAACCAGAACTGGGGTCCTACCATCATTTTGGGAATAATGATGTTGATAGAGACCCTTTCTTTGGTGCAGGTTCTTCTGAACCTTGGGCTAAGTGAAGGGTCCATCCTCTTAACTGCTGCAGCCTCTCCCATGTGGGGATCTCCAGTCGGACCCACGGCTGGTAGCTCCCGGCAGTCTACGACTCCCCCCGCCCCCAGCTCCCGGGGCTGCTGTCTCACCTTAGGCCCATACTCACCCCTCTCGGGCTGGGGCTGTGGGGCTCTAAGCAGCCCTGCCACCCGCTGTGGCGACACAGAGGCCAGGGGCTTAGTGAACAGCTGGGACTTCTCCGGGATGAGCAGACAGGTAAGGAAGCCCCCCCCCGCCCCCACACTCCATGTCCTTGCTTGCTAATGAGGCCAGGTGGTCAGGCTCCTCTGTCCTCTGACTGAAGCCAGAGTCCCCAGGGCCTGGAGAAAGAGGCCCTCAGCTTGTGGAAAATGCCAGAGAGTCCTGGGCATTTGCCCAGAAGCTTCACACATCACCACATCATGTGTATGTACATGCATGCACGCTCGCGCACACACACACACACACACCAGCCTTACCAAGAGCTACTAGCCCCTTTCCCCAAGGAAAAATCCCAGTCTGGATCACGTTGAGAAGAAAGCTTTCCCATTTTTAACTCCCTGGAGATCTACTAGGGCCTGGAAAATTCCTCTCCGCCTTGGGGGGAGTTTCACGTACACTCTGCATGAATTTGAATCTGTGTTTTACATAGAAGCCAGCGTCCAAACCCAAGCCAAACCGTGGAAGATAGCTGCTAAATTTACGCAGGCTCCTCCACCCCTCAGACAGGCCTCCTAGCAGACGCCCTCTTCCTGTGTGCTTTGGGGTGAGGGGAGCTGAGCCCTCACACCCAAAGGAGAAGCTTCTGGGGAACCAAGGCAGATGGAGGCCCACAGAGGTGGTGGCCCCAGAAGCTGTGGGCCAGGCGGGTTCCGTCTTACTGTAACTTTTTACATTCTTAACAAACGAAAAGCACAATTCCACACGCACACTGTCTGGAAAGCACAGCCAGACAGACTGCTTCGGGTCCTTCTGAGTCCAGAAGAGGCGCTAGGGCTTCTGGGCTGCAGGGCTGCGGCTGGAGGCTGCACACTCTGCGGGCTGGGGTGGGGGAAGGGCTGCCGAAACCATTCCTGAGCCAGTGCGCGCTCCTCCGCACGAACTCGGGGCCTGGACTCCTGCCCCCTTCCCAGGAGCAGCCCTGGTACCTTCAGGCACCTTCTTAAGTGCTGAGAAACAATGAGATTTCTGTACTCACAAGGCCCGAGACCCTCCTCTCCTTTCCGTCAGCCTCTTCCTCCTCTCCCCCCTCCCCAGGGAAGCTCCCCCTCGCTTTACGAATCATTTTCTATGCTACTGTGTTCTCTCAGGAGGGGGGTTAGAGCATGCGGGGCAAGCCTGCAGGGTTTCTTAAACAATACATTTATTTTTCTGAGCAGTACTCCAAGAGAGGAGTTGAAGGGTGTTGAAATTAACGATGAATAAAATGCAGCCTGCCACCCCTTGAGCTCTTTGCCGTCTGTGTGTCAGAGCCTCCTGCCTCCCCACCTCCCCGATCACACTCCTCTCAGGGGCCCCAGGAGACCTCAGCTCCTTGGATTGGGCCCCAGCAGCAGCTCCCTGGGGAAGCTACGCAGCAAAACAACAGTGACAGCCATCTGAGCCGGGAGGTACCAGTGGACCTCATAGGCAGCTTGGCCAAATTGGGGGAATTGGGGCCGGGCCAGTTTCTGAGAGCTGGGCCTGGAGGGAAGACGGCCGTGGAGGAAACTGGCCCCATGGTGGCGGCGGTTTCCAACCCTGGTCGTGCACAAGATTCTTCACAGGCAATTTGAGAAGATTCTGATGCCCAGCCGCACCCCACCCCTACTCCCCGTCTCCATCTCCCCCCCCCGCCCCTCGCTTCCCTGGCCTCCAGCCCCCAGGCCCCGAGATTCTGATTTCAGTGGTCCTAGGAGGCGCTCGGGCAGACACTGGAATTTTGTGGTAGGTGCCCAGGTACTCCCAACGGGCAGCCAGTGTCTTGAACCCACACTCTCAACACAGAGCACTCTCGTCATGGTGTGGAAAGGCACTCAGAAGCTAGGAAGTCTGAAATCTAGTTCTGCATTGGGCAGTCACCCTGCTGGCTCAGCTCCTCAGTTCTCATCTCTAAAATGGGATAATGATATCATGGACACCCCTTCTTCCCCCCAGGAGTCTTATGAAAAGTAAATGAGAGGCTGAGAACGGAAAAGTGTCAGCTCTCCATAAACACAAAGGGTCACCCTGAGAGGGACCAGGCAGCCCCTGCAGCTTCCGCAGTGCCAGTCCGGGAAGAAGGTTCCATCCAGATGATTGCTGCTGCCGGTGGGGCCATCATAATAGTACAAACTCCACAGCCCGTCCCCGGGTCACCCTTCTCCCTCGGGGTGCCCTCCCTCGAGCTGAGAAGTAGTTTGCGGGTCCCTCAAGTACGGCCCCGCCCACCTCAGTCCACAGAATCACCCTCTCGCCCCTGACCCCAGAGGTTTCACAGGACTGTAGTGACGGGCAGCATCCTATTTTCCGTTCCTTTTTGTTTTGTTTTACTGCTGGTCAAAGCTGTTAAATTGGTTTCCTGACGAATCACACCCAGCAGTTTGAAAAACGCCAGGCTGCAGTGTTTCTGGAATGAAAGCGTCCTCTTACCCTGCTTCCAGCTAAGACCCATCGCCAGCTGTGGCATCAGAGGGGCCCGGCTTCCGGTGCCCCTCAACCCTCCTCTCTCTGGGCCCTGGGCCCTGGCTGTGTGATCAGCTCAGGCGGGGGAGTCACTTACCTTCTTTTCAAATGGGAGGCCTAGGAGTCCTCTGCAGGTTTAGACCCGCTGCCAGCAGTGCCAATGGGCTGCCGACCCTCTCCCTTCTATGGTCAGTTCCCTTTCTGTTTTCCTGAGGAGAAGATAAGAAAAAAGAACTTACATTTACCAAGCCAGGCCCTCAGACAAGAGTTTGCATATTTATCTCACTGTCCCTTACCTACCCTAGGAATTTGGTGCTTTCCCCGTTTTGTACTGGGTCAGAGGGGTAAGTAACCTGTCCAGTTTAGGGCCAGCCACCCCCCTCTTGTTAGGGATGGTCCTAGAATTTTTTTTTTTTTAAGATTTCATTTATTTATTTGAGAGAGAGAGAGAGAGAGAGAGCAAGCGCACCAACACAAGCAGGGGGAGGGGCAGAGGGAGAGGGAGAAGCAGGCTCCCCGCTGAGCAGGGAGCCCGATGCAGGGCTCAATCCTAGGACCCCGGGATCATGACCTGAGCCAAAGGCAGACACATAACCGACTGAGCCACCCAGGCATCCCAGGGGGTGGAGAGACATGGGTGAGAGAGACAGCACAGCCCTCACCGTCCCGAACTCCAGGCTCGTGAGACCCGGCACTGCAGGATGGGTGCCGCGGATCCACGGGACAGCCCAGGCTGTGGGGGCACCCAGGGGGAGGCAGCCAGCCTGCTGCCCCACCATCAGGGACGGCCCTCAGAGGCAGGCTATCCAAGCTGAGCATGCCGATGAGGGGCAGGAAGTGTCCCAGGCAGGAACAGTGGCAGTGAGAAGACCAGAGAGGGGAAGTATGTGGAGTGCTCTCTCGGCTGTAAGAACTGGAGTCTGGCCTGTCCATCGACAGAGGAATGGATAGGGATGTGGAAGATAGATAATGGAATACTACTCAGCCATCAAAAATTTGAAATCTTGTCATTTGCAACAACGTGGATGGAACTAGAGGGTGTTAAGCTAAGCGAAATAAGTCAATCAGAGAAAGACAATTATCATATGATCTCATTCATATGTGGGATTTAAGAAACAAAACAGAGGATCATAGGGGAAGAGAAGGAAAAATAAAACAAGATGGAATCAGAGAGGGAGACAAACCATAAGAGACTCTTAATCATAGGAAACAAACCAACGGTTGCTGGAGGGGAAAGGGGTAGGGGGATGGGGTAACTGGGTGATGGACATTGAGGAGGGCATGGGATGTAATGAGCACTGGGTGTGGTATAAGACTGATGAGTCATAGACCTCTACCTCTGAGACCAATAATACACTATATGTTTTAATTGAATTTAAATTTAAAAAAATAAAAAAGTAAAAAAAGAACTGAAGTCTGGGCAAAGCAAATTATATCCCTGGCCTCTTGCTGCTCCATTTGGAGGGAAATATTCACAGAAGGGATGTTGATGGAATCACTAAAGAAAGGCTTAACCAGAGGCCAGGAGTGCTCCCTTCTGCCCTGTGGCTGCAGCTCTCGCTGACGGCCAGCAGGCCTCTCCCTCTCACTGAGGCTCCTTCTCCATGTCAGCCCTGTGAGGGCAGGGCCTTTGGGCTCTGTCACTCTGAGGCTCAGGAGGAGAGGGAGGAGGGGAGAAATGAGAGTCCACGGGGATTCCTTCAAGAACCACAGTCCGCAAAACACCTGCCAAGTGCCTAACCCAATATGGATCATTTGCACCCTATCTTTCTCCCTGGACTGCGCTGAGTGGGACCAGCCACCTGGACACAGGATGGAAGGAAATGTGCCCGCGGCGGGCTGGCCAGCTTCCTGCTGAAAGCTGCAGCTTCCACACACATTCCCAGCCCTGTGGGAACCTCTGTGAGCTTCAGGCCTTTGTCTTTATGCGTCTCTGCTTCCTCCAGGACCAGTCCAGGACCGTGCTGGACGGCTGTCCCGTCCGGAGCAGCACCCGCCAGCTACACACAGCTATTTACATTCAAATGCATTTAAAATTAAATTTAAATTAAATTACCAATTCAGCTCTTCGGTTGCAGAAACCACATTTTAAAGATTTTATCTATTTATTTGACAGAGAGAGAGAGAGAGATCACAAGTAGGCAGAGAGGCAGGCAGAGAGAGAGAGGGAGAAGCAGGCTCCCCGCTGAGCAGAGAGCCCGATGCGGGGCTCGATCCAGGACCCTGAGATCCTGACCTGAGCCGAAGGCAGAGGCCTTAACCCAGTGAGCCACCCAGGCGCCCCCAGAAACCACATTTTAAGCGTTCAACACTCACACGTGGCTAACAGCTACCATACTGGACCACACAAATAAAACCCATGTCTGTCGCTACAGCAAGGCCCATTACAGAGGGCTGCCCTAGAGAGCTCTGGGGTCAGAGAGCTCCAACTCCAGGGCTGCCCCGGGGCTGGGGGTGGGGTGGGTATTTTCAAAATCTCAGCAGCCAATGAACATGGGAGTTTAGAGACCTCTCCTACCCACCCCCCAACCTCTCTGTTCCTCCCCCTCAGATGGTTCCAGATCAGGTTCTTACGGTCCTTCTCCTCTTAATCAAGTTCCCATCCTGCTGGCTTTCACTGAGGAGGCACAAACCACAGTAGGCGGTCAGACCCATAGTTGGGGTAGCACCGCCTGCAGGGTTGGGATTAGGGGGTGTTGAGAAGACCCACCAAAGTACGCTGTGGGGCCTTTGCCTTTATCAGTCCAGGATGCTCTCCTGTCCCCTCCTTCTGGAAACAATAGCCCTGCCCCATCTCCCCGTGGTCTAGCGGACGTGTCAATCCCAGGGTGCCTCCCGTGTTAGGAAATCAGCCACAAGTAGCAGAAAATCCAATAGAGAGGAGCTTAAAGAAGCAGAAGGGGACGGTTTGAGTCAAATAACCGGAGTCCGGCGGCAGGTGCTGCCGTAAGGCCGGGAGGCCAGCTCCTCCTCTCTTCCCGCTCGCCATGTTCAGTGTGTTGTCTCTGGTTCTCGTGCTGGTCACCTCAGGTGCCGAGGTGGGAGACCTCCCAGTCTCCGTCTGTGTTACCAGCAGCGGGCAGTAGGAAGGGAGCCTTCCTGGGAAGTGGCTTTCCCAGGCCTCCCTGGGGCCATTCTGCTGACATCTCATTGACCAGAAGAGTGTCACACGGTCACCATCCCCTGCAACAGTCCCTCTCTGGGAGGATGTAGGGAGTGAGACCACCTACGTACAGGACCCGGCACCCTCTCTCTAGGCCGGATCACCCATGGCCCCACATCCTCAGACATGGTTACTGGTCTGAGGGAGGGCACATGGCCAGGCCAGGGGAGCACGTCCTTGGCCTTCCAAGGATCAGGGGTGATCGAGTGGCCCTTTCTCCTCGTAGGTTACAAGCTAAGCCTGGTGCACCGGTCAGGGCCAAGTTAACGCAAGAGAATCCAGTTCAGCTGGTCTAAGCAGACGCGATTTATGACCAGGGATAAACTCTGACCTGGCCACTGAGGTCACTGACGCTGACAGTCCGGCTGAGTTTGCAGGGCACTGGTGCCATAGCTCCCGGGGAAAGACACCTGGACCCATAATCCTGAGACGGGCACCACCAGCACCCAGCAGGCCCTGTCCAGTCCCCCGGGCTTACACAACCGATAGATCAGTCAGCATCATTAGGAGACTTGGCTTTCCTGCTCTGGGACACAGAATTTGCAGTCTTCTGATTTTAAAAGACGTTATCCAAAAAAATAAAAAATAAAAAAAAATAAAAAATAAAAAATAAATAAAAGACGTTACCCATTTCTCCTCCCTCAACCTCATCTGAACAGCCTTCCCAGACCCTGTCCCGGATCAGGTTTCCTGCTCGGCCATACCATGTTGTCATTCTATTTTTGGTCTAATGGGCTTTACTTTGTATTTAACCTGGGCTATCAAATGGCCTGTGTGTCGCCAGAAAAGCCGAAAAGACTTTGGGTGAAGCTCTCAGGACTGACTCTTGGGAGAGACGCCGAGACAGCCAGGCCCCAAGAGGGTTGCTACCTCTCCTACAATCAGGAAGCAGCCATTTGCATAAAGGCCACCCTGGTAAAGAAGTCACTCCAGAAAAATCAGACACACCCCCTTGCCAGCAGCCAACAGCAGGGGCACAGGCTCTCCCTTCCATCTGCCTTTCACATCTTGTGCAAGTGCATCTAATGTGCAGAATCGCAACCTCAGCCAGATCAGTAGCTGCAAGAGAGTCTGGGGTATGTAGTTTTCAGCCTCCTGGTCTCTGCGGTACAGGGCAGCCCTCTAAAAAAGAGTGTGGAATGGATGCTGAGTGCCTGTCCACCACACCCTGCCTGCAAGGGCTGTGGGGCAGGGACTGTCCTCCCTCCTCCGCCGCAGGGAGCCTCAGCCTGCAGGAAGGGAGTAGGAAACCACTCTGCGAAGGGAAGTGGAGGCAGGCCTGCCTTAGCCCAGCGGTGCCCTCTGAGGCTGGCGCCTGCATTTCTTCCCCCAAATCTGGGAGGATCCTCAGCTTTCTTCCCACCAATACGAGCCAGTAACTTCCCCCTTCGTCTATGGACTGAGTCAGGTCACCCTGCAACTGAGAAAAATGTGAACTAACATTGTCCTTGACCCAGGATAACTCCTTCCCTGCTCTTGGAGGGCTGCAATGTCTTTTGTAGCAATAGCAACTTTCGTGGGAAAGTTCAATCTTGGAATGCAGACATCTGTGGGAGAGAGAGCATGATGACATATTCCGACTAAAGTGTAAATGACTGTCAGTGGAGCCTCTCCAAGACCAGGTTCTGATGGAGCCGAAGGAGGCAGAAACGTAGGTTCCCAGCAGATGGAGATGGGAACCCTACTAATCAGATAAAGGCCACAGAAAAGGCCATTCTAGGGCATCACTAATCCACCTTGCTGACTTCGGGCTTCGGAGGACTGAAGCTGAATGTAAGCCCTAACACTTCTTCCTTTAAAAGGCTCCTGGGTGGCTCAGTTGGTTAAGTAACTGCCTTTGGCTCAGGTCATGATCCTGGAGTCCCGGGATCAAGTCCCACATTGGGCTCCCTGCTCGGCAGGGAGTCTGCTTCTCCCTCTGAACTCTCCCCTCTCATGCTCTCTCTCTCTCTCATTCTCTCTCTCTCTCAAATAAATAAATAAAATCTTAAAAAAAAAAAAAAAAAAAAGACAAATTTCCGGGGCACCTGGGTGGCTCAGTCGGTTAAGCCTGGTCTAATGGGCTTTACTTTGTATTTAACCTGACTTGATTCTGGCTCAGATCATGACCTCAAGGTCGTGAAATCGAGCCCTGCGTCAGGCTCCACGCTGGACATGGAGCCTGCTTGAGATTCTCTCTCTCTCCTTTTCCCTCTGCCGCTTCCCCTCCTATCTCTCTCTCTCTAAAGAAAAAGAAAGAAAGAGGGGCGCCTGGGTGGCTCAGTGGGTTAAAGCCTCTGCCTTCGGCTCACGTCATGATCTTGGGGTTCTGGGATTGAGCCCCGCATCGGGCTCTCTGCTCAGTGGGGAGCCTGCTTCCCCCTCTCTCTCTGCCTGCCTCTCTGCCTACTAGTGATCTCTCTCTCTCTGTCAAATAAATAAAAAAAATCTTAAAAAAAAAGAAAAGAAAAGAAAAAGAAAGAAAGAAAGACAAATTTCCAGCCATCTCCCGTGAAATTTCTAGCGAATGCTGTCTCCAGCGCTGAGTTAGTGTTTATGTGTCAGGGTCTCTGCCAGCCCAGCTTCTGATACTATTAACCAAACACCCCAAGATTTGCAAGAGTCTCTCAATCTGTCTCCTTCTTCCATGTTCCAACTTCCCTAGGTTGTCTTCCGAGCATCCAGAGCTTGGGGCAAGAGGGCTGGAGGGAGGTTTCTACCGGCTAGAGAGTCTCTGTTTCAGAAACCGGGAACATGCGCCCCTCCACAGCCCACTTATCCTCACCTCGCCCGCCCCAGTAAGGGCTATCCCTTTCCACTGGTTAAAAAGCAAAATAATAAAAGTGGGGAAAAATCAGGATTATGGCAATTTTATTCATCCTAAACAAGTTAACGGGAATAACGCAGAAGCACTGGGGGTGAACTGGAGCTTTCCAGCCTGGAGACGTCTTAGGGCACAGCCTTCTCCTGGGCGTTGCAGCCCCTCACCCCCTTTTCCTGACAGCATCAAGCCCCCCTCGGCCCGCAGCCTCGGTGCAGTGAGCACCCCCGCCCTCTGTGCGGCCGGAGCGCAGACTCCAGGCTGCGATGCTCCACCACCAATGCCACTGGGGAGCTTTGCTCCTGCTGCAGAAACTCCAGACAGATGGGCCACCAGAGCCCAGCGCCCCCCTCAGGGCAGTGGGAACAGAAGCCGAGCATTGCCGGCTTCCCTCCAGCTCACCCACTGCGCACCAGGGAGACCGGGGAGATGGGGACCCAGGGAAGGACCTGCCGCTCCCCCAACCCCCGCCCAACTCCAGAGCCTGTGCTGGCCACCCTTCGCCAGGGTTTAGCCTGCCCTCCTGTGTTACAGATGAGGAGCCTGGGGGGAAAGAGAAGTGATCTGCCGTCCTGGTTGTATATGGGAAAAGCCAAGAACAGAAGCAGATCTGCGTCTGAGGTGAGATTTCCAGGCATCTCCTCCCCCTTTCACTTAAACAAAAATAACTAACACTCCCCACCAGCTGTGGTGCTGAACGCCGGTGAAACTATCTCCTGTAGGGCCTTTGAAATAAACACGGGGCTCAGGTCCTGGCACGTTTTGTGGGGGTCCTCAAGACCACCCTAAGGTTCGACGAAGAATGCAGAAAAGCTATGCTACCCGCAGCTGTGGCTGATCACAGAGGAAGGGTAGAGACTGAGATCAGCGAAGGAGAAAACAGAGACTGCCGACTCCTGGAGAAACCAGCTGCAAGCACCTGGTGGTCCTGTCCTGGTGGGATCCTGGGGTCGTGCCAGAAGAGCCGGTGGCCAAAGTGGCAAGAACAGGGCGCCTGGGTGGCTCAGATGGTTAACCGTCTGCCTTCAGCTCGGGTCATGATCCCAGGGTCCTGGGATCGAGTCCCACATCGGGCTCCCTGCTCAGTGGGGAGCCTGCTTCTCCCTCTGCCTCTGCCTCTCTCTCATGAATAAATAAAATCTTAAAAAAAAAAAAGTGGCAAGAACAGTGGAAGCCACAGCCACCCTCCCAGCAGAACCAGCCCAGACCCCAGCCCCAAAGACCCTCTCTCCTCCAACAGGGACCTCAGGGGTTGACGTGATCTCTTTGGTGGCCATTAAAATGGCCCCCGGCCATCTGTGGCCGTCTGTGGAAGCCTCACTACGCCTTGTCCCTTCTCCTTCCCGATGCCCTGCAGTGAGGGGGGGCGGAGAACGGGGTGGGGGGCAACACACTTCTCTCCCACGGCCACGGTTGACATCCCTCCACTTTATCACTTTCACACACATCTTGTTTTCCACTCTTTGGAGGGTTAACGGTTCTCTCCCAACCAGTGTTACAGTTTCTAAGACTGTCTCCAAAAGGGGCCTGGCTGTCTCTTCTTCCTCTAGTTCTCTTGCCCAAGGAGCCAGGGATAATGTGGGTCAAAGGGCACTCATAGGGCACTACACAGACGCCTTCCCAAAAGTGCCTCTCCCCACAGAACTACAAGGTCTAGCATGAGTGCCTTCAGCCTCTGCCACCTCTTTCTCCTCTACCTCATTGGCTCCCTGGTGGAGGAGAGGGGGCGACCTCTTCATCCATTTTGGGGATGTGTCCCAGGAACCAAGCACCCACTCCAAAGGGCACAAGGACTCCTGAGGTGTCCGTACAGACATGTGCCAATACAGTCTGGGCCTGCCAGAGTGGTCAGGTAGGCAAATGAGTCCCCCACAGAGATGTAAATAAAACGGGATTATAATCGACCCAAAAGACCACATATGTGAAAAAATAATGTCTACTGTTGAAAGCTATATGACTAGGAATGAGGATTAGTCTTCTACGACTGACAAACTTTTTTCTCCTTCAGATGACTTGAAGTGTAAATAACCAGGAAGAAAGAGTAGGCTGCACTGGTACCTCAAAGGGGTGGGGAGAGGGGTTTGTGGGGAGTTCACAAAAGCTGGGTAGCTTTATGGTTTGTCAGAAGCTCAGAAGCCCCCCTCAAAGAGGACAGAGCAATCGTGGCAGCTTGTCGTCGAGGTGGGCCTGCTGACAGGAGCCCTTCCCCCCACCCCACGAGACAGGGCATCTGTGAGGGACAGGCCCACCAGGGCTGGTCGGGATAGACTCTGGAACCAGGATGCTTCCGCAGGGCAGACGGCCATCACGCAGGCAGGTTACACAAAGGATTCGATCTCCAGAACCAAATCCACAGTCTGGGCTCCCAAACCCTGCTGCCCGCTGGCTCCCAGCCCTGTCTCCTCTGACAGTGACATCAGCTTGAGGCCAGGCCCGGCAAACGCTGTTCCCAGGCAGCCCCCAGCTGGCAGAACTCAGCCTCTGCTCTCCCCTCCTCTGAGGCCTGCCATTCAGGTAACTCTTCTCTTAGCCTTTACCCTCTGCAGTAGGCACCGAGAAGGGTACAGTCTGCTGTCTGCGGGGGAAGGCAGGGCTGGGCAACAGGGGAGGGGAGAAGGCCACCTCTGCTGGCACACAGCACTCTTTTTTTTTTTTTTAAAGATTTGTATTTATTGATTTATTTGAGAGAGAAAGAGCGTGTGTGCGTGAGCAGGAGGGACAGAGAGAGACTCTAAAGCTGACTCCACACTGAGCGCAGAGCCCGAAGCAGGGCTGGATCCCACGACTGCGAGACCCTGCCCTGAGGCGAAACCAAGAATCGGACACTTAGCTGACTGAGCCCCCCAGGTGCTCCCCAGCACACAGCATTCTGGGACAGGATGCTGAGGGCATGGCCACACCTGTCCTCTGGAACCAATGAGGGGACACTTGAGTCACCCAGGCCTTGGGGAGGCCAGCTCCTCCCTTCCTCCCACAGCACACCTTCCATCATGCCCAGACCTACTCCACCAATCTGCATCCACAGACTTTTGGGGTCAGCGCACCGGGTAAACCACGTCATAAAAGTCAACTCTTGGTGCCCACTTGGTGCTCAGTTGACTTTTAGAGTGTGGTGGGTTTTCCATTCAGACTGGTCTAGATGAGGGCCCTATTTTATTTTTTTTTAAAGATTTTATTTATTTATTTGACAGAGAGATATAGAGCACAAGTAGGCAGAGTGGCAGGCAGACGGAGAAGGAGAAGCAGGCTCTCCGGTGAGCAGGGAGCCATATGCAGGGCTCGATCCCAGGACCCTGGGACCACGACCTGAGCCGAAGGCAGCTGCTTAACCGATCTGAGCCACCCAGGCATCCCTAGATGAGGGCCCTATTAAGTGAATTCCGTAACCCTCTGAGCATTAAACACCTTGGAATGAGAAAACAAACCCCCCTGACTGCATTGGTGTAGCAATTACCGAAACGGTTATCAAGTGCCAAACACAGTGCTTAGCAAGGACATTCAATGGATATCAGCTCCCCTTCTCCCCTCCCCTCCTGAATCCGCAAGTTCTACTCTTCCCGTGCTGACCTGCCTGTCAGGGGCCATCCATCCAACCAGCTGTCCATCCATCATGTGTTTATATTACATCATTTATTGAACACCTTCCTTGCATACAAACCACTGCAAATTGCCCACGGAAGTAGATATAGAGACACACCATCTAGAAGCAAAAATTAAACATTAAGACCAGACACAAATAACTTGGCAGAAAGTAAAGAGTGTCGTAAAGGAGATACAGAGAAAGTTCTGGGAGATGGAACATTCCCAGGCCTCTCTTCAAGCTCTAATAGAAAGCAACTGCCAGGATTACATACGATTTAATAAAACATTTCTTTCTCTAATGGAGACCACCAGGATAGTGGTTTTTTCTTCCTTTTATACAAGAAAGAAGCCTCGAATTCTAATTATTCTAACTTGAGCAATGGCTTTGTCTCGCTTTTCATTTTACTCTTTTCAGCTCTTAGTTGCTCCACTGAGGACAATGTACAGAGCCCAGATTCCTTCCAAAATTTTAATGGGACTCTCCATGAGGGATTGTGAAACCAGCAAAATGAGCTAAATGAGAAGATGATGGATATGTTGAAGACAGCTGCCTGGGGCCAGACTGTCCCTGGATAGCAGAGCTCAGGTGAGCCAGTGAAAGGAGGCTCGGCGGCGTCAGCACCAACCTCCACCTTACACACCTCTCCCCAGCACGTGGGTCTGGCTCATACTTCAGTCCACCCCAGGAGGAATTAGAGAGAAAGTATCTTGCTACAAAAGATGTCTGATAAACAGCGTGGAGATGTATCTCTCAAACATGAAGGAGGAAAATCTGAAAAATTTTGTTGCCACGGTGAGAAAGGCTCCATCAACACGAGTAAGGAAACACTCTGAAATCTCCGCAGACCACACGGACCACGACTCACTCCCACAGGAGGGATCTGACTGCAAGATTCCACAAAAAGACCTTGTGGAGCCGATGCGGCCCCCGATCCTGCCCCCCGATCCTGCCCCCACCGGCCCAGCGAGTTTGGGCAAGGTCCTCCGGCCCTCAGAGTCCCCGTGTCTCGGTCAGTGCATGGGGAGTGCTCTCTTGGTGAGCACGTCACAGGGGTAGGGCGGAGGGGGAGCAGGAGGCTGAGGCATCGCTCAGTGACCTCGGGCAAGTGACTTCCCTTTTCCCAGACTCCATTTTGGGGTCCCCACAAATCGCGGGTTTGTGTATGGATTAAGAGATAATGTGCTTTGGTTCCCTTTCCCTAGACTTCCGCTGTCCACGTTCACTTTGCTCAGCCCAGGACAGGGTCTCCCTGGGGCCCCAAGCTAAGGCCTTGACTAATGAAGTCTCAGTAGCTCTTGGCTTCTAGAAAGAGATTTTCCAAAACACTTCCTCATTTCACTACCCCACTGGCCACAAATTCATGCTCCCATTCAGCATTCCTTTACGAAACTTTAGAATCATTTTTTCAGCGCTGGCCTTTGTGAGTTCAGGGATTTTAGCTCTTTGTGCCTCAACACAAAGACATCTTTTTCTTCCGAGAGGCCACTGCTGCTCATACAGGGCCTTTGTGGGAATGAGAAGGAGGTGGCCCTCGGAGCAGACAAAGCCTGGCTCAGAGCACACAGGGGACACAGTGGAGGCAGGGCTGGCAGACAGCCCACTCGGCCACCAGCTGGAGGCCGTAAAAGGCACAGAGCACAGCACAGCCCTCCTCCTGTTCCCTCCATTTCCCCCTCTTTCTACCCCCCTTCTCCCCCCCACCACAGCAGCAGCTGACTCATGGAGGGCTTTGGAGCACCAGAGACTGCTCACCTTTCCCCTGCTGTATCTCTCCGAAAGTTCGCCTCCTGCAAGGAAGTACGTGGACATGCTGTTCTCAGCCCAGTACCCCTTCTTCACTCCTTTGGGTCATGATGCTCCCCATTTCCTCTAGGGAACCTGTCCTCCCCCAGGTAGGGGGAAGGGGTGAAGCCAGACAGCAGGAGGGAGCCCAAGGTGAGCTGAGAGCAGGAAGTAGCTGGGCCTGGGCGCAATGGGAAGATCCAATTGCTTGGGTAAGGAGGACTGGCCTCAACAGTCGAAGTGGTGACAGCGCTCGGTCCTTCGGCTGCCTGGGCTAGCCGGGAGCATCTGGAGCCGGAAGGGCAGAGATCTGGAAGCTCTAGGAAAGGAACCAGAGTGGGTAGAAGCTACATGTGGAGTGGAAGCTACTCAGCTTCGGGCCAAGGAGGTTGGGACTTTTCTTCCCTGGCCATTGGGCTGCTAGGACCCAGGCGGGATATACAAGAGAATGTCTTAAAGCTAATCAGAAGCTGGGCCCCCAGAGCTCCCAGGGGGGCGGTGCCGGAGCTGGTCTCTGAGCTGTCACCTGGGACCTCTCCGGCGTGACCACAGATCCGGGCAGGAGTCACCATGGGACTAGCTCCGGGGGGCCATGTGCTGCCTCTGTAAGGCTCACCAAGTGCTCCCAGCCACGAGGATAGAATTGCTCACTAGCCTCCGAGAGACTCAGGGGGATGGCTGCCTTCAAAACCACGAGGCCAGCCGAGGACAAACAGGAGACCACTTTATGTAGGAAGGAACCAAGAGACAGGCATGGATTGATCGCAAGCAGTCTGAAGGATAATGTCATTAAGCGAGCCACAAATATCTGAAAAGAGTCAGAAGAAAGCAGAAATGGCCTCAAAAAGACAAAAACAAAACCAAGAAACCCCTATGAGGTGACCCCGGGCCTCTGTCAGCAAGACTACGGAAAGGCAGGAATTTGGCCAACGACGGTGTAAGTCCCGAACCGTGAGATGTCCTTGAAGCACGATTCCTTCCCCGAGGGGAGGACGGTATTTACAGCGCTGCCCTTTAGAAATATGACACAACTCCTAGAAAAAATAAACTGTTCTTTCTTCCAGCTCATTTATTTTCTGGCTCCTCAGTTCTCAACACTAAGGGGGAAAAAAAAAAAAACTGGTGGGAAGTGGGGAGAGAAAAGGATCCTCTTAATAAGTATTACGGTCTTCTGGAAGTCTATAAACAAGGTACAAGAACAATAATTTCCATTTAGACCTGGTGCTCAAAAAATCAGTTCAGGTCCGTTATTTCCAGCTAAGCTAATCAACCCCAAGAGGAGGGGAGGAGAGGAACAATTTCTGAATACATAAGAATTTATTATCCATTTCTGTTTTCTTAATGATGCTGTGTGATGAGGCTTTGCCTTGAAATCGGTATTCGACTGAGCTCTGTGGTCAGAAGAGGTGCCTGAGGGCCAGGAGGCCCACCCACCATCCCGACAGCCCTGCCACCAGCCAGCCATGAGACCTGAGGCCCGTCTCCCCAGCTCTGCATGCTCGCTTCAACGCTCTCCCAGTCTGCTCTGTGGAGGGTCATTTTGTCCTAGCCATGCCCACGTCCGAGGGCTCCACAACCCTTTCCACAACCCTTCACGACAGCCCAGAGGGAGAGGTATGTACACGGGGGCACCCTGGAGTCCATGCTCAAAGGGGCCGATAAGCCGGGTCCCCCCCGGAGCTTACACTCTCCACACAGGTGTCCTGAGAACCTATCCCATGCCTACTGTGCTAAGCACTGTGGGCAAGACCCACAAGGTCCCGAATTTGGAGCCTAGTTGGAATTAGTGGAAACAGGATTACAGAACAGAGTAGAATCTGAAGAAGTTATTACATGGGAAGAACAGAAACCAAAGGACACTTTGAGGGGAAATAAATACTAAAGAAAAAGGGGGGGGGGGTTCGAAGATGGTGCACAGAAGAGGAAACAGCATCATCCCAAAGCATTTACTAAGCGCCAAATTAAAAATCCCCTGCCATTCCTAAAACGCATTTTTCAAAATGAGTTTTGCTCAAGTGCCCCAATGAGGAAGGGCACACAGCTAAAGACGGCATTCCCCAGCCCCCTCAGTGCGGGCACACGACTCGCTTCTGGCCAGGAAGATGCCAGTGGAAGTAATGTGTGCCACTTCCCCATTTCCTTAAAGCTAGCAAGAACATCGCCTCCTTCCTGCTGCTTGAAGTGTGGGTGCATTGGCTGGAGCCCCAGTGGTCGTGTTGGTTGATGAGGGCCTTGAGAAGAGACGCCACACACAGTGCAGAAACAAGCTCAAACAATCCAGGGTCCCTGATGTGCATGGAACCACAGTACTGAGACTTCCTACCTCCAGATTTCTTTTACATGAAAGAAAAATAGAGTTTTCAGAAATGAAATTAGTCTCATCTTGAGACTCCTAATAGCAAACGGCAGTCCCCTCCTCAGTGCTGTCCTGCTCGCTGGCCAGAGGGGGCTGCTTTCAGCTCTTAGAATCCTCTGGCATTTGTCACCATGCTTTTTGTAACGTGCTCATACTGCTATTTCATTATTTTGTGATTTGAGACATTATCTTACAGAAAGAATGTCAGATTTCCTCTCTTATACCCTTCCTTATCCCAAATACATGTGTTGTTTTTTTTTTTTTTTTACTATTTTTCTTAAATTACTTGTTGGTGTTTAAATTATTATGACTGACTTAATAAAATAAAACAGAGTGGAAATCAGTGAAATGGAAATGGACAAATGATAGGGAAAAATCGAGGAAACCAAAAGCTGGTTCTTTCAAAAGTTAGATAAAATTGACACGATGAGCACTGAGTAATGCGTAGAATTACTGAATCACTCTATTGTACACCTGAAACTAACAGGACACTGTACGTTAGCGAGACTGGAAGTAAAAAACTTATAAATTATTATGACTAAAGGAGCAAGATTCATAGTTGAAACGGGCAGTATACTATCATATTTACTGTTTTTAAATGAAATTTTTATATTCCCGGAGTTAATAATCCCACCCACCTTTCTTCCCAATCACTTTTTCTTTGTAGCTGTTACTCACTGAACCCCAAACTCCTCCACTACACGCAAACCCAGCAGGCCAGCCTTCCAGGGATCCCTGGCCTCCACCTGGCTGCTGTCTGACTTTGCTTCAAGCTACTATTCTTCAATCTTGAAGGTTACTCAAGTCAGAGTGAATGCCCAAGGTCACAGCCTGCTCTATCTCCCCACCCTCACTCTCCCCAAACCTGGGCTTAAGCACATGGAGGCTGGAAGTGCTGCTTTGACCCAACCACCTAGCCTTTCCTTTGTCAGGTAACCAGAGGTCCTCCCCCATTCTACATTCTTGGGATTCACCGTTTTGTTTTGTCTTTTCCTCCATATCCCATTCTAGGGAAGGAGCCATCGAAAGAGTTTCAGGGAAAAGCATTATCGGTAAGTATTTCTATACCTCGATATACTTGGGTGCTAAGATCACAGCCGATAATAGAAAATAAAGCAGCCAAGTGTGCTGTTCCTGATGAGGGAATTACCAGCTGGATCAGAAGCCTGGTACTTGGAGAGGGAGCAAGGAGGACGGGACCCCGTCGGGGTAGCAATTGGGGTACCAGCGTAGACTAACTACAACAGAGGCTTGAGCCCCTTTTCAGCAAGTGTACAACATCTATTTCATATAATCAGGAACTATTAGACCACCCCAATGGACACACTGGTGGTCCTTGGACAAAATCAGACCCACAGACGTACTCTCTTGGTCAGCAGCATTTCTGAACTTTTGAATGCTTTTAGGTTGGCATTAGCCTTCACCCCACTACCCTCCGTACCCCGCACCTGCCTGGCCCTGGCAGTGTGGCATTGGAGAACTCTAATAATCCGGTCCCTTTAAATTATAGAAGATGGGGGGAAAGATACCCGAGGAGGGGCAGTTTCCAGTCACGCGGCGAAGCAAGGACGAAGCAACTCCGACAACCGTCCGGATATGCCACTTTGCCGCTCACTCTCACTCAGCCGCGTGTCCTGGCCTGTGCAGGCTGAGTCATCAGTTTACTCACTAGGAACGGATTTAGAGCAGAGTGACTGAGAGAGCCGCCAGCCTATTCCCCAGAGGCTGGATCAAACATTCCCGGCTCAAGAAAGGACACTCATGACCTCCAAGTCAAGGGATCAGAACGTCTGAGCGCACCGGCTTCAGTGTGCTGCTAGCAACGCCGCTCACTTCTCATTTCATTCCCCCATTTTGCAGGCTTCTGGCCAACCCTCTCGTTTCATTTCAACCTAATCCTCTGTCCAGAGTACAGTGCAATCACTTGATTATATGGCAGCATTTGGTGATGGCTAAGCGTCTGAAGGAACGTAGGAGCTTCTTAGCTACCCAGGGTCCTCAGGCTAACAAGCCCTCGACGGCGGCCGCGCGTCAGCCGTGACGCCGGCGGGCAGCCGGCCCTCACGGTCGGAGTCCTCTTGCTGTGTCCCCAGCCACCATGAGAGAAGCCTTCCACAGGAGTGCCGGCTTCCACCCCAGAATTAGAAATGCCTCACATCTGCAGCACACCTCCCTCTATTTTCCTTAACTCTTGTTCCTTTGCCTACACCACTCGTTTTGACACTAAATAATATTTAGAAAGATTAAATTTATCACCAGTGTGCCTTTCAGATCCCTAACTATATTTTAAGGTTCTAAATGGAAAGGGGAAAAAAAGCACAGATTTTGGAGACACGCTCCTGGGGCGCAAATCCTCGCTCTGCCACTGCCTGGTTGCGTGACCCAGCCAAGTCCCTGAACCTGAGGCCAGGTGTCCTGGTCTGTGGAGCACAGACGGAAGTGCCTACCTCTAAGAGCTTTTGGAGGAACGAGCACAGGACCCTGTCCTTTCAGATACCCACCAAGTATTTAATATTGCCAAATTCTCCACCCAGGTTGTAATAATCAGGATTCATCGCAGAAAGTCATTTTCATGATCGATTTGGCTGAGCCACACAATGTTTAACAATAAAATATCACATTAAAATCGATACTAAATAGGAAGTCCTGATCACTATGTGAAGAAAAGATAGAGAAAATAAAAATACATCTTGCTGGACACACAATGCATACTAAAATTTCAGATCGGTGGCTGAACTGAAAATAGTTACACTGTCCTAGATTTAACTATGCTTAATTTGGTTTTAAGCTATTTCCATTCAAGATTATTTGTAAAATTAAACTGACTGCTAGTTATAAGTGTCACCAAGACTCTAGGAAAGAAACACAAGAGTAACAGTGGGATGATACAGGTGGACTGGTATGGTTAAACGGACTGGTTGGTTCCGAACACCAAGGGATTCATCGCCATTGTTCTTTTGTTGGAGCTAATGAATTGTCCACTGACGGAATATTCCTTTCCTTCTCAATTTAACTGTTTAAGGGAGTTTATGATTTCTCTTTACCTCTTTGACGTGAACTCAAGTCAACACCAGCAGTGTGGGCTTCTGTTCACCAGGTCTAGAAATCAGATCAGGATGGTCCAGTGACAGCGGCCCAACATCCCATATTGTTCGAGCCGCTGCTGCTGAACTTCCCACAGAGCTGGATGAAAGATGTGTGTGGGCACTTCTGTTGGACAAACCACAAGCCGAAGCAAAAATATGCTAACATACATTGAGTTTGGCCCATGTTCTGAATGTTGTCTGACACCATGAAACACTGCTTCCAGGGAGGTGGGGAAGCTGCTGTGTCAAAGGCAAGGCGAGGGCTCCCCATTTCCCTCTGCAGAGGGAGGGAGGCATCGCTACCAGCGATGAGACGGTTCCTACAAGGGACTACTTCCTCTGTGACGCGCGAGCGCGGCCGCACGGCATTCACACAGCTGAAGGCCACATGGAGAAATCCTGATGCACAATTAAGAGAAAGCCACAGCTCCATCAAGGAAAGTGGAGTGGGGAGAACATCAGGCAGAAAACGATTACTTTAATTTGGGCTCCACTTCCAGTTTTAGCCTCAAACTGTGGGTATCACTCTGGGCATTTTCATCACTGTCCCCGGCCACACCCAATCCCCCCCGGACCCAAAGACGCTGCACCCGGGAAGGCTGCGTTAGATTTCCTTACAAAATCCCTTTCACTCATTTGTTCTTCTTCAGAAGCTGATTAACAGTGTTTAATTTATTTCAGACCAGGAGCCGGTTTTTCTTCTGACTGTTCAGCGCACCATTTTGATCAACAGAATGTAACTAACAAGCTTAAAGAGCCACTCAATACTGAATCAGCAGCTCATACCATATGCTGTGGATAAAAACACACTTCCCAAAAAAGCTAAATGCAGAAAGACCAAGGATAGAAGATGCATTTAATACTTAAGAAGTCTAACAGGATGTGCTTAGTATGTGGAACACTGAGATTTTAAGGGGAAAAAGTTATTCTTTAAATATATCTATCCTAAAACATCTTTCTTCTGTTCTGTTACAATTTTTATCCTCAAAACAGTATTTTAAGGGAAGAAATCAAATTAATTACAAAAACAATTGCTTCTTGGATGGATCCTTAGTGCTAACTTTTAAAAAAATGCAAAAATCATGTATTTTCTCAGAAACGTGGTTATGTGGCCCACAGACTTCATGGTAGCAGTATGGTTAAATTCTAAATCTTGGAAAATACATATTTGACTTTACTCTGGTAATATCCAAGTTCATGTCTGAGTGAAGAAAACCAAAACTACATCACAATTAAAATTTTTACATGCAACGGTCTTTTGCTTTACACCCATCATTCTGAAAGGAAGGAGACTCTCACTGAAGGCCTGGTTGCTTCATTAGCATATTCATATAATAAGTCCAGCTTAGGTCTGAGATATCTTAAAGGGCTCCATTATGTGTTTTTCATTTTCAAAAACATCTTACAACTAAACACTAAATCTCTTCTAGAGAAATGAAAGACGCCTGATTTATCAGAGCTTGATAGATTACGTTTTCTTAGCATCACCCCCCTCCCCCCGTTTCTTGTAGGGCTAACAACTAAAACTGTGTGCTGATTTCCGTTTTATGCAGGCTTTTGTGTAGCAATCTAAAAACACTCTTCCCCAGCTAAGTAGAGGATGAAATATTTCACTGGAATTTTAAAATGGCTTTTGAATTATATGACAGTCTTCCACTTGGAAGTGACTAAACGATTTTGTCACCAATAAAAATTTCCGCATTTAACTTTTGCCTCTCTTCTTCCCAAGTTTACCTTCTTCCCAAGCTTTTGGTATCCAGAAAAGAAATGATATAGAACTCATCCTAAACTGTCGACGATGAAAAAGAGCACGGTAAATTAAAACGAGCATTTTAAAGGGCCTATTCAGTCTTAAATTTTCATTTGTTCTCATAACAAACATAATGGCAGTTTAACAGTAACTATAAAATAGCACCTGCACAACTACCACCCGGGTCAGAAGACAGAATGCTGCAGCACTCCGGAAGCCTGCTAGGGCCCGCCTCCGCCTCAGCACCCCGGCCTCCAGAGACAACCACTCTGCTGACTTCCATATTCCATGTTCTTGTTCTTTAGTCTCAGCCCCTATGAATGCACCACCAAACAGTATTTACCTACTCTTCAACTTCGAATGAGTGGGGGAAAAAACTATTATTCCTATCTCTCATTCCATTGTTTATTGTTGTTAAGATTCCATCCAGGATGTTTTGTATAGCTGTAGTTCATTCCCATGGTTGGGTTGTTTCCAGCTAGGGTCTATCACAAACATTCTTGCATGCTTATAATAGTACAACACATCCAAGCATTTCTAGAGCACGGACCTAGGAGAATTGCTGGGTCCTATGCGTATTTCCACTGTACTAGAAAATTGTCCCCACCAGCAGTGTGGTCATGTCACATCCTCGCCAACAGTTGGCACTCTCGCTCTTTAAATGACTGTTAGTCTGGTGGGGAGGGTGGGGTAACCCAGCATAGTTTTCATTTTTCTTTTTCTAAATGGTGATTGAAGGCCTTTTCATGTTTATGGACCATTTAGATTTCTCTTGGGTAAAGTCCCTAACTTTTTTTGAACCAAGTTTTATGGAGATATAATTCAGACACCATACAATGCACCCATTTCAAGTGTACCACTCGATGGCTTCTGGTGTACTCAGACAGGTGCAACCATCACCAGTTTTAGAACATTTTCATGTCAAAAAGAAACTTCAGCTATCATATCACCTCCCTAGCTACCCGTTTTCTGCACACCAGCCCTGTGCAACTGCTAAACTACTCCTTTTATATTCTGGACTCTCATACTCACAGAATCATATAATACATAAACTCTTGTACCTGGCTTCATCACTCATGTCCATCCACGCTCATCCAAGTTGTAGCATGTAGCAGTCTTTCATTCCTTTTATGGCAAAACAATATTCCACTGTATAGGTATCCCACATTTTGTATGTTCCTCAATTCATCCACTGGCCTTGGCCAACTGGGGTGCTTCCTTTTTGGTTATTATCAATAATCCTGCTATGAGCTTTTGTGCACAAGTTTTTATGTGGATAAGTTTCTCTTGGATATATACCTAAGGGATGGAAATGCTGAGTCATATGGTAACTCTGAGAAAATGCCAGGCTATTTTCCAAAGTGACTGTACCAGTTACATTTCTCAGTGTATGAGAACTCCAATTCCTCCACATCCTCACCAGTACTTGTTATCCAACTTTGGATTTTAGCTGTTCTAATGGCTGTGAAGTGGTAGCTCACCGTGGTTTTGATCTGCATCTCCCTGATGGTATTCTGTACCTTTTCATGTGCTTACTGGCCATGTATACATCTTCTTGGAAAAGTATCTCTTCTTATCCTCTAGCTTTTAACTGGATTGTCTTTTTTACTGAGATGTATTTATTAAGATTCTTAAATGACCACTTTCTTAGTAACTATACAGTAATTCTTTATATATCCTGGTAATAAATCTTTTGATATCTTATATATTACCAATATATTCTCCCATCATGGATCTAGTCTTTTCACTTTGTGAAGTGCCTTTAATGAAAAGAAATACTTAGTTTCAATACAGCTGAATGGATGGTGTTGTGACTTAGTACATCTTTCCCAAAGCCAAGATCATGAAAATATATTTCCCTGTATTATTTTCTTTAGAACTACAAAACTAAACACTGAAAGCTTTGCAGTTTTGCTTATACATTTAGGTCAAAAATTCACTCGAGTTCATTTTTATATATGGAGCAAGGATCCAATTTCATTTTGTTCTTATATGGATGCCCCATCATCCCATCACTATTTACTGGAAAAGATGGTCCTCCCCACCTATATTCAGCAGGGCTAGCCACTAACTCTTAACCATTCCATCTCTTTCCTGTAAAATAAGAGTAGACTAAATCAGGGTTCCCAATCTGAAAGGTTTTATTAAAATGCAGATTCCTAAGTGTCCCCACAGAGAGACGTGGGAGAATGGCAGGCAGGGTGGAGGATCACACACACTCCAGGTTTATAATAAATTCCTTGACTAATGGGTATCCAGCCAACTTGGCTCCTGCCAATATATGGACTCTGTGGAGACCAATGGAAATGATTTCCATGGTTCCTTCTAGCTTTAGGAGCCTTTACTTCTGCAGTCTTTGGATGTAACTTGCTTTTTCCATGCCATTTGGCAAGAAACATGTATACAAGTCCTATTACAAAGAAATACAACGCATTTCAAATTCCACAAACTACATGACTTTATTTATAAAATTCAACACATTGCCTACTATTGCCCATGTCCATTTAAGTATTCCTCAGCTACAGCTCTCATTCTTCCAAAATAAAGATCTTTGACAATGTACTCAAAGTATTACTAAATATTTTATTAAGTTGATATCCCATGGGTCTCAAATTGCCAGCACTATGAAAACAGGGTTAGTATAAAACAATACAAAAGTGTTACAGACAATAGCTTATCAGTATTCTCTTCATTCCTTTGGTGAGATTTTCTCATGTAGTAACTTTGATTCGTGAAATGATTTCATTTACAAAACTATTATTCTTTGCTATTACCTCAGCTTTCAGCTGTTTTAACTTCATTGTGATGTTTTCTTCTGACATTTCAGTAAAAGGCACTTGCTTCACCTTGGATAAAAACTCCTGAATAATTTTTTCACCTTGCTGAAAGACATATGAATGCTCCATTAGTCTTTAAAATGTTTTTTTAAAAAGCCAAAATAAATTGTAATGAATTGTTTCATTAAATTTCAATCTAAACACACCACCCAATATTCAAAGAACATTCTTTAAATTTTAAGTGTGCACTATCCAGAATATATAGAAAGCCCTTATTTGACTGTATTTCTTCACAGCAAGTCATTAAAGGATATTTACAAAAACATTTTCAGCTGCTAATGAAAAGGGGCTCGATATTTTAGTAGTCCCCAAAACCCTCACCTTTCATAATCGATATATAAACTTAATCTTCTGGGAGAAAAAGAACTCAAAGTTTATAAATACTGTAAGGCATAAACAGTCACTGAAAATTCAGTACTCATATATGCACAGAATTTTTAAATTACTATTTTACTGGCCAGTTATTGGCATTCTAAAGAGCATGGCCATTACTTGCCACGCGATCATGGGGAGATTCCTTAACCCACATTCCTCATTCATAACAAGGGGATGATAGTATTACCGACATCACAGGGCTATTGGGAGAACTGGAGAGTGAATATGTGTGCTTGGAAGTATTTAGAACAGTGCCTGGCAAAGGGTAAGTGTTATATAAATGTTTATCATCACATATGAAGCAGAACTAAAAGCCTGCTTTTCACACAGGGAGCTAGTTGGTAGTAAATACCTTAAGGGTTGAAAGGTAGATATCCAAATGGTAAGGTCAAGAAGATATATTTCTCTATTAAACAACAAGTGCACTCTTTTTCAAATAAAGACAGAATCTAGACTGAACACTGATAGTTCTGCATCTCCTTTAGCTTAAAGCTTTTTCAAAATACAATGTAATTAATATTTTTTGTACAATGTAATTAATATTATCAAAAGTACATGGTTTCCGTTCTAGTTGGAAATTAGGGATTACATAAAAGAGCATACCTAACCCCAGACCACCAACGGCTGTAGCGCTGATAATAAAAGCATTCCACAGCAACCTCCCTAACTTAAACTAGTAAAAAGATGTAACACATTTCTCCTACCTATACAGGGACAACAGACAAAACTATACCTTTTAAGCTTAAAAATCATACACGATCATCTATTATTAAAACAATTATCTATCCTTCAGTAAGAACATCAAAAAACTCACTGGGTAAAAGCTAAAATCATGACAAGAAGTTCTTACAACACATAACCACAGTAAATGCTGCTGCCAGGACCCAGCAGTGAATTAATTTTATTTTCATTATTGCAGAGAATTATCCTTTACTTTAAAAAAAAAAAAATACGTTGAGCACAAGCTGTACCTTTCTGTATGAACATCTAAGTTTCACCCATCACTCAGAGAAGGTGTAACTTAGGATGACTTCTCCCATGAGAACTGAAACACCCTGCCCACAAAGAGCTTTCCAGAGTAAACATGTCATATAGCGCATGACTCTCCTTGACATGTTCAGTATTATCTTCCCAACCAGATTCCAGACAAATGGAAGGCAGGAACTGTGTTTCTTCGTTATTCCCTTAACTAAGCAATTAACTGAGTAAATATGCCATTAACTGGACTTGACCTATTTGTTTATGAAGTAATCAAAAAAGTCCTTGGACATCTGTAACTCCTTTGAATTACTTTAAACCTACACTAACATTCCTGTCCTCCTACGTTTTAAATATGGTACTGACATGCTCTCTTTTGGTCATGTACATACTACAAATATCAAAACGATACAGATGAAGTCTTTGCCATGCAAAGAAATCTAAGGGAAAGGCAACAATGAATGATCAAGTAAGTATCAGAATCACATGGGACCTGACGGATCTAACACAGTGTTAAATAATTACAAACACAGTATGACAAACCTCTCTTTCCAGATAGCACCTCTTTGCTGCTGGTTCCATGTCATCATATCCTTGTGATTCTCCAATATTCTGAAACTCCTCTAGTTCCAGAGCTTTCTGTCTAGCACACTCTATTACATGCCTAGGGAAATTTGCAAGCTCTGCAACGTGAATCCCAAAACTCTGATCACAGACACCTAAAAGAAATTTGGGGGTTGTGAGGAGCAGGCAGAAAGAGATAGCAACTGATGTAAATAGAACTTATCCATCTCACTTTGTCATTTGGAAACTTAATTTTGTATTTCAAATACATTAGCCAAATGTTTCAGAGTAACTTAGATGAAGGAATTTTAATTAAGCCTTCAGTGGAAAGTAATTATGACTTCGCACACAGTGTTTTACTTTATCCTTGACAAATGTAGTAGGAAAAATAAAAATATCCAACAAAAAGCTTGATAGTGAATCCTCAGAGGCCTGGACAAATATTAGAATCTGAAGAAAAATTAATCAACTAAATTATCCCTCTGACGTTTTCCCATTTCATAAGGGAGGAATTAAATAAACTATGAAGGAAAAAACCAAGATAAATGTGTGTCACTAATTAAGAGCATTTAATTAAAAAATACAGCTTATTACTGAACGGTCCATTCTCTAGATCTGCCTACATCATTTTCTAGATAGTGACTTCAGGAACTTGGCTCGATAAATATAAATATTTACAATACTGGTCTTAGAAAAGTTACTTATCATTCTTATATAATCTTTTTTTTTTAAAGATTTTATTTATTTATGATAGAGAGAGATAGCGAGAGGGAATACAGCACGGGGGAGCTGGAGAGGGAGAAGCAGGCTCCCCGCTGAGCAGGGAGTCCAATATGGGGCTCAATCCCAGGACGCTGGGACCATGACCTGAGCCAGATGCTTAATGACTGAGTCACCCAGGCACCCCCCCATTCTTACATAATCTTATTCTGATTCTGAACTACTGCAAGCACATGACAATGTAATTTTGGAGCCAAATTACTAGTAACTTTTATAGAATAGGTAGCTTATCTTTATCCCCGTTTGCAGAAAATAAACGGACTTACGACATTCCTTCCAGATGTTTTAATACAAATGATGCTCACAGAGTTATCATAGAGCTTCCATTTTTGCCTCAACTATGTATCAATTGTAAAATTTTTTTGGCCTAGTTATATAGCCTATGCATTCTGGGGCTGGATACTCCACACAACTAAGAGAAACAAACAAAAACAAAACAGAAGCAAATGTCTGATAAACATCCACAGTGATGGATGGATTTATTCCTATCTTCTCCTCAGGTCATCTGGTCTTTTAAAATTCTGAACCCAGGGGAGCCTGGGTGGCTCAGTCGGTTAAGAGTCTGTCTTTGGCTCAGGTCATGATCCCAGGGTCCTGGGATCGAGCCCCTCGTCCGGCTCCCTGCTCAGTGAGGAGTCTGCTTCTCCCTCTCCCTGCTGCTTGTGCTCTCTCACTCCCTCTGTGTCAAATTAAAAATAAAATAAAAATTTGAACCCACTCCTTGGGGCTCCTGGGTGGCTCAGTTGGTTAAGCATCCAACTCTTGGTTTCGGCTCAGGTCACGATGCGGGGGTCTTTGAGATCAAGCCTCACAGCACCCTTCAGGCTCTGGGGGGAGTCTGCCTGAAGATTCTCTCCCTCTGCCCCTCCCCGCCCTCTCGCATGCTCGTGCTCGCTCTCTCTAATAAATAAATCAAACTCTGAACCCATTTATCATACAAAACACAAAACAAAAAGCGAAACTTCAACTTCATGCTAAATGCCAGGTCCAACTAAAAGTGTATGTATCTTATTTTTTATTATTTTATTTATTTATTTGACAGAGAGAGAGAGCGCAGGAAAGCTCAAGCAGGGCGAGCAGCCCTAAAAGTATCTACATTTTAAATCAACAATAATGTAAACACAGTAAGTCAAAAGGATTCCCACTAAAGCATAAGCAACAAAGGATAAAAGAACCAAAAATAACATTGTACTTATATGCAACCAACTGATGCAAGAAAATGTGTTCTTGGAAAATCAGAAAGCTATCTGAAAAATCTATTCCAATGACTGGTGAAATGCTTATTAGGCAGCAAAAACTTCACAGCATGTTAATCTCATCAACTTACTAAATCTCATTAGCTGCCAGACCCACAAATGACACTTTTCTGAAAGGATGGAATGCCAACAAGTCATTCCCTATGTGAGAACTACTAACAATTTCAGGATCTGTGGCGACGGTATCTTTAAATGAACCTGTTTACCCTTAAAAATACAATGAGATAATTATAATAAATGGTTTCTTAAACAGTAACAGAGCCTTGGAACTTCGAAGCTTATTATTGCTACTATCTAGATACTTCGACAAGAAATCAGGCTGCCATGGGAGGTACAAAGCCCTCTGTGATAATATTGAAGAGTATGGGTTATAACTGTCTTATAATGAGCGGTCATACTGTGAGACACAGAAATATAGTGCACCTTGTCCTTGTATCCAGATTATGAATTAACAGTAACTGTGTTCTGTACAAACATCAATAATTCATACTCAGAATAAGGCAATGATTCATGATGTCAAGGGTGGAAGTCTCCCACTGCCACACCTGAATTTACAGTACACCAGTGGTATACACTCACCTTTCTTCACCTGATAAAGCATAGTTAAGGTCTCTTCAGTAGTTAGTGCTGTGACATGTAGATTATTAACAGTTGGTATGTGATTGGCCAAGGCAGTAAGTTCATGAAAATGTGTTGCAAACATGCAAAAAGCACCAATCTTTGTTGCAATGTACTCTGATATAGCCCACGCTAATCCAAATCCATCATATGTAGAGGTTCCTCTACCCAATTCATCTATGATTATTAAAGAATCTTTGGTTGCAGATCTGAAACACACAATTACATGAAAATCACCCATGATATAATATGTGACAATGCAAAAAAACAAAATTAAGGCAATACAATGGGAAAGATATGCCACAAAAAACAGATTAATTATCTTAATATATAAAAAAATTCAATAGTCAATTAAAAGAAGAAAATGGACATGGTCAAAAACAAGAGATGGAAAAAGAATATTTTTTAAATTATCAATCTCACAAATAGTAATCAAAGAACTTCCGAATCATCTATCATTCATTTACTGCCAATCAAACCAGCCCAGGTTTTAGGAAATAATACCGCATGAAGATGGGACAAGGATGTCATGTTATGGACACACAGTTGGTGGTCATGTAAACTGGCACATTGGCTGCAGCCCTACTGATCAGACAGTAGCACTCTTCCTTTTCTCTTAAGCAAATGTGAGGGGAATTTTTTTTTTCTCAATTAGAGAATGCAATAGTACTTTTTTTTTTTTTAAGTAGGCTCCACGCCCAGCATGGAGCCCAATATAGGGCTTGAACTCATGATTGTAAGGTCAAGACATGAGCTGAGATCAAGAGTTGCACGTTTATGTGACTGAGCCACCCAGGCGCCCCAAGAATCTAATAGTTCTTCACATGCATATCGTTCATTTATTTTTCTGTGAATTGCCACTGACATCTTTTGCTTATTTCTTTAATTTTTAAGTTATGAATATTAGCTTGTTGACCAATTACTATACCAACTCTTTGTACTGCTTCTGTAATTTCCCACAAACAAATAATGAACAGTAATTCACGGGGGATCTACTATATGTGATGTGCTTTAGAAGACACAAGAAAAGGAAGGCATAGCTTCTCTACCTTTAAAGAAGTGTCTAAAAAATGAAATAAGGAAAAGAGATTTCAGTAACCTCTAAAATAAAAAGTCCAAATATATTCCAGGCATGTCAAAAGTTCAAAGAAATACCAATGACCTGAGGCTTATGTGATAAGGGAAGTCATCAAAGAAGTAGAACTTCTGTCACTAAAGCCTTTAAAGATTGAAAAGGACATGGGTAAACATTCCAGATACTGTGAACAGTGCAAGCAAGAGCTTGGTAGTGGTGGGGATTATAAGATGAACAACTACCAGAAACCTTAAGACAAACTTAAAAATCAAAGCTTTCCTCAACTATTACCAATTACCCTTTTAGGACAATATGAAGTGTATAAAGTTCACAAGAAAACTATTAAACTAGATCAGGGTTCTCTGATGTTTTATAGACGAATCTGCAAATGTACTTCTCACAAGACAGGGACATTCATTCCCATTTTGAGGGGACTGGGAAAATCACTCACCTGAGAATAGAAGCAGTTTCGAGCATTTCAGCCATGAATGTGGAGACTCCTTTCAACTGACTGTCACCAGCCCCTACACGGGCCAGGATGCAGTCCACAATGGACACTTCCGCTGACTCACACGGCACAAAACACCCAATCTGGGCCATGAGAACTACCACCCCGGTTTGGCGAATGTATGTGGATTTACCTCCCATATTGGGGCCTTTAAAATAAATTACATCAAAAAGCAAGATTATTAATTTATTTCTGCCACTAATCGCACATTTGTGACTAATCACCTGGTCGCATGGATATGGCATAGAAGCAGCAGAACCATCAACTGCCAGGGTGATGTTATTTTCCCTTCAGACAAACCTACACTGCGCCCTTCATCGAGAGGACCATGAAAAATATACCTTACCTGTAATTTGCCTAAAAGAACTACAGATTTTTCCACAGCTCATACAGCTGCTGGCACGGTAATTTTGTCATTCAGAAAAACAGTACACATCTAACTGATTAACTAAACACTGTAATTCATTAATAAATGAGGCTAGTAGTGAATGGGTTAGTACGTTCTAATCCTTCAAATCACTTAAACTCCATACTAAAGCCCTAAGACACAACCCTACTTAACGCTAAAGTACAATTTATTTGTCTGGGTTAGATCCTATGAACAACTTGAAAATCCATTTGGGGAACTAGAAAATTATCGCTGTTGCCCAAATGCATTCACCCAAAGACTACTCCCTCCGCTTCTGTTTTCTAGAATCTGGTTAAGATCTAAAAATACTTCAGTTTGAGACATGCTGCATTAGTCTATGAGCAAACTTTTTTCAAATTTCACACGAATACAGTCTCATGTCTTTAAAAGAATTGCTACCCTAAGCTGAGGTCATTCCAGCAGTCAATTCTGCTTGACCTTCAATGACCTCACTATTGAAAGGTTTGCCTCAAAGGTAGGCTTTGAGGTTGAAGGGATGTTCCTTTTTAAACGCACTAAACCCGTGGAACAGAAGTTTCATATAAAGATGACATTTGCTCCTAAGGCCTCCCCCTCCTTCCAAATCTTCCCTCTAACCCAAAAGTGAACATATCACTAACTAGGGTGAATAACATGTTCTTTTTCTAATGTCAAGAACTAGGATTTTCTTCATCAGTTTTAAATAATTCCACTCCAACATAAAAAATGGGAAACATTACCCCAAAAAAAGCCCATAAATTAGGTGGTGGTTTTTTTTTTTTTGTTTTTTTTTTTACCAGTAATGATGTGGAACATCTGTTTATCTTTTTCAAAGTGAACATCGTTAGGAATAAATGCAACTTCATCTTGAACTTCAACACAAGCATGTCTGGATGCTTTCAGTGTAATTCTTCCCTGTCCTTTCTCCAAAATGACCGGTCGTACGTAGGGAACAGGTGCTCCATTTGACACGTGAGCAAAGCTGACAACAGCATCTAGCTGAGCTAACACATCATTGAGTGTCTGCATTGGTTCTACATATCCTGTATAAAAACAGAAAATGTGCAGAGGAATACTGAATAAAGAAAATACATATACGCAGTTATAGAAATAAATTTAACTTCCCTGAGAATTTAAAATCCATTTTCTAATTTATATACTTTTCGAAAAATTAACAGAAGTTTGCCATAACCAAACTTGAAAGGAACACCTAAAGCCTCACCACAAGGTTAAAATGTATTACTACATCTTCCTCTACTATGAATAGATTTCAAAAATAGAAAGAGGGTGATGTCCTCTCTTACCAAAATTCATTAAAATAGAAAACACATAGCTGCTTATCAGAAGATACATGCAAACACCAGGTTGTAAGATATAATAATATGACCATCAAGGCCTATGCCTGTATAAATCTGACCACATGAGTGTTACTTGAGCTTTTTTTCCCCATTAGTACCACATGCAGTTGAATTTTAGCAAAATTTAGATCCATAATTGTCACTTAAAATACTTCCAATGAGATTCTACTCTCCTAGAACATTAAAACTTAAAGCTATTGTGTACACTAAAAAGTCCCTGACACATAGCAGGCAATTCATGTCTAAACAATAAAAATGGTCAAAATTTATAGAATAGATTCTAAAATTTTAATAGCTTGGAGGGGTTAGTGAAACATCCCGTATGTTCTGTAGAACTATCACACGGGCATCCACGAGTCAAAAGCTTTAAAGGACATTCATGAGAATACTGTTTAATTTTAGAAAAAAAAAAGTTAAGAGTTTAATCAAATGGCAGCAAATAGGATTCATCTTTGATTCCTCTGTTCCTCATAAAAGTGATAAAATGTTTTAAAAATAAAAATTAACTTATGAATAGCTTAATACAAATAATTCTCCTACTGTTTCACCACTTTCAAACTGTTTTACCTAACAGGTATTCTTTAAAAAAAAAAAAAAAAGGAAAGGAATGGAACAGTTCACACTACCCTGTCATGTAGGAACAAGAACCTGTAAGAATTACTTATACAGTAATGGAGCACTTACTGTAACTACTTTAAAAAAGGCCTAGAAGGTGTTTGATGAATCAGAGTTAATAAATACTATTTTTTTTTTGAGGAAGACTCCCAGTTTGAATATATAGTATATATAGGGTCCTTAAAAATGCAATCTAGGCTCAGGAACATAATTCAACTACAGTTATCTGATACCACCAAGCAAAAATGTAATCTTTACAAATCTCATTCACCTCAATACCAATATATAAAGTGTATTAAAAACCTTTTGGGGAGCCTGGGTGGCTCAATCAGTTGACCGTCTGCCTCTGGCTTGGGTCATGATAATCAGGGTCCTGGGATGAGCCCCGCATCAGGCTCCCTGCTTAGTGGGGAGTCTGCTTCTCTCTCTCGCTACCCCACTCATGTTCTCTCTCTCAAATAAATAAAATTAAAAAAAAAAAAAAAACCTTTAAGTTTTATTTTACTATAAAATTCGTAATAGTAAAATAATTTACAGAATTATACAAGCACATAGTTTTTAAATTCATAAATATCCCGGAAACGAGGACATCCTCCTACTTACTCACAATACACGCCCCAAGAAATATGACACCAGTATCATATTATCTCTTATCAAACTTCACCAATTTGTCCTGAGTGTCCTTGAGAGCTCTTTCCCACCCCCAACTCCTAGTCCTGGATCCATTCGAGGACCATCTACTGATTTGCTTGTCATACCTCCTTAAGTCTCCTATAATCTAGAACAGATCCTGGCCATTCCTTTTTTGCTACCATGACACAGACATTTTTAAAGAGTAGAAGTCTTAAAAAGAATGTCCCACAATCTAAATTTATCTCTGTTTCCCTTCTTGTTAACAATCAGGTTAAACATTTTTGTCAAGAATACCACATAGGCAATACTGTGCTCTTCCCTGTACATCACATCAGAAAACATATACAAGTCATTTGTCCCATTACTTATGATGCCAACTGTGATCACTTGAAGTAGTTCATTGGTATATTTTTGGAAGGCACAATAAAGGTTATAGTCAATACACACATGATGACAGGCAAAACCTTCCGGTTTAATACATCGGCCCCACCTTGTGCTAAACATACACTCATTCTGCATCAAGGGCAATACCACAGTGTTAAGCCATGCAATCTTCTCCAACAGTGCCCTCCAGAAGGAACTCTGAAAAGCTACAAAATGGTACATAGAACTCGAAAAGGCTTGCTTCATGTGTAACTTCCTATTTGTTTTTCAGTGATATTTATTTCCAAAACTTAGAGCATGAGCCCATACATAATCTAAGATTATTAGTGCCTTTAGTCCTCGGTGTTTCTTTTCCTTGTTACTACTACAATGAATTTTGTGCTTTTATATGTGTCTGTTTTTCAGGGTATTCCCACTCCTTAGCCTGTACTAAGCTTATCTTTCTATTTATAAGAGTTATTTCGTTACTTTTCCTACCACAATACAGCACGCATTATAAGTAGCCTAACATCATAAATAATGTATTAACAGCTTTTTAAAAAAGCTACTCTTGAAACATTCTGATATTTTTTCTATTACTAAAAACCAGGTTATATTCATAACATTTAATGTATTGGTTTTATTAAATTTACCTGAAGAAATATTGACAATTTCCTTAACAATGGCATCCTGGGCTTCCTCGTACTCGGTTTTATTTTTGGTATATTCTTCATTGAGAGAAGTCAGTTTACTGTAAGTCAAGACAATGACATTATTAAAAATATCAAAACTTCTACTGAAGAAATGTGTACTACATAAGATATATCCAGATCATCTATCCTATAAAGCACCAAAACAATAATTAAAATGAAAATGTGAGTAGAAAATGGGCAACTCATTAGGGGCAGATGTGGACGGAATTCAGTGTATTAACATTTATGCTGTTTAGAAGAGCCCACTGGCACAATTTTTGCTGTAACATTTATTTCCCTGAGTAAAATTCTGATCTGACTTTTTCTAAAATATTTAAATGGAATTAAGTCTTCATCCTCATTTCAGATAGAGGCCATCTCCCCTTTTCTTTTCTTTTAAAGATTTTATTATTTATTTATTTATTTATTTGTGTGTGTGAGAGAGAGATCACAAGTAGGCAGAGAGGCAGGCGGGGAGACACAGGCTCCCTGACGAGCAGAGAGCCCGATGTGGGGCTTGATCCCAGGACCCTGAGATCATGACCTGAGCTGAAGGCAGAGGCTTAACCCACTGAGGCACCCAGGCGCCCCCCCCCTTTTTTTTAAAGATTTTATTTATTTGTTTGTCAGAGAGAGAGAGAAAGAACAAGCAGGGGGAGTGGCAGGCAGGGGAGAAGCAGGCTCCCCCGAGCAGGGAGCCCGATGCAGGGCCCGATCCCAGGACGGACCCAAGAAAAAGGCAGGTGCTTAACTCACTGAGCCACCCAGGCATCCCCATTCCCCCTTTTCAAGTTCATACACACACACCACAGTTTCTCTCATTACTGTAGTATAGCTGCTTTTGATACTGAAGGTTGTCGAAGTAAGAAAATGTTTTGAAAACCAAATCTTACTGAGTAAAGAAAAAACGAAAACTACAGGTTGAAATAAAAAATATATAAAAATTAATGACTGCACATAATAAACACTCAAAATACGTGCTGAATAAATGGATAAAAGGGGATCACATACACAAAACTACCTGTAAAGTACTGGATATATTCAGGATGGGTGGGTGTTAAGGCCTCCCATAAATTCTAATAGAGTACAGAAGGAAAAAGATAAATGTCCCCACCCCACATTATGGAAGATTATTTCAAAATAATTCTTCTTTCACCTATAAATAATTTACTTAAACTTTCTAACATCAGTGAAGGAAAAGAAAAACTTGTGAAATCTTTTTCAACATGAAACAGGATGTTGAAAAAGCAATATAAGTGGCCTCACTAAAGCTAGTAGGCATCTCCCTAACCTAATTTATATATCCAACTGACATACCAGAATTTTTTAAATTGATAAGTGGTATCAAAGCTTTCTTAGAAAAAACAAACGTGAAAATAATTATAAAGCAGAGATATAATGGGGAACTAATGTTAATAGATGTGGAAGCATAATATAAACTAACTAGAATACAATCTCATATTGACAAAAGAATGGTGAGGCAAATATGTGAAAGAACAATCTTTTTATTTTTTTATTATTATTTTTTTAAGATTTTATTTATATTTGATAGAGAGCACACACAAGCAGGGGGAGTGGCAGGCAGAGGGAGAAGCAAGCTCCCCACTGAACAAGGAGCATGATGCGGGACTTGATCCCAGCACCCTGTGATCCTGACCTGAGTTGAACACAGACCCTTAACCAACTGAGCCACCCAGGTGCCCAAGAACAATCTTTTTTTTTTTTTTAATTAATTTACTTATTTGAGAGAGGGAGGGGGTAGGGGAAGAGGAGGAGAGAAAATCTCAAGCAGACTCCCTGCTGAGTGGGGAGCCTAACTGGGGGCTTGATCTCACGACCCTGGGATCATGACCTGAGCCAAAATCAAGAGCCAGACACTCACCCCACTGAGTCACCCAGGCACCCCATGAAAGAACCATTTTTTATTTTGTTTTTTTAAGATTTTATTTATTTGAGAGACAGCAAGTGAGAGAGAGACAGAGCACAAGCTAGAGAAGGGGTAGAGGGGGAGGCAGAAGTAGATTCCCTGCTGAGCAGAGATCCTGACTCAATCCGAGGACCCCAGGATCATGACCTGAGCGGAAGGCAGCTGCTTAAATGACTGAGCCACCCAAGTGCCCCATGAAAGAACAATCTTAAAAACAGACCCAAAGGGGGCACCTGGATGGCTCAGTCAGTTAAGCATCTGCCTTCAGGTCAGGTCATGATCCCAGGATTCTGGGATCAAGCTCCCACATCAGGCTCCCTGCTTGGCGGGGAGCCTGCTTCTCCCTCTCCACACTCACCCTTCTGCTTGTACTCTCTCTCGAATAAATAAAATCTATATAGATAAAACAAACAAAAAAACAGACCCAAAGTGTCCCTTCAGTCAATGACAGAAAGAGGAGTTCTTTAACAAGGTGTGTTGGAACACATGATGAGGCTCTTAGAAGAAAATAAAGCTTCATTCTCACCTGATACCTCATATCAGTTAATAAGTAAGGTAAAACTTCCTTATCATAGAACATTCATGTCTGATCAGAGAATAATTTAATTCCATGGACCTACTGAAGGCTTAACAAAATAATGTAGGCATACAAACCTGTTGGTAAATTTAACACCATTCTTCTGAATGTCCACCGTACTGAAGTTTTTATTGTTACGAAGGACTTTTTCTTCCTTACATGTTACGCGAAAGTAATAGCCAAACTGTGCACTGGAATCCAGTTTAATCTGTTTGCCAGGATCCAAACCTTCATGATATGGAAATAAAAACAAAGCATGTCACAGATGCCTACAGTCATCTTTCAACGTAAATGCTTAAAATAATTAACTCTTATTACAAGATAGCAAAGTGAAAATTACCAAGATGACCTAACCGGGAACTACTCGAACTCCACTCAAAAACTACATGAATGAAGGCTATCTATAAAATCCTCGAACTCTGGTAATAATGGTAGCTTCTGATGTGAAAGCGCTTTCCGGGTACAGCCATCTCAGGCTGCAGAGCACCGCAGTGGGCTATGGGCACAAGGATGGACACCCTACAGCCCCTGACCCTTAGGAGCTCTGCACCGCAGTTCTTCACTTCACTGAAGCATTTCTCCTGAACTAACACAGAGTAGGATTAAAGTGAACACACTTTCCAAACAAAAACTTAAGACTTTCACAATGAAACTCTATAAAACTAGGACACATAGTTTCTGTGAAGTGTAGGAAATTTCACAAAATGTGCAATGATCAATCAGCTAGATTTTATTTATCTAAGATTTTTGAGTTTTTCTAAGTCTGTCCCCATCATCTCATTCATCAATGTGATCCTTAGAGTACAAATCAGAAGAGAGAGCCCGTATCTATAAATTTAATTGCTAAAGCATGGCTCTCAAATATTAGTAGCAGTAAACAACGAAAGATAGACTTCACTGGGCAGGGGAGGAAAGAGATCATAGAAAGAATGTAGAAAGAGCTATGAAATGAGAAGAGTAAAGAAAGGCAAAGATTCTTTACCTAGGGTCTACTCCATATATGGATTCTCCATGGTAACTATTTGCAAATTTTTTGTGTATGCAGGTATGAACATATTTCTGGGAAAAGGATTCATAACTTTCATCAGATTCTCCAGAGGTTTAATAAGAATAACTGCCTGAGGGGTCTTCTAATATGCTAAGCTATATTTATTCATTCAACATACACGAGAGATGCTCAAACAAAAAGGTTCACAAATTCAGAACGAATTAGTGTGAATAATATGAGACTAGTATATAGTCTAGTATGGGGGACTTGGATGGCTCAGTTGGTTAAGCATCAGACTCTGGATTTTGGCTCGAGTCATGTCCTCAGGGTCCTGAGATCAAGCCCCACGCTGGGCTCTACACTGGGTGAGGAGGAGCCTGCTTAAGATTTTCTCTCTCCTTCTCCCTCTGCCCCACCCCCAAATCACACATGAATTCTCGCTCTCTCTTTCAAAAAAAAAAAAATCTAGTATGGAAGGCAGACATTTAAAAAAAGCTGATGTCAATGAAGTGCTTGGAAACCCCAACGCCAAATCAATGAACTATTCCTAGTAGAATGAAGCTTACAGAGGTGGTGATGTTTAATACATATCCTATTTCAAGGAAATGATGCAAAGGCCTCTTGGTTAATTTGTCCGGCAGGAATGTGGGATTATCCTGGGGTTGGAAAGTTAGTAAGAAACAAATCTGGAAGAGGGTGAGGCTCCAAATGCAAAGTATCCTGTATCTCAACTTGGAAGTATTTGTAATTTTATTCTGTGGAAGAAAGGCCTGGCACTTTAAACAAGGAAGTGGCATGATCCACTGTGTCTTCTAGGCAAGTAATTCTGGCACTAGTGGGGATACTATATAGACAAAAGAATTATTCAAACCGCCAATGAGGCCTTCTTACCTAGATCTCTCGCTGCACTTACTAGTGTTGACTGCATCTTCTTTTCCAAGTCATCCATTATTTCTCTTAATTCACTCAGATTGGGATCAAATGAAGGTTTCACAAGGAATTCATGGTTTTCCACCTATAGACATAACAAAGAATAGCTAAATTTTACAAACGATGGGTAAAGATGGAAATAACAATGTATTTTCTTTTCCTTCATTTAAATTTCACTTGTATTTTGAGTTAAACTTATGTTTTAAGTTACTCTGTCATTAAGCAGTTTCTATTTATTAGATGTAAAATTCTGTTTATAAGGAGCTTATACCCAAAAATTACTTAGATGAAAAAGATGTAGAGCTGATGTCACTAGTAGTATTCAGTATTTTTATTTACACTTCCCCCTAAACAATGTTTAATACATTCTTCCTAAACATTACTAAAGAATGTTCAATGTTCATAGCCTATAACAGAATGTGTAGTTTTTACCCAAACCAAGGATCCATCTCAGGAACCTCAAAATTAAAAAAAAAAAAAAAAAAGCTACAGAATTTTATTTCTTCAAACTGAAAGTTGATCAAAATCTTTCAAGAGGGGGGGTGGGGCGCCTGGGTAGTTCAGTTGGTTGAGTGTCTGACTCCTTATTTTGGCTCAGGTCATGATCGCAGGATCCTAGGATCAGGCCTGGAGTCATGCTCCGTGCTCACAATGAAGTCTACTTGGGATTCTCTCTCTCCCCCTCCATCTGCCCCTCCTCCTGCTCGTGCTCTCTGGCTTGTTCTAAAATAAATAAAATCTTTTAAAAAAATCTCTCTTAAATAGTTTATTTCCCTAAACTCTTATGAAGAACCATCAAAAAATCATAAAGACAGATTTCACTTACAATGGCAAATGTATACACAAAATATTTAGAAACAAAATCTTATTTAAGATTATATTTCTTTATTTGAGAGACAGACAAACACAGAGCATGAGCAGGGGGAGGAGGCAGAGGAAAGGGAGAGGGAGAAGCAGACTCCCTGCTGAGCAGGGAGCCCGATGTGGGGCTCCATCCCAGGGCCCTGGGATCACAATCTGAGCCAAAGGCAGACGCTTAACTGACTGAGCCACCCAGATTCCCCTAGAAACAAAGTCTTCACTATTTAGGACTTTTTTTTTATTAAAATAGATAGATTATTTATTTGGCAGAGAGAGCGCACAGGCAGGCAGAGTGGCAGACAGAGGGAGAGGGAGAAGCAGGCTCCCGGCTGAACAAGGAATCTGGTGTGGAACTTAGTTCAGGGACCCCAGGATGATGACCTGAGCCGAAGGCAAACTTAATCGACCGAGTCACCCAGGCGCCCCAACTATTTAGGACTTTTATAAAAAATAACTGCTTACTGCAATAGTGAAAACAACTGGTAAACAAAAAGGTAAACTATGAAAACCAAACCAAACATTAATCTCCTCATTCCTAAGAGACCATCCAATAGGAATCCCCTTTCTGAAACAAAAAATTAAAACTTAGACAAAATTAGGAAAGAATACCTTTTTAAAAAGAATGAAGTGTATCCTTACAGACACTAAGAACTATTAAAAAGAATTAGGGGAGGGAAGCCCAACTGGCTCGAAGACCATGTGACTCCTGATCTCAGGGATTAAGTTAAAGCCCCACGGTGGGTGTGGAACCTATTTAAAAACAAAACAAAACAAACAAACAAAAAAATCTACTAGAAATAATTACGTAGAAAAGCACATTATAGGAGAGTCACTTTTCTAAGACAGGGAGATTTTTTTAAAACTTTATAAATGGGATTAATATCTCTTTCCAATTACTCCCCACTTATTCAGAGCACACCTTCTTCACATACCAAAGGTGAACACCGCAAGAATAAGGAATTAAAATTACAAAAAGTTAGCAAAAAAAAAAAAAAAAATTATCAAATAACTTTCTAAATTTAAACTGACAAGAGATTTCATTATACTAAAATATAAATTTTTGAATAAACCGAATTTAAAAAAAACAAAAAGATTTGTAAAAATAGCTATACAAAATGTAAAAATGGAAAGATTAACTTTTTTTTATAAAGGAACTTGGTTTTGCAAGTATCTAAAAAATATCAAGGTCATTAAATAGACAAATATAAAAACATACAATTCACAGATGAGAAAATAAGTAGTAAACTAACCCACAGGAAAATGCTAAAGCTTAACAATAAAAGATATGAATATTTAAGTAACCTTAAGATATTATTCTACAGCTTTTTATTTTTTAAAGGAAAAGAAATTCTACCCCCAAATACTAATGATGCTACAGTGAAATTAGTATACTCATTCATTTCTGGTGAGACTCCAAGTTGTTATAACCTTAAAAAAAGGCAGTATGAGACAAGATTCAGAGATATTTGTTAAACTCTTTGACAGAGCAATTCTACTCCCAGGAATTCAACCTAAGGAATAATGCAACAGATGCAAAACAACACAGGGATGAATAAGATCTCTGCAGATTTATCTGTTACAGCAAAACCCACAAATGATAAACATCACACATTTGCACAATGATACATCATTAAGATTATACATTTGATTCAAACAGATAGTGACGATGATCTAGAAAAAACAACTAAGACTTACAATAATTCCAAGGGAAAATAATGCTACACTGGTGGGCTGACATTGCTAAAGAATTTGCCTCTTCCAGTGAACTTAAGAGAGGCAGAGCCACGTCAAGCTCCTAGCCTCACCCCATCTTCCAGAAGCCCACTGGTGAACCGAAAAAAACCCTGAGAATCCTAATAATCTAAATCTGAAGAAAGCAGAACCGGTATCCTTCCATTTTTCCATTCTCAGGAGGGGGAATGACCCTCTACTTGTCTGTTCAACAACATCACCCACCTATCACCAGAAACACACACACATTCATTATATCAGACTACACACAGGAGATGGAGAAAAAGAAAGCCAGGCTTGGACCTCCAAAATGGGATAATGAAATTAAGAAACAAGGTAAAAGAACAAAGAAGAAAGGAAATTAGGTCCTAACACCATCATTTAAATATGAATAAACACAACACACCAAAGAAAAGATACAGCTGGATCAAATTACCTGTAGTACAAATACTAAATAGTATAAGCATTTTTTTCAAATAAATGTACAGTTGAGTTTAAAAAAAAAAACACAAAAAACTAGAGGTCAGAGCCCCTGCAAAATGGAGGGTTGCCAGCATAAAGCCAGGCCACAAGGACCATTTTTAATAGCCATCTGTAGGGGCACCTGGAGGGTTCAGTGGGTTAAGCATCTGACTCTTGGTTTTGGCTTCAGTCAAGATCCCCATCTGGGCCTACTGCTGGTGGGGCTCCACGCTCAGCGGGGAGTCTGCTTCTCTCCCTCCCTCTCCCTCTGCCCTCCCCTGCCCCGCGCTTGCGCCCTTTCTCTCAAATAAATAAATAAATAAATAATCTATCTTAAAAAAAAAAAAAAAAAAAATCCTCTTTTCAGGCTGAGCCCCTAGGAAAGGGAAGGAAAAGACAAAATTTCCTCCCTGACAAAAAGCTGGCTTTCACTGGGCTTGGGATTTCAAATATCTGTTTTTGTTGGCAGTGGAAAAGGCTGCTCATTATTGCCATTTCTATTATCCTTTCCTTCTACAGTAATAGATCTGACCATTTCTCACAAGATACATAACTACTAAGAACAAAAAATCCATCTCCAGCTTCCCTTGCAGCTAGGTGCATGAGCAGAAATGATGTGTACCATTTCCATAATGTGTCCTCCTCTTCCCCTTTTGTCCTCTCCCACTCGCTGGAATAAAGATAAGGTAGTAAGCCAAGTGGACCTTGCAGGCAATACCCTTTAAGGGTTCTGGTCTGGAGCAGCAGAGGAGGAGGCAGGTCACAGAGACAGCAGGGCTATCCCGCCAGCCTGTGCGGCTACACTCACAACTGCTCTGACAGAAAAGTAAGCCCGTATTCTTGCCTTAAAGCCGCTATTATTTATTTATTTGGGGCTTCTTTTTTAGCAGATAAATCTTTGCTACAACAAATCAAAAAAGCTCCAGGCTGAGAAATTAAAAGTGTTCCTGGCTTATGGGGTGCCGGGGTGGCTCAGTCAGTTGAGAATCCGACTCTTAACTTCAACTCAGGTCATGATCTCGAACCCCGCGTTGGGCCTCATGCTCATCTCTCTCCCTCTGTCCCTCCCCTTGTCCACACTCTCTTGCTCTCTCTAAATAAATGCACAAAATCTTAAAAAGATAAAAAATAAAAAAATAAGTGTTCCTGGCTTACATTGTGGGCTATATGGCAAGGGCAAATTTTATCTGAGGGAGGGGGAGGATGTATGATTTGCACAGACAGAACCCAGTTAGATGCAAATTCATCATCTAAATATACATAACAGACAGGGAAAGAAGCCACCAACAATAACAGTCAACAACAACAACAAAAAAGACTCAGCAGAAACAAGGGGTAGATTTAAACCAAGATATTTTAGATACGGAATATTAAGTATATTAAAATATTTGAAGTAACAGAATAGAGAATGGAACACATGAGCAAAGAACAAGATGCTACTTTAAAAAAAAAAAACAAAAAACTAGACAGAGTTAGAAATGAACCAAATAACTTTCATAAATAAAAAATATAGCCATTGGGGGAAAAAAACCCCTATGGACTGGTTAAACATATCAGAGCTGAAGAGACACTCAGTGAATTGGAACATCTGAAGTAATCACAAAGAGAGCAGCACAGACACATGGCAGAAAAAAGAATGTGAAAGTCTAACATATGTCCAATCACAGTTTTAGGAGAAGAGAAGGAAGAACACAACATTTAAAGAGATAATGATTGATAATTTTCCAGAACTGATAAAAGACATGAATTCTCTGATTAAGAAAACACAGCAAATCCAAATAGAAAAAAGAAGTACACTTCTGGACTCAGAGCAATAAAAGGAATCAATATCTGGAACCAAGACTTCCCAACAATAATAATTCAAGCCAAAGACAGCACAATACAATCTTACAGATACTAAGGAAAAATAACTATCAATTTGGAATTGTACACCCACAAAAATCTCCTTCAAGAACAAGGGTGATATAGACCTTTCAAACAAAACCTAACTAAACAGACTGCCAATAAAAGAACTAAAGAATATTCAGGAAGAAGAAATGAATAGCAAAGAAATTGGTAAGCATATGGGCAAATCTAAACTTAACACTGACTATATAGAATGGAAATCTAAAGGGGTAAAAAACACAGAACTAAAATACCAGCCAATAATGAAGAGATGTAATCTGATCTCAGATATCCTAAGGCCCTAGTATTTTGGGAGATAAGTGAGAAGATACTGATAGACTTGATTTTGATAAGTTATGTATACACATTTTGTAAAAATTTGTGAATAATTTCCAAACTAGTGCAGGTGTGATAGGATGGGGGAGGATAGGAAAGGCAAAATGGAATTTTAAAAACTCAATCAATATATAAGAAAGAATGACAAAATGAGTAAGGGGAACCAGGAAGAATAGGAATTACATAGTAGTAACATGATAGAAATAAATCCAAATTGCCACTTAAAAAAAGATTATCAAAATAAATTTAAAATAAATAAAACCCAGCTATAAGCTCTGTTACCATAAAGACTCACAAAGGGATGGAAAAATATACACCATGTAAAAAACTAAAAAGAAGGACTGTGGGATAGCCCTCTTACTATCAGACAGAAACAAAAAAACAAAACAAAACAAAAAATTAGCCAAAAAGCATCACTAAGGACACTGTCCCTAAGGAATGATAAGGGTTCAGTTCACCACAAAGGAAGTACAGCTGTGTGCTGAGAAATATATAAAGCAATAATAGACTGAACCACAGAGAGAAATCCAAACTTCTCTCAATAACTCAGCAGATCAAAGATTAGCAAGCATACAGACAATGTAAACAGAACTAAAGCTTTATCTAATCGAATGGACACACAGAAAATTCTGTAACCAAAATTAGGGAGCACACATGATCCTCAAGTACACTGAGAACGTTTATGAAACTGACATGTACCAAGCTTAGAAATTAAATACACATGCACACACACACATATATTTGTAAACAAATGATAACAGGAATAAAATTCTGAAAACTGAGTAAGAGATTGTACCTTTAAAAACTTACAGGATACATCCAACTAAAGCAACACAGAAAGAAAAGTGTAATCTTAAATGTTTACTGAAAAAGAAAAGGCTGGAAAAATAGTGAGCACTCAACTAAAGAGGCAAAAAAAAAAAAAAAAAAAATAGGTGGAAAAATATACATAAGAACTGATATTAATGAAATAAAAAGCAAAGATACAAAAGAGTAGATTTAAAAAGTCACAAATTGATTCTCTAAAAAAATACAAACTATGGAAAGGAGGAAATGTTGGGGGAGGCACAAATTATATTAAAAATAAGCAAGGAATATATCAGCAAATACAGCGTGTTTTTAAAAAAATAATAAGCATCACTATGAACAACTTGAGGCAAGTGGAAAATTTGAAGAAATATGTATTTCTTAGAACAAGGGTCTAGTATCCAGAATATATATAAAACTCTTATAACTCATTAACAAAAAGACAACCCAATTGTAAAATGAACAAAGAATCTGAATAGAAATTTCTCCAAAGACAGACAAATAAATGGCCACCAAACATGAAAACATGCCCAACATCATTAGCCACCAGTGTAATGCAAATCAAAACCATAATGAAATACCACTTCACATCCACCAGACTGGCTATTAAGACAATACCCAAAAAACAAAGAATAGGGTGGCTCATCGGTTGGTTAAGCAGCCGACTCTTGATTTTGGCTCAGGTCATCATCTCTGGGTTCTAGGATTGAGCCCTTTGTTGGGTTCTGTGCTCAGGATTTCTCTCCCCCTCCCTCTGACTGCAACCCCCAAAACGTGCCAGCTCTCTCACTCTCTCTAAAATAAATCTTAAAAAAATAATAATAATAATTATTAGTAACAATGTGAAGAAACTGGAAACCTCCTATATTGCTTGTGGGAATGTTAAATGGTACAGACACTTTGAAAAACAATTTAGTAATTCCTCAAAAAGTTAAACATAAAATTACCATATGACCCACCAATTCTATTCCTAAATAAATACCTAAAAGAACTGGAAAAAAAATAAAAAAATAAAAGAACTGGAAACCGATACTCAAATACTCATATATCACTGTTCATAAAAGCCCCAAGCATAACAGCCAGAGAGTCAGAAACAACCTAAAGGTCCACCAACAAACAAAAGCATAAATACAAAGACTGATAACTGCCAGAAGGGAGGGGGATGGGAGGACGGGCAAGACCAACAGAGGGGAGTGGGAGGTACAGGCTTTCCACTATGGAGTAAAGTCGCAGGGATGAGAGGTGCTGCTTAGGGAACACGGACAATGGTACTGTAGGAGCGTTGTGCGATGAGCATATAGCATTACATGTTGACTTGCCCACGTTGTACACCTGAAACTAATATTAAAAGTGTGCCAACTATACTTCAATCAAAAAATAAAAATAAAAAAATAAGAAACAAGGACAACTACAAGCAAAAATGTCAACATGTATTCAGAGACAATTCTAGGTGGGAGAATATGAATACTTCCTTTTTTGATATTTCTTTTTCATTTCCAAGAACAAAAACATTGAAGCATTTATACACTACAGTATCTTTACAGTTTACATATACTCACACAATGATATAGTTGTGTTAGGATCATGCAACTGTGGCTTTTTAAAAACTATTTCAATTTTTTCTATCCCAGTATTGTCAGTAAAGGTTTATCTAACATTACTACTTTTCCAATAGTAGAGGAAATGTCAGTAATAAGTGTATGTGAAAACTAATACTAAAAGATAAAATGCTCAAATACGGTATAGAAAGATTTTAAAATTTAATATATTTCACTGAATCACCCAATCTAACTGAAACTATTTTTTGGTGAAGATTCATTGCCTTTTTGAACCTTGTCCTGGGGGCAGCATAGATCTACATTTCTATTTACTTCAGAAACAGAAAATAAAGCTTTCCTTAAGATTTATGGAAAGCAGACACAAAAGCACCTGAACCATTACATACAAAGCTAAGCCTAGGAAAAAGGCAAATTAACCCAACCATGCATGTAAATGACTGCTCTCTTTATCACTTAAGCTCCTAAGTGCACAGCTGGAAAACATGAGTAAAGATTTCAGAAATCATACATAAAATGATTGCTATCCTTTGAGGTTTGTTCAAAGTAGTTCTGAGTCATGTAATTTAAATGCGTAAATTCATTACAAATATCTACAATGACAGTGAAGGGTTGAATTCACTTTATAACCCAAGGTAAGTTTAAAGGTTTATAACAGAATAAAGAAGGTATTATATTAGGCTGATTCCCTACAGAATCTAGAGCAGGTTATAACTAGGAATCATATTTATTTAAAAGATAGTATCACACTATAAAACATGAAAGCCTTTAATTACAAGACAGTATCTTAGTAGACATGGCTGGTTGTCTACACCACAGTCATTCTCCTTCTTCCCCTTTCCCGGTAGTGCTCTCTCATTTTGTGTATCTCCAACAGAGGGATAACCCACCCCTAGTTATCTTAGGCCCATCATCACATTCTATATCCCTGGCCACAATCACTACTTAAATGGTCCCATCAAGGCAACTTGCAGAACCCTTCCTTGGAATGTTGCATGCATTGCTACTGGTAGGCAGCCAACCTAGGACCAAAAAGGAACCAGCATTTAGCTGAAATTCAAATCACAAAGATAGAAGAGATCAAGAAATTAGGTGCTTTGGATGGTGTCACTGAGCTGCTGGATCAAGCAACTCTTAAATTAAAGCCTACCCGATTTCTAGACTTCTAACTTCATATGCCAGGGTGTACTGAAGTTTAAGTTATGTGCAAAATAAAGAGTCCTAACGGATACGGGGTTTAACCTCAAACAGTCTACTCCGGGGGGCAAGGAGGGGAGGAGGAATTCACAACTCATATCTTATTGACACAGTAGTTAATGTTGATGAGTCAATTCTGATGATCCAGAATATGTCATAGTGGCATAAAAATTATTCCAAGATGAAATCATCCAAGAATAGACCGTTTCTGAACTCTCTTATTTCCCTAAAAGCAGAACCTCCCAAAAGAACTCTGTTGTTGTGGGGCACCTGGGTGGCTCGGTGGATTAAAGCCTCTGCCTTCAGCTCAGGTCATGATCTCAGGGACCTGGGATCGAGCCCCACATCGGGCTCTCTGCTCAGCGGGAAGCCTGCTTCCCTCTCTCTCTCTGCCTGCCTCTTTGCCTACTTTTGATCTCTCTCTCTCTCTCTCTGTGTCAAATAAATAAATAAATAAATAACATTAATTTAAAAAAAAAAAAAAACCCTTGTTGTAAATCCCCTCCCAGGGAGTTTCACAACCAAGGAAGTCAAAATTATCATATCCTCCATCTATTCTCCAAAGCGTTCATAAATTACTCCTAAAAGTCATTCGTTTTCCCCTAAGTGCCCCTTTCCCCCTCTCCTGTTCCCCAACAACAGTATATAAGCCCCAAATTCTAACAGCCTCCTTGAGTCACATTTTTCTGTGAACTCAAAAATCTGTCCTCTTGCTAATCTGTTTATCAGTTTAATTAGCAGACCTCCAAACAATGAACAGGAGAACAGAAAAAAAGGTTTTTCTCCCCTACAAAGTTAAGTACTTAATGTTCTACTTTCAGATTAAGAAATCAAGGTTTGTTAAAATCTTAAGTGACAGCAATGAAATTAGGACAAATGACCTCTTCTTTTTCAGTCTATATCCATATAATTGCACTGCCTGCCTTCCTAAAATCCACTCTTTTCAGACACAAAACCTTACAACAGTCTAATCCTGTAGCATTAATCGAGAATTAACACTACTATTTTACGGTCACAGTAGAGTCTAGTTTAACTGATATGTGTCAAGTATTTCAGATCAAAGTAAAAAATCTTAACCTACAATAAGAAAAGTTAGTATAATGGAGCTGGAGGAAGCAGACCAGGCTGCCAACATTGTTCATCTGAAGAGGGAAGAATAGTCAACTTTTGCCTCTATACTTCTTTGTATCATTTTGTTTGACTTGTTCCAATAGTAGGTGTTACCTTTATAAGTAGAAAAGCTTCAAACAAAGAAAACACTTTAAAAATTAAGATTCTGGTGTTTTGGTACATCATCATTTTGGCTTATCTGCTGCCAGTAGGTATGTATCCCAAGGGCTGATACTGCATGACAGGAGGGAAGGAAGGCTGGAAGGTGGGGAGGGAGTAAATCAAAATGTGTAATATGAAGCAAAAGTAGCCAACATTTTATCATCCTGCTACTTTTTGCAATTATCATAGTAGTGGCTAATATCTTGTGTATAATGCAAACAATCTGCTTACCGCAGAAGACAGCTTTTACTGTCCCAGAGCAGGAGAGGGAGAAGAGAGGTCCGATTAGGCAGGGCCTCTGCATCTATTGGGTAGGCTATGAATGTGATGACCCAGATGAAAAGGCACATCAATGGGATCGTCAACAGAAGATCTGTACATTGACAGAGGGGCTATAAATTTTAAGAAACTCTTAAAACATTCTCAATTTACACACACCAACTTCTGCCCAGATAATGCCCAGTGATTGCCCAAGACCGCAGCACTTGCAGCAGGCTGCAAATTGGTAAAAAGAAATCACATGCTCATTCTCACTTTGAAATATGACTGCATTCCTGGGGCACCTGGGTGGCTCAGTGGGTTAAGCCTCTGCCTTCGGCTCAGGTCATGATCTCAGGGTCCTGGGATCGAGCCCCGCGTTGGGCTCTCCGCTCAGCGGAGAGCCTGCTTCTTCCCCCTCTCTCTCTGCCTGACTCTCTGCCTACTTGTGATCTCTCTCTCTCTGTGTGTCAAATAAATAAATAAAATCTTAAAAAAAAAAAAGAAAAGAAATATGATTGCATTCCTAATTTATTAGGAGTAATTTATTTTATTAGCAAGTAGTTCTCAAAGTGTGGTTCCCAGACAAGAAGCATCATCTGGGTACATGTGAGAAATGCAAATTTTCTAGCCTCACCCCAGACTCAAAGATTTTCATTCTGGGGATGGAGCCCAGCAATCTGTTTCAGCAAGCCCACCAGGTGGTTCTGATACATGTTTACGTTTGAGACCCACAATATTAAAGCATGGCAACTTTTAGAAGAATAAAGTTGGCCATGAAGGGCAAAATCAACTGCAGCATTTCAGGAAAGTTAAGCTGCGGAAACAATGGAATGCTCTGATTCTTGCCTTCCCACCTCCCTATTTTAGAGAGAGCTTTTATTAACCACCAAGAACTACACCTTTACATGCTTTCATTTAAAGAATGTTTACAGGAGCGCCTGGGTAGCTCAGTCAGTTAAGCATGTGACTCTTGGTTTCAGCTCAGGGTCCTCAGTGAGGAGTGTGCTTGTCCCCCACCCCCAAATAAATAAATAAAAACTTAAAAAAATAAAGACCATTTACAAATATCCAAGTCTGCCCCATCACAGGTAACGTCACATCTGCAGCTCCTGGCAGCAGTGGTGGTTCAGCATCACATGTCTGTGAGCAGCATTCCTGCCCCCCACTGATCTGAAAGTTGTACACCTAAAATCATTCCACTAATAGCAACATCACAGAGGTAACAATAGCTAAAATGCAAGTTTTCCCAAATGAGGGCTGAACAATGCAAATTTTCTGGCTGCTTGGGCCTATCACTGACAAAACAGTACCAGGAAAGTAAAGGATCTATGCTTATATATATATATGTACGTATATATATATGTATATGTATATGTATATATATATACACACACACACATATGCATGGACTTCTAAATCCAAAGAGCACACAGTAAATGAAGCTTAACTGTTTTAACCCCTGGATAACAATCCAGTAAAAGCAAAATAAATCGACATCCCATAGGGCAAACATTAACTCAAATCCAGTTATTAAGAATGCAAAGAATCAAAAAAAAAAAAAAAAGAATGCAAAGAATCTAACAATTAGCAAACCAAACTATTACCTTACTACGAATAATGTGAGAGCACATATCCCTGCATGATCATTTTTGACAGAAAATTTAGTGTAGAAAATTTTAAAGATATTATTTTTAAAGTCACAAAATTGAAAAACACTACATTCAATGGTCCCATATTAAATTTGTTCTATAAACAAACTTTTGACAGTAAAATTTACCATTTCATAAACTTTGCTTTCAAATTAACTTTCATACAATGATATTTTTAACTATTTCAGGAACTATTCCCACTTTATATTTATATATAAATTACTGCTTAACATCGTTAAAAACCTGAGGATATAGATTGCTTCTTACACCCTAAATGCTCTTCTCAACTAACAAGAAATTTGGAACAAAACAGTATTTACAGAATGGTTAACTTTTTAGTTATATCAGCAACTATTTAGGAGATACACGCATATTCTAACCTCTTCCCCCAAAGACTTTCCTACATGAAAAATAAAGGAGAAGTTGCATTCTTTTGTGTTCCGTATTTACCTTTATCTTCTTCTCTTTTCTAGTGACTACAATTTTCCTTCTCTCTTGAAACTAAAACAAAACTCAGCTTGCATATGTGAAATCTTTTACTTGTGAGATTTCCTTTAACCAGGCCAGTTATGCCCAACATTCATTTCCTGTTAATCTTTATTCATACAATAAAACAATTGTTATTTTTTAAAAAAACAAACTTTCCCCCATCTGATACTTAATCTTACATCCACTGTCTCAAAGGTGCCTCACAAAATACCAAAATCAAATACTAAAAAAAAAAAAAAAAATCTGAAAAGTTTTCTGACATGCATTTCAAAAATACTTTGCTGCTTGAAATCAAGAGTAGATTACATACCTGATCCATATCTAAAGTTGTTTCTATCATTTCCTGAAATTTGGAGAAATCAGAACGAAGATCAATAAGAGGAGTGACAAAAACTGCCAACAATAAACTCTGGTGTTTTCCTACAAGAAAGCAAAAAATAGTAAAATAAAATTCTTCTGAGATAACAAAAAGCACACTGTTTGTGCTTTTTGATCCAAAAAGCACAAACAATGCAGCCGGTCTCCAAAGTTACTATTTACTCCCATATTTTAATTCAAATGTGTTTAGTATTTTAAAGGAAGGGAGATCATCTGGCACTCAAAGCTTCCTAATAAAACACTGCCTCCCCTGCCTGTCTGTAATCTCCTTTATAAAGAGCACTAGAGATGCAGAAACATGAAATTAATTAAACTAAATGAATTGTATTTCTCTGCAGATTTAATAACCCAAAGTCAAACTCATTAAAATAAAATGCCTCTAACTTACCTTATATCCCTAATTTCCATTAATAATAGAGTGTTCCAATTCACAGAAGTTAAATCAAACCAAGTATTTACACTGGCACTTTACTGGATGCTATTTAAGAGCACATGCTGGGGAATTATATGAGGAGTAAGTGAAGCAACAGAGTCTTCAGTGTGAAAGGCATGAGTAAAGACCTGGGTGCCAACCCCAGCTCTATCTACTGGCTCTGGGATCTGGAGCATGTTACTTTGAGCCCCTTTCCCTTGTCAACAGGAGTAATGACAATAGCAACCCAGAAGAGGAATAAATGAGGTAACTCTACAGAACACAATATAATATGCTTGACACTTAACAGGAGCTCAGCTACGGTTACCACGTATTGTTATTGGTTACATTGCAAGGATTTTTTTTTTTTCTGATCTCCAATAAATTCTTTTACAAGAATTCTGCAAGTGATCTCTAGCCTACTGCATTCTGCTCCAAAGCAATAGTTTCTAATCTTTTCTAGAAGTAGCAGTAGCTCTTGGTTGAGAAAACGATGAAAAGCTACTATGAAGTCAGCAAAATTATTGCAAGAATTCATCTTTTATTAATCACAATAGCATCTACACATATTTAGAAAATAGTACATATGTGTGAAACATTATTTAGACAGTCTATAAACAACACTTTGCCCACATAATGTCTGTTGTGCTTCAATGCCTGGTTCTTTATTCTGAATTAGCTAGCTCATATGTTATTGGTAAATAGGGGAATGATGGAAGCAAGGTGCGGAGGTGGCACTGGTTCACAAATTTTTCCTAGCCCATTAATGTTTTCAAGGGATCAAGGGCAAGCTTTCACACAATTAAAGAGTAAACTTAGCAATATATGAAGACCTCAGAGTAGTTGGCTTAATGGCCAGTGTACTTACCATTATGCTAACATACCAAGAAAAGCAGAGTATAGATGAAAAGTACAAAAACATTTGCTGGTGTTTAAAAGAATTTTTATTTTTTAACTAAATTCTCTATCCTGGTTCAGATGTTTAACTTTCGTGAAACTGACCTTTATTAGAAGCAAACAGCCTTACAGGGCATCTCAAAGGAAGAACAAGAACAGCTGCATGCAGAGTCACCTGATGCTCGTGCTAGGTACAAATGCAATGGACATGTATGCAGGCTACTGTTTTACTAAAATTTGCTAATGCTTTTGTTAGTAATCATTTTTAAATTTTCGTATATTTTGAGGTCTACCTAAACTCCGTTTTTTTCTGTAAGTTCTGTTATGTTTTCTAGCACACGACATTGAAGAAAGTTTGCTAAGAATAAACATGTGGTATTATTACAGAAATACCTGCACAACCTTCAGAACCTGTCATCCTCAACTTGTCCTCCGGTCTGTCAAACACATAGGCCCATCTTGCTGCAGCTTTTCTGAGAGTCAATAGGCCCCTTCTGAGCCCACCTGTTCCGTATTCTGCAAACTCTGACTAACATCTTGAATTCTTTCCTCTACCTATAATTTGTACTGAGCCCCAGCTAGCGCTTTCCAACTGGGTTTTTTCCCCCAAATGGTTATGGTTTTTTAAATTAAAAATAATAGAGATGTAATTCACATACCAAACAACTCTCCATTTTAAAGTGTACGTTCCAATGGTTTTTAGTTTATTGACAGATTTGTGCAACCACCACCACAATCAATTTTCAAATACTCACTGCTCCCAAAGAAAAAGGGAACCCTGTAACCATTAGCAGTAACTTATCATTACCCTCCAACCTTCTGCCACTCCTCCAAGTCCAGGCAACCTCTAACCCACCTTCTGCATTACAGATTTGCCTATTCTGCGTATTTCACATAAATGGATCATATGATAACTGTGACTGCCTTTTTTCACTTAGCATAATGTTTTCAAGGTTCATCCATGTGGCATATTGCATCAGTACTCCATTCCCTTTTATTGACAAATATACTTCATTATACAAATATAGCATATTTTATTTATCCATTCATCAAGTGAGGGACACCAATTGGTTTTTTATAAACTCCATTTTTCACTAGTTATCACAGCCTAGAAAGTCCTACACAGTCTATTCTAGGGTCTTAACACAAGGACTACAGACCCTTAAATTCAAAGTACTATATAAGCACAGAAAAGAAACAAATTCCACCTTCACTTTCTCTAACCTCTAACCAGAATGTGACATCTCCTTCCATTATTAATGTGTGCAATAAACCACAGTGGTATTCCGAGTACCTATGTCTTTGTCATCAATCAAAATCCCATATATATTTTCTTATATTACAGTTTTGGAGATGATTTTACGTATCACTTAAACTTATTATTAGTTTAAAACTTAAGACCTTAGCAGAACTTTACTCGGATCATGTTATTTAATACATTAATAAAGAGAATTTCTTTATCGAGTATGTTTTATATTTTGATAAGTGTGTTTCAATATACTTGGCTGCTTCTGCAAGTCTGTATTATTTTATGCATTTAAAAACACTATTCTGAAGAGGGGTTCATAGGCTTTATTTAGGGTCCACAGCACACAAAGTTAAAAACCTCAGAGAGGTCTTACCTCTCTGGCCTCTACTCCTAACATGGTCCTTATTCTCTATCTCTGTGCTTGATCACTCTGGCCTTCCCTCACTCCTTCAACAAGTCAAGCCTTAGGCACTTGCACTAGCTGGTCCCACTAGCCTCCCCCCAGATCTTAAATAGCTGGCTCCTTATCATCATTCAAGCTGTGGAACTCAGACAGCAATTCCAGAAAGACCATCCTTGACCAAAAGATTGAGTGTCTCCCTGGCCCCAGTCAAGTCACTCTATCATATCAATATATTATACTTCCTTTACTGTACTTATTACTACTTGAAATTCTTGCTCACTGATGTTTATTGTCTGTCTCCCTCTATCCTTCCACTATTGCTGACCCTCCATAAAAACAGGGACATTATCTGTCACATCTACCGTTGTATCTCCTAGAACAATGCCTGGAACAAATAAACTAGCTGTTGAATGAATGAGTTATTGAAGGAAGGAAGCAAGGGACTGGTGAAGCAATCACTGGTCATCAAGCACACCAAATATGATACAAGGAAATAACTGTTAGCTTCTTAGGTGCATCGAAATATGAAATGTCCAAGTAATCAAATAATTAAAATTTCTGTAGGAACGCCATTTACTGCCAGGCACTGAAAGATTTAATATAACTTCTCGAAATTGCTGACAGCATACACAAAAATAAACTTGAAATGGATTAAAGACCTAACTATGAAATATGAAACCATAAAACTCCTAGAAGAAAACATAGGCAGCAATTTCTCTGACATTGGCTGTAGCAACTTTTTTCTAGCTATGTCTCCTAAGGCAAGGGAAACAAAAGAGAAAGGCAACTGGCACTATACCAAAATAAAAAGCTTTTGCAGTGAAGGAAACCATTAACAAAATAAAATGGCAACCTACTGAATGGGTGAAGATATTTGCAAGTAATATTCCCATTAAGAGGCTAATATCCAAAATATATAGTAAGAACTTCTCCAACTCAAGACCAAAAAACCCCCAAAAACTCCAATTAAAAATAGGCAGAGGACCTAAACAGACATTTTTTCCAAAGACATACAAATGGCCAACAGATACATGAAAAGATGCTCAATATCATTAATCATCAGGGAAATGTAAATAAAAACCACAATGAAATATCATCTTATACCCATCAAATGGCTAGAATAAATAAGACAAGAAATAACGAATGTGGTGAGGATGTGGAGAAAAAGGAACCTTTACACACTGTTGGTGGGAATGTAAACTGGTGCAGCCACTATGGAAAACAGTATGGAGGCTCCTCAAAAAATTAAAAATAGAAATACTACATGATCCAGTAATTCCACTACTGGGTATTTTTTACCCAAAGAAAACAAAAATGCTAATTTGAAAAGATACACACACCTCTCTGTTTACTGCATTATTTACAATAACCAAGATATGGAAGCAACCTAAGTGTCCACTGACAGATGAATGAGTAAAGATGTGGTGCATACACATACATCCACACACTGATTATCACTCAGTCATTGATCCTGCCATTTGTGATAACATGGATGGATCGAGAGAGTATTATGCTAACTGAAATAAGTCAGACTGAGAAAAACAAATATCATATATGGAATCTAAAAAACAAAAGAATAAACAAGCAAAAAGCAGAAACAGAGCCACAAATACCGAGAACAAAATGATGGTTGCCAGAGGAGTGGGGAGATGGGTAAAATGGGTGAAGGGGAGTAGGAGATACAGGTGTCCAGTTATGGAATGTGTAAGTCACAGGGATGAAAGGAACAGCATAGGGAATCTAGTCAATGGTACTGTCATAGTGTTCAGGGTGAAAGATGGCGGCTATACTTGTGGTGAGTGCAGCATGACAGCAAACAAAGTTGCTGAGGTACTATGCTGTATCCCTGAAACTCATGTATCATCGTGTGTCAACTCTACTCAAATAAAAAAAAAAATTTTAAGTTAAAAAGAAAAAAAAGAAAACAACTATGTGACTGTCTAATTAAGTTAAATGAGCAAGTAACACTAAAATCAAAACAAACTACAGGCTAGTTCTGGACAGCAGATAGAAGTGCCTCCTTAGCCATGCCCTACTGACACTAACCACAGAGCCAAGGCCTGGCACTAGTCGTAAGTCTGCTACATCAGACTGTTCAAACAGTCCATGACTATGAAAATCAACCTGAAGTCTAAATTAATTATAAAGTCGGCACTGACATTTTATTCTATTAAATATTTTGGTAAATGGTAATAAAAAGACATGAGTTTCAGTTAACAAAGATTTAAACAATTTATTCTCTGCCTACATTTCCTTGACTAATTTTACATAAATTCTTTGTATTATTAATTTCAATCTTGAAGTTTTATTAAGCACTACTAAACTTCACCTGACTCCTTTAATGTATTTATGAAATGTATTTAAAAGTCCAGGTAAGTGGTAAAAATGAGGGTTAAGATGCTGCTAATGATAGTTTAAGTGTTCACATAAATATGAGGCTGGAGCCAACAAATTCCCAAATTAAACGAAGAAGCCAAGAGAAGCAGAAGTGCAGGTGAATCATGGTAAAATGGCTAAGTAATTAAATCACTCTGAATGATGACTTTGGGCACAAAGCCATCTCTGCTCTTCCTTCCCTGCTGTCAGCCACTCTGCAGGATGGGCCTGTCGTGCTTCCTCATGGCCCCCGCCCACTTCATTCAATCATCCTCTCTTGTCTGTTTCTCCAGCCACGTCATCCCTTTTGCTAAGCACAGCCACTTGTCACGGTTCCCCCATTTGCAAGTAACACTTTCTCTGACACCACCCCTCATTTTCCTTTATTACTACTGCCATTTTGACAAAATAGTATTTTTCTTTCCTACAATGATTTTTTTCTTCTGATTCCGCTGATATTTGAGTATCATTTTACACTTGTGCTAGTAAGTCCCTGTGAGATAATAGAAAACATACTCACCTCTGCCCCCAGTTCCTGGCACAAAGTTCCTATAAATCCTTGTAATTTCCTAAGTATTAAGAGCACTAGGAGCATCTCTTATTCAAAAAGGGTGATTTCTAGGGGCTCCTGCCCGGCTATGTCAGCAAAGCATGCAACTCTTGATCACGGGGTTGTGAATTTGGGCCCCATATTGGGGCAGAGTTTACCTAAAATAAAAGGGTTGACTTCTGGAATTTTTTGCTCTACCCCTTCATTCTCCAGAGACAGGAGAGGGACTAGAAATGGGGTTAACTGATCATGCCTACCTGAAGAAGCCTCCATTAAATCCTAATAACAGGGGGTTCAGAGAGGTTCCAAGTTGAGTAAACACAACCCAAATCGAGGACAGTAGCTCCTGCCCCTCCCATACCTGGTCCTGTGTGTCTCTTCATCTGGCTGTTCATCTGTATCCTTTAATGAAACTGGTAGATTTGTTTCCCCGAGTTCTGTGAGCTGCTCTAGCAAACTGATCAAATCCAAGGAGCGGGTATCACAGGAACCTTCCATCTATAGCCAGCTGGGTCAGAAGAACAGGTGATAACCTCAGCTTGTAACAGGTATCTTGTGGGACTATGCCCTTAACCTGTGGGATCTGGTGTGATCTCCAGGTAGATAATGTCAGAGCTGGGTATTGCAGGATACCCAGCTGGCGTCTCAGAACATTGGTGTGGAGGGAAAAGCTCCACACGCCTGGAGATCGAAGCACAGTGCTCTGTATGAGAGCAAAGGAGAGACACAGGAGAAGGACTCACAGGAGGAAAAAAGAGGAATAAAACTGAGTTTTCCTTTACTGTCTCAACTTCATAAGATTATTTTTACTTTCTCTCCCCCATCACTTACAGCAATTTTCTCATTTTTATTCTTTTGGTATATATTCTTGGACCAAGAGACTGCATCTTGGACTACATCTCTGTCCCTTCATCCAAATGATCTTACACCCAGATCCCACTAAACATTTCCAACAAGATATACTAACCACTAAAACATGCTAATCACCACAATAAAAAGCAAATAGTGCTGTTGAGGATATAAAAAATTTTTCTTATAAATCTTATGACTGGAGGGGCACCTGGGTGGCTCAGTTAGGTTAAGTGTCTGACTTCAGCTCAGGTCATGATCCCAGGATCCTGGGATCGAGCCCCACATTGGGCTCCCTGCTCAGAGGGGAGTCTGCTTCTCCCTCTTGTGCTGCCTGCTGCTCCCCCTGCTTGTGCTCTCTGTGTCAAATGAATGGATAAAATCTCAAAAAAAAAACGAACCCACAAAAAAACAAAAAAAAACCCTGTGACTAGAACTTTAAGTGAGCACAACCTTCTTGGTAAAGTAATTTGTCAGTAAATAATTACTTGCAGATAAAATGCAGACCAGACCCCTCTGGTCCTACAGGTCAGAGGAAGCAATTACTGTGTTCTGAACTGAAGGGGAAGAAATGACAGGATCAGATGGGAAACATTACTATGGGTTCACTGAGGTGGATGCACAGACCATAGGAGGGAAAAGACAAATGTGAGTTTAAGAAGTAATTTAACAGAAACATGATTAATTGGAGATGGGAAGAGGGAAAAGTTATATGCCTCAGTATGATGGCTGTTAGAATAAAATTTATCAATAAAATAATCTAGATATTTAGAGGAGTTGTTTTAAGCACTATCAGAAATTTTCCCTAAATGTACGATACCATTATTTTAGGTTTTGCCTCAACGTTTTAATTTAATTTAATTTAATTTTATTTTATTTTAAAGATTATTTATTTATTTGACAGAGAGAGAGAGAGATCAGAAGTAGGCAGAGAGGCAGACAGAGAGAGAGGGGGAAACAGGCTCCCTGCTGAGCAGAGAGCCCGATGCGGGGCTCGATCCCAGGATCCTGAGATCATGACCTGAGCCGAAGGCAGAGGCTTAACCCACTGAGCCACCCAGGCGCCCCTCAACGTTTTAATTTTAAAAGCTACAAGGAATAAGAGAAGCCAAGTATATTTCTCAAATAACTATTTCTTATAGGAGAAAGATGATTCAGAGTAGAGTTTCTATCACTCAATGCAAGTCTGCTTTCTAGACTGTTGCTGCCCTCTGCTGTCTCTGAACTAATTTTTTTTTTTCCGGAATGTTAAAAAAAAAACTTTAAACCTAGACCTAATCAAAAGCCAAAAACAAAGATAGCAGGAGAACATACTCAACTTCTAGCAATATACTAAGAGAACATACTCAACTTCTAGCAATATACTAATATACTAAAAAAGAGTGCACATGGGCACGGGCTTGGGCAGAGGGAGAGGACAATCTCAAGCAGGCTCCACACACAGGACGTACATAGCTGGCTTGGAGCTTTATCTAGCAACCCTGAGATCATGATCTGAACCAAAAACCATGAGTTGGACACTTAACCGACTGAGCCGTCCAGATGCCCATAGAAAGAATTTTTTAAGGACAGTGCATGGGCACCTGGGTGGCTCAGTTGGTTAAGCATCTGCCTTCAGCTCAGGTCATGATCTCAGGGTCCTGGGATTGAGCCCTGCATTAGGCTCCCTGCTCAGCAGGGAGTCTGCTTCTCTTCTATCTGCCCCTCCCTGATGCTCGTGCTTTCTCTCTCTCTCTCTCAAATAAATAATAAATAAAAAATCTTTAAAGACAGTGCATTTGGTTTATTTTCCCCAGAAATTAGCCTCAGTTTTGGCTTTCTCCATGCAATCAATCAGTAGGCTAAAGAGCTACACTGAACTCAGCAAAGTGCCATGCTTGCTTTTTTTTCTGCACCCAACATGGGGCTCAAACTCACAACCCCGAAGTTAAGAGTCACATGCTCCACTGACTGAGCCAGCCAGGAGCCTCCATTCTGTTGTTTTTAAGAAAAATTCAGATCAGTTAGGTTCCTAATGACTAGGGCACACCTGGAGTCTCCAATGTTTCTTTTTCTTTTTTTTCTTTAAAGATTTTTATTTATTTCACAGGGAGAGAAGGTGAGAGAGAGAGCGCTCGCATGTGTGAGCACAAGCAAGGGGAGGGGCAAAGGGAGAGGCAGAAGCAGACTCCCTGCTGAGCAGGGAGCCCAACAAGGGGCTCAACCCAAGATCATGGAATCATGACCCGAGCCAAAGGCACACACTTAACTGACTGAGCAATCCAGGTGCCCCACTCAGTTAAGTGTCTGCCTTCAGCTCAGGTCATGATCCCGGGGTCCTGGCACTGAGCCCTGAATGGGGCTCCTTGCTTGGCAGGGAGCCTGCTTCTCCCTCTCCCTGCCACGCCCCCTGCTTGTACTCTCTCTCAGTCAAATAAATAAATAAGTAAATAAATAAATAAAATAAAATCTTTAAAAAAAAGAGAGAGAGAAAAGAACATAGCTCTTAGCGCCACAATGCCACAACAGTATTGTAATATTCTCTAGGCTGGGTGACTTCAAATACCACAAAGCAAACATCAGTTGCCAAAGTGATAATGTGAAGCTTTTGATTTAGATAAATGTTATGTTCTCTCATAGGTGTATATAACTTAAACGTAGCCCCCCAAAAGTAGGAAATTATTGACCTGTTGCAAAACTCTCCTCAAGTACACTGAGCCACACATATGGAGGAGGAAGAGAGTCAAGCTACTCTTAAGCCTAATTCCTAACTTCTGTACTTATTTCAGGGAATGAGAAAGATTCCCCAAAGAATGTGCACAACAGTATTTTTTACCCTTTCTCTTGGGGGGAGGAGCGTTTTACATATGCTTTTGAATATCTGATGAAAGTTACAGATCTCTTCCCAGAAAAATACACATACACAAAATCTTGTATAAAATGTCAAGAAGCTTCTAAGAACTCATTCAAAAATCCCAGCGTTGGAGTGCCTGGGTGGCTCAGTTAGTGTGGTGTATATATACAATGGAATATTACTGAGCCATAAAAAAGAAAGCAATCCTGCCATCTATACGACATGGTGGACCCTGACAGCATTGTGCTAAGTGAAATAAGTAAGGCAGAGAAAAAGTCACTGATCATCTCACTTATATGTGGAACCTAATAAAATTAATCTCACAGAAAAAGACAAGAATGGTGTTTCCTAGCAGCTGGGGTTGGGGAAATGGGGGAAGTGGTTAAAAGGTACAAACTTCCAGTTATAAGATTTAAGTTCTGGGGATGTAATAATGTATAGCATGGTGACTTATAGTTAAAAAATACTGTATTTATATAATATTTGAAAGCTCTAAGAGATTAGACCTTAAAAGTTCTCAATACAAGGGGTACCCGGGTGGCTTACTCAGTTAAGCGTCTGCCTTTGGCTCAGGTCATGACCCCAGGGTCCTGGGATCGAGCCCCACATTGGGCTCCCTGCTCTGTGGGGAGCCTATTCTTCTGCTCTTTGCTTGCCGCTCCCCCTGCTTGTGCTCTCTGTCAAATGAACAAAAATTAAAAAAAAAAAAAAGTTCAACACACACACACAAAAAGCTATGTGAGGTGATAGATGTTAACTGAGCTAATTGTAATTATTTCGCAATACATACGTGTTTCAAATCACTTTGCACACCTAAACTTACACTATGTTATATGTTAGTTATAGCTCAATAAAACTGGAGAGAAAAAAACAGTCAAACTCAGCAGTGAAAGCTGATAACGACTAGACCGTGTTTGCTGGATTCAACAACAATAAGTAACTTAGCAAATTGCTAAGGCAAGGCAAGCTGAGCAAATAGAAGATGGAAATGTAGGCTTTCAGAAACTTGGCTGGGAACAGAAAGTGAAAAAGAGGTGCATCTAAAAGAGGACACAGGAACAAGGATTTTTTTTTTTTTTTTCCCTATGGGAAGGAAGAGATGTAGGAGAGAAAAGGTTCAAAACAGCTGATATAAGAGGGTAAGAGTGAAGTAATTGTTTAAAAAGCCTATCTCCATGATAATCTGATTATTATAGCTCTGCTTCTGGTCAATCCCCTTGTGCTCCCAGTTGATCCTGCTGGAATGGAGCCAGAGCATATGGAATCAGAAAAGCACAGCAGTAAAAGATCTTCTTTTACTGGATGAGGAAATTGAAGAACAAGGAGGGTAAATGGCAGCCTAAGCCACAATAAAGAAATGTGGGCACAGGGAAGATTTAAGACCCATTTTCTTTAATTCCACTTTGGTGGAACAAAATGCAAGGGCTTTTAAGTGTCATCAGTCTGAAGAGGAGCCTTGGCTAGAATGGGAATACTCTTGATACACTGGTACTTAAGAGAAGTGCTTAAGATATCTTTCACACTTTGCTAGATAATTAAGTGAAAAGGTTACCATAAAATTAAAATTAAATCTATGCTTATTTTATATCTTGTCATCATAGAGTTGAGTTTTTTAAGTCTGTGTGCAGAAAAAGCTTTCTTATAATACTGAAAGGTTTAACAGTTCTAAGGGATGGTGATTTTTAACTCTGAAACTTACAATGCTTTATGTATTAGACGTATAACTTCATAAGTTTCTACAACAAATAGTTTAGTACTTACGCTCACTTAAAAGTTAAAAACAACACTTATAAGAGCAAGCTTATATCCACCAATACCATATTAACTAGTATGTGATTTTGCCTACTTTATTCTGGTAACTTCACTTTGATGTCAACTGTTAGATATCATCAGGACCCTCTGTCTTAGGGCGCTTGGGTGGCTAGGCTGGTTAAGAAGCTGACTTCAGCTCAGGTTGTGATCTCAAAGTCCTGGGCTCGAGCCCCACATGGGTCCTTGCTCAGTGGAGAGCCTGCTTCTTCCTCTCCTCCCCGCTTGTGCTCTCTGTTGCACTCTCCCTCTCTCTCAAATAAAATCTTTAAAAAAAAAAAAAAATTAAAAAAAAAAAAGACCCTTCGTCCTAACTTTCTTTTATAGGTGTGCTAGAAAGGTTCACTCCAGCAGGCCTGGAATTAGCCTGAACTCTCTTCTTAAAGTTCCTTTATGGCAATGATCCCTGGTCAAGGCATGTCGTTTTGTTATCAAGGATCTGAGGATATTCAGGGTGGTTTGTGCAGCTTCTCAGCACTATTTGTGACTGATGATTTGCACCTGGTCTCAGTGAGGCCTCCCCATGCCAGAGGGTTCTCCTACAGAGCTGGTTACATACCAGGACTATGCCCACAAGACCAGCAAAATTTAAGAAAGTCCAGCAAGATTCCACTTTAAGCTCCCTAGTTCCAAGGTGTTCTGCACATTGGTGGTCCCTGATGTGAAAGAAAGTACACCTCAGTGAGGACCTTTCAAAAGGAAGGACAAGGGCGCCTGTGTGGTTCAGTCGGTTAAGTGTCTGCCTTCAGCTCACGTCATGATCTTGGGGTCCTGGAATCAAGCTCTGTGTCAGGCTTCCTGCTCTGCAGGGACTCTGCTTCTCCCTCTCCCTTTGCCCCTCTCCCCAGTTGGGCGCGCACTCTCTCTCTCACTCTTTCAAATAAAAAAAATTTAAAAAAAGGAAGGAAGGACAGTAGGAGCTAGCACCTGATCTCCCTGGCCCCCTGCTGTGAGACTTTGGCTGTGACGCATTATCTTTCCTTTGGTGCTGCTGCTAGACTGTAGCCTTTTCCTTTAATAAACTATAGATTTGAAAGCAATGTCATTTTTGGTCCTGTGAGTCTTTAGCAGTTGAACCCTGTTTAACTGCCACTGCTAATGCAGTAAATCCAGTTACCCTTACAATCACCACGAAAGAGCAAAACTGCTCTGTTGTCTCATGACTGCCGACTTCTGCAATGTAGCTATAGGTCAATATAAACCCAACTTTATAAGGATAGCACATTTGCTAAGTATATTGAGAGTGAAGGAAGACAAAAACAAAATCATTGTTACCTTCATATTTTTCCAGAGCCCCAATAACATTAGGGAGTTGATTTATACCCTGGTAGAGTCGGTAACAATCTTGTAAGTTTGCTGCTTGTCTCTGAAATTTCTTGGCAAGTCGATTAAGATCTGGGAATCGACGAAGTAAATCTTCTTGTAAACTCTGTCTCAATTCTGCGTCTTCTACAAAAGCTTCCACTAAATTCAGTCTGAAACAAATTGCAATGGAATTAATCTTAAATATTTTGGTATAAAATTAAAATCTGTCTACTAGGTACATAAGAATCAACTAAATAAACTCAAAAAGTCCACACAGGAAGCCTGAATCTTATCTGAAACGTAAGCTTCTTAGAGGATGGAAAGCTCGTAATACTGTGGTGGATGCACTTTCTGATTAGTTAATAACCAAACTAATGTGTAGTTAAGTAATATTAGAAGATACTAATACATACACAATTTTGTTTGCCTTTCATCAAATTGCTTTTTCTTAAACAGGAGAATTTCATTATTGGGACACTGTGGTTACTGACACATTAGTGCACATGTCAACAATGATCTTCAATAAAACAATTACAATTCAAGAACGTTGCCAAATCCAATGCTTATTCTATTAGAAGGTCTTATAAATTTTCAGAATGCATTCTAAAATTACCTTATGACAGTACAAAGCCAAAAATTTCTAATTAAAAAACTGAAATAAGTTTATTGCTTCCCCAAAGTCAATATATAAAATCTTGGCCTATTCTAAGAACTATAAAACATGCAGCTCATATTGCTTTTGCAACTTATTGGAATCCACAGCTTTCCATTTTCTTCCTTGTAACTCACAGCAAGAAATGTTTTGGGGTGGGGGGAATGGGGGTAAAAAAAAAAGAAAGAAATGTTTTTACATCATGACCCAGCACACGCATGCACGAATATTGTAGGAGGCATAATATGCCACCTCAAAACTTGCCACTTTAGAGTCCTTAAGGACTATTTTGAGCTTACAATTAAGAAGCAAAAAGAAAAGCCCTCTGCCTTTTCCCTATTTGCCCAAAAACAGACATAAATTTACAGATGTCCTCTCCTTTCTCTCTTTACCAACAAGGACAAAAGTTAACCACAACTCTAGACCCTTATCACCCTGGAAATGGTGCCACAGGAATCTACATAACAAGTTTTAGCCTTTATCTACCATTAGCTTCCCATAATTTGCAGCCCTAGAACCTCAAAATCCTTGTCCTTTATCTTGCCTCTTTGAAAATTTATTGTTCCTTTGCTCAGATGCTATATATGCCCCAGTTCTCATCAACCCTGGAGTTACTCATCTCTGAGTGCTCCCATGTATAAGCATAGACTTCAGTTTTTCTCGTTAATCTGTCTTTTGTCAGTGTAATTTATAGGGCCCCAGCCAGAGAACCTATGAGGGTAGTAGGAAAAAAGAAATTTTCCTTCCCCACAATATATAATTAAAATAGGCTTCACAAACAATACTTATTACTCTTACTAGAAATAATGTACTTTGTTATTTTTCTCTCATATTTAACTTATCAAAAAATGCTAGTTTTCACCCACTACACTAATTTCGTAACTCACTGCTGGGTCACAACTTGCAGTGTGAAAAGCTACACTGTAGATGTTACTGCAGTAACTAACAAGCGCGCGGATGCGCGCGCACACACAGACACACACAGGCACACACACAGACACACACACACACATATAACTGAAAGGTAAATTTTAGTAATCAAAGGTAGGGTGAGGGCGCCTGGCTGCCTCAGTTGGTAGAGAATGCAACTCTTGATCTTGGGGTCGTGAGTTCAAACCAAACGTTGGGTGTGGAGCCTACTTTAAAAAAAAAAAAAAAAAAGGCAAGGAAAATCGCCATGACCATAGCAAATGATCCTAGGTTCAGAAGGCTATGTATGAGTATCCTTATATTTGTAAACTAGAAGAGCAGTAAATTAAGCCTCAAATCACAAAGGACAGAGAAAGGAAACAAATCAGCTAAGTTTCTTAACTATTTACTCATCTCTCCATCAGCATTTACAACTCCTCCATCATCAAAATATTCATCCAGCATATTATATGAGGGGAAAATTATGCTGCCCCCAGAGTAATCACATAAACAAGATTTCTGAACCTCAACAATACTGACATTTAGGCTAAACAATTCCTTGTTGCAAGGCGCTCTTCTGAGGTTTTAACGATTTCTCTGAGTTCTACATGACATCCTGGTGACAAGCCAAAGTGTCTTCAGGCACTGCCACATGTCCTCTTGCCCCAGGCTAAGAACCACCAGCTTCAAGAAACTTGAATAAAAATCCACTTTTCGGGGCGCCTGGGTGGCTCAGTCGTTTAAGCGTCTGCCTTCGGCTCGGGTCATGGTCCCAGGGTCCTGGGATCGAACCCCGCATCGGGCTCCCTCTCGGCGGGAAGCCTGCTTCTCCTTCTCCCACTCCCCCTGCTTGTGTTCCCTCTCTTGCTGTCTCTCTCTGTCAAATAGATAAATAAAATCTTAAAAAAAAAAAAAAAAATCCACTTTTTAAAAGATGAAAAGAGAAAAATAACCAAAATTCTATAGAAATGTCAAGATAACTTCTAGGCAGCTGGCAGCAGATATATGCACCATGGCAAATGCCAAATTAGTTGGGAGAAAATCTGCTACCAAGCTGGTATTATGTGTACCAGTTCCTGGGGCTGTAAATAAACTTCTATAACACTTCAGGCACTACCGCTCCAGAAAAGACTTCTATGGCTTATACTCTAGATTTAATAGACAAAACAGAACTTGAGCAGACAGATGCAGTCAAGTCCCATAACCCAATAAGGCAAATCTGGGCCTTCCTAAGCCTCTGGCTCTACCTGGGCATCTCTAAGTTCACTTCAAGATCACCAGCATGGAAGTCATTGGAGGCGAATGGTACAATATTCCTGGGGGTGAAATTTCTATAAGCTTCTCATGCACCAACAGTATGATAAAGTCTGAGTCCTAACAATCACAAGAAATCCCTGAGTTCTCATGATAAAGTGGGGAAAGTGACACAATGGGGTGAGGAAAGGATGAAAGAAACCTGATGCTTGGCTGACCGACCCCT
>CM052885.1:64083025-64135801 GCA_028534135.1 Potos flavus
TATTTAAAAAAAAAAAAAAAAAAAAAAAAAAAAAAAAAAGATTTTATCTATTTATTTGACAGAGACAGCCAGAGAGGGAATACAAGCAAGGGAAGTGGGAGAGGGAGAAGCAGGCTTCCCGCCGAGAGGGAGCCTGATGCGGGGCTCGATCCCAGGACCCTGGGATCATGACCTGAGCCGAAGGCAGACACCTAACGACTGAGCCACCCAGGTGCCCCCCAGAGAAGGTATTTCTGATCAAGAATCTTCCAGGGGTGCCTGGGTGGCTTAGTCCGTTAAGTGTCTAACTCTTGGTTTCGGCTCCGGTCACGATCTCAGCATTGTGAGACTGAGCCCCTCAGGGGGCTCCACACTCAGCAGGGAGTCTGCTTGAGATTCTCTCTCTCCCTCTGCCCCTCCCCAAACCCCACTTGTTCATGTGCTAATAAATCTTTGAAAAAAAAAAGGGGGGGGAATCTTCCCATGCTTCTTCCCTATTCCAACTATTTTATCACTGTTTCCTCTCAAATTGATCAGGGAATAGGTCCTAAGTCATCAACACCATCTTTCAGCCCTGTAATCCACCAAAATGACCAACACAAAGGGAAAGGGGCACCCACTATGTTCTCTAGGCCTTTTAGATAAAACATGTGGTCCTTTGACCACAGACACGCACATCCACAAGCAAGATGATGACACTGTAGAGACATCAGGGGAACGGTGCTGTTCAAAATGTAACAGCCCACAAATGTGACCATGGCAAAACTCAGAAGAGTCTACAGTGTTATCCAGCATGCTGTTAGCACTGTTGTAAACAAGTTAAGGGCAAGATTCTTGCCAAGAGGGGCACCTGGGTGGCTCAGTGGGTTAAAGCCTCTGTCTTCGGCTCGGGTCATATCTCAGGGTCCTGGGATCGAGCCCCGCATCGGGCTCTCTGCTCCGCAGGGAGCCTGCTTCCTCCTCTCTCTCTGCCTGCCTCTCTGCCTACTTGTGATCTCTCTCTCTGTCAAATAAATAAATAAAATCTTTAAAAAAAAAAAAAGATTCTTGCCAAGAGAATTAGTGTGTGTACTAAGCATATTAAGCACTCAGTTTCCCGAACCTGTGAAGGACAATGATCAGAGAAAAAGGAAGCCAAGAGAAAGGTACCAGGGTCCAACTGACGCACAAGCCTGCTCCATGCATAGAAGGACACTTTTTAAGCACTAAGAGAAAAGAGCCTGAGCTGCTAGAACCCATTCCCTATGAATTCATGGCATGATAGACATTAAGAAAAAAAAAAAAAAAAAAAGACCTCTGGAATGTAAAACTGTTTCTCTTACTTAAGTAGAAGTATGGTGTCCCCTTCCCCAAAGAAATACTTAAAGCAAACTTTGTGTCCTTAAAAAATAATCAACACCATTCAACAGCATAAAGTTCCAGTAGGACTATTAGAAGACAGCAAGGGAATAAAATAGCTTCTAAAACATATAGTACAAGGCAATCTACACAGCCCCCTCAATCTTTGATCCAGGTATCATTAAAAGCTCAATAAATTGCTAGTTTCACAAGTCTGTTCAGTATGCCATTTCAGAAATAATTACAGTGTCAGTTTATGTACTGGCTAACAAGTTTTTAAAAAGGATTGCTCTGCTGTTTCTATGACAATGCTACTCTTAAATCAGATTCTGAGAAGTTCCAAAGTTACTGCTGGCATAACACAGTATACCTGTCAATCCTACTCTATATAATTAGTCAGCTGGACACAACTTGACACATCAGTTTGCAAACTGACTAGAATAAAAAAATTTTTAGGGTCAATTCATCTCTAAAATTCGAACAGAATAAATCATGAAATTAATGATGAAATGTCTGGTATTCTAAAAAACCCACATCCTGGTCCTTCAAAACTAGCATTTCCAGGGATGCCTGGGTGGCTCAGTCGGTTAAGTGTCTGACTCTTGCTTTCAGCTCAGGTCATGATCTCATAGGCTGTGGGGCTCTGTGCTCAGCGTGGAGTCTGCTTGACAGATTCTCTCCCTCTGCCCCTCCCCTGACTCATGCTCTCCCTCTCTAATAAATTAAAAAAAAAAAATTTTTTTTTGAAACTAGCATTTCTGATGTCTCATTGTAAGAACAGCTGACTAGAGTTTCACGACAGCATATTTATATGGCTGAGAACAAATCTGGTCCCTAAAGACTACAATCATAAATTCCTGAGTCTCTTCTTTAGCTCTTCTCACATGTCTGATGTGTACTCTGCTAGGCCTGAGAAGTTTAAAAGAAAAAGAGTATGGCAAGATATAAAGAGAAGAACATGCTTTTAAGGAATATTCAATCTAGTGGAGAAGGACATGCTCCGTCTTACAGTAGTGCTGAGTAACAAGTGAGATACAAAATGTAATGAGATGTGTGATATGGGTAAGAAAGCGAGGATTCCTATGGGAGCTAGAAAACTTCACTTTGGGGCATTTGCCTATATTTTGAACAGTTGGGATTTAGAAAGATAGGACTTGAGGGAGACTACTTGGGATAGGAGGCCACAGCAGAGACTTGAAGGGAGAAAAGTAAAACAGGATGCGCTGGAAAACTAAAGCAGAGAAAGAACAGGAAAAAATTATGTCCAAAGGTAAAATGCAGGGGCACCTGGGTGGCTCAGTCGGTTAAGTGACTGCCTTCAGCTCAAGTCATGATCTCAGGGTCCTGGGACTGAGCCCTGCACTGGGCTCCCTGCTCAGCTGGAAGCCTGCTTCTCCCTCTCCTGCTCTCCCTGCTTGTATTCTCTCTTGCTTTGTCTGTCAAATAAATAAATAAAATCTTAAAAAGAAAAAAAAAAAAATCTAGAGTGCTCTCTACTTTAAAAAAAAAAACAAAAAACAAAGAACAAAGGTAAAATGAAAAGGTTAGCTCTGGAAAGGAAAAAACATTGTTTCTTCTTCTGACAAAGAGCCAGGGAGTAAGACTGAAAATATAGATACATTTTCAGATTGTAAGGAGTAAGAAGGAAATGATCTGCTTAGAGGCAGGGGGCAGCTGAAGGCTTTCAAGAAAAGTGAAAAATTTTGGATTGGGCACTGTAATTTGTCATGTAAAAAAATAAGAGGAGACACACTCAGAGCCTGGGGCAGAGAAGTATGGGAGGCGCTACAGGATCCCGGGCTGAGAGGACCGCAGGTGGAACCGACATCACCTTGGAGCAGCACTTGGGAGGACATGAGCAAGAATCCATAGTCGGAGTCCTGTGCATAGACTCACAAGGACTTAATCTAGGCTGCCATGGGTCCCTGTCATGAGCATGCTGGGGTGATATCCATTCTAGCCCGACAAGCAGCTAAGCTAACCTCAGACCCACAGATATTCCTGTGGTGTGTCTAGAATCAGATAATCAGATAATAGGAACATTATGATCCAGAAACATGACGGCATCACAAGGGCAGTACACAAAATGGTCTTCTAACATCTCATATCAGTTCTCCAGCAGTCTGTCACAGGGGCTCCATCCTACCGATTATCTTGTAGAACTATTACAGTTCCAGTAGTTAGGCCATTTCTTTAGTGTGCACAGGACACTTTTTTATTAATTCTAGAATAAACTGCTTTTTGACACTCAATGGACTGACTTATCAAAATATTAGTAAAAAAGGATCATGTTTTAGAGCAGCAGATTTAAGAAATCTGGTAGGAGGAAAGAAAAAAAAAAGTAAGAGCCAGGTAGCAATGAAAGTCAGCAACTCTTAACTGAGAAAGGCAGCTAAGGAGAAAGGCCAGTATGAAAGAACTAGTGGAGCACAAGAAATTCTATGGTCCCCATGAAAGCACTGGAAAAGCAGCTGCCTTTGTGGTACAGGCCGGACAGGAAAGCAAATGAACTTCAAAGGGCCGAGCAGATCAGCCCAGGACCAGAATAAAGGGTTGCCACTGAACTTTATTTAGAAGCAGAGAAAGTAATGGTGGGGGAGCAGTGGAGTGCAAGCCCTCCTGTTCTTCCTCAGGGCTTACGGCAATGCTTCACTGTTGTAAATACACTTACTGTATGACCCCCCAGACCACTGTCTCCACAAAATATGGACTATTAACTAAAGATAGCCTTACACATGGGCGCCTGGGTGGCTCAGTCAGTTAAGTGTCCAACTCTTGATTTCAGCTCAGGTCATGATCTCAGGGTCATGAGACTGAGCCCCAAGTTGGGCTCCATGCTAAGCACAGAGCGTGCTTGAGATTCTCTCTCACTCTGCCCCCCCCACTTGTGCTCTAAAATAAATAAAATCCTTAAAAGACTGCTACATTAATTATATTAAATTTTATATAAAAACAGGGGCACTTGGATGTCTCAGTTGGTTAAGCATCCAACTCCTGGTTTTGGCTCAGGTCATGATCTCATGGGTCATAGGATCGAGCCTCACACTGGTTCTGTGCTCAGCATGGAGTCTGTTGGGCGATTCTCTTTCCTTCTCTCTCCTTCTCCCTCTGCCCCCTCCCTACCACATGCACTCTCTCTCTCTAAAATGAGTAAAATCTTAAGAAAAATTTTTATATAAAAAGTAATTCAATTGTAAGCTAGAAGGCACTAAGAATACCAAATTCAACATATACAAATTATTTCATCAGCAATTTCATAAGAGTGCACTATTTCACATGCTACCATATATTCAATGTTCTTTAGAGAATTGACTTTAAAATTATCAAGGCAGAATCTATGGAAAGATAAAAAACAAAAACCTAGAAGGCTAAGAGCAATAGTCCTAGTATATATGCAAATATGAGGACTCTTGGGACCAATCAGAAAATAAGTGAAAAAAATAGTAACATGAACAGAGTTTTGTTTTTTTTTTTTTAAAGATTTTATTTATTTATTTGACAGAGAGAGATCACGAGCAGGCAGAGAGAGAGGGGGGGGAAGCAGGCTCCCCACTGCGCAGAGAGCCTGATGGAGAACTCGATCCCAGGACCCTGAGATCATGACCCGAGCCGAAGGCAGAGGCTTTAACCCACTGAGCCACCCAGGTGCTCCAAGTTCTTTTTTTTTTTTAAAGAATTTTTATTTTATATACAAAGAAGTAGCATAGGGTAGGTCTCTTGGGATGACCCATTCAAGGAAGTTCACTTAGTCTAACTTAATGAAGCCCATATTCTTCACGCACTGACAAACACTAGTGGCACATATTGAGGCCATATTTCTTTTCCTTTAAGGCCCTATTTCTGGATCAGATCATGCCAGTTTATGCTGATGAGGGAAGGACAAGAATCCTGGCTGAATTTTTTTTCCTTTTTTTTTTTTTAAAGTAAACTCTACTCCCAAGACAGGACTTGAACTCACGACCCCGAGATAAAGAGTTGCATGCTCTACTGACTAAGTCAGCCAGGTGCCCCTGTCCAATTTTTTTTCTAGATGACTCCAGGAAAGTGATCCATCTTGCTCTCTTGGAAGCAACGAAGCAAAGGGTGGACAGAGTTCTTATTATAATTTCTAAGTTGATTGTTAGATGAAGCACAAAAAAGAAAAAATACCTAGATACCTGCTCCTAAAAGGTAGTAACTTACCATTCTCACTAAAGACAAAAGTATTTAAGCCATTAGCTAAAAATAAAAAGTATTTGTAGTCTCAGTGCAAATAGGTTTTAGTGAATGGAAACAGGAGCATGACAACAGATAAAGCCATTCCATGGATATAACTTAAATAAAAGCCAGAATAGTATGTTCCATTTCTGGTATTAAAGTCCAATTTGGATCAAATTAAATACTACTGATAGAAGTAATAAATGCGGGGCGCCTGAGTGGCTCAGTGGGTTAAAGCCTCTGCCTTCGGCTCAGGTCATGATCTCAGGGTCCTGGGATTGAGTCCTGCATTGGGCTCTCTGCTCAGCGGGGAGCCTGCTTCCCGCTCTCTCTCTGCCTGCCTCTCTGCCTACTTGTGATCTCTCTCTCTGTCAAATAAATAAATAAAATCTTAAAAAAAAAAAGTAATAAATGCAGTGCAGCAATTAAGCACATGGGCTCTGTAGTCAGGCCAGCCTGCCTTTAAATCAGTCTCCACATTACAGCTGATGAATTTGAGATGCTTAGCAAAATGCCAGGCACAAAGTAGATATCAATCTTACCACCCTCCTCCTTCTAATAGCTTGACAATAATCCAGAAGTAATCCCATTTTTACCATTATTCCTGAAGCTATCAACTGGGCTATTGTCCTTTATAAATCTATATACCAAACTCAAAGATCTAGTCACATCTACCTCTGCTCTAATGAAAACAGAAGAAAGGGAAATCTTTGCTCTCCTTAACAGAATTCACCCACAGCAACATAATTTAAAATGAATTCTTGGGTGCCTGGCTGGCTCAGTCAGTACGGTGTGCAACTCTTGATGTCAGGGTCATGAGTTCGAGCCCCATGCTGCCATTAGAGTTTACTTAAAAAATTAAATTAAATTAACTCTTCACTTATAGATTCCCACTACTTACTCTTCCGGGACTCACCCAAAAACAGTGACAGTAAGAAACAGAAAACATGATTTCATTGTTACCCCTGAAAAATGATCAATCCTAAATGCTCCAAGAGGGAGACAAGAGATTTGCCCTGATGCCCCTGGAAGGTATAAACCTGGGGCAGCACAGCAGGCAGAGAGGAGAAAAGGAGATAAAGCAAGGAGACTGTCCAAACAAGAACCTGAATGAGGAGTATAACTTTCTCTCCCTCCTCTGTGGAAGTTCAGCATTTAGTCTTGAAAACCAAGGGCCTTCCTATTTGCTGGCAAACAAAAAAATTCTCCCCAAGATGAAGAGGAGAAAATATGTCTTCTCATCTTACAGGTGTAGAACACCAGATCATATTCTGATTCATAAAGTTCTCCTCACAAGTGCTGCTTCTAATTAATAAGTCTTGTTAGACTACCAGATTTTGGAAATTACTGCTATGGTCCTGTGGAAAAAAAAACACCTTTCTTTACCCTCTATAAAAAAATTTAACTTTGCTATCTTACCTTCTAAGTAGTTTGTTACTCTGGTAATATAAAGTGACATCCCAAGTATCAGAAGAGTCTAAATACATATGTGCTCTAGTTGTTAAGCCAGAAGGGAACCACTGACACTTGCTCTGGTCCCACAAGACCAAAGTTAAAAATATAACCAACGATCTAGAGCTTGAGGGTTAAATTACCTAATTTTTCTTTAAAAAAAAAAAAAAAAAAAAAAAAGACTGGTTGCTCCCAGGGTAATGGCGGCAATTCACAAAGAGTACAATAAGAAACGGGGCGCCTGGGTGGCTCAGTGGGTTTAGCATCTAACTTATGACTTCGGCTCTCGTCATGATCTCAGGGTCCTGGGATCAAGACCCATGTTGGGCTCCCTGCTCAGCAGGGAGTCTGCTTGTCCCTCTCCATTTGCCCCTCCCCTAGCTCGAGCTTGCTCACTCTCTTTCTAGTAAATAAAATATTTAAGGAAAAATAAATGTGTTCCTGGAGCTGTACAACAGAGAGGCCCTGCGGAAGAGGTCCCAGGGAATTGGGGGACAAGAATAGGAGAATTACCACTGTGCATCCCTCTGTTCTGTTTGAATTTTAACACATATAAATGTTATTACTTATTCACAGATAATTAAAATTAAAAATAGTAAACTGCTTTGATGACTTGCAAATATCTAATCCTTCCTATTTATCTTAAGTTACTAAATCCCACTCATTTTTTTTTTAAGATTTTATTTATTTGACAGAGAGAGACACAGCAAAAGAAGGAATACTAGAAGGGGGGAGTGGGAGAGGGAGAAGCAGGCTTCCTGCCAAGCTGAGAGCCTGATGTGGGGCTCGATCCCAGGACCCTGGGATCATGACTTGAGCCAAAGGAAGCCACTTAACAACTGAGCCACCCAGGCGCCCCTAAATCCCACTCTTCTTCCCCAACAAACCTGTCTTGAGAAAGTCACCTTTGCATCTCAACTTCTGCATTTTCAATAAAATACCAGCACACCCACAAATCACTAACCTCCTGAGTTATTTTTATTATTTTAAATTTTTTTTTAAAGATTTTATTTATTTATTTGACAGAAAGAGACAGAAAGTGAGAGAGGGAGCACAAGCAGGGGGAGCGGGAAAGGGAGAAGCAGGCTTCCAGCAGAACAGGACGCTCGATGCAGGGCTCGATCCCAGGACGCTGGGATCATGACCTGAGCCAAAGGCAGACATTTAACAACTGAGCCACCCAGGCGCCCCCCAAGTTATTTTTATTATAAGGCTCTTTAAAATGCACAGCATAAACAATGAGCTTAGTAATTATGTGCAGGGTGTCTTAAAATACTGACCAACTACTTTATGTTTGCCTGGCAACATCCCAAATACTGAAGAGATCATTATGCTTTTGTGTATCATCAGTATTCAGTAGGTATTCAACGAATTCTTGAATGATTTGACATGCCAGCCATAAAAACAACAAATCTTTTACCAATTCTGGCAATGTAACTTAATTGACCAAATGGAAAACATTAGGTACAAAATAAGATCATCAGAAGTAGCCTAGGGATGCCTGGGTGGTTCAGTCAGGTAAGCGTCTGCCTTCGGCTCAGGTCATGATCCCAGGGTCCTGGGATCAAGCCCTTGCTCAGCAGGAATCCTGCTTCTCCCTCTGCCTGCTATTCCCCTGCTTGTGTGCTCTCTCTCTCTCTCTCTCTCTCGCTCTCTCTGACAGATAAGTTAAAAAAAAAAAATAGCCTAATTATTGAGAAAGGTAAAATACATATAGTCAATAAAATATTATGTACTTATTAAAAATTAAAAACATTGAATATGAAGATAAAACAGCAATGGTAAAAAAATGTTTATGATAATATAAGCGTAAGTGGGGAAAAACTGGGGCGCAAAACTGTATTACGATTTACGATGTTTGTTTTTTTAAAAAGATTTATGTATTCATTTTAGAGACAGAACACGTGCACACGAGTTGGGGGAGAGGGAGAGAAGAATCCTCAAGCAGATTCCCCACTGAGCCCAGAACCCAACACCAGAACCCCAAGTGGGACTGAATCCTACGACCCATGAGATTATGACCTGAGCCCAAACTAAGAGTCAGACCCTTAACTGACTGAGCCACCTAGGTACCCCTACAACTATGATTTTTAAAAAAGGACTAATGTGGGGCACCTGGGTGGCTCAGTTGTTAAGCAGCTGCCTTCAGCTCAGGTCATGATCTCACGGTTCTGGGATCTAGCCCTGCATTGGGCTCCCTGCTCTGCGGGAAGCCTGCTTCTCCCTCTCCCACTCCCCCTACTTGTGTTCCCTCTCTCTCTCTCTCTGTCAAATAAAGAAATAAAATCTTAAAAAAAAAAAAAAAGGGCTAACATAAGAGTGCACCATATAAAACGACTCCATTTACATTATGTAAAGTTCATGGAGCGCCTGGGTGGCTCAGTTGGCTAAGCATCCGACTCTTGGTTTCAAGCTCAGGTCATGATCTCAGGGTCTTGAGATCTAGCCCAGTGTCCAGCTCCATGCTTAGTGCAGCCTGCTTGGGATGCTCTCTCCCTTCTCCCTCAGCCCCTCCCCTCTCCCACATACACTCACTCTCTTAAAATCTTAAAAGTAAATAAATAAAATAAAAATAAAATTAAAAAACAGGCAAAACTAATTAATATATAATGTTAGAAGGACAGTAATCACTTTTGAAATGAGGGCTATAACTAGCAGGAGAATCCAGGGGAGTTACTGGGGATGCTAGGCATGTTGTTTCTTGATTTGACTGTTGTTACACCAAAGCGTTCACTTTGTGAAAATCCACCAAGCTGCACCCTTAGGATATGTGCTCTTACGGATATTATACTTCACTGAAAATTCTTAAAACTCCTATCTAAAACAAGAGATAAAAATAAAATATACTCAAATGCTAATCATATTCAGGTAGCAGGATTATGAAACTTCTTTCATTTCCTGAATTTTAGAGATTTTCTGAAATACGTGTTTAGGCTGCCTTAAATCCTTTCTAAAATAATTAAGAGTAAGTGCTTCCTATGTACTAGACCTTCTTCAAAGTACTTTATATATATATATTAAATCATCTAGTCTTCATAATAACTCTGTGAAGTAGGTTATTACTGTCATTTTAAAAGGAAGAAACTACAACACTGAGGTTAAGTAACCCGCCCAAAACGACACAGCTAATAAGTGGTAATTTGAACCAAGATATCCAGGCTCCCAAGTTCATGGTTTGAAACACTATCCATCCATCTTCATAATAAAGCCTTACCTTTTTTATAGTGAAAAAAAATAGTAATTAATAAACTAAATTATTCTATCCATCTGAATGATTACTACTCTACTACTATGTATGTAGCTCTCTGCGTAGTCAGGTGCTAAAATACAGGAGCAAATTTGCATATTAGAATTAAGTGGCATAATCCTGGAGTAATTAGAAGTTACTTAAAGCTTACAGAAGTGTACATGAGAAATATACCTCTCTTCTATTCTGTTCTTATCCATGAGAGGCTGCTTAATCCACTGGTTAACCAGTCTTTGTCCTTGAGGGGTTTTGCATTTATTCAGCAGTGCAGCCAGAGACTGAGAGCCAGTAGTATCTTCAACAGAACCCTAGCAAACAAAAAACAGAATAGGAAGAATGGCATGCTCATTACTGAAAACCTTACTGTGCCACACAAAAAAATTAAAGAACTTTGGAAACGAGAACACTCAATATTCTTCAAATACTAAATGAGACATTTGCACAAAGGTTCCTCTTCCTCAGCTGGGTCACTGTCAGGCTGGACCTCGGTCCATACTGCAGCACCTGAGTATTACTGAATCCACATAGTCAAAGCGGTGGCTTCCCAGATGCCATCCCTTGTTTAACCTAGCACCTCCCATTTCCATTCTTTTATGATCTCCAAAGTGAGTATGACCTCACTTTAAATACTGTCCCATTTTGGGACGCCTGGGTGGCGCAGTCGGTTAAGCGTCTACCTTCAGCTCAGGTCATGATCTCAGGGTCCTGGGATGAGTCCTGCATCAGGCTCCCTGCTCAGCGGGGAGCCTGCTAGAAATTCTGTCTCTCTCTCCCTCTGCCCCTCCCCTGCTCGTGCTCACACAATCGCACGTTCTCTCTCTCTCTCACGTAAATAAATAAAAATCTTAAAGAAAAAATACTGTCCCATTTTGTCATCCTAACCCATCTCTTGGGAACTGGAAGTAATGGCCAGACCAAGCCCATTGAAAGTCTTGGATAAAGCAAACCAATGATCATTTGAACACGGCATGTGAGAGGCCCCCAGCTGTGTGGAAGCCTAGCCTATGTCTCATGGTGCTTTAGAATGTATGTATGTGTGTATAAACGCATAATACATATTCACATGTGTTGCCATGGCCATATGTTGACGGCCAATGTTAACTGGTAGACAGGGTCCATTAGAGGAAATGAAAGAGTCTTTTTGGTGGCTATTAAAGCAAAGTGTGTATAAAGAAATAAACATTTTTTCTTAAAAAACAAAAAACCCTCTTCCTAAAATCAAACTTTCAACCTATTAATCTGTATTTTCTGTAGTGTATTTTCCCCAAACTAAAATCACTTTATAATACTACAGTTCTAGACATAACACTTCTTAAAATGTAATTTTTTAAAAACTGTTGTTAATATAATAAAACTATTCATAAAGCCAGGACAAATACTATTTATATAGGCAACTAGAAAAATTTTAAAAACTGCTTATCTATTCTAAGTATAATAATATTCAAAATATTTAAGCTCCTTAATAGTATTCTTCAGTATATAACAAAGGAAACATAACAATTCAATATTTTTAATCCATGTGTTTTGTTTTATTTTGTTTTGTTTTTTACCTGGAAGAGGTTAAGGGCTCTGACTGCTGCAATATCCAACTTCATGTACTGGCTGAAGTCAAACGTAGTCAGTTCAAACTGTCCAAAATTTGAATCATCTGATAAGAGATCTAAAAACTTGATTACTGCAGACAATGATGAAGCTGCAACCTAAGATTAAGAATTTAAAAGAAAAGATTCTATCACTGGAATCCTAGAGATTTAAAAAAAAGGCAAAATGGAAATAAATTCTAAACGTGATAATTTTCCTTGGTGTTCCTTCCCAATCCAAATCAAGAAAATGAGAAAAGTTTAAATAAATCTCATTTAAGATTAGAAAATCACTTTTAGAAAGTGAAAATTTACTTTAATAGTAGCATTTTTTACAATACCCGAAAGTGCAAATGACTCAAATGCTTACCAAGTTTGGTATGTTCGTCCCTATGGTATACTGCACAAAAAAAGATATAAGTACCAACAATCCACAGTGACACACGACAATATGATAAATCTCAAAAACGCAATACTAAACAAAAGAAACCAGGCACAAAAGGCTACAAACTACGTGATTCCATTAATACAGAGTACAAAAACAGGCCAGACTAATCTGTGCTGTCATAGTTAAGAACCAGGGTTACCTTTGGTGGGGTAATGATTGGAAGGAAGCATAAAAGAGATTTGAGGTGCTGTTACTATCTAGTCTCATGGATGCTGATTATTTGGGTATTTGCAATTTATGAAAATTCAGTTATACACTTATGATATTTGCATTTTCCTACATGTGTATTTAACAGGAAGTTTCAGGGTACCTGGGTGGCTCAGTCAGTTTAAGAGTCTAACTCTTAATTTTGGCTCAGATCATGATCTCAGGGTCATGAGATCGAGCCCTACGTGGGGTTCTGCACTCAGCATGGAGTCTGCTTGAGATTCTGCCTCTCCATCTGCCAGTCCCCCCACCCAAGTGCCCCCTCTCTAAAATAAATAAAATCTTTTGAAAGTAAATAAATAAGTTTAAATAAACTGTCTCTGTTATTACTGTAACATAAGAAGTTTCAGGACATTAAACTGATGGCCTGACAACAAATCCTACATATTAAAATATACTTAAGGGCATGTAGGTGGCTCAGTCAGTTAAGCATCTGCCGTCGGCTCAGGTCATGATCTCAGGGTCCTAGGATGGAGCTCCACATAGCACCCCACATCACATCACGCATCACACTACATCTCACTCTGCATCGCATCAGGCTCCCAGATCAGCGGGGAGTCTGCTTCTTCCTCTCCCTCTGCCCCTCCCCCTGCTTGTTCTCTCTCTGCCAAATAAATAAATAAAATCTTTAAAAATAATGAAATAAAATATACTTGATAGTAGATTGTGAATTGTAACCTATTTTCCCTAATCAAAATCACAATCATCTATATGTCCTTGCCAAACTCCAGCAAATGTCTAAGACTGTCAGAATTTCCTGCAATGTCACCACACAGATAAAAACACTTTTTAGTAACCCTAAAAGCTTCTTCAGATTTTCAAGAGGTAAGTTTCTAATACCAGTATTACTACTCATACATACTGGCTTTTGATTATGTCACACACACAAACGTTCAAACAATTACCCAGTTTATAAGAATCAAACTATTACACTACAGGAAATCACCACAAAATCCTGATATCATTAATAGTCCAAGTTCATTCTAGCTTGAAATCTACTTTGAGAATTCTAAGTCATAAAGCTTGTTCTGTCTTTTTTAAGCACACAATAGAATTTTTCATTTTACTTACCAGTGATCCACAAATATTCTGTCAAGAGCTTCCAATATTTTTTTAAATACATAAAAATACATCTCAAACCATACCCACCTCAAAGATTTGAACAAAGAAACACTTCAACCACAGAAAATCCCGTAAGAAATTACATTATCTCCATATTCATTTCTACCACTAAACATACATAACAATGCCATTCTTTTAGCCAAACTGTTTAAATGTAATATTTATTATGCACTACATACTATATATACTTTCACCCTTATTACTTCCTGATCTTCCCAACAATCCTTTAAGATTATCTATTTAACAAACAATGAAACTGCCTCTCAAAAAGGTGAAGTAATTAAAGAACCCAGAACTTGTACATTATAATGCTGCGATAGGTCTTTTTTTCCCTTACAACTACTATGCTATCTCATCCACGTGAGTGACAGTAATCAGGCTCTTTCCTGTGAAATTAATAAAACTCTTTCTTGCCCCAAAGACATATGTTGTGTAAATATAATGTAATTATATTTAAGATTATTTTAATTTTTCTAGTCATTTCCTTAAGTTTTTCACAAGCTTCATCACAGTAAAAATAAACTTAGTATCAATGATCCACAGTTTAGACTTTGAGAGAGATGAAACAAGTAGCCTTCTAAAACTCATGATTATAATTTATATAATTTATATAAATGAGTAAATTCGTATTGTAATCCACATACCTGATTCTCCATTTCTGGCAAGACAGCACTATTCACCTGCTCTCCCTTTTTGCCTTTCAACAACCGGTTGAGGTCTTGATAAATATCTTTTGTCAAAAAGTCAGCTCTTTTTCTTTCTGTGATCAGAATTCCTCCTCTCTGAATAACCTAGTTTACAAGAAATAATTTAAATTACTTCAAGAAAAGGATTTAAAAAAGAAATGAGAAAAAACTATACCACAAGTATAGTAACAACAGCTTAACCAATTATTAGCCCACATTAAATTATTATATAATGTGCAAGACATTGGTAACATATAAACATGTATTTTTAAAATCTATAAACTAAGTTTCCATGACAATAACAATTACGTTCACATAAAGCTTTAAAAAAATAGTCCCAATAGTAAAAACTCTTAACAGAATAATGCTTGTGGAAAGTTGCTTAAATACTATCTATGCTAACAATCCCCATCATATATTTACCCTTTCCCAAGCAGTTCGTATGGCATTTGAGGCCCATGAAAAGAAAAGAACTCTTAGGGGATACAACATCCCTTAAATACCTAAATAAAGCATACACTTACCTGAATAATACAATCAGAATTTTTTTAAAAGATTCCGTAAAATAAGAGGCTAAAAGTCCCACTTGAACTATCAAAAAATAACCCTGAAGCTCTGCATCTTCCTTATTTGATAAACCCATGCTACATACAGTAATAAACTGGGTTTTCTTTAATGGACCTAAATCACCTCCCTCCAACAACTGTGAAAGCATTCCTTTTCATCAGCTGTGAACCCTTTAAGATGACATTCTGTTACTCTTTTAGGAAGGAAGGGAGGAGGGGGGAAATGATCTGAAGTAGAACAAGTCTTCAACAAGAAACAGCCTGTTCTAGCATCCTCAAAGATACAAAGTTCCTATGAAAGATAAACATCAAGATTATCCTGAAAATACAACATTACTGTATTTAGATACAAAAAGTCGACTTCTGAATTATTTTTTTCTTTAAATGTCTGTTATGTTAATGAGTCTTTCCTAGGCTTAGATTCTCCTCCATCACTAACTTGATTCCCTTACCTGTCTCAGTTTTCCCATGTCTCCAGCAGTCTCTCCTCCCGGTAAAACACATTCCTTTGGTCCAATCTGAATCAGGAGAGCCTCCAAATTGGAGAACTGATCATTATCAGGGAACTCACAAAGACCTAGCTTCCTCTGTATGGAGTCAACATATCCAACTCCGACCTGTCTTTGGCCATCAACTGTAGACATTTTAATACCCACGACACCAATGGAAGCTGACATATCATTGTTACCAAAGAGAATGTCTTCAAACTGAGAAAGATTACCTGGAGAAGCCTTAACAAAAATAAAGAAAAATTTTCAGAACTGTTGAATGTACTTAAAAAAAAAATTTTTTTTGAATGTACTTAAAAATTTTACTAGCAAACAAGTATTACCCAACCTTGACCAATTTTATTAACAAAATGTTCTCTTACAAAAAACTGTTTATAACAATATATTCTAATTATTATTACCTTCTTTTCTATAAAGTATCCTCCCTATTTTTTCCAATTATTTTCAGGACACTTGGTCCTATCTAAAAATAAATTATCAGAAGAGATTTTCAATTTGAAATCTGGCACCTGGATTATACACACACAATCATTAAGGTGTCCAAAGTGATAATCCTATCAATGGTATGCTTATATTTCTACATCCTGTTAAAATCTCTACCTATTAGTTGCACATACCAGTATTTTCACTAACTACACCACACAGGAGAACAGTAATACTAGCTAAAAATACTGACCGTGGAAAAACAATTCTCTATCAATATATTTATCTATAAAATGCAGAGATTGTTCTAATCAGTGATTCCCAAATAAAGGATCCTTGACCTATTTTCAATATTTTAAAAAGATCAGAAATCTCTCTTTAAGGGGCGCCTAGGTGGCTCAGTGGGTTAAAGCCTCTGCCATGGCTCAGGTCATGATCTCAGGGTCCTGGGATCAAGCCCCACATCGAGCTCTCTGCTCAGCAGGAAGCCTGCTTCTCCCTCTCTCTCTGCCTGCCTCTCTGCCTACTTGTGATCTCTCTCTCTGTCAAATAAATAAATAAAATCTTTAAAAAAAAAGAAAGAAATCTCTCTTTAAGACTACAAGTCAACTAAAGGTTCAAGTTTCTTTGTTTTTGGCTCGACCTGTGTGAAGTCAGTGAGTGACACTACATATTTCAACCTGATCAGAAGCTGTTAAGATGCTGTTAGCATGTGACATTTTCTTGGGCAACTGATGACCCATACTATGAAACAGGAGATAGTCACAAATTGTCCAAATGACCATGGTGACAGCCAAATTTAAGCAACCAACAGCCATTAATCATTCAATAGTTCCTGAGGGTCTTTATCACCATAATCATTTATTTTTTTACAATATGATTCTAAATATCTTATAACTATGGATTGTTGATTAAAATCTGGATCAAAAAGGAAATGGAGGGGGTTACCTGGCTGGCTCAGTCAGAAGAGCATGGGACTCTTGATCTCAGGGTCATGAGTCTGAGCTCCATGTTGGGTGTTGAGACTACTTAGAATCTTTAAAATATATATATATATTTATATATGTATATATATAACATATATACATATATATATATATATATATATATATATATTTTTTTTTTTTTTTAAGGTAGGCTCCATGCCTAATATGGGGCTTGAACCCACGATCCGGAGGATCAAGAGTCGCATGCTATAACAACTGAGCCAGCCAGGTACCCTTTAAAAATGTTTTTAAAAAAACGAGATGAAAAAAAAAAAAATGAAATGGAGATAGCATTATCTTGCATTCAAATTTTAAAAGCACTGATTCAATTGCAAAATGTAAACACCGTACTTTTACACATATACTTTGGATTTATACAGATTATGAAGCACACCTTTAAAAAAAACTCTCAAAAAGGAACCAGTAGCTAATAAAATTGGGTTCTTGAGGGTCATTGAAAATAATTAAAACTGGTAATCTGTGAACTAGATGGTATCCAAGGTCTTTTCCTGCTCTGAACATACCACTGAGAACATGGGAAAGAAATCAATCATAGAGATCAACCATTTTAAACATCACTAATACTTTATCATAGACTCAATAAGCTAAAAAATGATAAATCAGTTTTTGCAGTTTTAGATCTGAACTTAAAATGTCAGGATGAAGATACCACCTTTTTAATCTGATAAAGATATATATTTGAAAAAATTTCCCCCTGACCTAAAAGGTAGGCGTTAAGAATTCATCTTGAAGCATTCGGATATGACATTAACGGAGTGAGGTGTGATGGGCTGATAATCATGGTAATCTCTTACACTTAGGATTCCACATTTTGGTGTTAACTAATTGAGCTCTATGAAGAATTAGATAGAAAATATCACTTTGTGGTACCCTCAATTTTCTATTAAAATCTTTCAAGACAGGGGCACCTGGGTAGCTCAGTGGGTTAAAGCCTCTGCCTTCGACTCAGGTCATGATCTCAGGGTCCTGGGATCGAGCCCAGCATCGAGCTCTCTGCTCGGCGGGGAGCCTGCTTCCCCTTTCTCTCTGCCTGCCTGTCTGCCCATTTGTGATCTCTCTCCCTTTTTAAAAAAAAAAAAAGACTCATATTTTTAAAAAAATAAAATAAAATAAAATAAAATCTTTCAAGACATAGGCTCAAACTCTAAGTAAAAGCCCCACCGTTCTCAGGAAAGCACCAATGAATATCAAATCCCCAGGAAACTCTATAATGTAGAATGCTATATTCTCCCAGATATTATCTTCAGTAAATGTCTACATTTACAAAGGTTGGCAGGGTGAGGAGGATACACTGTGGAACAAAGATTGAAGAAAATTATATTTGGGGTAGTACCAAGATCAAATGTTTAAGGATTCTATTAAACCTTACAAGAAAAAAAAAAATACCACAGGACTTTCAAATTGGAAAGCATCCAAAAAAACCTTCTAATTTTACTGTTTACGGAGAAACAGATACAGGAGAAGGTTGGGAAATTTGCCAAGGAGGGACAAAGGAGAAAATAAAGAATACATGCTGACTATAAGCCCAGAGCACTGTCTCCCTTATCACATATTTATTCAGGAATACATCTTGCCTCCCCAACAACATTCTACCATTAATTTATTCCAGTATTTATTGAGAACCTACTCCACAAGCACTGCATTTGAACAACAAAAAAACAGGACCTTAGAGACTAACAATGAAGGTAGTCATTACAGAAAACAAAACAGCACTACCATCTCCACGAATGCATAGAATATGCATGTCAATAAGCCTTTCTAGGGACACCAAGGTATAGGACTACCATTAAACAAAGCCCCCGACTTATAAAAAAAATTATACATTTAATGGAAGAGAAAAGCATATACAAAGATACAAACACATTACAAATGTGTACAAATGAGGGGCGCCTGACTGGCACGTGACTCAATCTCGGGACTGTAAATTCAAGCCCCACGTTGGGTGTAGGGGTTACTTTAAATAAATAAATAAAGTTTTTTCTTTTTTTAAAAAAAAGAAAATTTGGGTAAAAATGGAGGGACACACAGGTGGGTGGCTCATCCTGTTAAGCTCGGGACTCTTGACTTCCACTCAGGTCATGATTCCAAGGTGGCCTGGGGCTCTGTGCTCAGCAGGTCGTCTGCTTGAGATTCTTTCTCTCTGCCTCTTCCCTAACTTGCTCTTAAGCTCTTTCTCAAATAAATCTTTAAAAAAATATTAAAATAGGGTGCTTGGGTGGCTCAGTCTGTTAAGTATCTGACTTGGTTTCAACTCAGGTCATGAGGTCAGGGTCCTGGGGATGGAGCCCTACTTGAGACTGTCTCTCCCTCTCCCTCACACTGTGTCTCTCTCTCAAATAAATAAAATCTTCAAAAACAGTAATAAAAATTTTAAAAATCTAAAAAAAAACAAATGTGTATAAATGAGGTATTTGGGATACTGTGTGATACTACTTTAAAAACAATAAAATCAAATCTTTGTTTAATGCTAGTATTCAATTTTACGTAAACTCTATTTTATTATTTAGGTTTCAGGGATACTGACAAAGCTCCAAGTATTCATACTCATTATAAGGATTTACTGAATTTATACACCGCTATTAAACTGTGATTTTAGCCCTCTGTGTCCACCGCCCGGTAGGTGTGGATGCCGACACGGGACTCTGCAGCCCATCAAGGCTGAAACTGGAGGGTGGGCCGGTGAGGGGGGCCACACCCAGTGGATGGTGTCCTGCTGGGACTCTATTAATTCTGATAAAACGTGTTTTGCAAAAAAAAAAAAAAACATGATTTTAAAAACCACATGCGAAAGAATATTTCCCAAAGCATTTTATCACAACCTGATTAAAATATTAAAACACACAAGCGAATTCCCTCATCTTTATTTCTTCTACTCTTAAAAATAATAACCAAATTAAAGAGGAAGATCATTACCTTAAATGCCAAATACCAATCATTCTCCTTTGAGGCCTTATTTCCAGCTCTATTCTTATAAACTTCAACTCTGTACTGTCGAACTAGAAGAAGATCTTTTACAAAAGACTCAAAATTCATTTTACTAAGCACAACACTCTCCAGAGTCTTTGTTCCTAAAAGAAAATATTAAAAATGCACGTTACACATTTGAGGATTTAAAGTGGTAAGTGTTCAGGTACCTAACACAATGGCTCCCCCCAAGCTACATTCTTCTCTCAGTAATTCGTTCTTTCAATAAATTGTTTATCAAGCACTTATTACTCATCCCAGTTGAAGTGTATAAAAAGGTAAATAGATGTAGCACCCCGCCCCACCCCCTTCTGTGGAAACTATGCATCAAAATTAAAAATTAAGAAGATTCGAAGATAGGGGCACCTGGGTGGCTCAGTCAGTTAAGTGTCTGCCTTTGGCTCAGGTCATGTTCCCGGGGTCCTAGGATTGAGCCCCACATCGGGCTTCCTGCTCAGTGGGGAACCTACTTCTCCCTTTCCTCCCCACTCATGCTCTCTCTCGCTGTTTCTCTCAAATAGATAAATAAAATCTTAAAAAAAAAAAAAAGAAGATACAAAGATAGGGGCACTTGGGTGACTCAGTCGTTTAAGTGTCTACCTTCACCTTGGGTCATGATCTCAAGATCCTGGGATTGAGTCTTGCATCAAAGATAAAAGAGTAAATACATATATAGCTCAACTTACTTGTCCTTTCTTATAATTTGTTTCTCAGAATTCTGAGTAAAAGTCTTGTAACTATATAGTATTTGTATGGAATTAAACTTTTTCCAAAAGGCCCATAAAAATGTATGTCATTATTCACTGCAAAATGTTTTAGGTAACACAGGTCAAAATGCAAAGGTTCAAAAAAGTACAGCGAAAAGGAGACTTCCCTTTCACCACTGATCCCCTACACATCCAATTCACAAGCCACATGCTTCCTGTTTATAAAATATATTCCCAAACACAAGCTATGCATACAGAAGCATTACTTTGTTCCTCTCTTATATCAATAAGGACATACTACAAACACTGTTCTTTTTTTTTTTTTTAAAGATTTTATTTATTTATTTGACAGAGAGAGAGATCATAAGTAGGCAGAGAGGCAGGCAGAGAGAGAGAGAGGGGAAAGGAGACTCCCTGCTGAGCAGAGAGCCAGATGCGGGGCTCGATCCCAGGACCCCAAGATCATGACCTGCGCTGAAGACAGAGGCTTTAACCCACTGGTAGCCACCCAGGCGCCCCTACAAACACTGTTCTGTATCTTGGCTTTTTTTTTTTTTTAACATTTTAATATATTTTGGAGGTTGTTCCATCAGTACAATCAGTTTCTTTCTGTTTACAGCTGCAAACATTCCAATGACTCTGAGGCTGTTCTATAATTTAGTCTCTTACTGATGGACATATAGGTTGTTTCCAGTCTCTACTATTACAACAATGTTCCACAATCTTGAACATGTTTCACTCTCCAAACATGTGAACACACCTACAAGATAAAGCCCCCAAACTGGATTTTATCAAAGAACATAAGTGATTTTGATAAATACTGCCAGACTATTCTCCTTGGTTGGCTGTGCCAATTAACACTATCATCCACAAAGTATGAGTACATTTATTTCCCCTCTCCAATCAACACAGTTTTCAAACTTTTTGGTCTTTATTTTAGATCACTGGTTCTCAACTGGGAACAATCTTGCTTCTCTACCAAACATCTGCCAATGTTTGGGGGCATGTGGGTTCTTACAACACTGGGTTTCATTCAGTAGAGGTAATACCAATTATTCACTTAAAGGTAATACTTGTAGATTATTTTGACAATTCTGGATCTTATTAAAGATTTAACCTAAATTTGGGACGCCTGGGTGGCTCAGTCGTTTAAGTGTCTGCCTTCGGCTCAGGTCATGATCCCAGGGCCCTGAGATCAAGTCCCACATCGGGCTCCTTGCTCGGCAGGGAGCCTGCTTCTCCCTCTGCCTCTGCCTGCCACTCTGCCTGCTTGTACTCTCTCTCTGACAAATAAATAAAATCTTAAAAAAAAAAAAAAAAAGATTTAACCTAAATTTAATAATAGATCATGCCAAAAAAAATAAAAATAAAAATAATAGATCATGCCAAGTACAAATATCAAATACAAACAAGCCTAAAGATTAATTAAATGACATAAGGCAATTGTTTTGTACAGCTAAGCACAGGTGATACTTCCAATATCCCTTTCATTAGCTACAAGTACCAGCAATAATTCCCACTGTGACACCCTGAAAAAGGGCTCAAATCTTACCTTTTTAAGGTTCTTCCCTAGAACATGCCTCATTACCTCATCCAGGACTGGCAAACAAATACCTACAGCGACCAGACAGGTATCAAATTGAACAAAGGAAGAGCAATGACAGAGCTGACATGACAAGTGGCTTCAAAAGAGACCATATGGAGTGGTGGCAACAGCGACAAAGGAAGGAAAAGCACATCGAGGTGAAGGACTACGTCCGAGAGAGCAGCCACTCAGCTCCAAACCCACTGCTGAACTGTGGAGATATTTATACCCAGAGTTTCCAACTGTGCGGAATTTTCAAAAGCAGCTCAAAATATGAATTTTTTCCCTGAAATCTCCCAATCTTTAAAATATAGGCAATCAGTTCAAACTTAGAGCAAAACACTATTTAGGACACCAATTTCAACTCAGTAAATTTAACAGTCACATTTTCTTACAGACTCGAATAGATTGCTGTTTCTTTAGCTTGCATTTAGAAAGCAAGTTGCATGAAAATTATGTTTACTCTAGAATCCCATTCAACAAGGCCTGTACTCACATTCTCAGAGGCATGTGTAAGACTGAAGGCCTCCAGCCTGCAACAGACTCGTATCTCCCAACTAACACTCACTCAGGAGCAGAACCTGAGTGGAATGGTCAGCCCTATCTAAATTATTCCCTGGTTTTACCTAGCACTCTTCCCATTTTGCCCGAGACTCTCTCAGTTCCAATACTGAAAGTTCAATGTTCCAGAAGCCCCCTCAGTCCCAAGCAAATGAGAATGATTGGTCACCCTACCAACCCATCCGGTTGAATTCCCCATGAGTAACATTATTCAAAAGATTAGAATCATAAAAATAAAAGTAAGGAAAAAAAAACCTTCATCAAGAAAAGCAGCACAGGCGCCTGGGTGGCTCAGTTGGTTAAGCATCCAACTCTTGGTTTCGGCTGAGGTCATGGTCTTGAGATCAAACCCCACGTTTGGTTCTGCGCGGAGTCCACTAGAGATTCTCTCCCTCTGCCCCTCCCCCTGCTAGTGCGGGCTCACGCTCTAAAATAAATAAATCTTAAAAAAAAAAAAAAAAGGTAGCAAACTAGAGTTAGTACAAAATCAGAGAATTTCTCCCAAAGGTTCTGATAAACATCACTGTGAATTTTACCAGCAACTTCCAGTAAATACAACAGTGAGTTTCAAAAACAGTTTTTCCTACATCCTTTAAATTAAAAGGCAAAATATAAAGTCCAACTCAGCAAAAACAATTCTGAGAGGGGGAAAATAACAATATTAGTCTGGCAAAATTCTGAAACAGCACTTAAATCATCAAACCAGGATGTGCCAGCCAAACTGTCTGGCCAGCACAAGGTTTTTAAAGTACCTGAAATTGAATGCTATCACAGGATGAACAAGCAATCTCAGATCCACAAGCCCCACCACTCCCTATTACACCCAACTACTTTGCACATCAGTGTTATCTACCTGGATCCAGAGCAATCTGGTCAAATCTTTCTACAGACACTTTCAATAAGAATACATATTCACAACAGTGGTGATTTCTTAAGAATGGGTGGGGTGAAGAGACAAATGAGGTGATTCCCTCCCCCATGGCCTCCTCTATCTCCATTGCTAATGGACAGTCAGGCTGTCTAACAGCCAAGGTTATCCTCCAAAGATACTGTTTGTCTCAAAGGAGTTTTTGTGACACACTGGGTGGCAGTGAATTTTAAGTCTTATTTACTGATAAGCATCTAAAGTACAGCTACTCTATGTTCCTGGTGAAGAGACTGGCATTGTATGCTCTATCTAACCAGCTGGGAAGTAAAACTGACCTTCTGGTGTGAAATAAGAGGAACAGGAATAGAGAGCTACTCCACCTGAGGTACAGCAGAAGGAACAGCCTCAGATTCATATAAGATTCTTCTCTTCGAGAATAATTTGGAGCCCCCAACCTCATTCAGAGGACAATTACCATGTGTCTGCTATATGTAGGCATCGTGCCAGGGGCTAGAGTTCAAAGGCAGACATTGGTTAAAACACAGTTCCTGCTAAGAGCTTTCAGTCTATTGGGATAGACAGGCAATAGGTAGAATAAATACTGTGTGTCGGGTAAGGAGAAGGCCCAACAGTAGGGAATACCTAAGAGGGGCAGGGAAGCTAACCAGGCAGTCTTTCAGTTTCTTTTTTTTCTTTTAAGATTTTATTTACTTATTTGAGAAGGAGAGAGAGAGCTAAGCAAGAGCACAAGAGCAGGGGGAGGGAGAAGTGGATTCCCCACTGAGCAGGGAGCCCGACTCGGGGCTCGATCCCAGGACTCTGGGATCATGACCTGAGCAGAAGGTTGGCACTTAACTGACTGAGCCACCCAGGCGCCCCCTTAACCAGGCAGTCTTAACAAGGAAACCAAGAAAGGCTCCCAAAAGGAGATGCTTTCTAAGCTGAGCTCTGACAACAAAAGAGACAAAACCTAAGTAACCTTCTTTTTCAGTGACTCAGATTCCTTATCTATAAATTGGAGCTAGGTACTAACCCATCTCACAGGGCTTTTTTTTTTTATAATACTGTGAGTATTAAATGTTGAAGACTAAAAGTAGCTTAAAAGATGTGAATAAGTCTAACCGCCAGTAGAATGAACCAGACAGAGGAGAGGAAAGAGAAAGCCAACTCTGAGAAGTGGGGATTGGGATCCAGACCACAGCAAAACACTCATCTCTTCACTGGCGCAATAGGGAGGAAAGAATGGGTACAGATGAAATCAAAAAGTATAGGTTTAGGAAATAACCCAAATGTCTGTAAACTGGCAAACAGGTAAACATAAGATATGGTATAGCCATACAACAGAATATTATTTGGCAATAAAAAAGAATGAAGTACTGATAGCAGAGACGAACCTTGAAAATATTAAGTGAAAGAAGCCAGTCATGAAAGACCACATATTTTGATTCCTTTTTTTTTTTTAAAGATTTTATTTATTTATTGAGAGTGAGAGAGAAAGCAAGCATGCATGAGCAGGGGGAGGGCCAGAGGGAGAAGCATACTTCCCGCTGAGCAGGGAGCTCAATGCAGGACTCGATCCCAAAACCCTGGGATCATGACCTGAGCCCAAGGCAGATGCTTAACAAACTGAGCCATCCAGGCGCCATTAGGGTTCCATTTTTATGAACTGTCCAGAATAAGCGAAATCTAGAGAGATATCAGGTTACTGGTTCCCTAGCGTTGGGAGAATTGCGGGGGAGGGGGGGAGGGGGGCGGAAAGAGTGCTGACTGCTAATGCGTACAGGGTTTTCTTTGGGGACTGACAAAAATGTTTTAAAAACTTACTGTGGAGGCACCTGGCTGGCTCAATTGGTAGAGCATCCATCTGACTCTTTGATCTCAGGGTCTTGAGGTCAAGCCTCATGTTGGGTGTAGAGATTACTTTAAAAAATAAGTAAGATGTACTGTGGTGGGGCACCTGGGTGGCTCAGTAAGTTGAGCATCCGACTCTTGGCTAAGGTCTTGATCTCAGGGTCCTGAGTTCAAGCCCCGTGTTGGGCTCCACACTGGGCATGGAGCCTACTTAAAAAAAAAAAAAAATGTACTGCCCTGATGGTTGCTTAACTTTGTGAATATGCCAAAAACCACTGAATTATAAAACAGAACACTGAAATGTATACTTTACATGTGTGAATCAAAAATGTGTGAATCGTACTGTATCTGAATAGTATCTCAACAAACCTGTTATATTAAAAAAAAAAAAGTATAGGTTTGAGGGCAGGAAATTAAGGGAGTTTTAACAATTTCTGTTTTCTACAGTCAGAGACAAGTTCGACTGCTAAAGAATGTGGGAAAAGGTCAGAGGCTCTAAGATTTGCCTCAAGTGCAAGTGCCTGGGACCCTCATCAGGTATTTATAGTTCATCGGGAGTTACAGTCCAGACATAATTTACCAATCTAGGGTCATTTCTCAATAAGCAATGCTGCCTAGAAACATAACTAACCTTAACTTGATCAAGGTTTCCAGGTGGAATAGAGAAGGACAGGAAAAGGTTTTGTTAATCCTTTATCTAAATGGTATAATATTAAAATAAAGGAAAATTCCTCCCAAGAAACAAGCATTGGCAGCCTTACGTCAACATACATTATTTAAAAAGATGCTCAGTTACACCGCACCTTGCACAGTGAAAACTGCAAGACACCCAGTTTGGGGATCTCCGGGACATTTTTTAGTCCTTCCCTCTTTCACTTATTTCAGCCAATTTCTAGTTACAAACGATCAATCTTTTTATAACTGTTATTATCCAGGGCGTCTGAGTGGCTCAGATGGTTAAGCATCTGCCTTGGGCTCAAGTCATGATCTCCAGGTCCTGGGATCCAGCCCCACATTGGGCTCCCAGCTCAGCGGGTGAGTCTGCTTCTCCCTCTCCCTCTGCCTCTAACCCTACTTGTGCTCTCTCTCAAATGAATAAATAAAATCTAAAATAAATAAATAAATTAAATAAATTTTTTAAAAATTACTGTTATTATCCCACCCAAACATATAGTAGGACAATCTTTTACCTAAAGTGTATGTTTGGCATAAATGTTTAACCTAAGAACTAGAATTAGGAATTCTTAGGAATTACTCACATTTACTTGCTAATTACAGGAATTACACTTTAGGAATAACTCACATTTACTTGCTAATCTCTGAAATGTTAAATTCACCTTTAACACCATTCTCAATATGAATAGGAAGTGACTGTCTAGATTATTCTTTGAAATGTGCCCAGTAAACACCTACATTTTAACCTTTAAGAGCAATGAAAAGAGAATGTTTTTTTAAGTCTGTACGCCACTATAGAAGATTCTGGATATTCATACTAAATTTCCTTCCCAGTAAATGGGTGTAATGCTTAGCATCCATTATTCCTTTCATAATCTAAATTAGAAAAATAAAAGCATTAGAATCATTAACAGGTGCTTAGAAAAATCAGTGATTCAATTTACAGAAACATACATTTAGAACTTTTTACATTATTTTAAATGCTTAACTTACTCTAAACTGCATAATACAAAAATAGGAGAACTACTTGCACTAGCCTTAAGTAACTTTAAAACTGGAAAGCAACTTAGACCATCATTAACTATGAAGTCATCCCTCACTATCTCTGGCTGGTCTTCATTAATCCTAACACCTCTTCTCCTGCCCCTTCTAACCCATCTCCCATCTTAGAGCCAAACATCCAACACACCTCTCCACCTTTACTTAAGTCATCCAACCTCTAGGCCTACAGCATAAAATTTCAACTCAGTACAACAAAAAAAAGCCTTCCATCCTCCGACCCCACCCACCTGGGCCACCCTCCTCCTGGTTTTCTGCTCCAGCGACACCAATCTGCCTTTTTTCAGACCCTCTCCCCAGCAAACACCTAGTCTTTCAAGACGCAAAAGGAATTTAGCTTCTCATTCAATGCTGCTTCTGTGGTCTCCAATCGTTGCCATTCCTGCCTCTATGCCTCTTCAACAACTTGCTATGGAGCACATTTCCACAGTTCTTCGCCTTCAATAACTGATTATTTCTGCCTTGCTCTCCACTAGAGTGAGCTCTGTAAAAGCAGAGATAGTCTTTCCCAGTGTCCATAACCCTGACACAGCAGCACTCAATAAATTGTCTGAATGAAGCTTTAACATACCATCTGCATGTGGCAAATAGAACCCATGACTCCTCACTCTCCCCCCCCCCCCATGCTCTTTCCATAACGTTGCCGGGGAGTAAAGCAATCAACATAAAACATCTAGAACATCTAGCTCACATAGGGTGAGAAGTCTGTAGCCTTACAGGGAGAGATGACGCGGAGAGATGGGGCCGGATTACGGAGGGCACGCAATGCTGAGCTGAGGCCAAGACATGCGTGACTAGTCCAGAGTCACAGATATTAAGTGGAGGCGCCAGGACGTGAATCCAAGAAATGTGGCTCCAAGTCCGAGGTCCTGACCACTTGGCATTACTGCTACCAATAGCAAACCCTTCCAAATCCCGGCACTGAACCAGAATAAGTGGAGAGTGGGCAAAACCACATTGGTGACATGAAATGGTCTCCCAAACCCCCTTCTATTTAAATCTCACTCCTGGACCGGAGTTTGCAGGGACATCTACAGGGCCAAGGCGGGGCCGCAGGCAAACACCCACGCGACTGCTATGCAATTAAAAAAACCAATGTATTAAAATGCCTGGCAGAACAGACACTCCCTCCGAGTCCTTTGTTAGTTTAGGCCTGGGGCTGCTGCAGAGGGACCGACTCAGGGCGGAGGCGGGGCAGGGGCGGATGGCGCCCCACTCCGCCAGGTAGAGGAGAGAGAAAGCGCCATCCCTGGGAGGCACCGACGTCCCCGCCCCCGTGACTCCTCGCCCAAGAGCCCGCTCGCCGCCCACGGCCTGGGGGAGCCCGCGCAGTCCGCGCCCTCACCTGCCGGCCCTATGTACTTGATTACCCCCTGGGTCTTGAACACTTCTCGGGCGGCCAGCAGCGCGTCCTCGTGGTGCGCCGTGTAGAAGTCGCCCCGGTCGAAGAGGCGCACCGTGGTGGTCGGCTTCTCCGGCATGGCCTGGAAGAAGCGCACGAAGCCGATCTCCGCCGCGCTCTCCAGCTGCAGCGTCTCCTTCGGCTGCACCGCCATTTCGGAATCTCTCCACCGCCTGCCAGAAGGAACTGCGCGACCCCTCACCCCCTAAGCTGTTTCCCGCCTCCCCTCCCTCCCTCCCGTGCGGCCTCGGCCTTTGCTGAGACACCCAATCAGCACCCACCGCTGCTTTTCGGTGGGTGGGAGTCCGCCGCGATAGCCAATCATAAGCGGACGCGGCCCAGCTTCCCGCGCACACGGGTAACTCTTGTCTACTACGCATGCGTAAACCTAGGTCGCGCTCCGACCCTGGCAGACAGCCATCCTTAAAAAGATTTCAAGTCCAGGTGTTTCTTACTGCTGCACGGGCGTGGAATCTGGGTGGATGGGTAGTTAGGGAAGGCGCCAGGTGGGCCGTTTTGGCTGTTTTGAGTTTATTATGTACCCGGAAGTATGAGAGTGAAATCAGAAAGAAACTCGAGAACAAGGAAAAACTAGCCTTTCTCCCCATCCTACTACATTTTTTTAAAACTTCACCTCCTCTCTGAGCACTGAGTAATGTACTGAATCGTTGGATCACTATATTGTACACCTGTAAGTAACGTAACTGTACGTTAATACTGGAATTAAAAAAATAAAACCACTCCTCTCCCTTCCTTTTCCTTTTTAAGCAAACTGCCAACATCAAAAGTACAGGCTTTTCCACAACCTCCTTATTCTGTACTAGCCACTTCTCGTTTCTCCTCTCCTTGAATGACCGATTCATTCAAAAACATGTGGCCTTCTATGTGCCAGCCTCTTCTAGAATTTGAGGATCACTAGTAATGTTCAGTTTACGCTCAAATAAATGAATTCAGATGATACAGTAAGTAAATTTACAGCAGTAAACTGTTAGAAGGTAACTGTAAAGGTGAAAAACAAAGATAGGGTGATTTTTTTTTTTTTTAATATTGAGGAAAGAACTGCAGGTCAGCATGTGTCCTGCAGTTACCTGCCTTAGGAATGGTTATTGCACGCTCCTGTTCGGCTCATACTTACCCCGTGGAAGCAGCCCCAACCCTGACTCAGCAGCAGAATTAAGGGGGGTAGGGGAGGCTTTCCAAAGGTATTCCTGGGCCCACCCACATACAGAGGCTTGGAATTTCTGAAGGTGGGGCATTGGGATCTTTTTAAAAACCTCCCCAGGTAGTCCAGACAATCAGCTCAGTTCTGAAACCACTGGCCTGCAAGTTAAAATTCTAATACCTTGGGAAACAGAGGAAGTTTAGATCATCCGACTGCAGACTACTTTCCAACAGACTTACATTCCCCGAAGCCTGCAGTGCTCCTCGCCTCTCACTGCAGCTCTGGGATCTGGGCCAGTAAATTCCCCTTCCCGGCTGACTGGCTGTCTCAGTCCATAGAGCACAAGACTATTGATCTCAGGGTCCTGGGCTCATGCCCCACACTGGGCTGAGAGCTTACTGAAATATAATAATTATAATAATTATAATGGAAACTTGGAGATGTAAAGTCACTTGCCCAAGATTACAGAATTGGTAGTAAGTGATAGAGCTAGAGTTCTGTCTTGCGCCAGATTCTGTATGCTTACCCATCTGTGTGCTGTAGTTTTTTTGAATGTTGGTGTGTTGGTGAGGTCCAGGGCTGAAGGCCAAGAAAGAATTCCTGAGACATGTTTGGTGCAAACGGTTTTATTAAAACACAGGGACAGGACCCGTGGGCAGAAAGAGCTGCTGCCCTACTGCATGCTGCCTCCTCTCGCCCTGGGATTGTGAGGGACAACTGATTATATACCTTGGGGCTGAAGGAGTAAAGATAAGGGAAGTTCCAAAAGGATTTTCATATGCTAAAGAAGACTCAGGATCCTGGAGGAATGTTATAATCTGTCTATTTCAAGTATTTGTCACTGGGCTGCAGGTTATAAGGGCATTTAATTTTATCTACATTTCTTTCTGCCTTTGTTTCCCACATCATGTAGGCCATAAGGCCTGGCACCTATTGGGTGTGCAGGAAATGTTTGTAAATGAATGACCTGTGGATCACAATAACTGCTTCTTTTTTTTTTTTTTAAGATTTTATTTATTTATTTATTTGTCAGAGAGAGAGAGAGAGAGAGTACAAGGAGACAGAGTGGAAGGCAGAGGCAGAGGGAGAAGCAGGCTCCCCGGGGAGCAAGGAGCCCGATGTGGGACTCGATCCCAGGACGCTGGGATCATGACCTGAGCCGAAGGCAGCCGCTTAACCAACTGAGCCACCCAGGCGTCCCACAATAACTGCTTCTATAATGATAACTTGGTTTTGAGTGTCATCTCATCTCTCCCCTTTCCTAGTTCATATTCTAGATAGTTTAGAGGGAGGCAGCATGGTAATAATAATATCTACCTCCAGGGTTGATGTGAGGATTAACGGAAGTAATAGCTTTGAAAATATTTTGGAATCTTGGAGCAACTGGGTAGCTCAGTCAGTTAAGCATCTGCCTTTGGCTCAGGTCATGATGGGATTGAGTCCCAGTCAGGCTTCCTTCTCAGTGGGGAACCTGCTTCTCCCTCTGCCTGCTACTCCCCTTGCTTGTGCACGCACTCTCTCGCACATAAGTAAATAAAATTAAAAAAAAAAAAAAATCATTCACCACCATCAAGTGGGATTTATTCCTGGGAAGCAAGGGTGGTTCAATATTTGCAAATCACTCAATATGATACATCACATCAATAAGAGAAAGGGTAAGAACCATGTGATCATTTGAATAGATGCATAAAAAACATTTGACAAAGTACAACACCTATTCATGATACAAACCCTCAATAAAGTAGGTTTAGAGGGAACATACCTCAACACAATAAAGGCCACATATGAAAAACCCACAGCTAACATCATACTCAATGGTGAAAGACAGAGCTTTCCCCCTAAGGTCAGGAACAAGACAAGGATGTCCACTCTCACCACTTTTTTTCACTCACTAGAAGTCCCAGCCACAGCAACTGGGCAAGAAAAAGGAATAAAAGCCATCCAAATCAGTAAGGAAGAAATAAAACTTTCACTATTTGCAGATGGCATAATACTACATTTAGAAAATCCTAAAGACTCCATCCAAAGTAACTACTAGAACTGATAAATTAATTCAGTAAGGTTGCAGGGTACAAAATCAACGTGCATAAATCCATTGCATTTCTATATACTAATAATAAAGCAACAGAGAAATTAAGAAACCAATCCCATTTACAATTACACTAAAAATAATAAAATATTTAGGAATAAACCGAACCAAAGAGGTGAAAGACCTGTACTTTAAAGATTTTTTTAAAATTTCATTTCTTTATTTGAGAGAGAGAAAGAGAGCACAGAGGGAGAGTGAGAGGGAGAAGCAGATTTCCCACTGAGCAGAGAGCCTGATGTGGGGCTTGATTCCAGGATCCTGAGATCAAGACCTGAGCCAAAGGCAGACGCTTAACTGACTAAGCCACCCAGGCACCCCAAGACCTATACTTTAAAAACTATCAAGCAGGGCACCTGGGTAGCTCAGCTGTTAGGAGTCTGCCTTTGGCTCATCCCAGGGTCCTGGGATCGAGCCGCACATCAGTCTCCCTGCTCAGCAGGAAGCCTGCTTCTCCTTCTCACAATCCCCTTGCTTGTGTTCCCTTTCTTAGTGTCTCTCTCCCTGTCAAATAAATAAATAAAAATTTTAAAAAAAACTATCAAGCAATGGGGGAACCTGGGTGGCTCAGTTGGTTAAGTATCTGACTCTTGGTTTCAGCTCAGGTCATGATCTCAGGGTCATGAGATTGAGCTCTTCATGAGACTCCACTCAGCGCAGTCTGCTTGAGATTCTCTCTCTCCCTCTGCCCCTCCTGCTCGTGTTTGTTCTCTCCCTCTCTCTGCCTCTCTAGTAAGTAAATAAATAAAATCTTTTTTTTTAAAAAGCTATCAAACATTGATGAAAGAAATTCAAGATAACACAAACAAATGGAAGGATAGTCCATGTTCATGGATTAGAAGAACAAATATTGTTAAAATGTCCATACTACCCAAAGCAATCTACAGATTTAATGCAATCCCTATCAAAATACCAACAGCATTTTTCACAGAACTTCAATAAGCAATCCTAAAATATGTATAGAACCACAAAAGACCCTGAATAGCCGAAGCAATCTTGAAAAAGAAAAACAAAGCTGGAGGTATTACAATTCCAGATTTCAAGTTATACTACAAAGCTATAGTAATCAACAGTATGGTATTAGCACAAAAATACACATAGATCCGTTGAACAGAATAGAAAGTCCAGAAATAAACCCATGATTATATGGTCGATCTTCGACATAGGAGGCAAGAATATCCAATGGGAAAAAGACAGTCTCTTCAACAAATGGTGCTGGGAAAACTGGACAGCTACATGCAAAAGAATGAAACTGGACCAATTTCTTACACCTTACACAAAAATAACTCAAGATGGATTAAGGACCTAAATATGAGACCTGAAACCATAAAAATCCCAGATGAGAGCACAGGAAGTAATTTTTCCGACAGTAGTTGGAATACCATTTTTCTAGATATGTCTCCTCAGGCAAGGTAAATAAAAACAATAATAAACTATTGGGACTATACTTCAAAACAAAAAGCTTCCACACAGCAAAGGAAACTATCAACAAAACTAAAAGCCTACTGAATAGGAGAAGATATTTGCAAATGACATCTGATAAAGGGTTAGTATCCAAAACATATAAAATACCTATATAACTCAACACCAGAAAACCAGACAATCCAATTTAAAAATGGGCAGAAAACAGGAAGACATTTATTTCTCCAAAGATATACAGATGGCTAACAGACATAGGAAATGATACTCAACGCCACTCGTCATCACAGAAATGCAAATCAGAACAATCAGATTATCATTTCACACCTGTCAGAATGGCTAAAATAAAAAACACAAGAAATGAGGCACCTGGCTAGCTCAGTCGGAAGAGCGTGTGGAGTTCTTGATCTCAGAGTTATGAGTTTGAGTCTCATATTCGGTCAGAGATTATGTGAAAGTGAAGAGTACATTTATTGTGATGAGCAGAGTAATGTACAGAATTATAGTACACCTGAAACTAATATAGCACTGTATGTGAACTACACTGGAATTAAAACAAAATTTTAAAAAAGTAAAAGTTTGATAAGAAAGGAAAAAGGAATGGTAGCTTGTTAGGGAGGTCAGTGAGAATTTTCAGAGGAGTTTGGGGGCATGTTTTAGGATGATGGAAGACTTGTGAAATTATGTTATATCTATCAGAAGTGTTGTATTTGTGGAGGACAAACTTTCCTTTACCCTCTTAGGTTCAGTTCCTGGGAGTATGTGAATTAATCCGACCCAAGGCAGATCAACAGAAGAAAAGGCGGTTTTTAATAATACTATATCCACAGGAGTAGAAAATATTAATAAGCTAAATCCTGAGAACAACAGTATTTCAGAGTCAGGAGAGACTAACGCCAGTTATGGCAAGGAAGAAAATCTGTAAACAACATACTGGAATAGGAAATGGGAGAGTCATCATGGTGATTAGCTGTGGAGAGATCACATGATTACACACTGGGGAAAAAGTGCCATTGGCAATTAGTAGGTCAGTGTTGTCTTTAGAAGCGTCGCTTCAGAAGAGAGAGGACAGAATCGTGAGAGCATGGAGATGAAGAATGTGTTATCGATTTATTGCCTCTTAACTGCACATCCACTCTTTTCGCCTGCTCTGTGAAAATGCAGCTGAAGCTTCGTCAGTAGAGGGCGCAGGACAGACGGTACAAGAGGAAAAGGGTTAGCTCCCCTTGGCAACACCTGCTACTTCCCCACAGCACGGCACCCAGGGCTTCTCCAGCACACTGCTGCTCCTGCAGGAGACAGCAGCCAGCTCCCACTCCCAAATTATAAAAGGCAGCTTTATGGAGGGCCTTTGCTGTCTGTAGGACACCTCCTTATGAATAGCTTTTCCCCAGCACCCTAGAGCACTGGTCAACAAACTTTTTCTTAAAGGACCAGAATGAATATTTTAGGTTGTGCCAGCCATTGGGTCTGACACTACACTTTTGCTCTGGTGCAAAACAGCCACACACAATAAATGAACATAGCTGTGCTCCAACAGAACTTTACTAATAGACACTGACATTTTTATTTCATGTACCCTTCACATACCAGGGAACATTCTTTTCAAATATTTAAAAATGCAAAAACCATCCTTACCTCCCAGACTATGTAGAAACATAGTCGTTTCTACCACTATGAAGGTAGGTAGGTATGAAGGTGGTAGGCCAGGCTGCCGGCTGAGTTTGAGGACTCCTGTCCTAGAGGGCAGGTTTTCAGTGAGCCCCTCCAGTGCAGCCTCACAGCAACTTCCCTGCTCTTCAGGGAGCCACCATGCCCTCTCCCACGAGGTCTGGATCTTAGCCCGGGGAGTAGGGCTTTGGAGAAAGTAGAACACTTTGGGTGCTCTTTCAGCCCTGGGGGTAATGGCTGCTCCTTACTATCTATTCCCATTCTCTTTTCATGTTCTCGTTACTTCCTATTGGCTGTATCCATTTCTATTGCTGCACAACGAATTACCACAAATTTAGCATCTGAAGACCATGAACCTTTATTATCTCAGTTCCCATGGGTCAGGAGTTTAGGCATCACATAAGAGGATCTTTTTCTCAGGTTCTCAAGACTGCAGTGATGTTGGCCGGGGCTGTGATCTCACCTGGAGCTGGGGCCCTCTTCCAAGCTCACTCCATGCTGGCAAAGTTCAGTTCTTGAGGTTGTAGGACTGAGGCCCACCCCTAAGCCTGCTGTTTCTTGATAGGTGACCCTCTCCACAACATGGCAGTTTGCTTTAAGGCTAAAGGGAGAACACATCTACAGTTTCTACTTCTTGTCTACCTTTGGGTACTTTTGTAATTTCCCTTTTAATTCAGTCAAGTTATTAGGGATCTTAATCACATCTACACCTAAAATCTCCTGGCTGTTGCCATAAAATGTAACTTAATCTTGGGAGTGGCAGTTCATCATATTCACAGGCCCCACCCACACTCTAGGGGAGGGGATTATATAGGGCATACACATCAGAGATAAGAACTCTTGGGGTCCATCCTAGAATTCTACCTACTACAGAAGGGATAAAAATCTTGCTCAATCTAGCTTTTACATTTTCTTTAATGTTGTTCTTTTCACAGTGTTTTAAACATTTTCCTATTGAAAGCTAAATACTTCAGGATACTTTAACATTATATAAAATGTGTTTGCACTACAATTACTCATTACATAAGATGTTGAATGACTGGTGCTTTAATTCAACCAAGCACATCATTCATGGTTCACAACATTCTCCATCAATTCTGCCCCAAGGCATAAGTGTTCCCCAAAGTGATTTGTTTAAAACAGAAACTTAGATTCATTCAAAATAAAATTGTTTGATTTTCCTGTTAGAACTTACATATTTTAGGTTATACATTTTATATTGAGTTCACATGATTATAAGTACTCATTCAAAACTCTATAATTTGTAGTTAGCATTCAGAGCTTTTCTCAATCTGTCACCTTATATGTATACTATGAAATTTGATTCAATCATTCAAAAGTTAGGAAATTCAGTTTTAAAATGTTTTATTTCACAGTTTGTAAAAAAAAAAGCTTATATGTACAAGACTCAAATAGAAAGGCAGCTTTCAATCACAAATGGATGAGACAGTAGTCATTCAAAGTCTACTGTGGAAGCATATTTAAGGCACACACCTCAATGTTAGGCATAAATAATTTTAACTATGCAGTCCAAGTTCTAGGTTTTATATCAGATCTGCAAAGATAAGACCCTGTGGTCAAATTTTAAGATTGGTAAAGTCTATCTGAAGCTGCTTATATACTGAGTACAGGTTTCACTATTACAAATAGAAGATGTTAACTAACAAAATAGTAGTCCTCAAAGATCTTTGTCCCATGCTTATACACCTGCAATCTGCTAATTTCCCTTCTTGTAGTTACTCTTCAAATTATAGTCATCATGCATTGAGTTCCCTATGCATCTCACCCATCTCCTTTATCTGAAATAGAAGAGAAAAAAATTTTAAATAATTGTCCAATCTTTTGTTCATTCTGAAAATAGTTATTAAAAAAAAGAGGAAAGCAAGATGATTATTCCCACATTTATGATCCTTATTTGGAAAAAGTAAAAAATGTACTACAAGGAAGCACACACTGAATGCATGACCCAAACTATTTGGAGGTAAGGTGGCCAAAGTGACAGGGGAAGTAGCAGGTGAGCTAGATCTGTAAGAATGGATAAGGGCTTTATTAAATGCATGCCATTTTTACACCCAGTAAGAATCAATGTATTTTCTATTATCAATCTTTTAATTTTATAGATGAGGAAACGGAGTTCAGAATTAGGTGACTTATCCCAGACCATGTAATTACTTACAGACAGAGCTGAGACAAGATGATGGAAACTACCACTGCTGGCAAACATTCTACTGTGTGGCATATATGGGACCAATACTTTATACAGACTGCTTTGTTTAATCCTTATGACAGGTCTAGTAATATTATCCCCAGTTTAAAGATAAGGAAACACGGAGTCTTAAAGAAATTAAATAACTTGCCTACTCAGCTAACAAGTGGTCAGACCCACATCTATATTGCTCTTAATCACTACAGTACATTGTCATTCCACCTTTCTGTTATGCTTCAGTTCAAGGAGTCTCTCCCCTAGACCTGTGGTCCCAAACCAGGTAAGCCAGGTGATCAACTATGGTATGAGAAAAAAAAAGTCACAACTTTCTAGTTCTATTGGATTGTTTTCAATATTCTTTTACATTTCTGTGTTTCTTGGTAAAATATTAGTAAAAAGCACATATACAATTACAAATAAATGCAGAAATATGTAAAAATTGGTGGGTTATACTGAAAATGTTATTGACAGAGTTCAGGAACAAGTGTGTTTCACATCCAATTCCAAGTGATACACTAACGATCTGACAGTTTGTTTCCACACTAATGTACATGACTAGTTAGCATGCAACTGATCCAGTTGGACATAAACTAAGGTCTTTTTTAATAATTATTTCACTGGCAAAGAGACAGTAAATCAGGTCAACAGTCACACGGAGTTTCTCTAACATGAATCCATGAGTATGCCTCAAAGATTCCACTAAAAGTTGACACTTCATCAAACAAAAATGCAGGCTTCCTATCCTACTACTCTTTGAGGTAAAACTCAGTATTAGCTGGTCTGCTGTGGAACTTATGCAAGAGAATGTAAGTACAGCTGGGTGGCTCAGCTAGTTAAGTGTCTGACTTAGGCTCAGGTCATGATCTCAGGGTCCTGGGCCCCTGCATCCTGTATCCCCTCAGCGGGGAGTGTGCTTGCCCCTCCCCCCACTTAATGCTTGCTCTCTCAATAAATAAAATCTTAAAAAAAAAAAAAAAGGAATGTAAGTAAGGAAGCATTGAAAGACAGTCCCTAAGACCCTAACGGCTATACTATAAAGGGGAACCAGTACAATTGAGTCCTATCGGTGTCTAGAAAGGCACAGTGATTATCAGGAGTAAGAAATTTTAAAGTGGGCTTTTTATAAACTAATCCATTTACCTCAGCCTTCTCATACTTTGCCATTCTGTTCTTTCTGGAAATAACCTGAGTGGAAGAAAAATGATTACTATTTTAGGACTGCTATCCAAAGAAAAAGTTGATCTAAATTGACACATAAATGCTTTTCATGGACACAATTCATATCTGAACAAATTTAACTTAAAAAATCTATCCACAGACATTATTTCTTAAATTAAAATTTCCCTACTAAATTAGAAGAAAAAAAGCCTACGCTTATCATGAGGTGCCCTGAGTAATGTACAGAATTGAATCATTATGTTGTACACCTGAAACTAATATAACACTAAATATTGTATTTCAAAAAAAATCAAAAAAACTTTCAAGACCTCCTTCCCCCCAAGCCAAAATCTTTTGGAACAACAACAAAAAGCCTAGCACAACCAGTGAAACAAACCAAAAAACTGCACCGAGAAAAACATGAATAATCTTTAATAAAATCTAACGGCCTGGTAAGCATTCTTCCACATATTGTTCTATCCTTTTACAAATATACACAAAAATATATGTGCATGAGTTTTGGGAAAGGGAGGGCAGTCTAAAAAAATGGGATCAGGGGCACCTGGGTGGCTCAGTGGGTTAAAGCCTCTGCCTTGGGCTCAGGTCATGGTCTCGGGGTCCTGGGATTGAGCCCCGCATCGGGCTCTCTGCTCAGCAGGGAGCCTGCTTCCCCCCCTCTCTCTGCCTGCGTCTCTGCCTGCTTGTGATCTCTCTCCTCTCTGTCAAATAAATAAATAAAATCTTTAAAAAATAAATAAATAAAAATAAAAAAGAGATAATATTATTTGTCTTTGCAGAGTCTGTATCAACATCACAGAAACTTTTCCAGATCAAAAGATATAGATTAATACTCATTCTTTTTAATAACTTTATACCATGGATATTCCACAATCTACTCATCCGTTCTCCTACAAATGTACACACAAGTCGTTTCCAGATTCATCCTTACCAGCAACAACACAATACATAACCCTGACCATGCTTCGTACAAACCTGTACTTTTGTTTCTATAAGACAATTTGATTTCTATGATTCTCTCATGTGTTTATTTCCCATCTGGATTTCTTCTGTAAATCCTCTATCCATGCCATTTGCTATTCTTTATTTAAACTCATTATATATTATGCATAACAACCTTTTTTGTTTTATGCATCATGGAGATTTTCCCCCAGCCGATCATTGACATTTTTCACTTTCCAGTATCTTTGCCACACAAAATGTTTAATTTCAATTCAGTCAAATATATATCTTTTCATTCACGGATTTCAGATTTCTCGCCTTACTTAGTTCCCTTTACCACAAGGTTGTACGAACATTTCCTAAATTAATTTTGAGACTTGTTCTAATTTTTTAACATTTTGGACTATCATCCACCTGTAATTTGGGTTTGAACATGGGTGCACTGATCCATAATGTGCCATTCACACAGGTGGGCAATATGGCCTGCCGTGGGGGGGGTGAAATAGGAACGCAACACTTTTTTTCTTCCAGATGGAGAGACAAGTATAATTCCACTGAACCGAAAATCTAAGTTCCCACATACCCTTAAATCTATTTCTGAATTCTGCTATGTTGTTAAGATTTCTAATGCTGGAGCAACCTTACATGTCTAGAATAAACCCTGTGGTTCAGGTGGTGCTTCTACTGAAGCACTGCTAAATTCCATTTGCGAATCTTTTGTTTAGAATTGCTCTCCATATTTCCCCACACTTTCAATCCTTTCCATGCTAATGTTAATTGGGGTCTGTTGTTGCATTTCGCTGAACAGTTTGGGAGCTCAGGGATTTTGCACTGACGCCAGCAGGATTTGCAGCGAGAACTGATGGACATTTGCTGCTGATGGCCACGTAACTGACCTGTGAGGGGCTCGGCTACGAGCTTTTCTCAGATTAGTATCCTTTCTTGCTTCAGAAAGTGACTGTTTTATGAAAAATGGCCAGATTCACGATAGGAATTATAAAAAATGAAGTTTTTGTTTCATTAACATGTTCCAGAACACAGATGTACCTCTCACACGCTGTCGTCTTTTCTTGAAAGAATATGCCCTTAAGGGAGAGTTGACCTGTTCTATACTCACCAGCACAACAATTCCAGCAATAACTGCTAGAGTCACAACCACAATGACAGCAATAATACCAGCTTGTAGACCCTGCATTGAAAATTCAGGTGGTTTTTCATCAACATAGTAAATTGCAGTTCGACCAGGATCCAGATCCAATTGTTCCCCATTTATTCTCAGGTCCATTTTCTTGGAATGGAACAAGGATTCATCTTTAACCTGTATTGAGAAGGAGAAAAACAATTTAAAATATTTAAGAAAACCCACCATGGGGATGCCTGGGTAGCTCAGTCGTCAAGCATCTGCCTTCAGCTCAGGTCATGATCCCAGAGTCCTGGGATGGAGCCCCACATCCGGCTCCCTGCTCAGCAGGAGCCTGCTTCTCCCTCTGGCTGTTCTGCCTGCCTCTTCCCTTGCTTGTGCTCTCTCCGACAAATAAATAAAATCTTAAAAAAAAAGAAAAGAAAACCCACCATGGCCACACAGAATTACTTGTCAATTATACCCTGAAAGAAGCGCTGCCAAGGATTTTTGTAGTTTCAGTGGAAATATTCTCATGCGCTCAAACTTTAAAAAAAGTTTATTGCAGGAAATTTTCCAACATATATGAAAGTAGAAAGAATAGTATAATGAAGTCCCATTATCCCTATCATCCCGGATTCAACAATATAAACACATGGCCAACCTTCTGCAATCCATTCGTCCTTCTATCCTTCTTCCCTCCCCCTCCCCCGGGCCAGTTTATTTTGAAGCAAATCCCAGGTTTCATCAGAAAATGGCTCACTTGGAGCACCTGGGTGGTTCAGTGGGTTAAGCCTCAGCCTTCAGCTCAGATCATGATCTCGGGGTCCTGGGATCGAGCCCTGCATCGGGCTCTCTGCTCAGCAGGGAGCCTGCTTCCCCCTCTCCCTCTGCCTGCCTCTCTGCCTACTTGTGATCTCTTTCTCTCTGTCAAATAAATAAATAAAATCTTAAAAAAAAAAAAAGAAAATGGCTCACTAGAATATATTAAAGTTTATTTTTTATAGTAATAAAGTAGAAACAAATTATTTCATTTTTTTTTTTTAAAGATTTTATTTATTTATTTGACAGAGATAGAGAGCACGAGTAGGCAGAGAGGCAGGCGGAGGGAGAGGGAGAAGCAGGCTCTCTGCCGAGCAGGGAGCCCGATGCGGGGCTTGATTCCAGGACCTTGGGATGATGACCTGAGACAAAGGGAGCCACTTAGCCGACTGAGCCACCCAGGTACCTCGAAACATTATTTTAATCACACTAGTTCCACAGCATTTCTTACATAACTTCTTGTTCACGGACACTATAATGGGGAAGCCTATACACACAAACTAAGTAACTATCAAGGATGCAATAGGTGAGAATTATGAGAGAAAATATTCTAGGTAAAAGAATTTGGAAAAAAAAAAGCATAAATATACAACAAACAGGTCAGAAAGATATGTAGAAAGATGAACGGGAAGGATGAGGACAAAGTTAACTGCAGCACAAGAACCACTTAGAGAACAGAGGTGTGGTTGATATGTAAGTGGAGAAAAAGATGATTAAAGATCTTAAATCCATTGAGGCATGACAGACAACATTACATTTCTAAACACAGAATAAAACGAAGATTATACTCACATCTTTTTCAAAATAGTAAGCCACGTCAGCTATGTCCACATCATTCTGAGTTTTCTGAGATGAATTTTGCATCAGATCAATAGTGATAAGATCATTTTCATACTGGGGGAGAAATGAAAAATACAAATTAATATCAATATAACCAAAATCATGTAAAAATATGTTTCAAAAATCAGAATATTCAGTTTTTTATTTTCTGTAATCTACATGTATCAGTGTTCCTTTCCATTAGTAGGTAATTGTAATTTATAAATCTTTGGGAGGTTTTAAAATCTATCCAAGGGAAGTAAGACAGCAATGCAAATAAAGGTAAAGATGATGCATATTTTGTTTTCAAAAGAGTATTTTCTTCCCTTGAAAAATATGAAACAAGATATTAAGGTATCTTATTTGTGGGTGCCTGGGTGGAAGCTCGGTTCTCCCTCTTTTCTGCCTGCCATTCCCCTTGCTTGTGCTCTCTGTCAAATAAATAATTAAATCTATTTTTTTTTTAATAAATGAAGTACCTTATTTGAAAAAAAAATTTTTTTTTAATTTGAGGGTGCCTGGCTGGCTCAGTCCATAGAGCATGCAACTCTTGATTTCAGGATCATGAATTCAAGCCTCACATTGGTCAAAGAGCTTACTTTTAAAAAAACAAAACAAAACAAACAAAAAATAAAATATCTTATTTGGTTAGAACTACTTTAAAAATAAAATGCTAGGGGCACCTGGGTGGCTCAGTCGGTTAAGCATCTGCCTTTGGCTCAGATCATGATCTCAGGGTCCTGGGACCGAGCCCGACATTGGGCTCCCTGCTTAATGGGGAGTCTGCTTCTCCCTCTGTGCTCACTGCACACACACTCTCTCTTTCTCAAATAAATAAATAAAATCTTAAAAAAAATAAAATGTTTAAGAAATGCAATCGAAAATGCAATATGCATTTACCATGTTCTGCTTTTAAGGAGCAAAAAAGTATATTCCCTCCTGTCCTTAAAAATGACATCAATTTTCTGCCTTGAAAAAGTTCCATCACATTATTCAAGTATTTTTCAACCAGAGATATTATATTTTCCTTAAAGGTAAAATGAGGTTTTCAAAGACTATGGAAGGAAAACAACAGGAAATTTGAATTATTAAATGTCCTGGGTTTAAACAGTTATTCAAATGCAGTTTAACCACTATCAAAACTCATACCCAAAGCATTCTATCCCACTAACTTTCTGCTAAAGCTCATTTACTAAAAATAAACATCTTACCAGAATATTTGTGATATATTTTGGATCCAGTTGATAACGAGTTGTGATTGTCTCCTTAAGTGCACTGTAAATAAAAATCTGTGTTTTAAAAAAAAGTGTACTACACAACATTAAGCAGCACTTTTTTTTTTTTTTTTTAAAGAAGCACTACTTTTTAACTAAGCAGGTAGTTCGAGCTCTAGAATTGTCATTAATCAAACTTGTTTTAAAAATGTTATGCCGGAGGGGCGCCTGGGTGGCTCAGTCGTTAAGCGTCTGCCTTCGGCTCAGGTCATGATCCCAGGGTCCTGGGATCGAGCCCCACATTGGGCTCTCTGCTCGGCGGGAAGCCTGCTTCTCCCTCTCCCACTCCCCCTGCTTGTGTGTTCCCTGTCTCGCTGTGTCTCTCTCTATCAAATAAATAAATAAAATCTTTAAAAAAAAAAAAAAATGTTATGCCGGGGTGCTTGGGTGGCTCAGTGAAGCCTCTGCCTTCAGCTCAGGTCATGATCTCAGGGTCCTGGGATCAAGCCCCACATCGGGCTCTCTGCTCAGCGGGGAGCCTGCTTCCCCCTCTCCCTCTGTCTGCTTCTCTGCCTACTTGTGATCTCTTTCTATCAAATAAATAAAATCTTAAAAAAAAAAAAATGTTTAACCTGGATTTAATTATGAGGAAACATCAGGTAAATCCAAATCTGAGGGACAGTCTATGAAATAATTTGCCTATACTCTTCAAAAATATCAACATCATGAAGGACCAAGAAAGGCCAAGACAGCGTTCCATATTAAAAGATACTAAAGCATCACAACAGCTAAATCCAATACATGATCTTAGATTCGGTTCTGGTTGAAAGGGGAAAAAAATTACCATAAAGATCAATGTTGGCAAAACTGGCACAATATAGTATAATTATTAAATTTCCTTAATTTGGTAACTGTAGAGTGGTTATATAACAGAGTGCCTTTTGGGGAGCCTGGCTGGCTCAGTTGGTAGAGCATGCAACTCTCATCTTGGGTGTCATGAGTTCAAGTCCCACGTTGGGCTTAGAGATTACAAGGAAGAGAATGAAAGAAAGAAAAGAAAAAGAGTGTCTTTTATTCCTAGGGAAAGATACACTGAAGTATTTAGTGGTAAATGGACAAGTCTACACCTTGTTCTCAAATGGTTCTGGGAAAAAATACCTACACATGTTTAGGGAGATATATAAAGTACACATACATATAAAAAGAAAAAGGGACAAAATGTTCATTGGTGACTCTTGAGTGGAGAGTACCATAGGAATCTGTACTATTCCTGCAACTCTATTTCAAAATAAGGTTAAAACATTATAGTATCTTATTTTTTCATAAACATAAAGAAACATTAAGACTTGTTTTAGGGGGCGCCTGGGTGGCTCAGTGGGTTAAAGCCTCTGCCTTCAGCTCGGGTCATGATCTCAGGGTCCTAGGATCGAGCCCCGCATCGGGCTCTCTGCTCAGCAGGGAGTCGGCTTCCCCCTCTCTCTCTGCCTGCCTCTCTGCCTACTTGTGATCTCTGTGTCAAATAAATAAAATCTTTAAAAAAAAAAAAGACCTGTTTTAGTTTCTCTAATGGCTTAGAATGAAGACCTGAGTACCACCTGTGCAAATATAATGCACCTAACAGTACGTACGTTCTCAAACTTTCTGTGTCATAAGGTGTTTCTCTAGTTTTGTGCTTTAGTTCAATGATGATCCAGCTGTAAAGTAAAAAGACAGTATTTAATGACTGTAACAACTCAGCCTTTTATAGTAGTTTCCTAATAAGCTAACAGCAAAATTCCCAAGTAGAACTACAGTACAATCAACAAAAAAGGATTCATGCAATAGGTTTGCCCTTTATTTCTTCCTTGGCCCCCACACATTGCTCATAAAGCACTCATCCAGGAGAAAACACCCTTTTGTACAGGTCAACCTCTGGCTTTGGGCCACCATACTCAAGGTCATGTAAAGCCAAGGCTTAGCTGGTCATGCTAGGCCACATTCAAGGAAAGAGAAAAAGAAGCACCGAGAGAAGCAGAGAAAAGTGACCATGAGGCTCCAGAAGACCAAAGGAGAGAGTGCCTGTCTCGGTGTGGATGACTTGCCAGCTCTAGTCACTTTTAATAAAGTCTCTTTTGCTTAAGCTAGCTTGAATGTGTTTCTGTTCCTTTTTACTGTATAAATCTGAGACAACCATACCTCGGTTTTATTATTTTAATTTTTATTTAAATTCTACTTCGTTAACACACAGTGCAATACTGGTTTCAGGAGTAACCATACTTTGTTTTAAAACACAATAAATGAGTAAATATACAAACAACTTAAATTTTTCATACGCACTTAACACTAATTCAACTTTCAAATCTGACCAGTGTTAAGGAAAAACAGAAGAGGAAAATCATGTTTAGTATGCTACCACAAGGAAAAAATTTTTAAATAAGAAAAACATATTGCTAGTGAATTCATAAAATCTCTATGGAAGGTTCTATAACAAACTGGTGACATCAGTTCTGTGGAGGTAAACTGGGTAGCTAGGGAGCTGAGATAAAATGGAAACTTTGCATTGTATACATACCCTTTCCTCTCTTTTGAATTCTAAACCACCAAATCATATTACATATTCAAAAATAAATTTACTTAAACAAATCTGAAAAGCATGAAAACAAGAATATGGGCAGCCCGACTCACTAGGTCCGCACTCTTTCGGAGCAGGAGATTTCCTCGTCATTATCCTTATCTGTTCTTCGGACCCCCGCAGTGTTCACACACCAGCATGTGGTGGTGCCATTGCACTGCTTGGCTTTAAAAAGCCCCTTCTCATCACAGTCAGGATCATAGAGCCCATCATTATTTTGGAAAGCCCCCTCAGGTCTCACTCTTCTCCCAGACTTTGAGCTGGTCATTTCCGCCTTCATCACCAAACATTTGGTTGCCACTGTAAAGAAAGCTTAATGTCACACTGAAAAGTAATTGCAGTTTTATGCTTAAGGAAAAAAAATTTAATTTGGAGCGCCTGGGTGGCTCAGTCGTTAAGCATCTGCCTTAAGGCTCTCTGGTCATGATCCCAGGGTCCTGGGATGGAATCCACATCGGGCTCCTTGCTCAGTGGGAGGCCTGCTTCTCCCTCTCCCACCCCCTCCCGCTTGTGTTCCCTGTCTTCCTGTCTCTCTGTCAAATAAATAAAATCTTTAAAAAAAAAAAAAAAAATTAATTTAACTCCAAACTCCCAGAGCCAAAGATTATCGCAGACTTCCATGTTCCCATGTTCACTTTCTAAATTTTAAGACGTTCAGCTACGAGATGATTTTGACAAAATAACATGATTCAAACTTGAGCCCAAAAACACTTCCTGACTTGAGATACATCAATTAAAGAAGGCTAAGTCAAAATGCAATTTAAAGGCAATGAGGATATTCTACTCACGTTTTGAGCAAATGACGGAATTTTGTGCACCAAGCGAAGTACACTCGCACTGACCATGCGTGTTCAAAGAGCAATTTGTGGTCAGTTTATAGTTTTCACAGACACATGCTAGATAAATTAAAAAAACAAAATCCCATTTTACAATGTGAATCCGACTATGAACTCTGGTGTCTCGGCTAAATTACACTTTAACAATAATGCCTAAGTTACAGAGTCACAAAGCCTTAAAATGTTTTATTTTTCAGCTATAATTTGTTTTATTTTTCAGCTGTAATTTGAGTGACTGATGCTATGGTGAATGATTTGTATATATTATACAAACACATAGTCTAATTTGCATGCATTCCCATTTCGATTTTTTTAAGCCAAGAATACAGCCCTCCAAACATGAGATTCAGCTTTGCCTCCATGTTGACACTCCCAGTCTCAGATCCTTCCCTCCCCAGGTACTGCTAGACAAACACTTGCCTGTTACCTACTGACTCTTTTTCCGAAAATTAACAATTCCAATTCTGAGATCTGGAATAACTCACATTTCCTCCCTCCTCTCAGCCCCTTTCCTTAAAAAGAGATGCTTGCTTTTGAGCTTAATGGTAACACAGTCAACCCTTGGACAATTTTTTGTCTTGGAAAAATTATACTTTCACATGAACTTGGGGGCACTTTTGTTTGTGGCCTTCGTAACCAAATTAAATCCTAGTACCCAACTTTGAAAGTGATATTACACAGCTTAACCTGGATAGTAAAGCCAGTTTAATAGTTGTATCTTTGGCCACCTGGGTGGCTCAGTTGGTTAAGCAACTGCCTTCTGCTGGGGTCGTGATCCCAGAGTCCTGGGATAAAGAGTCCCAACCCACATCAGGCTCCCAGCTCAGGGGGGACTCTGCTTCTCCCTCTCCCTTTGCCCCTCGGCCTGCTCCTCTCTCTCAAATAAATAAATAAAATCTTGTAAAAAAATAGTTATATCTTTGACTATCTCAAAAGTTCGTTTTAACTTCAAATTGGCAAGTCCCTCCTTCATTTTGTCTAGCTAAGAGAACGCAATCATTAACAACAAAAACCACTGTGACAAACCAAACAATTTTTATATTGCTCCTTCATATCTCAAGTTCGCTTTAGTTATTCCCTGTTTAAGTCATAATTAATATCCAGCACTAAACTCACAAAAGGGATCACAAAAGGAGATAGTGGCTGTCCTCAAGGAGTTAAAGCCTTATGCAGCACTCGACTATATCATGGCTCAAAAGCACCTTTTCATGTCCAAGGGATGTGAAATTTAAAACTGACCAATCAGGTACAGATTTTTCTGAACCTATAGCGACTATCATCACTTCAAAGCAATTTAAGATTAAGTACTTAGCCTTAGACGAGCTAGAAAAACAGGAGTTGATTAAACTGCATTATTTTGAAAGTGTAATGAATTAGGCCCATGCTCTGTTGGTGAAGGTTTCCTTTCCAGAAAGCTCTGGCCAACTGCCACTTTACTTCTGGCCACCATCTTACAAAACACCAAGAGATGGCACACAAGATGTTTATTCCACACTAAGAAAACTGTAATCAAACCACATGTCCAATACGGGGATAAGGGCGCAGCGACCTTCCACACCAGAGATTGTTCCGTCACCACTTACACTGTAGTTTCCAAGACTAAAAGAAATGGAAAACTCTGGATGTTATGTGGGAGTAAAAACACATATACACACACAAGATATAAAACTGTGTTTTGGTCTAGGGCAATGTTTACAGCAATGTCTAAAAGAAAAATATACTGGGATTAATAATGGGATTCTCTTGAAGTGTTGGGATTGTGGGTTTGTTTTCGTTTTTACTCTTTACAGATACCGGTATTTCTGGGTTCCCTAGTTCCCTACAGTAAACTTGGCGTTACCTACACGATGCTTAAAAAAGGGGAAACACCCACACTCACACGCCAGGTCGTGAAGGCCCAGGAGGACTGGCCCCCGCCGGCAGGTGCGTGGCGGCCTCGGCGGCCTCCCTGCAGCCACCTGTCCGAGCCCGAGACCTACATCCGGGACCAGCCACAGGTGCCGAGGGGAGGGGCGGGCCAGCGGTGGATCGCCGCCGGCTCCCTCCCCGGCGGCTGCTAGTTTCCGCCACTCTGGGACCCCAAGCGCGCGCCTGGGCCGGAGGAGGTGGGCGCGCCCAACGGCGCCGAAAAGTCCTCGGACGTGGCCACTCCGTTCCCCGCTTGCCTCGCGCCCCTGCTCCGGGCCATTTTCCTGGAGAGCGCTGCAAAGCGGTGACATGAGGCGACTCCCTCGCGGCCATGCGAGCGGGCGCCTTCCCGCCGCCGCCTGCGCGCAGCGGGGCCTGGGTTGCGGCAGCCTCTCGCGGTCGGTTCCAGACAGGAAAGCGCGGCCGGCCACCCCTTCACCACCATCTCCGTCTCGGATGCCGAGGGGCGTCCCCACCCGCCCCAAGCCCACAATTCTGTTCCTTACCTTTCTGAGCCACGGCCACCGCCACGGTGGCCGCTGCGAACACGAGCCCGAACGCGAGGACCTGGGGGCGCGCCATAGTGCGCGCGCGTCGTCGAGAGGGGCGCGAGGCGGGCTGGGGGGCTCGCGGGCAGGCGCGCGGAGGGAGCGGGGCGCCGGGAGCCCACTGGCCGGCCGGGGACGCGAGGCCGGGGACGCGCGGGACCGCGTCGGAAGGACGGCGGCGAGGTGCTGCCGGGCCGACGGTGCGAGCTCGCCGAGGGACTGCGCACTCTGCGGGCGCGGCGGGGCGGAGCAGACCTGTCCGACCTGGCGGCCCCGCCTCCCCAGGCTGCTCACCTCTGCCCGCAGGTCCCCGGCGAGGAGTCACCGCCTGGGGGCGGGCGAGCGGGAGCAAGCGCCCCTCCCCCACACCCGGCGCGGCCGTTGGGGCGCCACCCTCTCCCCAGGTGTTCGCGGGCGGCGCCCAGCCCCGCGCGGCCGGCAGGTGCTTCCTCCTGCGGCAGCCCTTGGGGGCTGGAAGGGCGGTGGGCTGCGACCGTGACGGTTGGCAAGGACCGTTGGCGGCCACGGAGAAAAACTGAGTCTTCCTTTTACCAGAGGAAGCACGACGTTGAAACCTTGAAGAAATGGGGCCCGAAGGAAAGAAAGGTCTGGGAAGAGGAAGATGGAAGCTAAAATGGAGGAATACAAAGGGAAGCGGGAATACCGTCTGAATCACAGTAAAAAAAAGTCGACCTTTGAGCTTCACCTGGCAGCCATACTCCTTTGAAACTAGAAAAGAGAACTCTCCCTGGCTTTCGGGGGATGACAAATTCACGTTCTTTATAATTCTCATTCTTTTACCTTTTTTATAAGCACTTTTAGCACTTGAAGATGTAAGAAAAGATGGTTCCCATAGAGCCAAATGCTGAAAACTGAGATGATTCTTCCTTTGATTAATATTGCAGAAACGATGTTGATGAATCTTTTGAAGTAGAAATGGACAGTCATTGTTTCAGTGCAAATGAATTCAAGTTACCATACGCTATTATTACAGTCTTAAAATAATTGTAATAACTTGAGGCTTTCTAAGTATTAAGTGTTTTTAATGTTATTTTGACTAGCTGTAATTGGATAACCTGTTTTAAAAGGCTTTTTTTTTTCAGTTTTAGAAATCAGAGTTCAGAAGAGGAAAGATGAAAAAGCAATTTTAAGATACAACTAAATTTCATTAATATTTACAAGTGTATATCAAGTAAATTATGAGGAATAATTATTGAGCAATAATTTAAGTTGTAGTCCTGTTGTCAGTCCCGTTACAGTGAGTATCTGTAAAACTTGAATTTTACGTGAACATTAAATAAGTTATTTAACTATTTGATGGTTAACTTTGTAAGGAATCTTATTAGTCTTCTCAACCTGTAAATCTGAGCTGCTAGACCTGGTTTTGGAACTTCACAATCTGTTCAGCAATTTCAGTGAAAAGAATAGTAGTATCAAATCAGGAACAAGTTATCAACCCGATTTTTGTTGTTTTTGCATTTTGGTTTTTCTCAGGAAGTTACACACTGCCAGCCCCCAAACCATACATACTTTTCCCAAGAATAATCTCACTGATTTTGTGGCTTTATTTGAAAAATGTTCCATTGCCAGGTCTAACTCTATGACCTAATCAAGAAGAAACTTGTCTTCTTTTAACTTGAAGGATGTTTATTAAATTGTTCATCACAATAAAGTGAATTGAGTAAATATGATTACTAAATGACAAAATACCACACTAATCTCTGACTCACTGAATCTGAGTATATGTCCAAGATGTTGTTTTTATAGCTCTTTAACACCTCTGCAGTTTGTCACTCACTGCTCAAAATTACTCTCATTTCATGCTTTGATTGTGAATCTTTTGGGGTACCAGTGCCATATTGAAGAACATATCTTAATATTTTTGTAAAATTTCATACCCAAGTGTATTCTTAAAACTATTCTCAAATTTTACAGATGTTGCTTTCAAATTTTGACAGTAGCCACTTTGCTATATAATTCTTGACTAAGAAAGATAAGATAGCCCCACTTTGGGTTCCCTGCTCAGTAGAGAGCCTGCTTCTCGCTCTCCCTTGGCTCTCTCTCAAATAAATAAAATCTTTAGGGGCACCTCAGTGGCATAGTTGGATAAATGTCTGCCTTTGGCTTAGGTCCTGGGATTGAGCCCCAAGTCTGGCTCTCTGTTGAGCAGGGAGCCCAGTTCTCTCTCCCCCTCTGCCTGCCACTCCTCTTGCTTGTGCTGTCTGTCAAATGAATAAATAAAATATATTTTTTTAAAATCTTAAAAAGAAAATGACAAGATTAAAAATTAGACTTTTCTGACCAAACTCCTGCAGGGCATCAAATAAGAAATTAAAAAACCAATATCAAAGCCAAAGAATGGATGGAAGTGAAAAGAAACTAGCTAATAAAAATATAATTGGTAGTACAGGGGTGCCTGGGTGGCTCAGTTGGTTAAGCATCTTTTCTTTTTTTTTAAGATTTTATTTATTTGACAGAACAAGCAGGGGAAACAGCAGGCAAAGGCAGAGGGAGAGGGGAAAGCAGGCTCCCGCTGAGTAGGGAGCCGGATGTGGGACTCAATCCCAGGACCCTGGCATCATGACCTGAGCCAAAGGCAGACACCTAACTGATGGAGCCACCCAGGTGCCCCATCCTCCGACTCTTGATATCAGCCCACATCTTAATTTCAGGGTCGTGGGGGTCACACCTGTTGAGCTCACTTAAAAAAAGAAAAAAGAAAAATGGGATGCCTGGGTGGCTCTGTGGGTCAAGCATCTGCCTTCGGCTCAGGTCATGATCTCAGGGTCCTGGGATTGAACCCCGCATCGGGTTCCCTGCTCAGAGGAGAGCCTGCTTCTCTTCTCTCTCTCTCTCTCTCCCTCTGCTGCTCCCCCTTGCTTGTGCCCTCTCTGACAAAAAATCTTTACAAAAAATTATATATATATCTCGGTAGTACAAAATATTGATTGAATAGGGATTTTGGTTTTGACTTTTTCTTGACTATGTAAGGGATATTTTTTCTTTTAAGTAGACTCCATGCCAGCATGGAGCCCAGCACTCGGCTTAAACTCACAACCCTGAGATCAAGAGCTAAGCTGAGGGGCGGCTGGGTGGTTCAGTGGGTTAAAGCCTCTGCCTTCGGCTCAGGTCATGATTTCAGGGTCCTGGGATGATCTATCCCTGCATCAGGCTCTCTGCTCAGCGGGGAGCCTGCTTCCCCCTCTCACTCTGCCTGCCTCTCTGCCTACTTGTGATCTCTCTCCTCTCTGTCAAATATAATAAATAAAATATTTAAAAAAAAAAAAGAGCTAAGCTGAGATCAAGAGTCTGACATTTAACCAACTGAGCCACCCAGGCACCCCAGAGATACTTCTAAAGTAAAACATAATCAGCATTGAAGAATCATGTTGCTTAAAAAACAATTAGAAAATTTAACAAAAATTACCTAGTTACTGACCTACTACTTTTCTTTAAGAAAATTACCTAGTTAATATCCTACAGTAGTTTCCTCACATAGGTTTTAGAATGCGTGTGTGTGCATGTACGTATGCATGTGTGTGTGTGTGTGTATATATAATGTGAATTTAATGAAACCTTAAATGGGACAAATATTATCCTTGCAGATGGCTAAAGGAAAGTGTAACGTGTAATCATTTCTATAAAGGATTGCTAGTTCTTAAAATTTTTGTTATTTTGGGGAATGTGGGTGGCTCAGTTAAGTGTCAGACTCTTGAATTCAACTCAGGTCAAGATCTTAGGGTTGTTAGAAGGAGCCCGGTGTCTGGCTTGCATTGGGTATGGAGCATGCTTAAGATGCGCGC
>CM052885.1:64136301-64146708 GCA_028534135.1 Potos flavus
TTCACCCCTCCGATTTCCTCCAAATTCATCCCTCCCCTCCCTCTCACAATGTCCTCCATGTTTTTCCTTACGCTCCACACGTAAGTGAGACCATATGATAATTGACTTTCTCTGCTTGACTTATTTCACTCAACATAATCTCTTCCAGTCCAGTCCATGTTAAAATAAAAGTTGGGTATTCGTCCTTTCCTGACAGTCATTTTAATGGGCAGGAAACTTTGCATTTAGGGAAAGAGAGAGGAGGAGGGGAGGGAGGGAGGGAGAGAGAAAGAGTCCAGCTGGGTTTACCTGGGATGGGGGTGGGGTCTACTATGGTATAATTTTGCTCAAGTCCATCCCAATGAAGAAATTAATTTTTTCCCTCACAACAGCAATGGAATAATTTGAGATGGCTTTAAGGTTCCCCAGAACAGGAAACAGAAGAAAACAAGGCCTTAATGAAGAATATGAAGGGAGTAGTAGTGACAAGGTGGAGAGTTCAAATTCTTTTGAGTTTTTAAAGGGCTCTCAAACTGCCATTCTGAAATACAGTGCTTCCCTCTGCTGGCCGCACTGCGGTATAGCGCATCAAAACCAAGGATGACTGCTAAGTCTTTCCCCACATTTGGGAAAGACTGAGGAAAGACAGCCTAAGGCAAGGCAGGAGGCAAATCAACCACCGAACGATTGTCCAGCCACCAGGACCCCTCAGAAAATACCCCCGAGTGTCTTTGGCTTTGAATTTAAGCAGATATATCTAACTTCTCTGGCCTGTGCTTAGTGAATTAGGTAGAACAGGCATAAATGTTCAAAGAACAATGGCTCCAAGCACCACCCACCTGACTGCGGAGGCCCTGGGCCCCTCCCGGAGCCCCTCTCGGAGACTCTGCCCCGCTCTGGGGGCGGGGGCGCACGGTCTGGGGATCTGAGCACCCTGGAGAGTCCCCCATGCTCTTCTCCTGACTCCAGGGCCCTCAACACCTACTGGCCCAAAAGCCCTTTGATGGAACTTTCCTTTGGCTACATTGCTGACCCTGGCACAGCTGATTCCCGGCTCAGCCACAGTTGCCAGGCCCACAGGTGCCAGTTTCTGTGCAGAGGACAAGGGCCCAGCAGAGATGTGGGAGTTATTCATATACACTCGTATGACCAAGTAAGTTAGATACTCTCAGTTGCCTGGTAACGTGTTTGGGTATTAAAACAAGCTACTATGTTTAGGGGCCTTTCTTTACTCTTGTAAAACCAGATCTCTGCAAATGGATCCATAATCAAAATAGAAAACTCTACTACTGGTATTTCCTCTCTATTCCCTTATAGGTTTAACTCAAAATCTGCTTTCATTTCCTTTGGAGGCTTTTGAAATCTTCCATAATGAAGTGAGGGTGCATATTCACCCAGGCCCTGGGGTGAGAAATGGAGCCTCAAAGAGGAGGTATTCTCCACACAACTCCCCAGTAATCACTGGTATTAAGTATTAGGGTTAAACTGCTCCTTGGAGAGAAAAAAGAAAGTGTTTATGGGTTTATAGACTTTTCTCAAAGGCACACAGGGAAACATGAAACATGGGTCTGATTTCAGAGGCTGGAACCCTATCCTGTTTTTAAAAGCAATCACCAGGCAAGTTATTATATTTGACACAAACAAACCAGGCCCCCAAGACCCTGAGGTGCTTTTTGCATCTGGAAGAAGCTGATGAGGCAGCAGTGATCCCAATCTGGGGATGGTCAGGTGATACTCCTCAGGCCTTGGCAGATGTCTTTATCACTGTAGTGGGGAGCTTCACGCCTCCCCTAATGCCAGTCTGAGGACACATCCCAGCTCTGACAGGAGCTACTGGGAGCAACAGACTTTGCAGAGGACCGAAACCATAAGACATGTGTGTTGAAAGTTGTCACCCAGGGGCGCCTGGGTGGCTCAGTGGGTTAAAGCCTCTGCCTTTGGCTCAGGTCATGATCTCGGGGTCCTAGGATTGAGCCCTGCATCGGGCTCTTTGCTCAGTGGGGAGCCTGCTTTCCCCCTCTCTCTCTGCCTGCCTCTCTGCCTACTTGTGATCTCTCTCCTCTCTGTCAAATAAGTAAATAAAATCTAAAAAAAAAAAAAAAAAAAGAAAGAAAGTCGTCGCCCAGATGGTTCCACAGGTTGCAACCAGTGTGGTCACACAGGCCCCACACTCAGCTCCCATGCTCAGAGGGTTCTGTACTCGGGATTAATGCTCTGTGGCCACTGTCTTGCTACTTTGACCTTTAATCAATTGAAGAATTATTAAGCAAGATGATTTTAAGAATAATTTTACCAGTGGTGCCTGGGTGGCTTAGTCAGATAAGCATCTGCCTTCAGCTCAGGTCATGATCCTGGCGGGGGGTGGGTACCCTGCCCTGCGGGGAGCCTGCTTCTCCCTCTCCTGCTCCCCCTGCTAGTGCGCGCATGCGTGCGCTCTCTCTCTCTGATAAATAAATGAATAGAATCTTAAAAAAAAGATAAGACAAGACAAGACAAGACAGAGGCCTTGATATAGAATTTTTCTTCCTGGGAGAAAATACCTGCACAATTGGAACCTCTGTTGATTTGTCTCCCCAAATCTCAAGCGGCAGTAATTTCAGAGACTAACTCACAGGGAACATGTCTAATAGTTGATCAGAATGTCCCACAGCGCATACCATGCCCATGCCGCTTCCTCCCTTCCTACCCAGCTGGTTTCCACTGTCCCTTGAAGCCCTGAGCACCCTGAGCTTTCTCTTCTGAACTCTCACAGCATGGACTGGACTCTATCTTTTCTAGGTGTGCTAATATTTTAGCATTTGCTGTGTGGGCTTTAGAAGCTCCTTGCTTCTTTGAGGTCAAGGTCTGTGTTGTTCCTCTGCCTTGAATTGCTCTGAAGGTCAACCCCAGGCCTGGATACCAAGTACTTTGACTCTACTGCAGCCACTCAGCCTTCGACACTGTTGCTCTGTCATTCTGGACCTGTCCCCACCACAGGGCCTTTGCACTTGCCCCCCCCCCCCCCCGAAAGCCTTTCCCCAGCTCTCCACAGGGCTCAATCCCTCCTCTCTTTTAGGCCTTTGCTCAAATGTCACTTCATCAATGAACCTCTCTCTGACCACCCTGTTGAACATTCCAAACTTTCTCTTATTCCCTTTGGTCCTCATTCCCATTCCCCAACTTTATTTTCTCCCAAACTACTTTCACCATCAGGCATACTAAATATTACACTTATTTGTTTATTGTTTACCTTTCTTCTCTAGAAAGGACATTCTAAAGGATGGTGATTTTGCCTGTTCGCTGACACATCCTTACTATCTAGACCGATTACAGGCCCATAGTAGATGTTCTAACAAAACATGTGGAATTAAACAAAGAACATGTTCAACAGGTTCTTATTTATTCTAGTTGAAGTCCCACTGCATGGTTTGTGGTTCTTGGAGGATACGGGCCCTGTCAAGGTCAGAGACAATAAGGGAGTAATATGGGGGATAAGGAATTCTTTGTCTCTGAAAATTAGTTTGCTACTTATTTGCGTTCCTGGATAGTCATAGAGACTCGCAGTCAGTGTACCCAGTGCCCATGTGTGCTCCAGGCCCTGTTGGCGCAGCCATTTAGGGCCTGTGCTGGGAGGCCAGAGTCACATGTCCTCTCCCTGTGTGAGTCACAGGAGCGGGCTCCGTTCCAGAGCCTAGCCAGGGAGCAGGGAAACAGAATGAGAAAATGTGGACAAACGGCAAGAGGGTGGAGCCAGGTAAATGCAGACCTTTTGCTTGTCTGTTCCCTCGCTCAGTAACTGATGTGCCACTGGAGTGAAGAAGGAGGCCTGCAGCAAGGAGGCCTGTTCTGCTGTGGGGCAAGTTGGAGATCCTTCTGTTCTATGAGCCACTTGACAACCAGAGCACGGTGTCCCACAGGAGCCATGAGGGAAGGAGCTATAGGCTTCCAATGGGGTTGGGCTGCCTGGGGGCCTTTGGGTGGGCTCAGCTTTAAGGGTAGCATTTGGCTGGAGGAGAATTCAGGAAGAATAATCCAGGTGGGGAGAGAGGCAGGCTCAAAGTCTACCTGCAGGAAACCTCCAGGAGCTGTGACTTTTGGGAGTGGGTAGGCGAACTAAGGTGGAGAGGGACAGTGGCACCAGGTGGGGGGACATGGGCCACCACCAGCTGGGGGAGTTGAGGTAATGAGAGAGGACTCGGGGGGGGGGGGTTTCTGAGGAGGAGTGGACATAAAGGTGTGAGCTCTTCCAAGGGCAGCACGTAGCAGCCGCTGAATCAAACAGGACCATGTAAGGGTTCCTGGACCCCAGAGATGGACTTCAAGAGTGCACGAACCCTCTAAATTTGTAGGCACGATTTTTTGTCAGCAGTTTTCAAAGCTCAAAAATGACTGTGTGATGGGCATTATTGGTGGTCTACCCAGGCTTCGTGTCCACCCCTTCCTCACATAGCCCACATCCAGCAGGGGAAGGGACCCCAGGCCCAGCTCCTGGGGTCCCTGGTCAGCACAGCCAGCCAGCACCGTAACTGCTTTCACGGGGGCCCCTGTGCCCCGAGCTGTCCACTTAGGGTGACTCTTAAAATTCTTCCTTCTCATGTTGAGCTGGACATGTTTCCTCTCTTCCTGGGGACATTTGTGGCCCACCTGAGCCATCTGGCCACCAGGCTGGGGATGTGGGCAGAGCAGGGAGAGAGGGTAGAGCCTAGGGAACCACAGATAAAGGGAGCCAGACCTGGATTAAAGCAACTCTGAAAGGCAAAACTCTCTGCATGCTTTTTGGGGCACTTAGGGACAAAGTCCAGGTGGAGAATCTAACAAGAAACCCTGAGATGTCCATTATCCAAAGCATGGAAACACCGTTGCTTGCAAACTTCCAGCTGTCAATTATGCAGATAGCACAAGCTATAAGCAAAAGCAAAAGCATGTTACCTCTGTGGGCTCCAAGGCGGCATCAGCAGCTGACTCTCTAGAGTGTGGAGCTGGGGACTAGCTGGTGTTCTCAGCTTGTTCTGAAAGTCCGGGACCAAGCATCTCGTCTACTTATGCTCAAAGGCGGCTGGGCTGGCCCCAACCCAGGGCCGGCTGTGCGTTCTGTCTCACTGGACAGAGCGCTGTGGCAGGTGCGTGCCCAGCTCCCCACACGTGTGCAATCACAGGGGAGCCACACGCCTCGAGGTCTTAGCGAATGACTGAGAGCACGCACGTCTGCCACGAGCGGAAGGGATCGTGAGCCTGCGTCCTGAGAAGGGGAAACTGAAGTAGAAAAGGACTCCCTTCAAACAAACAAACCAAAACACCTGGCCTCCGCCAACCAGGTGCTCCTCCCTGGTCTTCAGCTTCCAAGTTCCCTTTCTGGCTTAGCTGTGGCAAAAGATGGCTGAAACCCTGAAAGTGAGTCTTCCTTTGCAAGTCAATGGGCAGAGTCTTAGAAAGGAAGGAAAAACGAAAGTATAGTTAAAACCCTTCTTTCTGCTTATTGGGAACAGTCCTGTATGTTTCCCTTCCCAGAACTTTCCAGGAGAAGCCAGTGGCTTCTTGGCCCTTAACATATCTGGAAAGGCTGTGGAGATGGAGACAGAGAGGCAGAGGGCACAGTGGTCTAAGGCTCAGCACAGGCAGCTGTGACCTGGGAGCTGAGGCTGGGAAGAAAAATCATTATATAATCATAGCTTACATTCACTGAGTGCCCATGTGTCCCACACGCTGTTTTATGTACCTTACTTTTTTTTTTTTTTAAGATTTCTTATTTACTCATTTGAGAAAGAGAGAGACTGAGAGCGAGAAAGAGAGCACAATTGGGGGGGGGTGGGCAAAGGGAGAGTGGGAAGCAGGCTCCCCGCAGAGCAGGGGAGCCTGATGTGGGACTTGATCCCAGGATCCTGAGATCGTGACCTGAGCTGAAGGCAGATGCTTAACCGACTGAGCCACCCAGGCGCCCCTTATGTGCCTTACTTTGAATCTTCACTATAGATACTGAAACTCAAGCATAAGCAATGTGTCGCTGATCACGCATAGCTAGATAGTGCATGACTGGTGTTGCAGCCCTAATGGTCAGTTTCCAGAATCTTCTCTTTGAATGTCAGGATGAGAAGGCCACCACCAAGGACACAGGTTGTGGCCAGGAGTCCAGGAAGTGGGGCAGCAGGAGCAGTACCTGTGGTTTGCAGAGGGCTTTCTGGTTCCCTTATTTGGGTGGATTTGGGGTTTCACAGAGCAGTAAGTTTCCCCCAAATCGAATAGTTACCTTTTTATTTTGTCAAGTGAAAGCATTAAAAAAATGTTCTAACATCATTTCATAAGGTAAATTCAATTTCTTTTTTTGTAAGATTTATTTATTTATTTGAGACAGGGAGAGAGGAGAGAGAGAGAGTGTGCGAGAGTGAGCGTGAGGGAAGGGACAGAGGGAGAGAGAAACCCAAGCAGACTCCACACTGAGCACGCGGGGCTTGATCTCATGACCTCGAGATCACGACCTGAGCTGAAATCAAGAGTCCAATGCTTAACCAACTTAACCCCTAAGCCCCAGAATAAACGCTATTTCAATGCAAAGAAGGACACAGTCTGAGAATAAAGGCTAGTCCTTCCAGCTGAATGAATCTACTTTTGTGAACACCTCCCTCCATTGTCCACATTTTCCTCAGCTCTCTGTGGGCTGGTGAAAATGTTCTCATGGGTGGCACCTGTCCCAGGAGCCTCATCTGGGGACCACTGCAGTGCTTCATTTGATCCTCGGAAGCCCCCTACAAGGGAAGAAGAGAAAGTCTCGTTCCCCACTTCATCAATGAAGAAATCAAAGCCCAGAGAAGTAAAAAAATTTAAGGACACACAGCTTAAAAAAAATGGCAGGGCCAAGTTACAAACCCAGGGGTTTAGACTCCAGATGCCACGCTCTTTCCTTGTGTGTCTCAAGCTACCCTCCAGATGAGCTGACAGGCCCCTAGGCTGACTCCTGTGTGTGGACCTGAGTGTTCAGAAAGAGAGGGAGCACGTGTAAGTGTTGTTTCCATCAGCAGGGCTCAGAATGTACTAGTGCAGAGCTGAGAGCCAGTCTCTGGATTCAGGACAAGATGAGAAGCCCCTGAGGGGTAAGGAAGGAGCATATTTTCCTCTTTCATCCCTGGCCCCTCCTAGCACAGGGCTGGGCACCCAGGGTGGGCCAGAAATCCTTGCAGCTTAGGCATTGGGAGTATGATTTTGAAGGCCAGTTGTTACTTAGGATTTTCTGTGGAAAGAAGGGAGAAAGGGAAAGCATCCCCGACACAATTGACAGGATGCTATAGAGAAAAGGGAAAAAAGGCTGGAGTCCAGAAAAGACTGGATGGAGGCACTCCCGGGCAGTGAGGGGAAGAGGGAGGCAGCAAGAGGGGCCTGTCCCAGTGGGCGGGTGGCAGGGAGGCAAAAGCCCGAAGGTGGCATTTACACTTCTGATTATCACCCCCCTGCCTACTGCTCTAGCCTTACTGTCCCTACCCTTGATTTCTGTGCACCCTGATGCCCCATGAGATCCCACTTCAGGACCTCTGAGCTGCTCCTAGAAATGTTCTTTTTAAAAACCAGCACTTATTAACGGCTGTTCATCCTTTGGTGACTTCCCTGAGTACTGTCTACCCATCGGAGGGACAGACAGCCCAGAGCCACATCAGCACACCTCCAAAAACTAATGAATATTTAAATGTATTCTAAGCACACCCAGCCTCGGGGCAGCACCTTAACTAAGAGAGGTGCTCCTGAGGCCCATGGGAACAGTGAAGAGCACACCTTATCTGGTTCTGGATGAAGTCAGCACCCTGAACCTGTCCTTCATAACCTTATTATGGTCTGCAATTATGCATGCAGGTGATTGTTTGGCCAATGTCCTTAGTCTGATAAATAGTCGGCTACCTGGGGGCCGGGCTTCGTGTTTGCTGGCCATGGTTCCCGCAGCCTGGTGTGGAACCAGGGGCCTGGGTGGTGCCCAGTGTTTGATGAATGGCATCCCTCCTTGTGCTGCTGGGGAACCCCTGGCTGTGCAGCTGGCATTTTGCTTTCAACTGACACTATTCTTGGGGGTGGAGTAGGAGGGGTTGGAGTTCACGGCCATCTCTAGAAAACTGTTCCCAGGATACTCCATGGTGTTTTCTTTCTAGCCCAAGGCTCAGAACCCACTGGGTTTGAGGTCCTTCAGTACTAGCACAGTGGAGCCTGTCCCCTGCTGACCAGAGTGGGGTTTGGGCTCTTCTGAGAGGCACATGCTGGCTGGGTCTGAGGGGTTGTCAGCTCTGATTGCAGAGGACAAAGGACTTTGAACCTGTGGGATGTGGGGTGGAGCAGGAGCAGGGCCGGGGCACCAGGAACACCTGTCATTCCCGGTTCGGCCATTAAGGGGCACTGTTGCGCTACAGGGCAGAGCCAGGCTGGTGGCAGCCCTGGAGCAACCAGGACAAGTAGTGACACACTAGCTACGGTCACTGAGCGCCAATCGTGGGCTAGGCACTTTGAATACTCTAATTCCATAATCGCGCAAGAGAGGGATGATGAAATCTATTTTACAGACGACGTAGAGATGATCAGAGATTAAAGGACATTTTCAAGGTCTTACGGCTGTTAAGAGTGGAGCCACACTTCAAACTCGAGTCTGCCAAAATCAGCAGTTAGCACCTCCCCCTGGGCACTCCCTCGGCCACGGTGCCAGATCCTGCCACGCTTGTCCTCCTAGCAGCCACTACCAGGGCTGTTGCCCACAGCACAAACTTCTGTTACTCAGGTTTGCTCATTTTGATTATCCAAATTAATATAGAGGCCACTGACTTGGGTCTAAAATTTAAAACTGGGTTATTAAAATGGTTTATTCGAGTCCAGAGACCATTCTTCTGTGTGCGGGGAGGAGGAGAGGGCGAACAGATTTGCCCTTCCAGAGCCCTCTCTCCTGGTCTCATCCTGCAGTCCATCCTGCTCCCCGTCACACAGCTGCCACCGCGCTTCCCTCCAGATGTGATCACGTCGATACCGCCCTTGAGAGGCTCTTGCAGCTCCCAGAAAGTCCCACCCCTTAGCCAGCACCCGAGGCCCTTCATGAGGGGGAAACTGCCATGTCGCCTCACCGCCCACGCCTACAACAAACGGCTCCCAAACCCGCACTCTCCGCCCCAGCGTCGCCGCACATCACAACCGGCCCCTCAGATCTGCGATCTCTCTCCGCGGAGCAGGATCCTGAAGCTTCCCACCAGGTGGTGTAAGGAGGGGTAACTCCCGTGAGGCTGCTGCTACAGGGCTGACCCACAGGGGGAGCCCAGGAATGTTCCTGGTCGTCCCTTCCTCAGCCCGTGGAAATGTACAAGGACAGTACAACCACAAAAGCAGATGTATGTGGTTAACGCTCCATACAGTGCAATCTTCGTGTAAACATTTCCAGAATAGGCAAATGTCCTCAGGCTGACACCAAGTAAGGCCTTTCCTGCACTAATTTTTTTTTTTTTCTGGTGCCCATGGTGAGCTCCAAGGTGACTCAAACGCCATCTGGAGGCTAACCTCCTTGAGGACAGGGACAGGTTTGTGAACCCCTGGGTAACCTCCTAAGCCTGACACAGCACTGAGTCTTCAGCAATGTCCTTTCTAAGAATATTAGTCAATTAATTCCTGACTGGATGCGTGAGCAGCTGTAGGAATGGGCAGGTCATTTCAGGGTAGCATCATCTGAAACAGAAACAGCATTGTTTTCAGAGCCTGTTGAAGCCCAGAAGAAATACGGTACTTTCTTCTTCCTGTTGCAGGAGATGGCTATTTAAAACCACAGGGCATTAGACCCAGAAGGCCATGAGGTGACAAGTGAGCAACTTGATCTGAGCACTGTGGGCTGGTGGGGCTGACGTGCTGTGATGTGGAAATCAGCAGGACTCACCCCCTGGTTTGGGCAGTCACGCCCTGGCCCACTCTCTTCTCTTATTTCTCAGTTAAGTCTTATTCTGAGGTCCAAAGTGACAAAGCCTATGGGGTGTTTCTCCAGCTTCCAGAAAGTCCAAAACAGACGGGCTGGGATCATGGGACTCAGCCTCTTCCAGGAAGGGCCACCCCAGAGCAGATGAGAAATCAGAATCTTGTTCTCAGCGCAGGCTCTCCTGACTCCAGCCCGGTCTCCGTCTCTCACCAGCAGGGTTCCAGCTTCCCCGCATCCAACGTCACAGGGAACCTACCTACTCTGGATTGGCACGTTGGGTAAATCTTCGGTCACCATGCATTTGCCTATCCCTGTTACACAACTAAGGCAGCTTTGGTGTCAGTTGGTCTGCCTGCATACGTTCTCACAGTCTCGTGTCATCAAATGCCCTTCGAACCTTGTAAACATGTTATATACAACTTACGCTTGCCTTCTCAGTAACTGTCTGTTATAGGACATTTAAACTATCTGGATGGTCTTGGGCGCCTGGGTGGTTCAATCAGTTAAGTGTCTGACTTTTTTTTTTTTTTTTTTTT
>CM052885.1:64146808-64376471 GCA_028534135.1 Potos flavus
GCTCCTGTATCAGCAGCCCTACCGGCGAGAGTTCTGTCCATGCCGTGTAGTAGCCCCAAGGGCCAGATGTAAATGTGTTGCTGTGGCAGCTGGCAAAGATGAAGCAACTGCGGAAGCTAGCACAGGTGGGCAGGGGCGGCCAACCAGGCAGAGAATTCCAGAGTGGGAGGCTTCTGAAGGATTGAGATCTGGGGGCTGGAAAGAGCTCCTCAGCTCCCAGATATCATCTCTGCTGCCTGAAGGTCCCTTAAAAGAGAATAAAGTCTTATAGTCCAAGTTGAGAGGAGTGGGTACAAAGCCCAGCTCTGCTCCTTATTGGCTGTACACTTACCCTATCTGAGACTGTTTAATCATTTATTAGAGATTTAAATAGTATCTATCGTATATGTTTGTGTGGATTAAATTTAAAAATGTGCATGATGGGCTGAGCACTGTGCCTAGCTTGTACTGTTCAATAATCGGTTGTTATTGTAAACATGCAGATGGGGGGGTTATGGTGTTTTTTATGTTTCCTTTTTGCTTTTCTGGGTTTTCAGAAAATTAACACTCACTGCTTTTGTAGTAAAAAATATTTTTGATAATAAAAGTGTTAATACCCACATTTGCTTTTGATCTCTTACAAAAATGACTTATTGATGGACCAGAGAAAGACATCTAGATTTTTCTTTTATCATCATCATCATCATCATCATCATCATCATTTTAAGTAGGTTCCATGCCAAGCATGGAGCCCATCACAGGGCTTGAATTTACAACCCTGAGACCAAGACCTGAGCTGAGATCAAGAGTCCAATGCTTAACTGACTGAGCCACCCAGGCACCCTTGGATTCTTTTTTTTTTGTTTTTTTAAGATTTTATTTATTTATTTGACAGAGTGAGATCACAAGTAAGCAGAGAGGCAGGCAGAGAGAGAGGGGGAAGGAGGCTCCCTGCCGAGCAGAGAGCCCGATGCGGGGCTCGATCCCAGGACCCTGAGATCATGATCTGAGGTGAAGGCAGAGGCTTTAACCCACTGAGCCACCCAGGCGCCCCACCCCTGGATTCTTTAAGGAACTGTCTTTTCCTCTTAGGGAGAGCTAGTTTTTCAAATGTTTTAACCACTGTCCCCAGCACAAGACCAGACACCCCCACTCCCCCTCCATAGCTTTGAGCAGGCTCTGACCTGCATACTCTGAGCTTCAAAAACAGGACTGGTTGGTTGGGAAAGGTTGTGAAAGCTGGAGAGGGAGGAAAGCCTTGGGGAGAGAGGCTTCACAGTCACGGTCCATTGCGTGACAGAAAGAAGTGAGCTTTCTGTTGGTCATGACTCAGCTCTGTTGCTTCAAAATGCACAGAGATTTCCCACTTTCTTTCCAAACAAGGGCTAAGAAGTTAAGAAGTCCTGCTTCAGAGTCTGAGGTTATAAGAAGAGTAGACAACAGAGACACAGAAGAGGTCGTGCTTGGAAGGGCACAGGTGTTCACACGGACCTGGGAGCCACAGCTGCCCAAGAGGAGAGCCAATGTCATTTGAGTGGCACTTCTTCATCTCGGTGGCTTCAAGAGGCTGCTGTTTGTTCCCTTTAGCAAGGCTTGGGATGCCAGGCTCAAGGAAGCTGCAGCACTCTCTCTGTATTGAAGTCTGGGACAGCAGCTCACTTGAGAAAGTCAGTGGGAAACCAGTGGCCCGAGGCTTTCAGGAAAGAATAGGGGTGTTGAAGAATAATGAGGAGCTTCAATGGTGGGCAGGGCAGGAGACCCTGGCTTGCTAGGCTCAAGGGCAGGCGGCTGCATCCTCTTGTGCCTTCGATGCCAAAGTGGCATTCATACATGTGTCCCCGGGACTCACTACCATTTGTCCCAGCAGGATACCTGTCAAGTGTGCAGAAAGCCAGGGCACCCTGCTCTCTTTCACGCAGCTTGGCCTCCCTGCTGCCTGCCCCTCCAAGACTGAGCATTTGCTAAGATCCATGCATTTCAGGAAACAAGCCCTCTGGGGGCTGCTCAAGATACAGCAATGCTTCACAACAACGACAACAACGACAACAGCAACACAAGTGTTAATACCAGACATATAGGAAAAGAAAGATATGATTCAAATTTGTACTAGGACTTAAATAAATGAAAGCAGCACTTTTCAGAAAGGAAATGGTGGAATCTGCATTTATTGAACACCTACTATATGCCTGATACTCTGTGCATATTTTTGAGTAATTATCACAGCAACCCTCTCCGCTAAGTGCTATTATATCAGCTAAGTATCATTATCCCCACTTTATAGACAAAGAAGCTGAGGCTCAAATGGGTTTTGTAACTGGCCCAAGTACACATAATTAGTTGGGAATTGAATCCAGATCTGTCTGACTGCAAAGTTTGTAGTCTTTCCAATAACTTTTTTGTAGAAATTTATTTTAGAGAGAGATATCGAGTGGGGGAAGGGGAAGAAGGACAGGATCTTTCAAGCAGACTCCCCATTCAGTGTGGAGCTCGATATGGGGCTCAATCCCATGACCCTGAGATCATGACTCAAGCTGAAACCAAGAACTGGACACCCAACTGACTGAGCCACCCAGGTGCCCCTTCAATAAATTTTCAAGTTAACTGAAAGGGTAGAACGGGAGTGGGATGAGGGTGAGGTGATTGAGGAAGGTAAGCAGAGAACTGGGGATGCTGGACATGTAAAAACGTTAAGCAGGCAGGGGCGCCTGGGTGGCTCAGTTGGTTAAGCATTGGACTCTTGGTTTCAGCTCAGGTCATGATCTCAGAGTCATGAGATAGAGCCCCACATTGGACTCCCCACTCAGTGGGGGGTCTGCTTGAAATTCTCTGTCTCCCTTTACCCCTGCCCCTCTGCATGCACTCTTTCTCTCTCTCTCAAATAAATAAATAAATCTTAAAAAAAAAAAAAGTTAAGTGGGCACAGAGAAGGGGAGAAAAAAGCAGAGTGGTCATGGAAATATCTCAAAGTTGCCCAATTTCACAAATGTTTGGATGGAAGATTAACATCTATAGCTTCAGTGATTCAGTTTAGTCTTCATTAATTTTTTTTTTTTTTTTTTTAGTTTTACAGCTTCTTTTTGCAGAGTGTGACTGTGGGCATGTAAGCATGTATTGCTAGGTTTGCAAACCACCTCTCAGCCCCACTGGATGGCTGAGAGCATGCACACTGAGCGGTCTGCTGCTTGTCTGTCCCAGCCCTATATGGGGACCATTTGAGGCTGCAGAAGATTCTGCAGCAGCTCTCAGAGCTGCCTCTGTCCCCCATTCTTTCCCACTTGCAGACCTTTCATTTCATCTCACATGAAGGTACAGGTCCAGGGTTCTCTTGGCCAGTTAAATTTTCTTTAAGGTGTGTTTCGTTCAGGCCAGGTGTAATTTTCAGGTTGTTCATTGCATAAGAACAGGCAGCTGAGGAACTATTAAAATCCAGAATTCACTTGGATTTGTACGAAGTCATGGTAGGAACCAGTGGCATCTGCAGTCACTTCACAAATTTATGAATTTCCCTGAAACTCAGAACTGACCCATCTGATTACAGATACTGAATGGAGCAAGTGACTGGGCCAGGGTCATATGCGCTCCAAGAGAGGACTAAAGTCTAGGCCTTCTGATTCCCAGACCTGTGACATTGCTCCTGAACCACTTATTAATATCCTGCCCCATCCTCCATCTAAAGACACAGAGAGGAGATAGTTCAAGATGGCGGAGGAGTAAGAGACCTTAGTTTTGTCTGGTCCCAGGAATTCAGCTAGATAGCTATTTATTAAATCATTCTGAACACATGCAAACTCAACCAGAGATCTAAGAAAAGAATAGCTGCAACTTTACAAATAGAAAAGCGACTACTTTCTGCAAGAATGGCAAGAAGGAAAAACTTACCTCAAAAAAGAGAACCAGAGCACTGACTGCCAGGGACCTAATCAGTATGGATATAAGTAAGATGTCGGAACCAGATTTCAGAACGATTATAAAGATACTAGCGGGGCTTGAAAAAAGCATAGAAGACACTAGAGAACCCCTTTCTGGAGAAATATAAGAACTATAAAATCTAATCAAATTGAAATAAAAAAATCGATTAATGAGATGCAATAAAAAATGGAGGCTCTAACTGCTAGGATAAATGAGGCAGAAGAAAGAATTAGTGATATAGAAGACAAAATGATGGGGAATAAAGAAGCTGAGGAAAAGAGAGATAAATAAGGCGCAGATACAGGGTATCACATTGGACAAAAAAGCAAGACCCATCGATTTGCTGTCTGCAAGAGACCCATTTTAGACCAAAGACACCTCCAGATTGAAAGTGAGGGGATGGAAAACCATTTATCATTCTAATGGACATCAAAAGAAAGCTGGGTAGCAATCCTTATATAAGACAAATTAGATCTTAAACCGAAGACTGTAATAAAAGTTGAGGAAGGACACTATATCATAATTAAAGGGTCTATCCAACAAGAAGATCTAACAATTGTAAATATTTATGCCCCTAACATAGGAGCAGCCAATTATATAAACCAATTAATAACAAAATTAAAGAAAGCACATCAATAATAATACAATCATAGTTTAACACCTGACTCACTGCAGTGGACAGATCATCTAAGCAGAAGATCAACAAGGAGACAAGGGCTTTGAATGGCATACTGGACCAGATGGACTTCGCAGATATATTCAGATCATTCCATCCTAAAACAACAGAATACACTTTTGTCTCGAGAGCACATGGAACATTCTCAAGAATAGATCACATACCAGGTCACATATCAGGTCTCAGCCAGTACCAAAAGATTGGGATCATTCCCTGCATATTTTCAGACCACTGTGCTTTGCAACTTGAACTCAATCATACGAGGAAATTTAGAAAGAACTCAAATACATGGAGGCTAAAGAGCATCTTGCTAAAGAATGAATGGGTCAAACAGGAAATTAAAGAAGAATTTAAAAAATTCATGGAAACAAATGAAAATGAAAACACAACTATTCAAAATCTTTGGGATGCAGCAAAGGTGGTCCTAAGAGGGAAGTATATAGCAATACAAGCCTTTCTCAAGAAACAGGAAAGGTCTCAAATACACAACCTAACCTTACACCTAAAGGAGTTGGAGAAAGAATAGCAAATAAAACCTAAACCCAACAGGAGAAGAGAATTAATCAGATTAGAGCAGAAATCAATGAAAGAGAAACCAAAAGAACAGTAAAACCGATAAACGAAACTAAGAGCTAGCTCTTTGAAAGAATTAATAAGATTGATAAACCCCTGGCCAGACTTATCAAAAAAAAAAGAAAGGACCCAAATTAACAAAATCATAAATGAAAGAGGAGAGATCATAACCAACACCAAAGAAATACAAATGACTATAAGAACATATTATGAGCAACTATATGCCAACAAATTAGGCAATCTAGAAGAAATGGATGCATTCCTATAGACGTATAAACTACCCAAACTGAAACAGGACAAAATAGAAAACCTGAACAGAGCCATAACCAGCAAGGAAATTGAAGCAGTAATCAAAAATTTCCCAACAAACAGGAGTCCAATAAATCCAAGAAGAATTACCTATTCTTCTGAAGCTGTTTCAAAAAATAGAAATGGAAGGAAAACTTCCAAACTATTTCTATGAGGCCAGCATTACCTTGATCCCAAACCAAAGACCCCACCAAAAAGGAGAATTATAGACCAGTATCCCTGATGAACATGGATGCAAAAAATCTCACCAAGATAATAGCCAATAGGATCCAACAGTCCATTAAAAGGATTATTCACCACGAGCAAGTGGGATTTATTCCTGGGCTGCAAGGGTGGTTCGACATCCACAAATCAATCAACGTGTTACATTACATTAATAAAGGAAAGGACAAGAACCATATGATCCTCTCGATAGATGCAGAAAAACCATTTGACAAAGTACAGCATCTTTCCTTGATTAAAACTCTTCACGGTGTAGGGATAGAGGGAACATATGTCAATATCATAAAAGCCATATATGAAAAGCACACAATGAATATCATTCTCAATGGGGAAAAACTGAGAGCCTTTCTCCTAAGGCCAGGACCACGGTGGGGATGTCCACTATCACCACCATTGTTCAACATAGTACTAGAAGTTCTAGCCTCAGCAATCAGACAACAAAAAGAAATAAAAGGCATCTGAACTGACAAAGAAGAAGTCAAACTCTCACTCTTCGCAGATGACATGATAGTCTATGTGGAAAACCCAAAAGACTCCACCCCAAAGTTGCTAGAACTCATCCAAGAATTCAACAAAGTGGCAGGATATAAAATCAATGCACAGCAATCAGTTTTTCTATAAACCAACAATGAGACAGAAGAAAGAGAAATTAAGGAGTTGATCACCAAAACCATAAGATACCCAGGAATAAACCTAACCAAAGAGGCAAAGGATCTGTACTCAGAAAACTATAGAATGGTAAAGAAAGAATTTTTTTTTAAAGATTTTATTTATTTATTTGACAGAGAGAGAGAGAGAGAGTGAGAGAGGGAACACAAGCAGGGGGAGTGGGAGAGGGAGAAGCATGCCCCCTGCCGAGCAGGGAGCCAATGCGGGGCTTGATCTCAGGACCCCAGGATCATGACCTGAGCTGAAGGCAGACACCTAATGACTGAGCCACCAGGCACCCACTCATGAAAGAAATTGAGGAAGACACAAAGAAATGAAAAAACGTTCCATGCTTATGGATTGGAAGAACAAATATTGTTAAAATGTCTATGCTGCCTAGAGCAATGTATACATTCAGTGCAATCCCTATCAAAATACTATCAGCTTTTTCCACAGAGCTGGAACAAATAATCCTAAAATTTGTATGGAACCAGAAAAGACCCCGAATAGCCAAAGGAATGTTGAAAAAGAAAACCAAAGCTGGTGGCATCACAATCCTGGTCTGTAAGCTCTATTACAAAGCTGTAATCACCAAGATAGTATGGTACTGGCACAAACACAGACACGTAGATCAATGGAACAGAAGAGAGAACCCAGAAATGGACCCTCAATTCTATGGTCAACTAATTTTTGACAAAGCAGGAAAGAATATCCAGTGGAAAAAGGACAGTCTCTTCAACAAATGGTGTTGGGAAAACTGGTCAGCCACATGCAAAAGAATGAAACAACCATTTCCTCACACCACACACAAAAATAGACTCAAAATGGATGAAAGACCTAAATATGAGACAGGAAGCCATCAAAATGCTAGAGGGGAACACAGGCAGCAACCTCTGAACTGTGGCTTTGTGCTACACACGTCTCCAAAGGCAAGGGAAACAAAGGCAAAAATGAACTGTTGGGATAAAAACTTTTCACAGCAAAGGAAACAGTGGACAAACCAAAAGACAACCAACAGAATGGGAGAAGATATTTGCAAAGTCTTATCAGATAAAGGGCTAGTATCCAAAATCTACAAAGAACTTATCAAAGTCAATACCCAAAGAACAAATAATCCAGTCAAGAAATGGGCAGAAGACATGAACAGCCATTTCTCCAAAGATGACATAGAATGGCCAACAGACACATGAAAAAATGCTCCCTATCACTCAGCATCAGGGAAATACAAATCAAAACCACAATGGGATACCACTTCACACCAGTCAGTATAACTAAAATTAACAACTCAGGAAATGACAAATGTTGGTGAGGATGCAGAGAAAGGGGAATCCTCTTACACTGTTGGTAGGAATGCAAGTTTGTACAGCCACTCTGGAAAACAGTATGGAGGTTCCTCAAAATGTTGAAAATAGAGCTATGCTATAATCCAGCAATTGCGCTACTAGGGATTTACCCCAAAGATACAAATGTAGTGATCTAAAGGGGCATATGCACCCCAATGTTTATAGCAGCAATGTCCACAATAGGCAAACTATGGAAAGAGCCCAGATGTCCACTGACAGATGAATGTATAAAGAAGATGTAGTATATATATGTGTGTGTGTGTATACATATCTATCTATATCTATATATAGATATCTATATATATAATAGAATACTACTCAGCCACCAAAAAATGAAATCTTGCCATTTGCAATGACATGGATGGAACTAGAGGGTATTATGCTAAGCGAAATAAGTCAATCAGAGAAAGAAAATTATCATATGATCTCACTCATGAGGAATGTAGGAAACAGAGGTTCATAGGGGAAGAGAGTTAAAAATAAAACAAGATGAAATCAGAGAGGGAGACAAACCATAAGAGACTCTTCATCATAGGAAACAAACTGAGGGTTGCTGGAGGGGAAGGGGGTAGGGGGATGGAGTAACCGCCTGATGAACATTAAGGAGGGCATGTGATGTAATGAGCACTGGATATTATATAAGACTGAGGTGGCTCAAGCGTTTAAGCGTCTGCCTATGTCTCAGGTCATGATCCCAGGGATCAAGCCCCACCTCAGGCTCTGAGCTCAGTGTGGAATCTGCTGGAGATTCTCTCTCCCTCTCTCTCTACCCCCTCCTACTCGTGCTCTCCCCAAACCCCCAAATAAATAAATAAATAAATAAGCTCCTTAGATGATTCTATCATGCAGCCGGGACTGAGCACCACACACTAGCTCTGAGGTCCTGAAAGAGAGAGACCTGGGCTTCTTCATCTCTCTTCCCTAACACAGCAGCACTCTGCACATAAAAAGGCTGCACACACCTGTGCCGGGCTAATAACACTGAGTGATGGACATCTACATGAGGAACGATGGCAGCCACTAAAGCCTGCTGGGCTGAACGGTATGTAGTGAAATGGAAGCAGAACGACTCTTACTCCGCAAAAATAAAATAAATATACACACAAGGAAAGAGGACTGGAAGTTTATACATCAAAGGGTTATTGTGAGTTACCTCTTGAGCAGCAAAGTTATGGGGGGAGGGTTTTTGGAGCAGACTGCCTGTGAGAATTCATGTAATTCCCATGTCATTCTACATCTCTGGGCCTCAGTTTCCTCATCTGTAAATCAGGGGGAATAATGGGGCAAACTTACATCATAGTTGTCAAAGGAAAGCTAGGAAGCTTTAAAAAACAAAAGAAGAAATTTATTTGCAAAGAGTGCAAGAGAATCAGATTTCAGGAACGGCTCTCCAAGTATGAAAGCTGAACAATAACATTTAAGTAAGCAAGCAAACACACACGTGCACACACACACACAAACACACAAAACTACCAAGGCTACCGGAGTGGGTTGAATGGCAATCCCCAAAAGATAGGTCCATGTCCTCACACTAGACCCTGTGAATGTGACCTTATTTGGAAAAAGGGTCTTTGCAGATATAATTATTTAAGCATCTCAAGGTGAGATCATCCTGGATTATCCTGGTGGGCCCTAAATCCAATGACAAGTGTCCTTGTGACAGACAGGAAAGAAGAAGACAAGGCAGGCAGAGAAGGCAGGCCGTGTGAGGACACAGGCAGAGACTGGAGGGATGCAGCCACAAGCCAGGGATGCCTGGAACCACCTGAAGCCAGCAGAGGCAAGGACGGATTCTCTCCTAGTGCCTTCGGAGGCAGTGTGGCCCTGCTGATGCCTTGATATTGGACACCACAGAGGTTAATTATGATAGAAGAGCCATGAGTGCCTGAACCAGTTTCTCTGGATCGGAATATAAGAAACCTCAGTTGAAGTGCCCTGCTTCATTCCACCTCCCTTGTAGTCCTGTGACTCTGTTTCATCTCTCTGGGTGGGAGATGGATCCTGGCATCTGCCATTTCTCCTCTTTTTAATGAGAAAATTTTGTTTTTAGAGAAAGATTCAGGAGTGTGGCTGGGAGGTGGACAAGCCCAGCCTGGAGCAAAAGTGAGCAAGGTCTAGTAAGTCCTAGCGGAAAAGGAGAGGGAAAAAAGGGACCATGTCAAAGGATATCAAGGAGTAAGCTGTGAGCAGGGGAGGACAGGGGCCCGTGGGGATTTGTGTGTCCTGTGGCCAATCCCACAGGAGCAAGGCTGAACTAGGTAAAGTCCATTGGAATCTGATGTGACCAGAGTGTGCATGAGCAAGAGGCTGGGAACACAGTTGCAGGAAGCCTGGAGCCTGGCATGGGTGTAGAGCAGCCTTGGGGTGTTCCTTGTGGTCAAACATCTGGACGTTTTCTGGAAGTTCGTTTGTTTGTTCGTTCATTCATTCATTCATCCAGTAAGCATTTCACTCATTGAGTCCCAAAATATTGATTGAGCAACTACTATATCCCAGCCCAGGCGCTGAAGCTATAGCAGGGAACAAAACAGACAAAAATCCCTGCCCTTAAGGAGCTTGTTTTCTAGTGGGGAAGACAGATGACAAACAAATAAATGACTGAAAATTCAGTGGGTTACACAGTGATGAGTGCTAAGGAGAAAAACAAAGTGGGGAAGGAGGATAGGAAGTGAAGAGGGAGCTGTGATCTTAGCCCCACGGAAGGCCTCATGGAGAAGTGACATTTGAGTAAGCACCCGAGGGAAGGCGGTGAGGTAGGGAATCTTGCAGATGTCTGGGGAAACATCTGTTGAGCCCCTGAAGAAGCGCAGTCTCCACGGGCAGGAGCAGGGATGGCATGAGCCTCCTGAAAATCCAACCGCATGAGGACCCAGCACTTAGGTGGGGCTTTTATTCTGCAAAGGGAAATGCAAAGCGTGCCCCTCATGCATTTCTAAATGAAAACCGAGGATGGTAATAAACTGTTTTCAGTAAATCCAAAACATAGAGTTTCAAAATCATCATCTTATTGCATCTTCTTTCTAAAAAATTATCTATATAAATTATAGAGCAGAGTGCAGAACAAGACCTTAGCAACCATCTGGTATTCCTGTTTTCCAAACTTGCTGGAAGCTAAGAATCCAGTGGATCTCATGGTTTAAAGATACAGACACCAGCCTCTCCTGCCATCCAGGCAAGGGGCCTGGAGTTCTGTAGGGTTAACCAGAGCACCTGGCGATGCTGTGACAGGCAAGCTCGGGAGACAGAGACAGCTCAGTCTTGTGTTTCACAGTGAGGAAATCAAGGCCCGGAGAGAGGGGATGTCTTGCTTAAGGTAGAACTGATCTAACAGGCAGAGCCAGAAATAATAATCAGATTTCCCAACTCCTCCAGGTCAAAGTTTTGCACAGCGCAAAGATTGCTTATGATGTTTAAACCCGGGTTGTAACAAGACACAATTCAAAAACAAACACCCAGGCAGACACTTGTTGGGGGAAGCAGATATACCTGGGATGAATAAGTGGCTCGAACCCATCACCAAACTCGGCATGGAGCATTCTCGCAGCCAGATCTGCGGGGGAAATGGGCTGGAGGATTCCATTCACAGGGTGCAAGAAAACGATACCTAATAATTTCATTTGATAAGAAAAGATTTTCCCATTAACTAACACATTTTAAAACCCTTCAAACCTCCAGCCTCCTCTAATGGCAATTGCAGGAGAAAAGGGAAAGAGAGGAGGGAGAAAATGGCAAATGGAGAGGTCTACCCTCCCTCAGTGAGAAATATTTCTTCCATGTAATGGACCTTAGGTGGGCCGTCTGGAGTTCAAACCCAGAACTTGATGGGCCAGAAATAACTGCGTTTGAAGGGACCCCAGGACAGACTTCTTGTAAACAGGTCTTTCTCTGATGCTGCCCGGTGTTCTTCACGGGAATGGGCCGTGGGCCCTGAAGAGAAGATGTGACCTTTGTGGCTCCAGCTGAAAGAGGAAGAATCAAGTGATGGCCCCTGCAGGAGCTGGTGGGATGCCTGCCTGAGGCCCCTTGCAGTTGTGACACAGGACTCACAGCCCTGCTGGGCTAGGCAGCAGTTTGCTGGGGTTCGTGTGTGTGCATGAGGGTGTGTCCAGGACGTGTGACAAGCACCCTGCCAGACACATGGGAACTCACACACCACACGGCTCCTTGTTGTGTGGCTGTGTAACCACATGTGTGATTGCAGCCGCTCGGGCAAACTGGGCTCTTGGGGAAAGAAGTTTCTCTTTCCAAGCCTGCTCTACAGGCCTGCAAGGAGACACACAATTGCCTTTGTCGTTTGTTCTTCCTGTTGGGGACAAAAGCCCTTTCAGTTGCTGTGGAATGTACAGAAAGTTCTGTGCCGCAGGGCTGCTGGCCCTGGACTGGAACTCTGCAAAGAGTGGGGAGGAGCTGGCTGCTTCTACCTGCAGCTCCCCTGCCCTGCCCCGCAGCCAGCCTGCCAGGTAGCCTGTGTGACTGCAAAGTGCCGAGAGGGTCCCCCAGTGCGTGCCCCCACAGTGGCCTGCAACAACCCATTCTCACGGTGGCCCTGACCTTCTGATGACCTGTAGCAGGCGGGCATGGTGCCAGACGTGGGATTTTGCTCCCTCATTCCACCCCTCCCAGCTCTCGACGTTGCAGTGGTGTTACCTTCACTTTGAAGCTAAAGGGACTGGTCTTTAGACGGGGAGGTCAGGGGAGGACAGAGCTGAAATAGAGGAGCCAGGTCACTACAAGGAGGGGAAAAAACATAAAAGTGGGACAACTAGGGCTCAACTCATGGTGCTTACACTTTTATCTAGTGTTTAAACAGAACAACAACAAAAAATGCAACCCATGCTTTCGTGGGGGCGGGGGGGGGAGGATGAAGCAGCCACCACGAAACCTAATAGTGGCACAAGTGGCCTTTTTTTCATTGCTATTTACATCCCTGGGTGTTTCCACTGTTGCAGAGCTGGGAGACTCACCACAGGGAAATGCTGTGAGGCTGGGTTATTTCAGGAGGGCAGTTTTCCCAGGATGCTATTGTCTGCATTTTTCTAACCAGGGTTGGGCAATTCATAGGGTGCTGAAGCCAATGGGTGTTGGACTTTGCTCTGGTTTCAAAATGTAAACGAGCAAGTGCCAGCTGGAAGTACCCAGGAACTGGTCTGAGCAATCAGCCCTGGGGGATCCCCAAAAATAGGCTCCCAGAGAGGGCTGGGAAACACATCTGTGGGTTTGAGGGCAATGGGCATTAGGTCTGTCCGAACCTGAGTCCCTGGGGTGGATCGCACAATCTCATAATCTTCCAAGCAAGGGAGGAAGAAAGGAAAGAGGGGAGAGGAGGGGAGAAGGGTGTGGGGGAGCACACCAGCTTTTATATGCGATCTTGTTTAAACAAGACTCTTATCAGGGAGTAATCCTAAACTTTGGTCTTTCTTATTACCTCAGCTCTTTGGGGAATGAGTATGTGACTTTGGGTTCCAGGAGGGGGATTAAATTGCCTCTTAGTGATAAGAACCACAACAAGCAGATAAGGTTGACAGAAATGGGGGGAGGAATTCACTCGTGTCCCATGGGGATGTTCTTTGCTCCCCAGTGTCTGGATCCGTATCTTCTACTGTACGTGGTGTGCAGCAAGACCGAGAACAAAGCTGACATCAAGTTACAGAGCAGCATTTGATGGCACAGCCATAGGTGCTGGGGCCAGGGGTGGTAGGGAGGAATGAGACGCACTATGGGTGTGCAAGGAATGTCCAGTCCCGTGGTGGCTATGCGGGTGCAGGGCATTAGTTTTTAAATCCCTATTACATTTGTGTAATATTGTGTGCCTGACATACTGTTAGATGCTTTGGGAAAAACCCCAAGTAGCTGACATATACTTAAATGTGTCTTTGCTGTCTACAGAGGTCACGGTACTGTATTGGAAAAGGAACAACCGTAGCAGACAGGCAGTAGAGCATGCGTGAGATGGGAAGTGATTAGGCTCTGGCATTCAAACTGTCTGGGTTTGAAGCCACACCTGGCTGTGTGACTGGGTAAGTTACCTCTCTTCGCCTCTGTTTTCTCCCCTATAAAATGGAAATAATTTCCCAGGGTTGTTGTGAGCATTAAAAGTAAGGTGCTCAGCACAGTGCCTGGAACATAGTAAGTGCTTGATAGACATTAACCATTATGTATTATTGTCTGAGACTCTGAGGCTTTTTTTTTTTTTTTAATTTTACCTATTTATTTGACAGAGAGAGAGCACAAGCAGGCAGAGTGGCAGGCAGAGAGGGAGAAGCAGGCTCCCCGCTGAGCAGAGAGCCCAACAGGGGACTCAATTCCAGGACCCCGGGATCATAACCTGAGCTGAAGGCAGATGAGCCACCGAGGCACTCCAGGGAGAGCTTTAAGAAGGAAGTAGGATGTGGTCCTCTGCCTTCCAGGAAGGCAATCAGGGATCACACATTGAATGATGTTGAACATAGGTTCACCAGATCTGCAGAGACTGTCATCAGTTTCGGCTTCTTGCCATCCAGTATGCTGGAGGGCAGGGCTGTCCCGTGTGCAAAAAAAGACCCTTTCTCCATTTGTCCCACTCCTGGAGCATTCAGGACTGGCCCAGGATGGGGCTATAGTTGGGGAGGCTGCTGTAGGTCACCGAATGGAGTTAAAATGGGTCCGGAATCGCTCTGCCCAATATGGCAGCTACTGGTCACTTGTGACTATAGAGCACTTGAAATGTGGCTGACTCCAAATTGAGATGTGCTATAAGGGTGAAATACATAGTGGATATCAAAGACTTAGCACAAAAAAGATTGTAAAATATCTCAATAATATTTTTAATATCTTGGACTAAGAATGTTTTCAAAATTATTTCACTTGTTCCTTTTTACTTTTTTATGTAGCTACTAGAAAAATTACAATACACACGCAGCTCACATTATATTTCTATTGGACAGTCTAGAGGGAAAGGGACTGGGTGATTTATGATGTTGTTAATTACTAGGGCTGCAACTGTACATCCCATATTAGCCCGAGTAGGGTGCCTGACTTCTAAAAAGGCCAGGCTTAGGGCACCTGAATGGCTCAGTTGGTTAAGCGTCTGCTTTCAGCTCGGGTCATGGTCTCAGGGTCCTGGGATGGCGTCCCAAGTCGGGCTCCGTGCTCAGCAGGGAGGCTGCTTCTCCCTCTCCGTCTGTGCACGTGTGCTCTCTCTCTCTCAAATAAATACATAAAATCTTAAGAAAAAAAAGCCAGGCTTGGATTTGAACCAAATCAGCATTATGCTTAGGATAAGACGTTCAGGGAGGGAACGGTGTATCGTTTGTGGTCAATTCTCCAGATTTCTCCAAAAGCTGGCTTCAAAATTCTGACTTCCTCCTGAGGCAGGAAGATTGCAGGACACAGCATTGTGGGGGCCACTTTGAGGGGAAAGTCTTCACTCATGAGAGTAAAGGGAGAAGCTTCTATGACACAGGGGGTGCTAGGTCATGGTTTCCTGGACCTCCTGTGGGCGGCATCTTGGGTGGGCCTGCCTGTAAGCATTGCCAGTGCTGGAGGGGTAGCAGCTGGTAGAGAGTCTGGGATCAACAGGCCTCTGAAAAACACTGTATGTGAAGGAAATGCATCGAGCTGTTTCAAAGCTTATCTCTGGGTTTTGTAATCAGGGATGATTTTTTTTTTCTTCCTGCGCTTTTTAGGAGTTTTCTAACTTTCTACAGTGAATAGATAAGCAAAAGAAACTTCTTTTTCTTAAGAGTGAGAAGGGAACTGTTGTAGGTTCTCCGTGGCTACTAGGAGGAAGCTGGTCAGGAAGGGGACACAGACAACACGGCTGCAATTCCCCAGGCTTGATGTAAAGCAATCCTGAGGGAGAGAGGTTCTTTTTGTGAAGGTTGGAGAGGCTCCATCAGCAGCCCACGTAGGCAGGCCTGACTGCTGCATTCTGATGTCATGTTCAAGTTAAGGGGATTCAAGAGAATTACAGAACTGCATTCAACTTCTCAGTGTCCAAGTTACCATCTGTGTGTCCTTGGCAGGTCATCTGCCATTTCCAAGCCTCAGATTCCTCACCCTGTACTGTTAACACCTTAAAGGATAGTAAATACTAGATAAATGCTAGCTATCACTGTAATGGAATTCAGCTTCTTGAATATTCCTTCTAACAGTAACAGAATGACATTTTTAAAGTTTCCTAGGCTCCAAGATGGGTATTTCACCAGGCTTTCCTTCCAGATAACACTGGAAGGGAACAGGTTGCAGAAAGACCTGCAGGGAGACAGGAAGCTCTGCTCTGTGGGTCACCCAGCTGCGCACATCTCTGTTCCAATGTCTGACATTCCGTTCCCCGTGTCAGAGGGCCTAAGGAAAGTTTGTGGTTCTGGAATCTCTAATTAGGAAAAGCCAGAATAATGGTAAATATTTTCATAAGGTTCTTTTATCAACAACCTGCCAGTCACAGAGGGCAAGAAAACAATACATCAGCCTCTAAACATCTCAGCTGGTGTTAATCAGGGGCTCAAGTTGGCTTGATGCCAGGTCTAATTGGACAGCATTTCACTGTCCAACTCTGGGACAATCACAGTTGTCATTTTATTGCTAATGGGCTCAATGTTCAGAAGGGAATAGGGCATTTTCCCACCATTCTTGATGCTAATTTTTTTTTTTTTCACTTTCTTTATGGTGCTAAAATACACAAAACTGACCATCTTCACTATTTTTAAAAAAACATTTTATCTATTTATTTGTCAGAGAGAGAGAGCACACGCAGGGGAAGCAGGGGGACTGGCAGGCAGAGGGAGAAGCAGGCTCCCCGCCAAGCAAGGAGCCCAATGCAGGACTCGAACCCAGGACTCTGGGATCATGACCCAAGCCGAAGGCAAACACCCAACCAACTGAGACACCCAGGCGTCCCCATCTTCACCATTTTTAAGTATACAGTTCAGTGGTATTAAATTCATTCTACTTTGTCTCTATGATTTTGATGACTCCAAGTACCTCATGTAAGTGGAATCATATAGTATTTGTCTTTTTGTGACTAGCTTATTTCATTTACCATAATGTCCTCAAGGTTCATCCATGTTGTAGCATGTTGTAGAATTTCCTTCCTTTTTAAAGCTGAATAATATTCCATTGTATATATATACCATAATTTGCTTATCTATTCACTGGTCGATGGACACCTGGGTTTCTTCCACATTTTAGTTATTGTGAATAAGGCTGCTTTGAGCATGGGTATAGAAGTATCTTTTTGAGACCCTGCTTTCAATTTTTGGGTACATACCCAGCAGTGGAATTTCTGGGTCATATGGTAGTTCTAGTTTTAATTTTTGGAGGAACCTCCATACTGTTTGCCATAATGGCTGTACCATATTACATTCTTTTTTTTTTTTTTTTTTTAAGATTTTATTTATTTATTTGACAGAGAGAGACACAGCGATAGAGGGAACACAAGCAGGGGGAGTGTGAGAGGGAGAAGCAGGTTTCCTGCCGAGCAGGGAGCCTGATGCGGGGCTTGATCCCAGGACCCTGAGATCATGACCTGAGCCGAAGGGAGACACTTAATGACTGAGCCACCCAGGCGCCCCTCATTTTACATTCTTACCACAAGTGCACAAGGGTTCCGATTTCTCCACATCCTCACCAACACTTGCTGTTTTCTGTTTTGTTGATAGTAGCCATCCTAATGAGTTTGATGTTAATACTAAACTGTTTGAGAACTTCCCATGTGTTTTTGTTTAGTATCTTTGTTTAGGTGTTTCATCTCCACTCAGATGGCAGGCTCTTGTTAATCTTAATTCTTGGCTTGACGCATTTTTCCCTGCTTTTTCTCCTCTAGTGTCATTCTCTAGGCATGTTGCAGTAGGGGCTGGCGAATAAGGACACCACCCACAACAGGACCAGGGAGTTCCAGAGGAAGATGGATTCTCTATGGGCTGTATAGGTCACTGCCACAGGGCCATGAGCACGGGAGCCTTGATGGTGTAGGGAAGAATGAAGCCAGTTCACAACAGACCTGTCGACCCTGAGAAAAATCACATACAGATCGCATACACTATCACCATGCCTTAACCCAGTAGTTCCCAGCTCACTGAACAATTTTGACCCCCAGGGGAGAGTTGGCAATGTCCAAAGACATTTTTTTGGGTCACAACTGCATAGAGAGGACAACTGGTGGTAAGGGTATTACTGGCATCTAGTGGGTGGAAACCAGGGATGCTGCTAACCATCCCTAACTAGAAGAGAGTTCCATCTTCTCACCTCTACCCCCCACACAGAAAGAATGATCTGGTTCAAAATGTCAATAGTGCCGAGGTTGAGGAACCCTGAGTTAAGCTGATTCTGCAGTCAAAACCCTCCATTATACATGCCCCAAAGCCACATTTGATCTGCATGGCCCAGAGATTTTACAGATTTCCAGCTCTTTTGATTAAATCAGCAGCTACTAATTCTTCATATAAAAAGTCTGTGATGACCTACATGAATAAATAATAATGTAACACTGCCAAACTGCATGTCCAGCAGCAGGACAGCAGAGACCAAGGCTGACACTCTTCATTTCCCCCGTGTCAGAACAAGAGCTTTACCAGTCTGGAGGAGTGTGGAGGAGTGGTCCAGCCCAACCTTTATGACCCTATGACATTCTACTCCCTTTGATTATACTGCACAGTTTGAGCGGACAGATCTGTGTGTGTGTGTGTGTGTGTGTGTGTGTGTGTGGTTGCACAGTTGGAGAGAAAGAACTTTAAAAAGGAAAAGAATGAGCCATGGTGTCAGGAGTGAGTGTGAATTGTAGTTCTATTATGTCCTAGCTATGAAACTTTAGATAATCTCTTTACTTTGCTGAGCCTTAGTTCAGTTTTTCATCTGTAAAGTGGGAGGATAGCACCTATCTGACTATGGTTCTAGTGAGGATTACCTCACACAAATTGGCTGGCACAGTGCGGTAAATTGGTAAACTTACAATAAATGTTATTTTTCTCTGTGTCATTTTCCTTCCTTTCTCAGCCAACAATGATATGATAATAATAACGCTAGTAATAACAGCAACAATACCAATATTATAAAACTTTGTATTTTGTAAGAATCTTCACATTTACTTGAGTTTCATCAGTCCCTTTAAAGTTGCTGAAGTAAAGTAAATCCCATTTCTCAGATGAAGGGAAAATTCCAAGGGCAGAGCTGCAGCGAAGTAATAGAAATAATACAGTTACAATTGCATAGAGGTCCTGTCTGCAAATCTCGAAATGGGTTGTTTTCCTGCGACCAGCTTTCCTTTTCTATACTTTTTCCCTTTTTCATTTTTTCTATCCTTTTCATTTAAAAAAAAATCTTTTTAAAGATTTTATTTATTTGAGAGAGAGAGAGAGAGAGAGAGTGTGTGTGTGTGTGTGTGTGTGTGTGTGTGTAAGAGAGCAGGGAGTGGGGGAAAGGCAGGGAGAGGGGGAGAGAGAGAATCCCAAGCAGACTGAGCTGAGCCCAGAGCCCAGTGCAGGGGTTGATTGCAGGACCATGAGATTATGACCTGAGCTGAAATCAAGTCAGATACTTACCTGACTGAGCCACCAGGCACCCTCTTTTCTGTTCTTTTTCTTTCTTCCCTTCCTCCCTCCCTCCCTCCCTTCCTTCCTTCCTTCTTTCCTTCCATTTACAGGTGGGTGGGAAGGAGCATTATGTTCCTATATATTCTTTCCTTAGGCAATCTCAATCGCACACTGGTCTATATCATCTATATGTAGATGACTAATACAAAGATTTTTAGAACTCTCCTCTGAGTTTTAAGCGGGTACATCCAGCTAGCTGCCTATTCACCATCAACTCTTGGAGTTCTCAAATGTACCCCAAGTTCAACACATGCAAATCTAATCCTGTAGTTCTCCTGCTTCAAACCCTTCAATACTTCCCACTGTCCTAAAGAAAAGGATGAAACTAACATAGCCTAACATATTGTTGTGTGTCATCTCGCCCCTGTTACCTCTCTGTCCATCACCTGTGGAAACCCACTTAGAACCCCAGAAATGGTATGAAGATTATTTTAAGCTGAAGATATTTGAGATTCAACAGATGCAGAAAGGAGCCTTCTTAGAGCTTCCCTTATCTGACCAAATGAGAAACTTTTGGGAGATGGGGATGCCACAAATTCCCTCTTCAGGGTGGCTTTTGCTCCTGGGAAGGAGATTGAGAGTTAACCTACCATAAACTCTCTTTCTGGGGCAGTTTTATGACCATGAAGAAGTCAGAAAGACCACTTGTACGTGCATGTACAAGCATTATCACAAACTTTCTCATCTCCTATTTCTCATCTCCTTCTAGAAACCCATTTGTCTCTTCTAAATAAACTTATTTGTTCTTCTCATAGAGGCCTTCTCCCCATCTGTTTTACCTACTAAATGAGTTTTATAAGCCTCTGACTTTACTTCTTTTGTAAGCTCCCATAAATATACAAATAATTTTTTCTCCTGTTTTCTTTTGCTAGTTTAATTCACAAGCCCCTAGTACTGAAACTAAGAGGGTAGAGAAAAAGATTTTCCTCCCTGACATGCCCTTGATCTCTGTGTTCAACTACACTGGCTTTCTTTTAGTCCCATGATTCTTCCTTTTATAGACTTCTGCCTATATTTTTCCTCTTCCGGGAATGGTTTTCCCTTTCCTTGGCACCTATTTAAGTATCCTCATCCTTCAGGACTCAGTTCAAATAGCACCTCCCTAAAGACCCTCTTTGAGCTTCCAATTTTAAGTTCTCAGGGCACCCTGTAACTGTCCTTTGTAGCACTGGTTACAGTCACAATGAAAATGTGTAGGCTTATTTAATTAAAGTCTTCTCCCCCTATGTAAGCTTCTTGGTGGTAGAGATTCTGTCTAATATTGGTCACACCGTATTCTAAGTTCCTGGCATAAAGTGGACTCCCCAGAAAAACAAATTACTGAATGCAGGAACGCACAAAAGTCCATGTATGACAGACTAGAACCTCCAAGACACCCCTTTCAAACAAAGACATGTGGAGCCTCTACATCACAGTTCTTGAAGGCCATTCAGATAACTGGGGCAAAGCAATCTCAAAATAGCCAAAGCTACTACGGGAAAAGTTGTTACTCTATAGGGACAAATGTCCTGGTCATGGATTAGATGACAGTTTATCTGAGAAAGGTTGACCCAGAAAAACATCCTGTAACATGCAACATGCATGAGGGAACCAGAACAAATCTAAAAATAACTTTATCACTGGAATTGAAAACACTTTAGTGAGGACTCAGTCTCTCTTCCTGCAACTTCTACGCCCAATGGAGACTTTTACCCTTTTTATTGAACTACAGAATCCCAGGATGGTGGTGCTAAGACATGATCTGACGTATTGCTCTCATTTTAAAATGAGAAGGTTAGGTCCAAAGAGGTTTAGCGACTTCTCCCATATTACTCAGGTAGATGTTTGCACAACCAGGGCTCAGACAGACTATTTGCTTCTCCTCCACAGTGGTGCTTGGGTTTGACACCTCCTAGGTTTTAGACAACTTGGGTGCTGAAGACCCTGAAAGATTTATATTTTTGTGGGTCACCCAAACAGAAGGTAGGAGAGTCGGGTTTATTTTTCATTTCTTTGGTCCACTGTCAACAGGAGCAAAAGTTTGGATGGGGGAATTCTAGCCAACCACTCAAAGTGTAGGGGAAGGATACCTGGACTGGAGACTGGGCTATGGCAGCATGGAGGGCAAGAGCTTAGATTCTGAGGTTTGGTCTTAGCTTGGCCACCTTATAGCTTGGGCTATCTCCTGGACAACCCACTTGTCTCTCTTAATATTTGTTAAATGGGTTAATACTTGGGCTTCAGGCTATTGTGAGAGCCAAATATGATAATGCACTAAGACGTTTAACCCAACGTCTGGCATCTGGTGGCCAATAAATGGAGGTATTGTTCATTGCCATCCTAATTCAAACTCACAAACCCTTAAGGGAGGTCTGCTTTAAAGGCAAGCAGTTGGGGGAGTAATTACTTGCAAGGGGAAAATTCCCCCCTCCTTCTAAATAACACACTCTTTAGATATGTTAATATATTTAATCAGGTTGCAGTCAAGCCCTGCTGGGCAGCTGAGCCTCTTTCAGTGACTTTGCATATCTACCCTCTGTTCCATTAATCACAGGGTTTACAGTTCACCATCTGGAGCAATCCTACTTCCCTCCTGCCCAAATTCTCAAGTAGCTTATCCCTGTAACACTGATCACTGAACAAAGAGTACTCATGGTTAGAAGAAGATTGAAGGGGTCCTCTTTTAAGTCTCTGTGACTATGGTCTAAAAATTATTTTGAGTCGGAATGGAAATATTTTGAGTTCCTGAAATCCCTTATCTGCCTAAATGCAGAGCCTCCCCAAAGAACTCAATTGGCATAAATCCCCTCCCCAGGAGCCATTCTAATCTTCCCAGAGAAGTCAGCACCATGCCCAAACAGACATTGTCACAAATCTATCCTGTCTCCCATCCTCTTCCTCAAGGGCCCATTTATTTTTCCCATACCATGCCGTTCTCCCTCTCCTCTGCTTCATCTCTTAGTATGGTATGTAATCCCCAAATTCTAATCGCTCCTTTGAATCACACTGCTTTGTGAACTCCTATACATACATGATTCAAATCATCTTTTCTCTTGCTAATCTCTCCTGTCAGTTTAATTCACAGGTCCCAAGCTTTAAATTTAAGAGGGTAAAGTTTTTCTCCCCCAATAAGATCATGGTACCAGGGCTCTGTTCATAAACTAAAAACAAAAAACCCAAAAAAGCATAAAATAAGCATAAGAAAGTATACTTTATTCTATCTATTTTGGTGGGGTTTTTTTGTTTGTTTTTTCTATCAAACATTCGATTCCTTCGAAAGCATTTTCTTTGGTGTCCCTGCTTTACAATAGTGCCTGAACACATCTGCCTGTTGGATAATCCAGCCCCGGGGATTGTGAGTCTTTTTTTTTTTTAAGATTTTATTTATTTATTTGACAGAGAGAAAGAGATCACAAGTAGGCAGAGAGGCAGGCAGAGGAAGAGAGGGAAGCAGGCTCCCCGCTGAGCAGAGAGCCTGATGCGGGGCTCAATCCCAGGACCCTGAGATCATGACCTGAGCCGAAGGCAGAGGCTTAACCCACTGAGCCACCCAGGTGCCCCGAAGGCATTGTTAGTCTTAATTTTACAGAGTAGTAAGGAAAGGCTAGGAGTTCAGGGCACATTATTGGTAAGGAGTGGACTGAGGATAGTCCCAGCCTGTTGAAGGAGTCAAAGCTACTACAGGTCATTAATGAACCCTTGGGACTGTTTCCAGTTCTCTGTGATCAAGGGCACTGAGACAAACATCTTTGGGCATGAAACTTTAGGCACATGCATCTCCGAATACTTCTGTACAATAGGTTTTTAGCAGTGGAATGTTGAAGTCAAAGTCAATGAACACTTTCAACATCTGACTGTATTTTACAATTATCTGGTAATTTTTTCTCATTTCTTAGGGATCAGAAAATCTACCACTTGAAGTTGCTTTGACTTGTGGTTGTTACTTCTACTTTCCAGAAATGAAACTTTGTTCAGGGAAAATGATACAAAACTTGGAAATAAGGCAGAGATGTGATGTTTTAATATCATCTGAGAATGTGTCCTAATAGGCCAAACTAGGGCTCAGCTGATTCGCTGAGGAATATAAAACTTCATTTGATGGACAATTGACTATTATTGTCATTTTAACAATTTCACAGTTTTGGAGGTCTCATCCCCTCACAAGGACTGCCTAAAACAGACAGCAGGCCCTAGATCAAGAACCTCACAGAAAACATAAGTTTGAGATACTTTGTGCCTCCCTGGCCTTTGCTTCAGCCAACTGATGTGGGAAACAAGGGCAGAAGAGAAATTATTAAATTTCCTTACCACCTACAGCCCATTGACAAGTCCTTGAAACAGGCAGAGTGACCTTCCCCTAGGGATTCAATTGCCTCAATGTTAATACTTTGTTAGGCGCAAAAGATAATCCTAGTCTAACCCTTCCCTCTCTCACTCCAGGATGCTGTAAGCCTACTTTATCATATAAAAACTCCTTTAGAAATTTCCTTTATCTCTAAACCCTCCAAGATGAGCGTTGGCAATCACACCCCCAAGCATATGGCTCCCCGATATACATCTGAAGGGTCTCGTGACTACGGTTTCATTAAGTGGTAATAAGTGACCTTTTCCCAACAATAGCTAGCCCCCTTAAGGTCCTGGAAACCTTGCTTCCAAAATTCCTTAGAGACTTACACTATCCCTAACCCCCTCTCAACTTGAAAGTATATAATGAGCCACTCCTCATGACCCCAGTGCACCTCTTTCTGCCCATGGGTCCTGTCCCCATGCTTTAATAAAACCACCTTTTTACACCAAAGACTCTCAAGAATTCTTTCTTGGCGTTCGGCTTCAAACCCTAATGTCTTTTCTACATCAAAGCCAGTGAATTTTTGCCAAGATACAGCAAATTTGGCTCACTTTCAGAGCTCTTTTGCATCAAAGTTTGGTGGTCATACCTATCTGTTCATTGTGGATAAGATGGCTTTGTCTTTCAAAAATTAGAAACAGAAAATATGATTCTCTAAGTCATGTCTATCTGCCTGTTGGAAACTGCTAAGACCTGATGCTGTCTCTCAGGGGACCTTTGAAAGGACTGGTCTGGGCCCCAGAAGCACTGACCAGAGAAAAGGCCTGGTAGACAAAGTTGGAAGTTAAATGCTCATCTTCCAGGTTAAAGGCTGGGAGCCTGGGTAAGGCTCTGTGGAACCACCGTTGTGCTGGGAAGTCTGTGAGTTTCCGAGGGAGAAGTCCGGACCTGGGCTTGCAGGCTCTATCAACACTTTTGTTTAAGGAATTCCACGCAATGGAACCATGAACTATCCCCAGAGTGGATGGGGAGAAAGGAGTGGCCCACACTTTCTGCCTGTCCAGTTTTGCACTCTCAGAGGTGTTTACCTACAGAGGTTTATTTTTGTTTTTTGGTTACTGTGGGCACATGTGTTAGTTAGTTAGTGTCTGTATTTGTGTCTGACCCATGACTAAAGTTAGAGCACTGGGGTTTGTGGTTCTTGCTTGTGCATCTGCATGTGAGGGGAACCTTTGCCTCTCCCCACACAGGAAAAGCATTGGCCATGGATGATGATCTCTCTGTGTATCTGTGTTTGGCACTGTTGAGGGAAACTTGGTTAACAGATCACAGGAACCTGTCACTTGTACTTGTTATGGGGATCTCAGGAGAAGGAAAAGAAATGCAAATAGCCATCGAGCTAACAATTAGCAGTCTGTTCTAAAAATGAATCTGGGATTTTTTTTTTTTTAAGATTTTAAGTAACCTCTACACTCAATGTGGGGCTCGAACTCACAACCCCGAGATCAAGAGCCACAGGGTCTATTGATAGAGCCAGCCAGGTGCCCCGAAGCCAGGATTTAAAAAAAAAAATCAGGTATGTTAAGTCATGCAGACATGAAAACAGTTGTCATGAGACGTTTATACTCACAGATCTCTAGAAACAGGAGGCTGGGCTTGTCACACAGGGCCACATTGGGGAAGCACCAGGAATGATCAGGACACAGAAGCAGGGAGTATCGCCCAAAGCCTTTCTTGTTGTTTTCATAGGAAGGAATGGGTGAGGCAGGGTAGATGTATTGAATAAACTTAGCCTGGGGTGGTTTGAGTAATTTTGGTGGGCTTTGGGCTATAGTCAATCCCTAGCTGGTTTAGGGCAGGGGAAATACTGGCGTGGGGTATGAGAGTTTGATTAAACCAGCCCAGAGGTGTTTTAGGGCAGGGGAAATACTGGCATGGGGTATGAGAGTTTGATTAAAAAAGATAGTCAGGTATAGGCTCTGAACTGGTTGGTTTGTATAACAAAGCACTCTTACAGAGAAATGTTTGCTCTCTAGGAATTGGCTAGCCCTGAGAGGGGCAGTCTGTCCAGGATCAAGGCCTCAAATGCCAAACCATTTTGAATATGAATACCGAAAATAAGAAAATCTAGTCAATACACGGTCATAAAAAGTGCTAAGATGAACTCCTATGAAGTATTTTTAATATTTGATAAATGAATGCAGAATTATATCTGGATCCATATTCACCAATACTCTCAGTAGAGGTGACTCCTTGAACAGATAAGACTGATTTGATATGGGGCGCCTGGGTGGATCAGTCCGGTAAGTGTCTACCTTCAGCTCAGGTCATGATCCCAGGGTCCTGGGATTGAGATTGAGCCCTGCATCACATCAAGCTCTCTGCTCAGTGGGGAGCCTGCTTCTCCCTCTCCTGCTCCCCCTGCTTGTGCTCTCTCTGTCAAATAAATAAATAAAATCTTAAAAAAAAAAAAAAAGACTGATTAGATAATATTGGTCTAAAAACAGCTCTATGGCTTCATCTTCATTTTATCACAGTGTGGGGTGTAATATGAATGTACATCTCATCTTAGGCAAGATTCGGGGTTTTTTGTTTTGTTTTATTTTCTTCGGAAGGCTTAATTAAATTGAACTTTCAAATTTTTTGGTTTTATGGGTTAGACAAATTATCATTGTTTCCAGAAAGTATTTAAGATTATGAGAATGCAAATATGTGCATTCAACTAAACTGAATTGTAACAATGAATGTATTAATAAGAAAGAAAGAAAATGGATTGGTTCTTGTGAATTTCAGACAATGCTTCAAATCCTTTAGATTTTATTACTTCCCCTTCAGTGTCCATGGAAAATTTCCAATTGTCATCTCTCTGACAAACTTTAATAGCAAGGATTGTGTTATTTGTAATTGTAATTTAAACATAATTTTCAAGTTACCCAAAAAACTAAGGCTTTTTTAAGATCTTCTTTATTTGTTTGACAGAGAGAGAGAGCACAAGCAGGGGGAATGGTAGGCAAAGGGAGAGGGAGAAGCAGGCTCTCGGATGAGCAGGGAGCCCAGCATGGGACTCAATCCCAGGATCCTGGGATCATGACCTGAGCCAAAGGCAGTCACTTAACCCATTGAGCTACCCAGGTGCTCCCCTAAGGCTTTTTTAAAAAAAGTAATCTCTACACCAAACGTGGGGTTTGAACTCACAACCCAAGATTAAGAGGCTCATGCTCTACCTAGACTTTAAGATTAACATTATAGAGTATACAGCTAATTAATGAGAAATCTTTGGCTCCCTGAAATATTTTTTAAGAACCTTGAAATTCACAGAGAAGCAGAGAGAAAAGAACTAGATTACCAAGCATAGCTTTTTTTTTTTTTTTTTAAAGCACCAATGAAGAGGAGCGCCCAGGTGGCTCAATCAGGTATCTAACTCTTGATTTTGACCCAGATCATGCTCTCAGGGTTGTGAGACCGAGCCCTGCATCGGGCCCCACACACAGTGTGGAGTCTGCTTGAGATTCTCTCTCTCCCTTTCCCTCTGCCCCTCCCCCTAATTGTGTGCACTCTCTCTATCAATCGATCAATAAAATCTTTAAAGCACCAATAAAGAGGTAAATTTAATATGGTATATACTTTGTCATGTAATGTAAGGTTAACTATATTTTATTTTTTATATTTATGTTTTTAAGTTATATTTTAAAGCTAAGATTGTCATTTAACTTTATACATAACTGTATGTTTAAATATATATACATACATATGAATATTAAAATGAATAAACAAAATAAATTATGTATGATGAAGAGAAGATGCATGGTTCAAAATTGATCTGCTTTTCACCAAAGATAGTAAGAAAATTTTTTACCATCTGTGTAATCTGCCTAGAAAGCACAGATGACTTATATCAACTGAATATTCCTCCTCAGAATCTCATTAATTTTTGGTGTTTTTTTTTTTAAAGATTTATTTATTTAGGGGCACCTGGGTGGCTCAGTCAGTTGAGTGAAGACTCTTGATTTCAGAGTCATGAGGTCAAATCCTGGGTGGGCTCTGAGCTTTGTGCAGAGTCTGCTTGTCCCTTGCCTTCCCTACTTGCCTACTTCCCTACTTGCACTCTCTCTCAAATAAATAAAATAAAAAAAGATTTATTTATTTATTTGAGAGAGAGAGCAAGTGCGGGGGGAGAGGCAGAGAGAGAATCTCAAGCAGACTCCCCAGTGAATGTGGAGCCTGCCATAGGGCTGGATCCCACAACTCTGAGATCACTACCCAAGCTGAAATCAAGAGTCTTATGTCTGGGGGCACCTGGGTGGCTCAGTGGGTTAAGCCTCTGTCTTCGGCTCAGGTCATGATCTCGGGGTCCTGGGGTCGAGCCCTGCATCGGGCTCTCTGCTCGGCAGTGAGCCTGCTTCCCCCTCTCTCTCTGCCTGCCTCTCTGCCTACTTGTGATCTTGCTCTCTGTCAAATAAATAAAAATTTAAAAATTCTTAAAAAAAAAAAAAAGAGTCTGATGCCCAATTGACTGAGCTACCCAGGTGCCCCAATTTTTGGTGATTTTGAACCAACATCAAAAGTTCCTCACTTCTGGGGGCTTCTGGGTGGCTCAGTCAGTTAAGTATCTGCGTTTGGGTCAGGTCACGATCGCAGGGTCCTGGGATCGAGTTCCATGTCAGGCTCCCTGCTTGGCTCGGAGCCTGCTTCTTCCTCTCTGCAGCTCCCCCTGCTTGTGTTCTGTCTCTCTCTGTCAAATAAATAAATAAAATCTTAAAAAAATATGTTCCTCCCTTCTGAAAGAGCATGATGATGATGATGATACTTTCTGCTCTGTTTATTTTTAAATACTGCATTGTTCCTCTTAGTAGCCAGCTAGCCAAGCTCCAACTGCTTGTTCTCAAGTACCTATGCTTCCATCTGACATGAGGGCTCAATCTCCTCTGATCACTCTTTCCCTAAAATTCAAAAGAAAGCCAGCAAGGTATTTTTACATAGACAGATACAATAACTCAACAAAGTAATTAAAAAAATTTTTTCCTATATTTAAAATACTCTTGCTAACCAGTAGCAATTGTAGCACACGCTTTATGGGATGGATTAGAAGGACCTTGAGATTTGTCAATGCCCTCAAAGACCACAATACATTACTAACTCAGAATTACTATGAAGTGGTTCTATATTATACCCAGTGGAGAAGTCTATTCTTCTTCATTCTGGGATTGTCAGTTGGTCACTGTAATAAACTAACTGGTCACTCAGTTTTGTCATTAGCAACTGGTTTCTGCTATCCCTTCACTTTGGCTAAAAACCCTTGCTATGAGCCATAGGTCAGAAATTGAGTCTTTTGAAAGAAACATTAAAAGGATAAGTAAAGGACTCTACCAGTTACTCTTAAAAAGTGACACTACAAGGAACTGACTTAGGGGTGTAGACGCCCCAATATGACTTCTGGGAATCTGAAGTATTACCCGCACATGAATAGGACATATATGCAAAGATGCTGTGGCAGGGGCACCTGTCTGGCTCAGCTGGTGAAACACGCAACTCTGAATCTTGGACTTGTGAATTCCAGCCCCACGTTGGGTGTGGAGATTACGGAAAAATAAAATCTTAAAAAAAAAGAAAAGATGCTGTAGTGGGCTATACAAAGTTCATCCAGTTTCATTCAACCCTTATTCCTTCTTAAGATATATATCTAGGAAACTGAATTTATCTGCTGAATGAAAAGTCTTCCTAACTCTGGCTCATGTGGCATGGCTGGAGGGCCCTCAGGCAGAGTGTGGACTTCCTGGCACTCACTTCTGGCCATCTCCTAACCAAAGTAGGATTTTTCCTTCAGGAACGGTCTCCCCTGGACAGCAAGGGCAGCCTCCGCCTGTGGGGATGCATTCTATCTATCAGTCAGCCGGGAGAGATTGCCAGGAGATTTATTTTAACAGACCGTTTGAAATAAATTATTGTTAACTAGTACTAACAAGTAACAAATTGTCTATTCCACAAGGCAAGAAGAGAGGACTAACTTATTGTGGATGTAGCAACTGCCAGACACATCCGTCACCCCTGAGGCTGAGGGAACAAAGGAAAGAGATTGGAACTGCCTACACTTAGAACTTGGACAAGGGGTTCTGCGGATCTGGAACGTAGCCTCTGAGGAGGGGCTGCTGCCTCAACACTCCTGGGGTCTCTGAGGGGGTGCGGTGAAGGTGGTCCTGTTGCTCTCTGGAAGGAACTGCCACTGCCAGGTGCAGACGCATTGCTGGTGTGACACTGTCAGGGACAGGTAGCAAGCAGGAAGAAGCAGACCTTGTGTCCCTACTCCAGCCTTGCAGCCCCCACAATAGAGCCTATCAGGGAGCAGCTAGCAAAGGAGAAAGTGTATGTAGTCCCAGCCAGCCACTGAGAGCTAGTAACTTAATAATGGGCACATCCAGCTTTTCCTATTTCCTTTTTAATTTTCTAGTAAATGAACCAGAGGTATCATTTCTTTACACTTCTATTTGCAGTTATTTTCTCCCTCAAGGGTTCAGGCTTTTGGTTTTGATAATATCCGATTATCTTCTCTCTGCAAGGCAACCTTCAAGTCCATATTATAGAAGCGGGGGCTTTTCAGTCATCAGGTACTGTGATAGATCATAGCCTTCCTATTTAGGCCCTAAGGTCTTTCTTTAAGAGGAAGTGATATGTACCATCCCCCCACAGTTGCTGGTACAGGGCTGGGACCACAGAAGGGCTGAAAACTTACAGAATGACTGGCTGATGGATGAATAATGTGGTTTTACTTAAAAGGACTCCTTTCCAGTCATCATCTTTGCTTTCCTGCTCACATACAACTGGGCCTCCCCTCCATATTCCACACGCAGCTGGTCAAGAATTATCATCTACTTCGTCTCTAGGCTGAGACAGGGTGATCATTTGCTCAAATGACTTGGTAAAAGCACATCTGCTGTCATTAAGCTCGGAAACAGGAGGGATGCAAAGGGAAAGGAATTCTAGCAAGCTCACTGGGGTAGGCTTGTGATAATGGCTATATTGCCTAAATACCAAGAAAAATACCCAGGGGTGGAATTTCATGACGTGGGACTCCCTGTGGTCAATCCACAGCTACGTAGCTGATTTCATCCTTCCAGAACACAGTATCCATTTCTTGACTGCACTGCAAGAGCAGGGTACACTGCTTCCTGGGAGGAGTCCATGGTGATGAGACAGGGGAATAGGAAACATCACTTTCAATCACTTTGAACACAACCAGATCAGGCTTCCTTAAAAACTTCTCACTGGAAACAACTCAAGTGTCCATCAATGATGAATGGATAAACAAAACATGGTATATCTATATTATGGAAGCTTGTTCAGCAATAAAAATAAATAAAATACCGATTCCTTCTTTACAACATGGATGGACCTAGAAAACATGCTATGAGAAAGAAATCAGTTACAAAAGATCACATATTGTATGATTCCATTTATATAAAATGCCCAGAATAGGCAAATCTGTTGAGACAGAAGTTATATTAGTGGTTGCCAGGGGCTGAGGAAAGGGAGAATGGGGCATGACTGCTAACAGATACAGGGTTTTTTGGGGCGTGATGAGAATGTTCTGGAATCTGATAGTAGTGATGGTTGCACAACCTTCCACTAAAACCCAATGAATTGTACACTCTAAATGGTGCATTTTATGGTACATAAATTATATCTCAGTTTTTTAAAAGGAAAAAAAAAGATTCTGTAATCACTATCGCCATGAGTTTCCTAGATGACTAAGTGAGTAAATGGTATGATGGCTTTCAACATTCAGCACTTTATACAATGTGGCAATGGCAACAGATTTAAGAAGCTGATAACAAATACGGGTTTTGCGGGGCTCCTCCCATAGAAGTTTGCAGGCAGCGTTTATTTTGCCCTCAAATTGGAAGGTCTACCTCAGACCCACTCCCAGGTATGTGCCCTGTCCCCTAGCCAATTGTGATATTTCTTCCAGTAGAGATGACTATCTGTCATCCAGTATAGATGACTATCTCTAGTCTATTCAAACTATAAGTTACTGAAAGATCATTTTTCTCCATCTCTCTTGTATGCTCCATATGTAGAAAATGTAGACAAACTTCTTCCCTTTTCCCCTAATACAGGAGGACAAAAATGCAGCTCCACAAAACCCTACACTGAGTTTGATCCATTTCATTTATAAAGATTTAATTAATTAATTTAGAGGGTACGTGAGGCCTCTCTGATAAGGTGACATTTGAGAAGAGACCTAAAGAGAAGAAGAGGGGAGAGCCAGGCAGCTTTCTTAGAGAAGAGCAGTCATTCCAGGATGATGGGTCAACCAATGTAAAGGCCCCAAGACTACAGCATTTGTATTGTGTTCAAAGAACAGCAAGCAGGCTTGAATGAAGTAAGCAAGGGGGAGAATAGCAAGGATTGAGAGCAGGAGGAATGAAGGAATAATGTGGAAAATTGAGTGCTTTGGGACCATGGCAAGGACTTAGAGCTAGACCGACATTGGAGGGATATGAGGGGAGGAATGGTTCCTAAAAGGATCTGGCTGCTACAGTAAGTAAAGTAAGGAGTTCTGTTATGAGATACTGAAATAGTCCCAGCCAGCCTGATAATGGCTTGGGTGAGGCTTGCAGAAGAGGGAAGAACTGATCAGGTTTTGGTCATATGTGAAGGCAGAACTGAGTTTGCTGATACACTGGATGTGAGTGTAAATGAAAAAAAGGGGGGGGGGAAGGGTAGAGGGAAAGAATCTCAAGCAGACTCCATGCTCAGTGCAGAGCCTGATGTGGGGCTTGATCCCACGACCTGGAGATCATGACCTGAGCCGAAATCAAGAGTCTACCACCTTGTGCGTCTGGGTGGCTCAGATGGTTAAGTGTCTGCCTTTGGCTCAGGTCATGATCCCAGGGTCCTGAGATTGAGTCCTGCATTGGGCTCCCTGCTCAGCGGGGAGCCTGCTTCTCCCTCTCCCTCTGTTCCTCCCCCCGCTTGTGCTCTCTCACTCTGTCAAATAAATAAATAAAATCTGTTTTTTTTTAAAGAGTCTGCCACTTAACTGACTGAGCCACCCAGGCTCCCCTCATCCACTTATTTTTTTTTTTTTAAAGGTTTTATTTACTTATTTTAGAGAGAGAGACAGAGCATGGGGTGTTTGTGGGAGGGAGGAGGGGCAGAGGGAGAGATCTCAAGCAGGCTCCCTGCTGAGTGTGGAGCTGGATGCAGGGCTCCATCTCATGACCCATGAGATCATGACCTGAGCAGAAACCAGGAGTCAGCTGCTTAACCGACTGAGCCACCCAAGCGCCCATCCACTTATTTTTAAATAGATGAAAGTGAATGCTGGCTCCATTTCCTTTCAAAAGAGGAATTCATATCAAACATACTTAAGGAAATGCACAGTCCAGTAACTAGGAACTTTTTGGTTTTATATTCTTTGATTGGGTTGAAGTACAGAGCACTTGAACTTTCTCCTCCTTGTCCTTCTACTTTTTGCTGCCTCTGAATTCAATTCAGACTTCCAGAAGCTTCAGTTAGAAAGGAACCAACGAGATAGAGAGTTGTATGTGCCAAGAAGGGGTCATGTGCCCATCACTGGGACTATGGACCTGGGGCATCCCACCAGAATTAGAATAATTTGTCAGGGCTCCAAACAGTTCTCTATGCTTTGTCCCTGTTTGTTTTGATGATTAGTTATCTAATGCTGTTTAACAAATCATCCCTAAACTTACTGCCTTACAACAGTGCATATTTATTATCTCTAGCTCAGCTGAGTGGTCTGGTTCAGCAGCTCTTGTAAGGTGGCAGAATCAGGATGTCAGTCAGGGCTGCAATCATCTAAAGGCATGACTTGGGTGGAGGACTGACTTCCCGATTGGCTCCCTCACACAGGTAGCAAGTTCATGCTAGCTATTAGCAGAAAGCCTCTATTCATCACCATAGGGACTTCTCCATAGGGCTGCTTGAGCATCTTCACAGCATGACAACTGGCTTCTGCTAGGGTAAGTGATCCAAGACAGAGCACAGGGCAGAAACTGTAATGTCTTTTATGACCTAGCCTCAGAAGTCACATTCCATCATTTGCATGATATCCTATTGATCAGACAGGTCAGCTCATGGTGTGGGAGGGGACTATACAAGGGTGTGAATATCAGGAGGCAGAATCATTGTGTAGCTATCTTGGAAGCTGGCTGTCACATAAGCCATAAGATAAAGGGCAGTTTCAGTGGAATTAAATGGGAATTCCTCTCTATGTCCCCCAACACAAATCCCAAATCCTGACTGGAACACCTCCAAAGAGGTACACTGCACCTCTCTGCAGAGGATCCAGGGTGATGAGGGGGGATTAGACAGAGGGAAGAAAAGCCACTGAAGACAGTCTAAGAAGGATTCAGTCTCACCCATCAGAAAGAACAAAAAGAAAAGAGTTGATTAGAGTCTATAAATCAGAAAGGGACTAGAAGAAAGCCCATTTTTCCAAATTACAGGAGAATAGAGCAGGGCTCCCTTTTTAAAGCCAGAAAGTTGTAGAGACAGTCAAAGCTTCCCTCCAATGAATCTCAGCACCCTGCGGGGATCCAGACTGAGAATGCAGACACCACTTCTGAGAGGAGGTCAAAAAGTGCAACATGTTTCCTCCAAACTGCTTCTTAGTAGTCTCCCTAGGTTTGAAACCCTGCCCTGGAGGTTCCATACACACAGTATCTCAAGCGGCCATGAGATTTGGTCTTACTTATGCTGAGGTCCCAGGTGGCCTTGTTAGCATAGAGCAACTAAAGGGAGCTCGGCAAGGCCACTCTGCTGCTGTTTTCTTTCTCTGTTGTTTTAGTTGGTAGGTTTGGTCCTGAGGTTGCCTGGGTGGGGTTGTCTCATTAGACCAAACCAACCCTACAGATTTGGCTCAGGTTTGAGGTGGGGGCTGGATCTCTGTCTTCTACATAGTTGTGGCTTTGAGAGACCAGAGTTGTTACAGTGAAGCATGTGTGTGTGCTTGGGCGTGTGTGTGTGTGTGTGTGTGTGTGCGCGCGCGCGCGTTCTTAAAACTCCAGTTGCTGTTTCTAGCTTGGATACTGTAGAGAAATTATTGCCAATTGAATTATACTTTGGTTGAGTATTTTTGTTTATATTTAGTAAAAATAAAGTTGATTCAAATGACTTGTGTCATGAGTAGGAATGTAAGTTTGGAAGAAAATAAGGGGAAAATGGAAAAACCTCTTCCTTCCCAAAGTTCTTGGACTTTTCTGTCTCCATGATTCCAAGTTATGTTTCCTGATTCCTGTCCACATGTGCCTTCTTTGTTCCCTGGACCAGGATGAAGGCGCTTGTGCTTGGTGCCTCTCCAGCAGCTGCTTGGTGCAAGAAAGTTCTGGGCATGGGGCGCCTGGGTGGCTCGGTCAGTTAAGTAAGTGTCTGCCTTTGGCTCAGGTCATGATTCCTGGGTCCTGAGATCAAGCCCTGAGTCAGGCTTCCTGCTCTGCGGGGAGTCTCCTTCTCCCTCTCCCACTCCCCCTGCTTGCGTTCCCTCTCCTACTCTCTCTCTCTATGTCAAATAAATAAATAAAATCTCAAAAAAAAAAAAAAAAAAAAAAGAAAAAAAAGAAAAAAGAAAAAAAAGAAAGTAAGTAAGTTCTGGGCTTAACCCTTCTTCTGTCCTCAGCCAGCCTTGTAAACCTGAGCAGGTCTCTCAGCTTCTCCAAGCGTCAGTTTCATCATTTAGCTCAGAGGTGGTAAGACCCGTCCTGCTCATCTCGCAGGCTTGTGGGGAGGACTGACTGGGATAATGAAGGTGAAAGTGGGGTAGGTGTGTAGGTGTGTATGCTATTATTCTTTTTATCAGATATAAGTGACTAAGTACATGCCAAGTCACCAGCCACCACAGTGCGGTTGCTTGCTGTTTGTCACTGAGCCTTGCTCGTCTGACCAGTATAGGTGCTTGTTGGTATCTCCCACCTGCCACACTAATGGCTCCAAATCACAGACAGTCTGGCAGGGCTAGGGCTAGGTTTCATGGGGTTTGAACAGATACAGTGTGGGGATACCCTCCTTAAGGAAAAGAAAGTAAATATAGGGCTTCAGCTCTCCAAGGTCTTGGAAGGGGCTCACTCAAGTAGGCGACTCTGAAACTTCTTTAGCTTCAAGATAATTCTGGCCTCTGGCTTTCTGGTCTTGATGCAAGTCTGTGATCTGAGCATCTTTGGGAGCAGGCCAAGAATCAAACCACCTTTCCTCCATTGCATTTTCTGGACTGGGAACCTCAGGCAGCTTCCCAGATGCTGAAGCTAAATTCTACTGTGACACACTGAGCAGCCCCTGCCTGGCTGTTCCCTGATTCACTCAGGGACGGCTCTTGCTCTGGTCATGATCTCTACCCCAGAGATCCTTGCCAGGCCTCAGTCCCTCATTTCACAGGTGGAGAAAATGTGGCCAAGAGATGGGCAGTGAGTCATCTGAGGTCATACAGCCTTTTAACAGCAGAGCTTAGAGAGGAAACTGGAGCCCCGAAGTCTCATTTAGACCCTCTTTCCACCATGCCCCCTTGAATACTAGCCTTCTTGAAGCTACTCTCGACTGTCACCTAATTGTCCATCAGGAATCTGCTGTCAGTGAGCCAGTTTGGTAGTCATTTATGCTTCCAGCTGGGGACAGCCTGTGTTCACTCACCACTGGCAGACAGGTTAGCCTTTGACTTGGCCAGTGTGGACTCCTGCAGTCTTGTCCTAGCTCTCCCCAGGAGTCTGGAAACACTGACAAAAGGTCAGCCCAAAACAGTTCCTTCACCCAAGACTTGCCCATAGGGTTTGCACCTGATACACTACCTGTGTGTGTCCTGAGGCCCTGACACCTGTCCCTTGCTTTTGGTTCTGACCCACAGTTCCTGTAGGTGCTGGAACTGACCCTTTCCCTAGAACCTGACCCTTTAGGTTGATCTTACCTTTGATTTATGACCTTTGGTTGCCTCTGGCTCACATATCTCCAGCAAGTGACAGACCCAAGTACACCAGTATCTGTCCCTGTGCCCCAGTCAGAGCACTGATTCAGCCAAAACACTACACTGAGGGGTGCACTGAGGTGTGGGGAGAGTATGTATCTGTGTGTAAGGAGTCCACTGTTCCCTGGGCAGGCTCAGCTCTAACCCAGTCTATCCCAATGACCCTAGACTGTAGGAAAGTTAGGGGCCTCAAGCCACATTTGTCTCTCTGGGGCTAGGGCTGACACTCAGATACCAACAAACTATTGGATAGAATAATGAAGTACCTCCTTATTAGTGGGGAAAGGGCTGCAGCTCCATGTCCCCTGAGGACCACTTCCAGACCCCTTGGCCCTTCTGTCACACTCCCCAGGACCTTCTCAGGATCCACAAAAGAAAGGATTGGCCCTTAGCCTAGTAGGAGGTCTCTGGGACCCTGCCCTAGTTCTAAGGCCTGTGTCTGTCCTGCTGTGGGAGTCTGGCCATAGTGATTCAATATTCTGAATATCACACCCACTTGAGCTAACCCTGAGCCCACTCTACTGCTACTAAATGGATCCCCTGCAGCCTGGTTTCTGACATGAGGTTCCAGCTCTAGCTTCACTCGTTTCCTTGGCAGTGTGTGCCTGCTGACACCTAACCATAAGGAGAGGGAGCTAGGCAGTCTTCCCAGGAAGGACTTTTTCAGCCCAGCCTGGTCCTGCCTGGGGCCCTGCTATCTGAAACATTGTTCTAGAGCTGCCTGCTGAGTGATGGCAGGTCTCTGGAGCCGTGCTTGGCTACATCTCTGGCACTCTGGGTTCTACAGTGCCTCCACCCCCCCAGGTGGTTCCAGTTCAAATCCCAAGCCCTCGAAGTCTGCTCTGTTTCACTGCAGTTAACTGGACCGTGCCTGACAGTGTGTCCAGATAGGTCAGGGAGGGACAAGGAGGGGCAAAGCATGCCCTCTGCCACCTTTAAATGCCCCCACCCACACATGTACACAAAGGGAGCCAATTAGCCCCCTTCTTGTACTTTCCGTCTTCACTGAGGTGCACACTCAGCCTGTACTCTCTGGTCTGTGTATGTCCCTTCCCTCCTGATGCCCACTCCCCGGGCGCCTGAATCCCAGCCAGCAGCCAGGCAAAAGAGCATCCGACAGACTGTGGCTGAGTGTGTTGTTCCTGAAGTCTACCTATTCCCTTTCTACCTCAGGGTTGAAAATGAAGCCTGAAGAGAGAAACAGAGACTTGGAGCGTTGATGTGGAAGATCTTTGGGAGGCAGTTTGTACTTCTGAAGTCCGTAAATGACATCATGCAGAGAACTGTCTGTTCTCCCAGGTATAGAGACAGGCCTATCTGAGACTAGAGATTAAAATAAAACGAGACAGAGAGGCACCTGGGTGGCTCAGTGGGTTAAAGCCTCTGCCTTTGGCTCAGGTCTTGATCTCAGGGTCCTGGGATCGAGTTCCGCATTGGGCTCTCTGCTCAGCAGGGAGCCTGCTTCCCCCCACCCCCCACGCCCCGTGCCTCTCTGCCTACTTGTGATCTCTCTCTGTCAAATAAATAAATAAATAAATAAATAAATAAAATCTTAAAACAAAACAAAACAAAACAAAATGAGACAGAGAGAGAGAACTTCTTCTTCTTTTTTTTTTAGTACATAACCTGAGCAAGGCATTTATCTAAGCACTTTGCAACCATTTTCTCATTTTTTTTTTCCCTCCAAGAGACAGACTGCCACAGAGTTTCAGATGTGTAAGGCACTCAAGGCAGAGCTATCTGGGCCAGCATTCCTCTCACCCTTCCTCCTTGGTGAGAGTGTTCTGATTTCATTTGGGGTGGCGATGTACCCAGAGGAAAGTCTACGTTTCCCAGGCTTCTTTGCACTGTGACTAAATCTGGCCAACAAGATTTAAGTGGAAGTGTTTAGGAGTTAGGCTCTCTCTGAGGAGTGGCATTCTTGGATCCCTCCTCCTTTCCTCTTGCTGCCTGGAACTCATAGGTATTACTGGCTAGAGTTCCAGCAGCCCATAGTGGACCTAGAATGGAAGCCATGCATGGCAGAAGAGAGAGAGAAAAGGAGCCTAGATCCCCATGGAATCTTTACAGCAGCTGAGAACATTTATGCAAAACAATAAAAACTTGTGTGTTTAAGCCATTACAGCAGCTGAGAACATTTATGCAAAACAATAAAAACTTGTGTGTTTAAGTTTCTATTTCTTGAAGATGAACAAAATTCTTAACTGATACAGGATCTTGGAAATCAGTGACTCAACAGACAGTGCCAGGAAAACTAGACATCCATTTGCAAAAGAATGAACTGGACCCTATACAAAAGTGAATTCAAAATGAGTCCAACATAAACACATAAAAAAGAGCTAAAACTGTAAGTCTTAGAAGAGAACACAAATGAAAACTCCATGACATTGGACTTGGCAATGACTACTGGGCTATGACACTATAGGTACAGGCAACAAAAGAAACAGTAAACAAACTGGACTTCACCAAAATTAAAAACTTGTGGATCAAAGGGAACCAACAACAGAGGAAAAAGGCAACCTGCAGAATGGGGGAAAATATTTGCAAATCACCTATCTGCTAAAAATAAACATAAAGAATATACAGAACTCCCAAAACTCAATAGCAAACACCAAGCGACTCAATTAAAAAATGGGCAAAGGACCTGAAAAGGCATTTTGCCAATGAAGATACACAAATGCCCAATAAGCACAAAGAAGAATGCTCAACGTCATTAATCACAGGGGAAATACAAATCATAATCACAACAAGATACCACTTCACACCCATTAGGATGGTTGCTTTCAGAAAAACAGAAAACAAGTGTTGGTGTGGATATGGAGAACATGGAACTTTTGTGCATTACTAGTGGGAATGCAGCAATGGAGCAGCCACTAAGGGAAACAATATGGAGCCAGGAAAACTGGATATCCACGTGCAAAAGAAACATTAACAAAACAAAACATTAAACATACCATTTGATTCCATAATTCCACTTCTGGCTGTACATACAGAAGAACTGAAAGTAGGACTGGCAGAAGTATTTGTACAAGCCATGTTTACAGCAGCATTATTCACAATAGCCAAAAGGTAGAAACAACTCAAATTCCATCAATGAATGAATGGATAAACAAAACATGGCACAATGAAATATTATTTAGTCTTACAAAACAATGACATTTGAACACATGCTACAACATGGATAAACCTCGAAGGCATCATACTAAGTGAAATAAGCCAGACATCAAAGAACAAATGTTGTAGAGGTCCACTTGTATGCAGTATCAATGAGTAGTCAAGTATGTTGAGACAGAGGAGAGTGGTGGTTACCAGGTAGCCGGGAGAAGGGAGTAACAGGGAGGTAGTATTTAAGTGGCTATGGAGTTTCGGTAGAGGAGGATGAAAAAATGAGATCAATAGAGGTGATGCTTATACAACAATGTAAAAGTACTTAAGGCCACTGAATTGTACACTTAAAAATGGTTAAAAGGGTAAATTTTATATTGTGTATATTTTGCTACAATTAAAAAATGTTAAGTTTAAATAAATCAATAAATTCAGAGTCCAAACCCCTTATTGACAGATGAATCGAGAAGTTGTTTGGTCAGAATTGCATAGCTCCTGGAGCAGCTAAAAGAAACAAACCTGAGTATCCTCCACCTACTCCTAAGCCCTGCTCCAAGGCCCTTTGGTGGAACAAGTTTCATGGCCTGCCCTACCTCTGCATCCTAGAAACCCTTTTAATCCGTTGATTACCCATCTGGGGTTTCCACCTTGGAAACTGTTCTTTCTTATATGCAGGGGTGGGAATAAAAATGGAGTGGGGATGGGGGCTGAGGTCCAGCCTGAAGCCCTCTATCTATAGGTAGGTAAAGTGCAGGACACCTGCTCTAAGTAGGTGAGTAAGGTAGATGCCCTTTCTTTAGAGGGGATGAGGAATTTTAGGAACTCTGGTGGTGAATGGGCTCCTTGTTCTCCTCTAGCGTTAGTTCTGAGGTCAGAGGTTCTCCACCCAACTTTCCTGCCCCCAACATCCCTTTCTCCTCGCATACCACATCTGACATCAGCTGCTGGGGTCTCTTGGGTATCTGGCATCCCTAGCTAGATTAGAAATTCTCTGAAAGCAAGGATCACATCTTCTTTGCAAATACTACCCTCTCTCGCCCCATCCCCAACCCTCCCCTCAGCATCTGCCAAGCATGTCACCCAGGGGCTGCCACTCAGTAGTCCCCAGGGAACTTTGGCTGCTTCATGCTTCCAGGCTTACATATATTGTCAGAAGGTGCACCTTAGAAATGTGCCTGGTTGTTCTCAGGTAACTTCAAAGGTCCAGGAAGGCCAAATCTGGGACAGTTGGGGAGAACTTGGGTGGAATGTAGGAGTGGGCAACATGTTGGTGCAGGGTTGAAGCTGTGGGTGATGAGTGCCTGCCACAGATCCTGGGAGATGGGCCCGAAAGCCTGGTGAGATGGTCTTGAAAGCTGTCATCTTTCATAGGGAAAGAGCCAAATGTTGGGGATAGGTTAGGACTGATTGTGAGGATGCCTATGGCCAACTTCAGGCCCAAGATGATCTCCACTGGTCTGGTCACCTGTGGGGTGGCTTTCCTCCAACTTTGCCCTGACCTTCCCCATATCTCCAAGGTTGGAGGATGATGGAGGAGGAGAACGAGGGTTTATGGGGTGCCGGCCAAGCCCCATCACCCACTGATTGGATCAGAGCCAGCCATTCTTTTCCTCCACTTCCTGCGCTGGGACTGAGCCTCTGAGCCAGAATCAGTTTCCATCTTTAAACAGAGACCTGTTTGGAGACTTGTAAAAATTAGCTGGCTCCCACATTTCTTTCCTGTACTCTTCTAAGGTCTTATCAAGAAAAACTGTGAAAGACTGTGAAAGGGGCAAAGATCCTTGGGCGTCTTTTCAACAGAATGTCAGGCACTGTCTAGACTGTTGCCTGGACTACGGGACCCTTCTGGAGTTGTCTGATTCTACAGGGATCTATGCCTCTTATTGTTGATGACGCTGCATCTCTGTAGCGATAGCAGTTAACTTACGAATGGCTGATGCTGAGACACGGATTCCTGTTCTGGGAATGCAAAGGAAGATGCCACTTCTGCATCTCTCAGCAAATCCCCCCTGCATCCCTGATGGCCTACATATGCGTCTGTGTTTTGGATTCTACTGCAAACTGGCCATAACATCTTACTGGTTCCCTAATTAAATAATGAGTTAAACAAAGTTGAAGGCATGTGTTCATTTTACATTTGCATAAGAGTCATGATTTTACTTTTTAAAAAATTATCCTTTACCAGTTTCAAATATCTGGCTTGTGCTTAAGCTGAAGGAATAGAGAGAAGGAGGAAAAAGAGGAGGGCAAGGAAGTAGGCAGGGTGGAAGGAGTAGTAGGAAGGAGAAAAAGAAAAGAAAGGACAAGCCAAGAAGAACAGGACAGAGGGCAGAGCTAGGCAGGAGAAGGAGGGGAGGGAACAGTAACGTAACAAGGAGGAAGCGAAAGAAAAGAATCTTCCTGTCCTGCAAACACACAAACGCTCTCCATCTGCTAGAAGGAAAAGTCTTTATTTTGAGTCAGCTGTGACAGGCCCTCTCAGGCTCTCAGTCTGAGAGGGAAATTATTTTCTGCCTGTTGTTTCCCAGGTCACCAGTTATATTAAGCCAAGGTCCCTTGGTGGCTGCTGCCTATAATTTTTCCACTCCTTACCCTTTTGAGTCAGATCACAAAATAAGGACATTTTGAAACTTGGGACTCCTGCCGATCAGAATGTGGAGATGTGGTCCAGGATACTCTCAGGGCTCATGGAGCTAGGCAGGGTCCTTACTGAGGGTCCTGCTTAGATCAGCAGCAGGAAGGCAAACAGAGCCGCCAGATTGCTCCCATAGATGTTCAGACTCTAGCCCGGCCCACTGAGGAGACCACACAGTTCCTAGGCCTTCCCCAGCTGCTCCCACAGTGCCTTATCTGGGGTTAGAAGTGGGTGTTTTGCCCTGAAATGCCTCCACTGGCCTGGCACGGATCCGAAATTTAGAGAGTCAATTGTCATCATTCTAACAACCCCCTTCCTAATATGTCCTTCATCTATCTTTTCAAACTTATGTCCTGCCACACCTACCACACAGTCTGCATGCCAGCCAGGGCAGCCTCTGTGCCACTCGCTGAACAAGTCAGATATTTTCATGCCTCTGTGTCTTTGCTCTTGCTGTTCTCTCTGCTTGGAATGCCTTTTCCCTTTCTCTTCTACCTGGTGATGTCATACTCACACTTTCCTCTTATTTCCAGGCAGAGTGAATTATTTCTTCCCTTGAGTCTTCATGTGTACTTTATATACGTCTGTACACAACACTCATCACTCTGGTTGGTAATTATTTGCCCGTCTGCCAGTCTGTTCTTCAAGGGCAAGAACCCAGGCTTATTCATGGGCTGCCCTGGTACTTGGCTCAGTACCAGGCTAGCACATTCATTCAGTCATCTCACAAATTTATTGAGTACTGACTATGTGCCAGGCTGTTTTCTAGGTTCTGGATAGTGAACATAGTGAACATAACTGATAAACTTCTCACTTCTCACAGAACTTATATTCTTACTGGGGAGGCAGACAACATATAAGTAAACAAATACCGTCAAGTAGTAATAGGTGCTAGAAGAAAATCAAGGGCGCAGAGAATGATGGAGGGTGTTATTTTAGCCAAGGTGGTCAGGGAAAGGCCCTCTTGATAAGGTGGCATTTAAATAAACACCTGAGAGAAGTGAGGGAGTAGGTTATGTGGGTATCTGGGAAACAGCATTCCAGGCAGAGGGAAAAGCAAGTGTGAAAGTCTTCAGATGGGAGTGTGTCTGTGTGTTCAAGGACAGCTGCAAGAACTAGAGTATGCCAGAGTAGTGAGCGATGGGAAGAGCTATAGGAGAGTAGCTCCAAGAAATAAGAAGTAGGAGGCCAGAGAACTTAGAGCCTTCAGGCCAATGTAGAAACTTTAGCTTTTATTCCAGGTGAACTGGGGAGCCTTTGCAGTCTTGCCCAAACTGCATATACATGGGGCACACTCTTCTGCTTGAATCTGCTCTCCAGCTACACTAAATCTACTCAAGTCCTCTTCTTTGAGAAGAGGAGAGACAATTTAACTTCTATTTTAGAGCATTCATGATCTTACATGACCTCCTGGCTACTCTCTGGAGAACAGAAATGTCCAGCGCAGCTGCTCAAGAAACTTGTTGGTAGAGGTGCCTGGGTGGCTCAGTCGTTAAGCGTCTGCCTTCAGCTCAGGTCGTTATCCTGGGGTCCTGGGATTGAGTCCTGCCTTGGGCTCCCTGCTCAGCGGGAGTCTGCTTCTCCCTCTCACACTCCCCCAGCTTGTGTTCCCTCTCTCACTATCTCTCTCTCTCTGTTAAATAAATAAATAAATAAATAAATAAATAAATGTCTTAAAAAAAAAAAAGAAAGTTATTGGTAACGTAGGACCAGATGCAAGTGGCCTTGGAGGTCAATGTGAGCATGTCCTTGACTCGGCAGGAAATACAAACTAGCATCTACTCCCTTTAATCTATCTTCTCCTCCTACTTCTTCCTTAAAGAAGTATCCCCACTGATGTGGATTTTCTGCCCCTAGGCACTGAAGGAACCTGGAGAAACCAGGCCAAACTCACGGGAAACAAGCAGAGACCCTGGCCTAGTGAACTGAGAGATGTGAATTTTGCCTCTAACCATTCACCCAAAAATCAAGGCTGACTTCTTTGAGGAGGAAGACCCAATCCAGGGATTAATGAAAGGCAAAGCATGGCAAGAGAAACTAGCCTTTCACGACTCCAGCCTGCCAGCAGTGACTCTTGGCTCGGTCACCTTCAGGACACCCTGGCAAATAAGCACTAACAGAAGCTTGTCTGAGAGAAGGAATGAGACTTTGACCACCTACTCCATCCGCGCTCTTTCCCAAGTACATGTGGAATATCCGCACTGATAAAATATCCGATAAAAATGGAAGAAGTCCCCTCTCTACCCCTCCACGCTCTCTCTCCAAAGAATGGAATCTCTAATGTTGGAATTTCAGGCGCCAGGGAAGGCCCTAGGGAGGAGATTTCCGGGAGCGCCTCTATTCTTATCACAAAAAAGGCTTCTATTCCAACCTCCCTTCTCCCAGGGAGGAACGCGGAGACCTCAGACGGGAGAGGGGGAGCCCAACTGGCGGCGGGGTTCATGGGCCTGCCCCCCGCCCGGCCGGGTCGCGATGTGCAGGGGCGAGTGCGCCGCGTGCAGTGGAGGCCGGCGCTCGGCAGAGGGCGCAGAGGATCCGCTCGGTCTGTCTGGAGTTCCGGCTCCCCAGCCCTGGCGCACCCTCTTCCCGCCCCGCCGCCTCCGCTCCCCACAGCCCAATCGCTGGCCCAGCCTCTGCGCGTGTGTGCGCGCCGTCAAGAAGCGCCTTCCTAGGCCACCCTCGAGCCACCATCTGCCCCCTTCCCCGGAGGCAGCCCATTTTCCGCTCAACCTAGTCCCTGGTCTCTAGGCCGTCGGGGATGCGCCCCACCTTCCACAGGCCAACCCTCTCCTCCCACAGTTTTTTCCGTTCCAGGTGTGGTCGGTGGGGAGGGGTGGTAGTCGGGAGAACGCGGGCCTGGGCCCCAGACCCTGAGGGTTAGCGATTTTGTAGGAAAAAGCTGCAGGTGAGAGGTCAGAGCTGATTTCATCCCAGCCGCTGGCCATCGGCTGGCTCGTGCGTGGGTGAGGGCTTAGAGCCCAAGGCCCCAGGAATGGAGGGCAGGCATCTGCAATGTTAACTTCTGTAGGGCCTGGCAGGTGGTAGGGGACATCATTATTGAATGAATGTATGAATAAATGAATGAATGAATGAATGAAGTGGAATGGAATGGAATGAAAGAAATGGAAAGTGGTTTGAAACCTGGGTCTGGCCAGCCACATGCCGGCATAATACTTCCCAGTAGAGTTTGCCACACTCACCTTGCTCCTGATCTGTCTCTTCCCCAAGACCATTCTTCCAACCTCACAGCTTTCCTTTCACTTCCTGTCAACTGCTCAAAAGCTTTCACCGGCAGCCTGATCCCTTCCCCTAGCATTCAAAGCTCTGTACAGCCTTGCCCCAGCCTATGTACATACACAGCATACCTTCTGCTTAAATCTGCTCTCCAGCCATACTAAATCTATCCAAATCTTATAAATATAACTTGAACTGGCCTTTCTCTGGGGAGCTGCTCATCTCCTTTTTCCTTATCAGCAACACCTGCTCTCTTGGTTCCAAATCGTTCTCTTCCTTCAAGATCGGGCTTCAGATACCATTCCCTTCCTTCAGGAAGCATCCCCTGACTTTTTCAGTCCAGAGTAAGTTTTCTCAGCTCTGACCTCCTATAGCATACACTTCTTGACACTTTTTTGGGTACCAGTTACCTATGGCTGCTTTGTCATGTAGTACTTACTTATCTTTTCTCTCTCACTATACTGTAAACATTTGGAAGGCAGGGTCCAAGTCTATTTATCTTGACATCTCCTCCTTCAGCTTATCACACATTTATTGAGCATCTACTACATACCAGATGTAGAGTCTAGCATATATGGCCCCAAAAGAATCTAAGACACAGTTCCCCATGATGATGCTGGGGAGAAAAGAAGACACTTGGGGCTTGAGGGAAAGTAGAGGATGTGGCTCTGAAATGGAGCATTCACCAGCACTTACTAGGAAAGTCCCAAATGACGTTCTTTGGGAGCACTCTGCATCCTGGATTAGAAAGCAGTCTCTTCTCTAAGGGAGTATCTGCCCATTTATGGAGCCACTTACTCACTCATTCCCTCATTCATTCATTCATTCATTTGATAAATATTTGTTGAGTCCTTACTTTACCCTGGTGACTCATAGGATTGGTCATACTTGAACCCCAGAAGTGTTGGCTGGAGGGTGCATGTGTGTGTGTGTGGTAAGGAGTACTAGGAGCCTGGGAAGCTTTTGGTGTGAGTTGCTTCTTTGTCAGGTCCTGTTCAGAAGCATAAGTCCCCACTGGAAATGGTGCTGGGAAATCCCAGATTTTCATGGAGGGGAGGAAGGCCATCAACCCTCCCTGAAGGTAAGGTGCTCAGACTTTGCCTCATAGTTCACTTGGAGCCGCTTACTCTGCCAGAGAATGTTCACTTCAAAGTCCTTTCCTTCTGTGATCATTTAAGATTTTCCAAACAGCCCTCTGAGATTAGGTCCATTTGCCAGATGGAAAAGCGGAGGCTAGGAAATTTAAGGTTTTCCCAAAGTCACTGGGCTGTGGCAGGGATGGGATTATAGCAGGTCATTCACATCCTGGTCTCCTCAGCTTCACTGTAGGGGGCTTTGTCTTAGACACCTTTGGGACCCTATATGCTGGACTTTACACCTGGTATATGTAGATGTTCATCGTGCTCCATCTGTGGGTACACCCAGGACTTTTGAGGAGCCAATCAGAGGACAGCAATCTCTGGCTCTCGATAATGAAAGAGGCAGGTCTCTGCAACAGGACATTTTAAATTTTGGATCGAAGTGGTGGTCCCCATATATCTGGCCACCAGCAGCTCTCCATTTCTCACTCAGAAATTCAATGGTAACTAGTTACTGAATCCTAACTCCAAATGATTTCCAAACTCTAACCTTAATGCCTCAATTCTAGTCACTCTTTTAAATCATTCATTCCTTAATTCTAACCAGTATACATCACTCTACCCCTAAGGGCAACTCAGCCCCTCCAAGATCCTGGTGGCCTGATGATATCTTTAATATCTTTAATATCATATAGTCTGCAGTGTGGCGAAGCCTGCTGCCCTAGTATCCGGAAGCAAGAAGGAGGTCCAAAATGAGGGTGTAAGCAGCTGAGAAGGGCGGTGCAGGTAACACCATGAATTTGTCTTCATTATGAACGTGGCCCCTTTTCCTCCCCAGGCACCCAGGCTTTCATGTTTTCCCCAGGCCCTTCTGGAAGAGGAGAAAAGAAATAGAGTGTAAACCCTTTTAGAAAGGCCTTTAGAGAGGCCTACAACAGGCCAGCCTTACCGGAAGAGGTGAAGCATTAATGGGATTCCAGTCATTCAGGCACTCATTCATTCAACAAGCATTATACTAACAACTGAATGTGCCAGAGCACCCTGGCAAGCTGTGATTCAGATACAGTTCCTGCCCTGATGGCTACCTAGAGACAACTTTTTTTTTTTTTGAGCACCGGCCCTGAGTAGGTACCTGTTTTACACACTTTTCCACGTCGTATTTTAATTGCTACAATCCTATAGAAAAGATGAAGGAACTGAGACTCAGCGGTGGTAAAGGGCGAAGCCAGTGGCTTAAAATGCTAAATCCCTTTTCCTGCATTGCCTCTGGGTGGGGCAGGTGAGGGAAGTTTTCCAGTAACTCTGACATCTGTTCCTGAGTCAAGTCGCCTCCTGCACCCCCTAGTCCCAGGCCGAAAGTGTGGAGCCAGAGGATTGGGCCAGATTCTCTCCGAGGCCCCGCCCACCTCCCTGCTAGGCTGAGCCTTCCAGATCGCAGGCTCTGGGGGCGGGGCCAGAGGCTGTTAGAATGGTAGCCTGTTGTCGGCCGCCCGTGGGTCAGAGGCCAGGCTTCAGTTCTCTAGGCTGGTTGCTGTCTTTTCCTTGGTGTCTGGATCTACTCGTTTTCCTGTTGATCACCAGGATTCCAAGCCACTGGAGAATCATGGCCTACTCTCGCTTCCCATTAAAGTCACGGTCAGACTAGCTTTGTCCCCAAAGCAAGAAGCCTTGCCTTACAGGAAGCACCTCGGCTTCACTTTATGATCACCATAAAATAACGCTGTTTCGTTAATCGATATTTCAGGCAACTACTCTGCCTGGCCTTGTGGAGAATGACCCCTGCCCTTAAGGTGTTTACAACGTGGTTACAAAAAAATATGTACTAATAGATAGAGTATTATAATAACATCACATTCACAGAACACCAATCGCATACCAAGTGCTGTAGCTTTTAATAAAGATTAGCTCATTTAACGCACAGCAACATCAGCACATATCACAGCAACTTTTCCCCTGCAACACATAACAGAGCTGGGAAGAGCTGGGGAAATGGCATCAGAAGAGCTTACAATTTAAATCTAAGTTTAAATGCTACCTGTTGATGTTTGGAAGTTACCTAAACAATCTGAGCCTCAGTTTTCGTATCTGAGAACTGGTAGTGTTTTATATCCTTACGGTAAAGAACTACTTGTGAGGGCTAAGTAGAAAAATGCTTATGAAGCACGTAGCATGGTGTCTGGGACAGAGTAAGTGCTTATGGGTGTATTTGTTCATTTTACAAATATTTACTTGAGTGCCAGGCACAGTTCTCGGCACTGGCGATACAATAGTGAGCAAACACAAAGCCCACTTATGTGCTATGGCTTATTGATTCTTGGTTTCTTCTTTTCTGCCTGCATGTCCCCATACAGTTTCACGTTCATTAGCTCATTTTAAGTAGATATATTTATTGACTTCATCTTTGCATCATCTTGGTCAAGTAGGGATAAAAGAGGATTAACTCCATGTGATGGATGGAGAAACAGAGGCCTAGAGAGATTAGATGATTTACACAATATATCTGTAACAAAAGCTTAACCACAGATTGGTCTCCAGTTTCCAAGCCTGGTCTCCTTCAGGAATTCTCTCTTTTAACATATATTCCAGGCAGCCCTACATCTTTCAGGGTTGTTGTTGGTGGTGGTGGTGGTGGTGGTGGTACTCTGAGCCTTCCAGAGAAAGTTCCTGCAGAGAGCTCATGGCTAGAGGTTCTAGCCCCTCCCTCGCTAAGGCTCTGCCTACACCAGTGAGGTTGAGTGCTGAGCATTAGGGCACAGCCCTCCAGAAGCATAGACAGATTGGTCCATTGGGATGGGGAAGAAAAGATGGAGAAGGAGGTAAGTGGTGACGGAGCACCCCCTATCCCCTAGCCCATCTAGCCCACGGTTCTTTGCTGCTGAGACTCCTCCCATCCCTTCTTCCAAACTCACTGAGTTGATGCAGCAGGATTCCTGTGCAGAGTGGGAAAAGCACTTGATTGGGTATACAGAGTCAGTAGGTAAGAAAACTTGTGTTTAGTAAAGGTGATTCTCAAATTTATTAATACGTAGCAAAATTTATCCTGAGCAAAAGTCAAAGGAGTGGGTAAAGATGACATACAAGCTTTTTCATTCATGGAAGAACTACTTAGGATTGCAAAACACTGGCCATAAGTTCAACAATGGGGAGCTCACTGAGTGAAACTGTGGCTTTCTCTACTCTGGAATGTTAGGTAGCCGTTAACAATTTTACTGCAAAGTAATATTTTCTGACCTGGGGAAATAGCCATGATATATTGCTAAAAGGTAAAAAGCAAGCCAGAATATCAGGGGAAGCCTCCAGGAAGAGGAGACCAGGGCCAGCTCTCTTTGCCCCAGTGGAAACCTGGCCTGATTTGTTTGTTTGTAGAGCCATGTCTCAACCATCTAATAAGAGGCCCATCTTCTTCAGAGGGTTTCAGAAACTGGTTTCAGATTCTCTTTCCTGACCCCTACCTTTTTATTTTGCAACTATAGTCCTTAATGTTTCCTAAAGTCCAGCAGGAGAAGGATCTCATGAAAATCATGTTATTTCGACTCAGGCTCAGCCAGGGCCTTTGCACAAGCTGATCCAGCTGAAGGAGCCCATCATCAAGCACATATTCCGCCCCACCGCTCAACCCACATACTCCCCCCAGCTCTCAGCTCAGTTGTCACTTCATCTGGGCCACCTTCCTTGCCTTGACTTCCCTGACAGGTCAGTTTCCTCTCTGGTACATCCTCACAGCACTGTGTACTTCCTTCTCCTTTGTTTACATTTATTTCTGTAATTAGCTGGTGAGTGTCTTTTTCCATCTATGCTATCTCCCTCCATGACAAGGATGGTGACTGCGGACGCTCTCCACCCTCTTTCCCACTCAGCATGATTCCTGCCACAGAGACTCTCAGTAGATGTTGGATGCACAGACAGATGAACAACAAAGAGATGGAGGGACAGGTGAGGCTGTAGGCTCTAACCAGCAGGAAGGAAGGGGAGTGATTATAACAGATGCCTCCAAGGTGGGATAGGCTGGTTCTGACTTAGAGAAGTAGGTGGCAGCCTGGAGTGCAATTTCAGGGTCTCAGGGTCACTAGGAAGGCCCTCACCTGACCTGCACTCCAGCGTTTGATATCCTTTTTTACAAAAGGAGACAAAGCCTTGTGTTCCCTACTGTTCCTTACAGAGCTCAGGCATGAATCCTACATTCCTGGAGAGGAGAGAGGTGCTCAGTGGCTTACTTATAGTCATGCTAAGGAGTAAATGACTAATAGAGTCTTTCTGAAGAGCAAATGGTGATGGGAGGCGGTGTGTGGAGGAGGAGGGGAGAGGAAATTAGGGAGCTAGGCTAGGACCCAAAATAGGGAAAGGACACAGAAAAAAGAGTCTTAGGGCCTGATGTCATTTTGCCTTTGCTGCACGCAGCCTGGTCCTACTGGGTATTAACAGCCTTTTTGGTAAATCGGGTTCTGCAAATATTTGACGTCTGGAAAACTTTCAACAAAGATGGCGTTCGGAAGCCTGGCTCGGAGGCCCCAGGATGACAACCTAATTACGTTCCTTTTAATAGCTCCTTCCCAAGTGCTCAGTCAGGGACATCTGCTCTGCCACGGTTGCACCTTCAGGGAGGAATATTTTTAACACCGTGATGCCACAAAAGGAAACTTCTGAAGGCTGGATGAAAATGGCCTCTGTATTCGCAGTGCCTCAGGGCCCAGGTAGGTAGGGCCTAATGCTCTCCTCCTACCCCACCTCCACCACCACCCCCACCCCTTGCAAAACAGGGCCAGGCTCCTTTTCACAAGTAGAGGAGGTGTTGGCTTACTAGGAAGTGGTTGTTGTTATGTGTGTGTGTTTTAAATATTCCTTTTTCAGTTTTCACAGAGGTACATTTGATGTGCCAGGCCGCTTCACCCAGCTTCCATATAAGTGGGGTGTCAAAAATAACCAAGAACACAGAAAATCCTCTGATGCCAGCCCTCCCTGCATGGTGCTGGGCCCTGTCACTGTTTCTACCGGTTAACCGTTCTTATTCCACACCCCAGCTGTTGGGGTGTGGAACCCCCAACACAGATGCTAGTTATGTCAGAGGAAGGAAAGGAGGAGAAAAATAAGAAAGAGCAGGATTTCTGTGGTTTGGTTACTAGGAGACTAGTTTGCTAGGAAGGCCAAGGGCTGACAGGCTGAAGATAATATGTCTTGGGGGGTCCCTGGGATCGATGAGAAAAGTACAAGGAGCCCAAGAGATGATCTACTCTGAATTCTCTCCTCCTTTTCTACTGACAAATTGCCTGAGGCCCAGAAAGGTAAACTGACTTGCTCAAGGAGTTAGCTTTGATGATTGCGTTGGCTCTTCTGTTTTGAGCCAAGAGTTTATTTTGGTGAGAGTTCATCCAATCACATTGGCAGACTCTTGATTGACGTGTGGCCTCTTTATCTAGGAAGCCAGTTCTCATTGACAGAGGGACGTGGTGGATCAAGGAGGAGAAAGGGGTCTTCTTTCTGCCAGCCAGATCACCTGATCTTCCCTGGGCCAGACACTCATATGCCCATTAGGAAGGAGCTGCTGAGCAGCTGAGGGGTATGCTGTGCTGTGTTTGCACTAATGTTTTCATCCCACTAATTATTTATTTTAATGGTGACTGTTTTTCCTTAGAGGTTCAAATGCATCATAAAGGTGTTTATGGAGCCTTTGTGTTTATACTTCCAGTCCCTTCCAAGCTTCTGGGGAAGACAGAAGAAGCATTTCCAGATGAGCAGCAAGGAAGGGCATCAGAGTGGTGCTGATGGTAAAAGGTGCTGCTCTACTCCCTTAGCCAGAGATCTTCATCTCCCAGCTGAGCCCCGGGACATCTGGCTCAGGGCAGCTCTTTCACTGCACACTGAAGTTTCGTTGCCTCTTCCCTTCAGTTCTCACTTGACCATCATGGACATCTCTGGTTCCCCCACTTTTCAACTTCAGCTGTTGCTGCTAACTAGCTGCCCATTCTTTGGGTCTTCCTTTATTCAAATTCTGGAGAGGGAATCTGATGGATTCAACTTGCCTTTGGCTCCAGATGCTCTCCCTTTGGGGTCCCATTGTCTGGATGCACTGGTCTTGGGTCAGGTGGAGCTTTGGGGCCAATTCTTGTGTACTCAGCATAAAGACGAACCTTGCTGCTTGCCTGAGGGAACTCTGGGGCTTGGTGGGCAGCCCACTGCTTGGCCTATGCTGTATTCACCACTGTTGGAAAGACTGAGGGGTCTCTATGGTATGGCAAAGGCAAGACAAGACTTGGTGATGGGGCCCAGCAAGCGCTCTTAAAACTGGAGAAACAATTAAGTGCTCAACAGTCACCATGATGGAAAAAATCCAGGGGATTCATGGTGAGGGTTGGGGAAGAGTGGGTGCAGGGTAGGCAGTAAGGTTGGTATGTATGGTAAACTTGCCTTATTCATAACCTTGATCAAGGCCTTGACACAAATAATCAAATACTGCTGTTGCTACTACCACTACTACTACTAGCTGACACTTATTCCATGCCAGACACTGTTCTAAGCGCTTTCCATCCATTAACTCATCTAATCCTTATGCCCTCTGATTAAGTACCATTCCCATTTTTACCTAGGAAGAAACTAAGACTCAGAGAGATTATGTGAAGCCAAGGTTATACAGTTAATAAGTAAAAAAGCTGAGATTCCAACCCGGGAAGCATGTGTTCTTAATGACTTTGCTATGAAGCCTCCCTGATAGGAGTAGGTGGCCTCCTCCTCCATGCTGTTTGAGGGGTACCCTTTGGTCCTAACTCCCCCAGGATATCTCCCTTAGTTCTATCATGCTTGCCATCTCCCTTCTGGTTCAGAAATTCCTGCTTTCAACCACTACTACAGTGGAAAATATGGTAACCTCGGGAGAGCCCTTTGCCCTCTTCCATTAGACCTTTGTTCCTAAGCAGATGCACAACAAGCAAGCACATTGTGGTTTCACTCTTAGGAGTTAGTGAGTTATCAAAGCCTGGTGGTTAAAGGAAGTGGCAAAGTGGTGAAGCGATCAGGGTTAACCCTGCACTTTGGCAGAGAAAGAAGCCCATACATGACGTACTGTCCTTTGAGAAGCCTCAGGGAAGAAACCCTCCACCCCAATACCTATCATTCCATCATTCTAGTCCCAGTGCGGCGCTGACCCACACAACTTGATATGACGATGACAATGTCCTATATTTGTGCTGTCCAATTAGGTAGTCCCCAGCCACATTCGCTTTTGAGAATTTGAAATTCAGCTAGTGTAACCGAAGAACTAAATTTTTAATTTTAAGTAATTTAGATCTGAATGTAAATGCCACATGTGGCTGGGGGCTATCATAACGGACAGGGTAATTCTTTTTTTTTTTTTGGACAGGGTAATTCTTGAGGCCTCCTTAAGAATATCTATATCTATATCTATATCTATATCTATATCCATATCTATATCTGTATCTATATCTATATCTATATCTATATCTATATCTATATCTATATCTATAGATACATCACCTGCTGGAAGGCTCAGACCTTAAGTATTTCTCTGCCAAAACCTTAGTTTAGGGAGTACAAGCTAGGGATAAGGGTGCCATGCAGATGCATTTCATCTGGCCAGCATGAGGCTCTGGAATCTTTAATTCAAATGTCTTCAGCTAGATAGGCATTTCCAGCCTCCATCCCCCTAGTTTTACTCCAGGGTCCAAGTCACACACTTTGCCACTTCCGGAGTTTGGTTGCGACCCCAACCTTGGTAAAAGCCTTCAATGATTCTCAACTTGATTTCATTTGCCCCTTACAGCAGCCCTGGGATAGAGGTAGAATTGAGATTGTTATGCCCATTTTTATGGATAAGAGAATGAAGGTTTCCGGAAGCCCCCAGAAAAGGCTATTCTCCAAGGCCAGCTCCACCTTTCCTGTCTCATTTGAATAGACCCTGGAAGCCCCAGCTTACATCTGGGGTTGACGTTGCCCTTGCTGAGGAACCTCGGCCTGCGCTGGCCGCTGGCGCTCGCAGTCCTCAGAATGCTTCTTCCTCAGCACTCCATTCTTGTTTTCATTCAAACATCATCTTGATTCATTTTTAATGCAACCCAGCTGTTGTCTTAAGCCTTACTTAATATGCCGCTTCCTCTCGCCCATGTGCCTGTCCGCCTGCCTGGACTTCCAGCCTTCTGTAGTTCTTCCAGGGTCGAGCATACTTGGGATCTATCAGCAGATTCATCTGGGTGAACTGGGAGGGAAAGAATTCAACCCTCCAACTACCACCAGCCCAAGCCTGTGCCCCAGCCCTTCTCTCTACACGGAACCTGATCGTAGCCCCATCCCAGTTTTCCATCAGCATCACACTGCTTATCTACGGGATTCTGGAATTTAACACCTGCTTGACCCATGCCCTGTTCCTGAATGACTGCTTCTGCTCCTCTCAGCCACCTATCAGGGCCCCCACTCAAGTTTCCTGCATCCCTGAGCAACCCACACTGAACTCTATCTGCCCCTCTGGCTTCCCCACCACTTATTTTCCCTTTCTGGTGACTTCATGTTTACACTACTACTGTATGACAGTGGCCGGGGAAACCGACCTGCTGCAATCAGGAGGTGCAGGTTGTACGGCCTTGGGCAAGTATTTTGACCTCTTGCGATCTCAATTTCTAAAACTGGGATTTTTCAGGGGTTGGACCAGATTAAAACCGATTTTTTGAACTGTTTTTCCTAGGAGGATGCCTCAGAGACTGCTTTGCTAGATGGGAGCAGGGGAGGAAGGGGAGTCAAGTAGATAGGAACTTCAGGATTTTTTCTATCCTCTTCAACCAGAGAACCCACTTTGATATGATTAATGGACCAGGGTTCTAAAATGCTGCATAGACAGGGAGGGAGAGAGAGAAAAATTGAAAATTCCAGATTATCCATAATTAGATGATCCCAAAAGCCTCTTACAGCTCTAACAAGGTGGAGGCAAAGTCTTTTCTCCCCCGTGAGTTCTAGGCCCCTTGGGAGCAGTTTGTGTGTAGACCACACAACAGGCATCCAATCAATGCCTATGGAACGAAGGAAGGAACAATGGACACTCTCTTGTTCTCTTCCGTGGTGTCCCATGTGTCTCTCAACAGCTAGACTGAAAGGCCTTATTCTTGCACTTCTTGAGCATTCTCCAGAGAGCTCCTAGCACAGGGCTGGCAGTTTGGCCTCAAACCCTTTTCCTAATTGAAAGATCGGGACAGGGGGCAGGGGAAGGACCAAAACCTGGGTGTGAGCCCCACCTCCCTTACTGCCTCTATGGTCCCTGACGGGGGACTCCAGTCCCTCTGAGCCTCAAGTTTCTCAGCAAGGGAATCCTGCTTATGATTTGTTTATTATTTTGAAGTCAGACCTTACATCTAGACCTCTCCCTCTTGCCCTGAGGTGTTGTGCTCTCCCCAGTGTGTGAGGGTGGAGGGATATATTAATTGCTTCTTCAGAGTGCACTCGCCCAAGGTAGAAACCACAACTGAAAGGTTCAGAGTTGAGTTGTGAGAAGCAGTAATTTGCTAATAAAACCCACACAGTAAGATGAGTCTTATAAAAACTACCACAGAGTGAGAGAGGCCAGAGAGCTATCTCAGGAAGGAGGGGAAAAGAAAGAGGTGGTTCACAGAGGGAAGCCATGGACCCTCTGGGCTGTGACCAGCCCTCAGCACATGGAACAAAGCCATGGGACCTTCCTGGCCTCAGAGCTGTCTTCCCATCTCCCTGAACCTTTGTCTACAGGTTGTGACTGGTGGAGACCAGGCACACAGCATGTCCTGGGGCACAAAATAATGAAATCAGCGAAGCTTGTCCTCAATATTATTCCTCTGCTTTCTGTGCTCTCTCCCATTTTCCCATCCTCAGATGCCCAGAGCCTCTGGGCCAAGAAAGGAGAACCCAGGGACAAGAAAGAGAGTGTTGGAGTAGCACTCTCCCCTGGAGATGTTAGGGACTGAATGTGAGACCTCTCTCTGAGGGGGCTGCATCTTCAGGGGATCTTGGAGAGAGCAATTCCCAAGCTAGAGGCCACGTATGACCCATAGATGTTTGTGGGTTTGCTCAACATTACGATAATCTCAAAAGTTTTGTTTAAAACACACACATACACCCCCCCAGAAGATTTTACATGAAAATTTAGATTTCTGGCTTCTTTTAGAAAATGGGAAGAACTGAAAGTGCTGGCCATACATTCCCACTGGGTACAAACTGAGCTGAGTAGCTGTTGCCCTCCTTAAAGGAAACTTTTGCTGCCTGGTTTGCTGCAGTCTCTACCCGTCCCTATCGCTCCCTATTGTTATGTCTGGTCTCCTTCTCCCATTTATGCCACTGCCTGGCTCTCGTAGCATCTGAGCTTGTGATCTTTGACTTCATCCCAAGAAATTACACAGTAATAGTAGGAGCACAGAGAACCATGAAGGCAACATTTCTGGGCAGAGGAACATCTCCTTGTTCCTAACACCATTCTACTTGGAGCTACCCCTCCAGGAGGAGACGAATCCGGTTACACAGCCTGGTGTGGAGCAAAGGATTTGGAAACAAGTTCGTATAGATGTGCCAGCTCCCTGCCCCCACAGCCTCCCTCCTCCAGCATCAACAGCTGCCTGTTTCATTCTCATCACCGGTGAGTGCAGGCCCCGATCGCTCATTCTCCTTGACCCAGGATAGAGTCAGCTTCGCTGAGCCCAGCCTGAACTTGCAACCTGTCCCATTATCAGGGCCCTTTGCTTTGTTCCTGCTGACCACCATGTCCGGGGTCGCCCCTCGCCTGAATGCCTGCCTTGGTTTCCTACCAGCCCTGCAGTGCTTTGGGGACTGAGTTCTACCCTGCCCTCCCAGGCAAGGTCTTTGCCACTGAGTCCTGTCCCCAGAACACCAGCTGCTGCCGCCAGGGTCCTTGAGCTGCAAGATTTTCTTTCTTCTTCCACCTCTGCTAATCTCAGAGGCTGACCGGCCCTGACCCCTCAGGAAGGCAGCTAGGCTAACCACTATACCACCAATGCTTTGGCAGCCCTGACTCCAGGACAGGCTCATCCTACTGCCTGCCCAACCCTGTGCACGATGCTGCCGACATAGGCAGAGCTTTCCAGGGAGTGGGGTTTAGGTGGGATTTCAGCTCCCGCTGGCCACTTCAGGCAGGTGTCTTTGCGCACAACTACACAATGATCCTGATAGGTTCCCTGGCTCTTGAGCCCAGCCATTGCTATTTGGCCTCATCATCCTACTGATCCAGCTTCATTTCGGATACCTATGCTCTAGTTTCCCAGCATTTCCTCTCCCTCCTTGTCTGACACCTAATCCTCAGGAAACAAGTGACTAATAACAACTGACATATTGAGATTCTGTCTGAGGCGGTGCACTAAGCATTGCACTGTGTTCTTATATTGGATTCTTACAACCACCATGCTATCCTCATTTACTGGAAGCATAGAGAGATCAAGGAATTTCCCCAAGGCCCAGCAATAACAGGGGACAAAATCAGGATTCAAACCTGGGTCTGTCTGTTGCTATAGCTTAAGCTTCTAACCACTCAACTCAGTTTCCAAATCAAAGAAAGCTAGAAGGGAGACTCAGAGAGGCCAATAATTGGTCTAAGATCCCCTAGTTCAGCAGTGGAGCTTGAACTCACATCCAGGTAGGTCTCCTGTCACCAAGTCCAGAGTCTTTCCCCTGTTGCCGGCACCCTTAGGCTGCCTCTGTCACTGCTCCGTTTGCTTCTCACCTCCTGGTATGTTGATGATGGGGCACAGGAGGGGTTCAGCAAACAGTTGCAAACTGAAGGACTTACCTCATCTCCTTTGACATGCCTCATTGGAACTGTTCTCGCACAGACTCCAAATTGCTATCAGCCAGGGTGGCCTTGTCCACAGACAAGTTCGAGTTAGCTCAAACCGCATCCTCACAAACCTGGAGGGCCTGGAACTCTGCCGTGGAATACAATTTTCCTAGAAGGGGGATAGAAGATTTTAATGATTGGATTTAAAGTCCTAACATCTCAGGATAAATGAGTTTTTCACAAACTGTTCTAAGAGAATCTGGGGGGTATGAGAAACTAAAGTTCTGATTGAGGGTAGGTTGGGAGAAGACCTAAGGCTGAATCTGGCACAACAGATTATGAAGACAAATTTTACTTAAAGTGATTTTCCAGAGATCAGAGCCTCTTGATCTTGTTTCCTTGAACCCTGTATCTCTGGGTCTGACCTTGTCTTTGGGTCCTACAGGCCCCTGGTCCAGGCCCCTCTTCCCAGCTGCGGAGGTTAGCTCAGATACTCCTGGAGAGAACCTGGGGACAGGCAGAGCCCAAGGATAGGGCCAGCAGAAGTGCCACCTTCACAATGCAATGCTTTACACCTGTCCCCTTCCAGCAGTCCTAGGCCTGGCCGTCGCCCCTGGAAATAGTCCTGCCAAGCAGCTTAGCTTGTTAGCAGCTCTAATGGACAGTAAACTTTGTGCAAGCTTGTAAGAGCTTTGGATTCCCAGGCTGCCTGGTGAAAATAGGTTTCTTAGAGGCCTGTGCCAGACTTAGTTCTTGGCAGCCTGGTTGGGATTAAGGACTTTCCAGACTCTTCACTCAATTCAATTTAAATGAGCAAGGATTTACTCAGCCTCTCTGAGTGCCAGCACTGTTTCTGGACACCAGTATAGGAGACACCACTAAACCTTCTCCTATTCCAACCCTTTTTAAAATTCTGATAGTAGCTGAATTTCCTTAGATCCAGTCTTTCACAGTGTTTCAAGGCTTTGGAGTAAGACAGACTTGGGTTCAAATTCCTCTGCCACTCACTTAATTGCATGACACTAGCCATCACTGAGCTTCGGTTTCTCCATCTGTAAAGCATCAACCTCATAGGGCTGTACGTGAGAATTAAATGAGATTGTGCATGAGCTCAGACCAGGGCCCATCACCCAGAAGGCCGTGATCAGTCAATGGTAGCAATCAAACCAATAAGCAAATAAAACCATAAAGCTTTGCTGCTCTTATCAAACACTCCTTTGCTCAGACACCTCCCATAATTCACTACACCCATTGGACAAAATCCTACCTTCTTTACCTGGCACTCAAGGCCTTTCACATAGGGCCACATTTCAAGGGCTTAATAACTTCATGTGGCTTATGGCTGCCATACTGGACAGCACAGAACAGAACATCTGATGCCTATACTCTCACCTACTGTAGGTGAGAGCATAGCTGGGGGTGGGGGAAGCAGGGTGTGTGGGGAGGGGCAGGGGTGACTGTTCATCCTGGATGTTTCCATCCTGGTATCTCTTTATTTTACAGGGAACCTGAGCCTATGGCCTCTCAGGTGTCGGTTCTGATTCCCAGTGAAAGGATCTGAGGTGGGGTAAGGGTCCTGGCGTCCTGGCCCCTGGTCAGGTTTTCCAGTTGCTTCTAGGTCTCAACCTCAGCTGGGTCGGGCTGAGAGTGTCCGTCTCACGGACTGGGGAGCCATCCAGTCCCTCCTGGGCTCTGTTTTCTACCTGCCCGCCTGTACATTCCTTCCTTTTTCCTGACTGGAGCTGCTCCTGCTCCCACCCTCCTGCAGTTTGCAGGTACCTTGATTTTCTCACCCCTCAGGGCTCTTTGGTTTCCCCAGGACCTTCTCACCACCTGGGCCACAGGGTGGGCTTTCAGGAGCTGGGCAATCCCTGGGGAATCACTTCTTTAGGACGCTCTGCTGTACCCTATTTTGCTCTAATTGTTTCAGGGGCGGTCTAATTTTTCTGGCTACGACGCCAGTCCCAGGGGGCTGAGCTGTTACCTCCTACTGATTTCCCATAGCACCAGAGTAAGAATGAATGACTGAATGAGTGAATGAATGAATGAGTCTGATAGGCAGGGAACCTCTCTTGTTTTTACCCCCACCAGGGACTCTGAGAGAAAGTAAGAACGGTGAGGGATGGTCTTTCATTCCAATTTAGGCCAGCAACTTCAAGCAGGAGTCAGCCACAGTGACACTATCATTCTGTCTGTCTGTCTGCCCATGCTGGGAAAGTGCTGGAGACTGTGAATGATTTCTGCCTGGGAAGGGTACTGGGTACTCGGGAATTTTGGGGGTCGGGTATGGATGTTGAGAGAGAACTGGAATAGGAAGAGAGGGAAGTGGGGGCACAGTAGAAATGAGAGAGGTGAGGGTGGGGAGGCACAGAGAAGAGGGTGGGAGAGAGGGAGTGTGGGGCACAAAGAGAGAGGGAGAAGATCCTTGCCTCGCACATCTTCCGCCCCCTGACATGGCTGTGCCGATATCCCCAGCACTAATTGCTTCAATTAATAATACTGCTCTATAAAATTTCAGCAGCTGAGAGCAAGTGCAAGGAAAGATGACATAATGCATTAATAATGCAGGCAGCCAATGGAGCTGGGCTCCTGGGGAGCTCCATTAAGGAGCCACTGCTGTGGTCTTCCTCCTCGCACCAAGCTAACAATCTGGGCGGGGCAGCGAGAGTCCTTGGGCCTCTGCAGACTGCTGGGCTTCTGGGCTTTGGAGTTGGGGCCACAGAGGCAGAGTCAATGGGTGGGAAGCTGGGGCAGCTTTGGCCTTCCCATAAACTCTGGAAACCACTCCTCCCCCATTCTTTGATCTGGACAATTGATGTTTTCTCAAACTTGTGTAAGTGCTCCACACTTTTTCAAGATTGCTTCCCTAAATTCCCGCCCCCCCCACAACTGCCCTTTCTGAACCTGCTCAGATTAGCAGCCCCTCCCTGACCTCCACCAATGGCTGAAGTTCCTGGGGGCAGCTTTCCTGGTAGTTTATTTGTTTGTTTTAAATCTTGGTCTCATCTTTCTCTCTACATCCTGTCTTTTTGTCTCTTTGTCCCTGGATTCCTAAGACCTCTTAGGGAAGTAATCTTATGTTTCAGGACAAAGAACCTGTCATCCTAAACATGTTCAACTGGTTTCTCTGAAATCAGCCTCACCCAAAGCCCTCTGTGTAAGTGTCTGCATGTGCACACAGTGTGTACCCAAAACTGTGCCCAGGCCAAGGGCTGAGTGCGGAGCGAGGAACAGAGGAGCCCGCAGCAGGCATCCAGATCCTAAAGCTGCAGGGCACTACATGGTTTTATACTGTTGCAAAGTCAGCTCTTTTCCCACTTGCCTGCAGAAACCAGATCTGGACCATCTCAAACAAACCCTCTATGTCAGAGCTTCTCATTCTGGGGCTTCTCTAAGAAGATGCTTCGGAGTGTTGCAGAATCCCTCGAGATTATATACAATAACCTTTGTACATACGTGCATTTCTCTGATTAGAATGTCTACAACATTCTGTTCTCTCATGGGTCCTGAATCCCATGAATCAAGAATCCTAAAGCACAGCTCTAAAGTCCTTGGAGAATCAAGCCCTTAGATGGGCCCTTAGATAATGGAGGTATTTAGATGGATCTTTGATTCCATCTCTGCCTCCACGGCTCTAGATGAGGCCCTCTTGGTGCGCGGGGTGGCTCAGTCAGTTAAGCATCTGCCTTCAGCTCGGGTCATGATCCTGGAGTACTGGGATGGAGCCTCACATCAGGCTCCCTACTCAGTGGGGAGCCTGCCTCTCCCCCTCCCTCTGCTGCTCCCTGTTCTCCTTGCTTGTATTCATGTACTCTCTGTTAAATAAATAAATAAAATCTTCAAAAAAAAAGGGAGGGGCGCCTGGGTGGCTCAGTCGTTAAGTGTCTGCCTTTGGCTCAGGTCATGATCCCAGGGTCCAGGGATTGAGCTCCGCATCGGGCTCCCTGCTCGGCGGGAGGCCTGCTTCTCCCTCTCTGACTCCCCCTGCTAGTGTTCCCTCTCTCGCTGTGTCTCTCTCTGTCAAATAAATAAAATCTTTAAAAAAAAAAAAAGATGAGGCCCTCTGTAACACTCACCTAGATTGCTATAGTCAAAGTTGATGTCAAAAGGGGCCAAGGGCTAGAAATAAAGAAAGCAAGAAGAGGCCCAACATTCATCCAAGACTCAAGGGAGAAGGAAAACTCATGCTTCAAGTCTTGGCATGCAAGCACAGCCTGGTGCCTCTCTTTCGCAGTAAGACAAGTTTGTGTTGGCAACTCAAAGTGTTCTCCAGAACGGGCTTCCTTTCACAGGAAGAAAGGTAGGGGGCAAACATGTGTTGGGCACTTTCTATGTGCAAGGTTCTGTCCCAAACAGTCTGGTGGGATCCTGACCACATTTCGGGAAGGCAGATCCTCCAGTCCCACTTCACTGAGGAGGAAACTGAAATTTCAAGAGGTTCAGAAACTTGAGTAGTGGAGTCAAGATGTAAACCCAGGTCTTTTTGCCATTGAAGTCTAGCACTTTTCATTATACAGAATTGCCTGGCCTTAAACAGTAGCTCTTGGAGGGGCATTTTCTGGGAGCAAGCCTGGCTAATTCCCACCTCCAGGTCCCCATTTCTCTCTGCCTATTCTTCAGGTGTGTAAGTCCTACCCTCTTTTTTTTTTTTTTTAAGATTTATTTATTTGAGAGAGGGTGTGCATAAGAGAGTGTGCACAGAGGGTGGGGTTGTGGCAGAGGGAGAGGGAGAGAGAATCCCAAGCAGACTCCACACCACCAAGTGTGGAGCCTGAGGCAGGGCTCGTTCTCACAACCCTGAGATCACAACCTAAGCCAAAACCAAGAGTTGGACGCCTAACCAACTGTGCCACCCAGGCGCCCCCAAGTCATACCCTCTTAAAAGAGACCTTAAATCCTACTTCCACCATCAAGATTTTTCTAGATAGCTTTGACACAGAGTGACCTCTTTGTATGGGATGAATGGTATGAGTAGATGTATACAAAGGGGTAGGCTGTAGTAGAAACTGTTGATTATTAGCCAACATCCATTGCCCCATTTATTCATGTCTAACAGATCCTGATTTCTATGGGATGTTTACTTCTTTTTCACTCAGTGAACAGCGACCCATCTCAGCCCCAGGAGGGAACTTCAGTTGGTCTAAGCCGATCACAGAAATCCTACTCCCTCACCAGTGGTCAGCCTGGGAAGGGGCACGTGACCCAGTTCCGGCTGGTGAGATGATGGGAGAGATTGCTGGAGAGCTCCTGGGAAAGAGACATGGGATGAGACAGTCTCTCACTCTGCAGTAGGATATTTCCATGCTCGGAATTGCTGGGGGCATCCTGCTACCCACCTGAAGATGGAGCCTACTCAAGGGTGCACAGCAGGAGGGAGAGGACTTCTTGAGGTGCTATCCCAAGCACCATGAGCTTGCCTTCCTCTGAGCCTCTGCTCTGAGAGATAATAAATTCCCCTGCAGTTATTGCCAATTTGAGTTGAATTTTTTTTTGTTACTTGCTGGCAAAAAACCTCATAGTTGATATGTTCTCCCTCCTTTAACATACAGTATTTATACTGTTTGCCTGACATGTATCACATCAATTGTCATCTCTATTGTGTTGTTGTCTTATGTTGTTAACTTTTTCTGTGTTATATCTTGTCTGTGAAGACTATACCAGCTCTTCCAGCCCACATAGATGTTCTCTGAATTCTTACAGAGCTTTCAAATAGCAGCCAAATCTGTCATCCATTCATTCCAGAAATATTGATTGAGCCCCTCTTATGTGCCAGATTCTGGGTAAGAGCTGAGGATACAGTAGGGAGCAAGACATGGTCCTCACCCCTACCGAGCTTACAGTCTGTTATGGACTGAATGTTCGTGTTTCCTTAAAATCCATACGTTGAAATCCTAACCCCCAGTGTGGTGGTATTTGGAAGTGGGGCCTTAGGTAATTAGGTCACGGGAGTGCAGCCTTCTCAAATGGAATCAGTGCCCTCATCAAAGGGACCCCAGCGGGCTCTCCTGCCACCATGTGAGGACACTGTGAGAAGACTGCCACCTATGAACCAGTTAGTAGGTCCTCAACAGACACTGAATCTGATGGTATTTTGATTTTGGACTTCCCAGACTCAAGAACTATGAGAATAAATATTTGTTGTTTAAACCACCGAATCTGTAGTATTTTTATTATAGCAGCCTGAATAGGCTAAGACACAATTTTATTGGGCATCCTGGATGTTAATCAAATAACCTCAGGAATAAATCTATAATGACAGGAAGCGTAACGAATGGAGGGACTCAGAACTATGCTGTGGTACAGTAGGGGGACTTGCACTAGCCTGGGGGTAGGGAAGGCAACTCAGAGAAACTGAGATCTGAAGGATCCAGGGAGCAAATTGGGTAAAGAAAACAAATGGGGAAATGCATTCCAGGCTGTGAAAACAGTAAGACCTGTCCTCTCTTCTCCATCCTGACTCCCATTGACCTGACACGGGCCCGCATCACTTTTCACATTCAATATTGTTGTTCCTTCCTAACTGGGTTCCCAGCCTGCAGCCATGTTCCTCTCAAGTCCATCTTCCTCCCAGCCATTAGAGTTAGCTATTAAGAACCCTTTGGTGGCCTCCACCATCTACCAAGACAAGGCCAATTTCCTTAATAAGGCTCTGCATGATCTGACCTCTATTTGCCTCTTTATCCTCATTTTCACCCTCTCCTTACTTCTGAGAACTCCGTACCTGTAGTTTTCAGTCATACCAGACCACTGGATCTTTCTATACTGTTCTCTATGCCTATGGCATCCTTCCAACCTTCCTTTGGGTGCCTGCCTTCACTCAGCTCAGGCACTGTATCACCTGGATTGGGCTCAGGGGCCCTCTTTGTACTTCTGCAGCACCCTGTGCATATCAAAGTTGTCTACTGACATGCGTCCCCCCAACTAGAACTGAGGGTTTCCAGTGTAGGGACCATGTCTCATCTATCTCTATACCTCTTAGAACTTAGCAAAGCCTGGCAAAGAATTCCCTCAGGACACATTTACTAAACTCCACTTTAGCACTTACTGTCTTATCACACAATCTAGCACTGATCATATTATATTCCACTTGACTATATTGTATTCCACCAATTGTTTCATGTGTGCTAATTTTGACTCTACATCTAGATCCTAAGTTCCTAGAGGCCAGACCATGTCTGATATTTCTCAGCAGTACTCTCAGCCCCTAACCCAGGTGACCCCAAAATAAGCATTCAAAAAGTGCTAAATTAATGAAGGGGTGAATGTACAAATGGAGGATAGAGTTAAATAGTTAAATATCTTCCTTCTACCTTTCCAGTTGGGAAATTACCAATGACTCCTCCTCTTGTTGCCGGAATCCTTGCAGGTAGGCCTCAGAAAGAAAGGCTTCCTAGACAGGTGAATGTCCATGGGGAATTCCCTGAGCTTCTACCTTCCCAGCAGTGCCCTGACACCTTTACTGCCAAAGCTGGCTTCACCCTCCTGGCCGAGGGGACTGAAGGAGGGGAGATCTCAAAGTTTCTGAGCACGTGTGGCCCTGAGCTTTCCAGACTGGAGCCCTACCACTCCCTCCTCCTGACTGCACTGCTTGGTGGCTAACTAACCCTATGGAACTGAGGGTTTCCAGTGCAGGGACCATGTCTCATCTATCTCTGTACCTCTTAGAACTTAGCAAAGCCTGGCAAAGCATTCCCTCGGGACACATTTACTAAACTCCACTTTAGCACTTACTGTCTTATCACACAATCTAGCACTGATCATATTATATTCCACTTGACTATATTGTTTTCCACCAAGGTCAGGCCCTTCTTTTCTCCTGCCATGGTGACTTCCTCTTGCCAGAAGACCGGATGTGCATCTGCTAATAATGTTCTGGAAGTGCTCTCTTCTGCTGGCCCAGGCTCCCAGGAGGCCTTGAGAGAGGCAAAAGTCTGGAGAAGTTGGGAAACACTGAGCAGGCCTATGTGTGAGGTAGTCCAGAGGACAGGCAGCAAGTTGTGCTGAGGATTCTCTAAGTGGGCTGTTACAACCCAGACCCCGGGAGGCAGGCTGAGGGGAGGAACAGAGGAAGCAAGTGCTGAGTCCCCTGTGATGTGTCCCCTTAAAAACTGATCATCCAGGCCTACTTGCAGGTGGAAGTGAGGCTTTGCTTGCTGCTGGATACAGAGTCTGCTGAAGGGCCCTGCTTTGCACCCAGGCTTACCTGTGTTTGAATGTCAGCCAACTCTGAGTGTGACTTGGACTGTTCCTGTCTCTGAGCCTCCAACTGTTACAGAGAAACAGGATCAGCTATGTAACATGTGGGGCCCAGTGCAAAATGAAACTGTGCAGTCCCTTGTTCAAAAGTATTAAGAATTCCAAGATGGTGACAAGAGAGCATTAAGCCCAGCCCGATATCCAGCTACACACTAGGATGTGTGTGATTGTACCATTGCCTCCGTGGAGCTGGCCCTGCAGAGGGGTTACCTGAGGAAAGTGTGAGTGGGGCTATAACCAGGAGAATCTGCACCAGCAACTGCTCTCAAGTTAACCTACTAATCATGGATCTTGAAGGCAGGGACTTTATCTTCCTTGGGTCTCCTCCCTGGGACCCAGAGGTGCTCACCACTGACTGAGTGAAAGTTTCAGTTTAGTTGGCCTTGGGGTCTGGACTGCCCTCCAGTGTGTGGTGTGGATCCAGAAAGAGGGAGGCTTCAGGACCTGGAGTCTAGGTTGGAGGTCACAAGGTCAAGAAACCTCAAGGTGGCTATTAGTTCCAGTGCCTTTCAGTTTCAATTAAGGCAATTTAATTTAATTTAATTTAATTATATTCTAAAGGAAGTCCCCTTTAGAATATAATTCATCTCACTACCAAGAAAGAGGGAACACATTACCCCCTTAGTGAGTAAGAGTCTACAAAATCTTTGGCAAATGAGCCATAAAAGGAGGTAGTTCAGAGCCAATATAGAGATTTTAAAAGTACTTGAACAGCAGGGCTTTATTTATATGGAAAAATATACTCTAACTTGAATAGAAGGGCTCAATTTTGCAAAAGTGAAAAATCTTCCCTAAATAAATCTGTTAATTCAATGTTGGCCCAATCAAATATCAACAGGATAATCTTTGTTTTAAACTTGGTAAAATGGTATTAAGATTGATTTGGAAAAATAAACATGGAAGGAGAACCAGGCAAAATTTTAAAAAAATCTTTAAAAAGAGGATAGGACCTCAGACGTTAAATTACATTTTCAAGAGCACATAAAGGGGCCCCTGGGCCCTCTCCAGCTCATGTAGGCCCCGTGGATATTCCTCTCTGCTCCTGAAGCCGTGGCTGCTGAACCCTGGGCCAAGGCCTGAAGGCTGTGTTCCTCAGATCCCAGGCTACTGAGGCTGCTCTGCCTAGGCGATGGTCAGACAGTAGGAAGCTGGGGGAGTTGCCCACTGCCTCTGGGTTGCACACACATAGGCGGCTTCAACTCATTGAGCGGCCTTGTTGCAAAACCCTCCTTATGCAGATTAGACTCAAAGAAATTTGCACCAGTTCCTGCTGCCTGGCCTCACTTGCCACTCCTGAGGGTAGGGGAGTTGACAGGCCAAGAAAGGTCTTAAACAAGAAGGCAGCCTACTGCTCTAGGCACTGGCTGATGCATGGAACTAGGCTCCTCTCAGTTATCAGGGGTGGTATACACACACAGAGCTCTCCAGAACCCTAGCATGGCATTGCTTCTTTCTGCTGGTTATTACCTGGGTCCTTGTGCTTTGTCTTTCTTGAGTGTTTCCACCCAAAATTCAAAGCATTAATTAAAGGACAGGAGAACATTAGGATCAATATTTGGCTTAGAGGAAAGCTAAACTGACTGACATTGGGTGTGATGTTTCTCTGGGTGTTGGTGGCTAGCCCTCCCTCATCACTCTCCCCAGCTCCCCTTTATTCCCAGGGACAACTGAGAATGAGTACTATTCCAGAAAGGATGGTGATCTAGACAGGTGGACATTCTTTTTTTTTAAGATTTATTTATTTGTTAGAGAGAGAGAGAGAGAGAGAGAGTATAAGCAGGGGGAGTGGCAGGTAGAGGGAGAAGCAGGCTTTCCTGCCGAGCAGGGAGCCTGATATGGAACTCAGTCTCAGGATCCTGGGATCATGACCCAAGCCAAAGGCAGATGCTTAATCATCTGAGCCACCCAGGCATCCCCAGACATGTGGACATTCTTAATCCCTCCCATAGCATTACTGGTAGTGCTGGGGTCTGTTCCCACAAGAGACACTTGCTTTGCTTGCTTCTCTGTGAATTTGCTTTGGGGGCAGATGGTTTGGAGTGAGTGAAACAAAATCCCATGGCAGCAGTTTTTTCCCCTTCTGGAAATCACTGTTTGTTTTTGCCCAACACTGGGCATTCAAAGCAAGTTGCCTTTTGTCTAAATTGGGAGCATAGATCTTGTTGTGCCAGAGGTGAATGTCTAATCCTTTCTCTGCATCTGACTCAGGATTAGTGGTCCTTGTCCTGAATGGAGTCACTGCAGAGGTCTGGGAGAGAAAAAGCAAATTTGCCAGGAGCCTGAGTGGGGTCTGGTGTGTTGAAATTCACTGGCTGAGACTTAGATCAGCTGTCACTGCACACAGACCTGTTTCTTATTTTAATACTGCGGCATGAACTGAGAAGCTGCAAGTGCAGCTTCCAGCAGGGGCTGGAGTTCAGGGCACATCAGGTTCTTAAAACAGTCTTGCAGAGACCAGCTTCCTGGGAGCAGGAAGGGCTGAGGGCCTGGGCCCCAGCACAGCACCCCTCCTCCCATTCCCCTGTCTGCTGCATTGCACCACTGATTCAGTGAAGACATCATCCTCACCCCCTTCAGAGAGCTGCTTGCTGCTCTGCTCTGACAATTCGACTGGCTGCCGCAGAGAAGTGCTCATCCTCACCGACATATGGCTTTTTAAAGTGATAAATTGCATTAGCAAATTTCTTATTAGCTCTGCTGTCAGGAGGGAGCTCCTGCCATGTTAGCTTGCCGAGGCTGATGCATAACTTCCTGGCCATTAATAACCATGCCAAGGGCTAAAGAGAATCGGAGGGTGGTGGGTAGAGGCCCTCATTTTCTCTTCTCCCTCCCATGGGAGGTCAGAGGAGCTGGTTTTGGTGTTGAGCTGTCTTAGGTCTGACTCGGCAATGGGCTCTGCACTTTGGGCTCCTGATCCTGGTAGGCAGGGTACAGGATGCCCAGACATCATCTGGATTGGTTTGGGCTGGGTTCTCCCTTAGGATTGGGCAGCTTAGAATCTGCATAGCTTCTCCTTTAGAGCGGTCTGTTCAAAGCAGAGCCTGGACTGTGTCCCAGAAAGGTGCTCTGGTCTCTCCCTTGGGGTTCAAGGCCACTGATTCTCCTCCTACTTCCTCCCCTCACTCCAGACAGCTGAAGAGTCTCCTCCCCAGAGGTGACATCATGTCTCCTGCTCAGATCTTCTCTTGGTGACTATCCAAGGAACTGCATATTCAAGATGTTCAACCCCTGCTTTCTATGGGCTCAGGCTTCTATTTTACATGAAGAGTTGCATAAAACACACTCATCGGGCAGCAAAATGAGAGAAGGAATATTTCAATTTTTTTGTTTTACCTATCGCCCCAAACTAGTAACCATTTGGGCGGAGTCTCTGACTCCTTTGAGAATCAGACAGAACAAACACTCTCATTCCCTGGAAAACACTCACATTCACACTTGTGCATTTGGTTTCAGGCCCCTCCCAGACCCTCAGCAGCCCATTTTTGAATCCATGTTTGGTACATGTTCTTCCCAAGCCCCTCAAAGCTGCTAATCCCTGGGAAGGGACCGTATCAGCGGCCTCCTGCCACAGGAAGTGAGTTAGCCTTCTCCTAAAACAATAGCAGAGATGGCTCCCCGGGGCAACCCTGGGCACCGTTTGGTGAAGGCCGCTACAGGCAACTGCATCATTTCTTGGGTTATGTTAGACATGCTGAGTCTGAGAAATGGGTTCAGGGCAGCAATGATTCTGGCCAGGTCTGCATTAACTCCCTCCGAGAAACCAGTTCTGTGGCTGGGAGGCTCCTATGGTAACATTTTCTTGTCCTGGTGTGCTCCTGCTAAGGAGAGATGTGGGGGTTGGGAGGAGGAGGCAGAGATTGGCAGAAAAGGGGAAGATTCTGAAATGGGTGTGGGGGAGGGTGCATGTGTGTGCATGTGTGTGTGTGTGTGTGTGTATATATAAAGTCAGAGAGAAAGGAGGGGAAGAGCACTGGATTTCCCATTATTCAGGTTTAGGATGCTTGAGATAGAATCTTGGGTGGATTTGCACTTTTTCACATACATGGCCTCAAATTCTGCATTATCTTGAGCTCTGGCTGGGAATTATGCTCTGCTCTGTGACATTTAAACAAACACGCTTCTTTCTTGTCACCTCTCAGAAGGCCAGGCTTTAGGAAATGCCCAAAGGTGGAAAAGGTCCTCTAAGCGAGGGAAGTGGCTACCAAATTATTCCCCAGGGTCTCAGTTGTTACTATGACTCCCTGAGGGAAGCAAGAGGGCAAAATTGTTGTAACAGAACCAGACCTAGCCAGGGTTCCTTTGACGCATGGAAGACACTGGTAAGCAGCCCAACATGGATTGCTTCCTTCTCTGAACTTGGGAGTATGTCTTGACTTTAGTTCAGACCCCAGCACAGCCTCTGGCTTGTAAGCTGGTCCAGGCCCACCCTCACCTTCCCCCTCCCAAGTCCTTCTAGGTTGTGTAGGCATGAGCTGGGCTCTCACTCCAACCCTTCCTAGCATCTGCCTGGTTTCCCAAGAATCCTTCCAGGATGTCACTATTTCGGATCTAGCCCCACTGGTATGACCTGCTCACCATCCCCTTTGGGTGTGTCATGCCCGGGCCCCAGCAGGTTGGCTCATATCCAAGGAGGCCACTTCTAGCTCCACACCAACCCTCCTTGCTTATTCAGCATCATGGTCCAGAAACTGGGGCATGACAAGCCACCCTGCCAGCATCCCACTTGCTTTGCCCTTACTCTTAGGACACACACCAATCAGGCCACTGAGATGGGAAAACAGAGACATCGAAAGGGTGCAATATTTTGTGAACTGGGGAAGAGACTATTCTCTGAGGACTGTTGGGCCTGGGATTAAATAGGTCTTCTCTCTACCCGCAGGCCAAGAAAGGGCACTGAAGCAGAGGGGTCATTCCAGAGAAAGGACCCTGTTGGCTGCCAAGAAGATGATATTCTGCTATGGCTCATGGGTAAAGGAAAAGAAATCTATCCCTGAAAATGTTCTTCAAACATCTACTGTTGGTCCTGCATGGCCTTGGCATTTTCTCCTTTCTAGCTCTGGGATTCAAAGTGGACTCTGCACTTTGGGCTTCTGATCCTGGTAGGGAGGGCACAGGATGTCTCATGCCATGCCTCTCACTCACTTAATCCCCATTGGAATCAGGTTAGGCTGCATCTGAAGTTAGGGGCCTTTCCCTTGGTCTTGGCCAGGAGCAGCATCAGTGGCCCAGGAATGTTGGGAAGCAAGGGATATGTTTTTCTAGGAAGTGAACTTGCTTTCAGAAAAGGATTTGAAATGGGGGAAATTGAACAGCCTCCTAACTCTGTGTCCTGAGACCCCCGTACCCCATAGCAACCAGAGCTCCATGGAGAGAGGAAACAACTAACTAAAGCAGCCTCCCCCTCCTTCCCATCTCTTTCTTTCCCATTTATGTGTTTGATTTTTGTCACAGCGCCTATTACAATCTTGCCTTTATTTGTGTGTTTGTGTCCTAGATAGTGTCTGTCTCCTTCTATTCCCTCCTCTGTTACTTCATGAGAGTAGGCCCTTGTCTTGTTCATTGCCACATCCCTGGGGCCCACGAGAGTGTGTGGCTTCCAGGAAAGGTGTACAGTCATTGTTTGTTGATATGATGGAATGGTTAGGATGTGAAGAGGAGGCCAGGACCTGAGAAGCCAACAGGGTAAGAGTAAAAGGGACATTTGTCATCATCCTTTTCATTACCCTTTAAAGGTAGGCGGTTAGGTGGGTAAAGTTCAAGTTTGTCATCCTGACATGCAAAGCCCCAATCCATCTTCCTAGGCTCATTTCCTGCCAGTGTACCCTCACCCTTGCCCCCCCTGTAAGCCTCCAATGCTTCAGGTTCTTCAAACTGCTAAGTGTCCTCACATCCCCAAATTCTTTCCCATGTGTTCTTTTACATATGTGCCCAGCTGGAATGCCTTTTGTCTATGCAGTTAGGAACTGTGATACCTACTTTTTACAGTGACTGTGAAGATTAAGGGTTGTAGTATAGAATAAGCTCCTGGCTCATGCTTTGCCCAAAACGGAGTCCTCACTAAATATTGGGTAGTGTCTGGGGACTGCGTCAGCACAGGCGGTCCCTCTTCTGAGATGTTTCAGGCCACAGTTAGAAGCCTGTTAGGCGGTCTGTGTCCCTAGGGCAGAAGCATCTGTATCTCATTTGCACTTAACATGATGCTTGGTGTAACAGTAGGTGCTAAATGTATGTCCACTGAATAACTGGAACTGAGGGCCTGTGAGGCAATGGGTTGTTCACCTTTCCAGAGCCAGAGCGTGCACACTCACTGATATTGCTGGGTAGGAAGGTCAGCATCTGTGCCCTGCTGGGCTGGGAAACCTGGGGTAGGGGTGGGCCTCCCTCCTGCAGTCTAATCAGCCATCTAGTCCACCCAGCCATGAAATCAGAATCCACATCCCAAGCACCACAGCCACATCCAATTTTCCATCAATAAAATATTCAGCTGCTCCACAGCCACGATCTGCTCTGTGTCTGGAAGGGAGGAGTTCTTCCCTCTCAGTGCCTGGCTCCCGCTCTTCCCAGGCACACTGTCCCTCAATCCCTGGATCAGGCCTTTGTTATTCTACCTCTGTGTGTTTACTAATGCTTTGTGCCCCCATCACCCCAAAATCAGGACTGCTCTTCCTCCTCCTCCTTATTCAACTCCAATCCACCCTTCCCCAAGGCCCACCACCTCTGTGAAGTCTTCATTGGAATTGATCTCTCCCTGCCGTGGACCCCAGACATGCTTCTGAACAGCAAACCCACATTTCACAATTCCAGACAGGTGGGAATATTTCTTGAGTTCATACGGTATAAAGACCCTTGACTCAAAATGAAGGTTTTACTGTTACTGTGGATTCCCCTCTGTTGACTGGAGTTGGGGCTGGGGTACTTAGTAGAAATCAGAGATGAGAATTTCCAGTGAAAATCCATGGGAGCTTTCAGGGATGTCTACCTGACCTGGGCCCCCTAAAGCTTCCAATTCAACCAAGGTTTATTCCCTGGTCTTGTCCCTCCTCCAGACCAATTACTCTACAGGACAGGGAAGGGGAATGTTTAGAGTCAAAGACAGAGTGATCTCTAGCCACAATATGTTGCTTCTTGGTGCATGGTGACTACTGTTTATGTGGTGAGCTTGGGATGTTGTGAGATTGCCAACACAGCAGTGAACTGAAGGCAGTGTACTAGCAGATTCTGCGAAGAGCGAGCATTGGTGTGTGTGAGTGTGAATGTGTATGTGTATGTCTGTGTGTAATCTGTTTAGCTTTATACACATAGCACTTTCATTTTTTGAGCATTCTTTATGTGCTAAGCCTTATGTCAAGCATTTTATTTTCAATGCCCCATTTAGCCCTCATAACGACTCTGGGAAGAAGATATCATTATTCCCCTTTTACAGTTGAGCAAACAGAGGTTTAAGAGAGAGGTCAAGTAATTTGCCATAAGACACATTTATTAAAGGGCAGGCCTCAGATTTGATGTCAGGGTTCCTAAACACTATGAGATTTTGCATTCCTGTAAAATGGGAATAAAAATATCTCCCTTTGCAGTGTCTGAGGAGGAAATGAGATAAGCTCTGAGACAGAATCTGGTAAACTGTAAAGTATTATTTTCCAAAGGAGAAGACTCAGTTCTTGCCCTCAAGCACTTTATAATCTGACTGAGTTGATCAATAAGACCAGCACAGTGCTTAGGTAAATCTAACCAAGTGTCAAAATATACAGTGTACACCTTAACTAAGTGATTCAATTTAGCATCATCACGAATGGGACAAATGCACAGGGCATGCTTCCTGACAGCATGGATGCCAAGGGAAGGACACAGCATCACCTTCATATTATATTCTTGCCCCCAGACAGCCTGAATCCAACCAGACAAATCTGGATTGTGGGACACTCTGCAAGATAATTTGCTGGACTCTTCAAAAAATGCCAATCATAAACAACAAACAAAGGCAGGGAGACTGTACTAGATTAAAGGAAAATAAAGAGATATGACAATTAGACATACTTTGTGAACCTTGATATTATATCCTGTGGGTTTTTTTTTTAAGGCATAAAGGATATTTTGGGAGAATCAGAGAAATTTAAATGTTTTATAAATTAGCCAATATTACTGCATCAGTGTTAAATTTCTTCTTTTTAATTTCTTTTTTAAAAAGATTTATTTGAGGGAGAACATGCACAAGTGGGGGGAGGGGCAGAGGGAAAGAGAGAGAAAATTTTCAAGCAGACTTCCTGCTGAGCATGGAGCCCAATGCAGGGCTTGATCCCACACCCGAGATGATGACCTGAGCCAAAATCAGGAGTTGGACGCTTAACCGACAGAGCCACCCAGGCGCCCCCAATGTTAAATTTCTTAGGTGTGATGATGATACTGTGGTTATAGGAGAAAATATAAGAGGAATGTTCTGGTTCCTAAGTATTTGGGGTGAAATGTAATATCTGTGACTTTCAAATGCTTTTGCAAAAAGAAAGTGTATATATATATATTGTAAATACAAATATATAATATATAAATATATATATACTTATATATTCATATAAAGAGAGAAAAGAAAACAAGTGGCAAAATGTTAATACTTGGTAAATTTAGATGAAAGATTTATAGGTTTGGGGCACCTGGGTGGCTCAGTTAAGCAGCTGCCTTTGGCCCAGGTCATGATCTTGGGGTCCTAGGATTGAGCCCCACATTGGTCTTCCAGCTCAGTGGGGAGTCTGCTTCTCCCTCTCCCTCTGTACTCTCTCTCTCTCTCTTGCTGTCACTCAAGTAAATAAATATAATCTTAAAAAAAAAAGATTTATAGGTTTTCCTGTATGATCCTTTTAACTTCTCTCTACATTTGAAAATTTCCCAGTAAAAATTGAGACTCGAGCAAACAGAGGTTTAACAGAGAGGGCAAGTAACTTGCCATTAAGCACATTTATTAAATGGCAGATCCAGGGTTCAGTGTATGTCACATTGCTAAGGGGAGATAGCTATTTAAAGGAACCTAGAGCTGAATACTTTTTATTTCATTATTTAATTTTTTTTTTCTTTTAGAGAGAGAGAGAATATGCATGCATAAGCAAGGGAGGGGGGCAGAGGTAGAGGGAGAAAATCCTAAGTGGACTCAGCACTGAGCATGGAGCCCGATGTGGGGCTTGATCACACGACCCTGAGATCATGACCTGAGCCGAAATCAAGAGTCAGATGCCGAACCGACTGAGCCACCCAGGCACCCCTGAACTTTTTATAATATACAAACATCTCCAGCAAATGTATTTCTTCACTGACTCCACTTTTGATCACTGGGGTAGCTCAAGAGGGGGACCCACATAGTCCCGGGGTCTGAGGCAGCTTCTCTGCTCCTGTGCAGGAATCACTCTTGCAGCAAATTGTTCATTAGAGCTGCTTTTCCTCTGGCTATCGTGTAGTCAAAATAGTTCCCTGTCCCAACCTCCAGGTTCCTAGGAGACAAGGCTCAATGTCCTTTGTAGCAGCTGGGAACCCTCTTTGGCGCCATGGTTTCCATGATGCAAACAAAGCCCAGCTTTGCCCACAGGAGGGACAAAGCTGGTGAGAAAAGAATCTTCAGAAAATGTGCCTGTGAGCCACCATCAGGGTCACCTGAGGTGCTTATTTAAAATGTTCTGCCTACTCAGGCTGGGGCCTGGAAACCTTCATTTTAACCAGTACCCCAGGTAATGCTGCAGCACACCAAGGTTTGAGAATCAACAACCTAGCTTAAAATCCAAGCCTCTACAGCCGCATTCAAGGTCTTGTAAAGCTTGGCTTCCCTTACTCCCCAGCATTACCTTCCCTTCTAACCAGGCTAAAGGGTCCCCTAAACTGCCCTCCAGCCTGGGCCTTTGCTGTCCCACATTTCCCTGGAATCTTTCTGCCCTCAATTTATGGGATGCCAACTGAGCCTCAAGGCTGAATTTAAGTCCCAACTACTCCCTGGAGTCTTTCTGATCACTCCAGCCCATGTCCCAAGGGCTGCTCCCTTTCTCTGACTTCACTCAATGTTAACTTGGTGGCACTTGGTGTAATACTTTATGATACAACTATTTATTATGGTTTTTTGCTGACTTTGGTTGAATTCATTCATTCTCCTGACCACCTGTGAAATACTTGAGAGCAGGGTTCACATCTTTTTCTCTTGCATCCTCCTCACTATCAAGGATAAAGTTAAAGTCCTGGGTAGGTCCTTAGACCAGGTTGGTAATAACCGAATTGAGGGAGAGATGGGAGAAGAGTAGCATAAAAGAGAGGGTGGAGGGGAGAGAGAAGAGGGAGAGGATTGGTGATGGCCATGGTAGCCTTTGTGCAGGGCACAGGACCTTTTGGTTGAGTCTGGGATTCCAGGCTCTGCGAATGGGTGTTGTTAGGATGACCATCCTTCCCCTTCCCCCATAAGTATTTGCATTTGGGGCTGGGCTGCTTTAGGGTCTCTGCTTCCTCAGGACAATTTGCATCCACAAATTTACATAAAAGTGAGGGAGTTTCCTGAGAGGGGAGACAGGGCCCTGCCACCTTGCCATATTCCTCATTTGTCGTTCAAAGTCACATATGGTGAGCCTGGGGCTGGAGGTGTGGGTAGCGGAGTCAGGTTATAGGGGGTATTATGGCTGTCCCTGAGGTAATGTTTGGAATTCTCCCTGAGGCTCTCAGTGATAACCTTCCTATGGCTCTTTGGTGGCCTACCCTGGATTCCTCCAATGACATCTTCCCAGCTATGCTTGAAGCAGTTGAGACCAGCAAGCAGTGCTGTGAGGGAGGACGACATCATGGATATCTTGTCATAAATGTAAATGACACCTCCCTGAAGGCCCAGGAAGGTGAAGCCTGCTGCATTCATGCTGTTTCCAGACCTCCCTACACTGCCCCCTCTGCCTGGAATGTCCTCTTCCCAGGCCACTGCTTGACAAACTCCTCAGGGGGACCTGGCTAGACTCCCAAGGTGGAATTAGACTCTGCTTGGAGGCCTCTGTGAACAACTCTATCTCCCAAGTAAAATGGGACCATGACTACCTCCCAGGGTGGCAAAGAGAAAAGAAGATCATATTCAGGGCAAACAAAGGGCTTGAAATTGCTTCCTTACTTCCGTCTTCCCACATTTCACTGATAAGGCTGGCAACCCTGAGTTCCCCCACCTCGGAGCACCTTGATTAGCGGGTCCCCCGGATGGTGTTAACAGGTTGCATACCGCACAGGAGGACAGATCAGAGCCCTCTGGGATGCTTCTCAGCCATGAGTTGCCTCTCCCCACCCAGACAAAGGATGTACTCAACCATAACGACCATGGGATAAAAAATAAGGTAGCAGATGGAAGAGCCGCAAAGATAGCAGTCCTTGGAGGAGCAAGGAAAGGTCAGTGACCCTGTGAAATGTAAGCACAGTTTGGATGGGGAGAGCCAGGAACCACAGAGTGGGTTCCTAATGAAGGAAAAATGAAAAGAGAAAAATCAGTGATGTGGGAAGCTTCTCCTCACTCACATCCTTCAAATGGCTGCAAGGGGAGGGGGGAGGACTAGCTGGAGCTGGGAATATATTAGCTGCCTGATCGAGTTACCGAGAGAGTTGTGGAGTCTCAGTGCCCAGAGGCCTCTCAGGAGATGGTAGATAATTACGGTTGGGTCTCTGGTTTGATACAGCTCTGCCTCAGGGTGAGGGATGGAATATATGACCCCTTCAAGGTCCCCTTATCTGTACCAGAGCAGGTTACTGCAAAACAAAGACAATTCAGGAGCCTGTCACATAATTATTTGTGTTGCACGCTTCCTTTGTTTTTTGAGAAATCTCCTGATGAAAGTCCTGAGTGCTCAAAACCAGAATGAATTTGGGGATTTCACTACCCTAGCTCCAACTCCCTGCCATGTCTTTTATTTAAAATAATAATTAAAACTCCAATATCCTGAAATGCTTAAGGCAGAGGCTTTACAGTCAATAAGAACATGATTTTACGCTTTCATTGGAAATGTCTGCATTTCTCTTTGGTTTTAAGGGAGGGTGGGGTACACTGGAATACTAATGCAGAGCATTTACATGAGGCTCTTAATCTGAAAAGAATGTGAGAATTAATGCTTGAGTTTAATCAGAGCCTGAATCATCACAGATAGATTTTTACCCTCTTTTCCTTAATCAATTTCACCCTAATTAATTCTTCTGTGGCTAAGTCTTGTTACATTAGATAGTCTGCTGATTATTTCCACAATCAAGAGACTGTATATTCATGCATTTTTAATAAGGAACGACTGCATCCTTTTTCATAAGTGATCTTGCTAGTTGGCAGTTGCGGCCGCTAAAATAATTATAGAGCCAATTACTTACTTTTAAAGCATTGTTTGCTGTCATATTCATCCTAGGTGACAATTTGGAAGAGCTCTGGAGGCTGCTGTAATCGGGCAGAGGAGCAGGGTATTTAATGTGGCAATTTTCAATGTCAAGTGCTGTTTATGCATAGGTCAATGCCTTTAAAAAAAATAAATAAATAAACACAGGGGTAATTTGGTCCTGCTGGCTGATGAAGCCATGTGCTACAGACTCAAAGGCCATGTCCAAATATGGTCATTCATGTCTGATTATTACTTATATGATGGGGTGCTCTCATACCAGACCCTGATACCACTGCAACCCAGAGGGCTTGAAGCAGGGGATGCAGTAATTCCAAAGCCTCAGCTGTTTTCTGTTTAGCAAAGGAAGAGGGGAAAATCTACCTACAGGAAAAGACTTTTTTATTTTGGGAAAAACACTGGGCTTTTGGTTATGCAGAGGAAAACTCAAGAGCTGATTCTAGAATGGGCAAATTGAGACAAGAGGAAATAAACGGCTGTGTATACTAATATAGAAGGTTGTCTTTCCAGTGGGCAGACATAGCTACCACTCACTGCAGAAGTTATTCTAGTGTTCACTTGGTGTAGGAGAAGCTTTCCTCTTCTCTCTTAGGGAAAACACAGAGTTGGGGCCTGGACTCCAGGTAGGAGAGTCTGGCCAAGGGTCCTCCTGTCTGTGGGAATTAGGTTAGCTCTGCAGTCAGAGCAGGCCTGAAGGCTGTGGAAGGAGAAGGCAAACAGGGCACCCAGGCCATGGGGCAGAGGACTCCAGGAGAGCCTATAGGCAGCCTCCAACTTAACTGATTTTATTCTGCAATTATAACTTTTTTTTTTTTAAGATTTTATTTATTTATTTGACAGAGAGAGAGATCACAAGTAGGCAGAGGCAGGCAGAGAGAGAGCGGGAAGCAGGCTCCCAGACGAGCAGAGAGCCCGAAGCGGGGCTCGATCCCAGGACCCTGAGATCATGACCTGAGCTGAAGGCAGAGGCTTTAACCCACTGAGCCACCCAGGCGCTCCTGCAATTATAACTCTTTTGCCAACCCCAAGCTTTTAGCAGTTTTGTTAACCTTATAGCCTTAGGAAAATAAGAAGCTATAGCCACACTTGCAACATAGTGGAGCAAAGGAGTATGATCTTCCCTTAGACCCCCTGCCCTACATACAGCCTGTTCAAGGAAGCACGGTGGTCCTGGGGCCCATGTGAGGCACCACAGATTGGCTCTGGGGAAGGAAGAGACTCATGAGGATCCAAGTGAAGATAGAAACTCAAGTTGAGGTCTTGCTCAGGTGGACAGGTGCAGAAGGGGGAGCGAAACAAATCTCCTTTATCATATACTAAAGAGATAGAGAGAGAGAGAGAGAGAGGAGAGAGAGACCTTCAGAAGGAGAAACTACAACGTGCAAATTACATGGGCCTGGGTTGTTGGCTAGCAGTCATCCGGGTTGCCCTTAATATACACTGCAATTGGCCAGAGTCTCAGAGGTTGTCCTGCCCTCCCTCCACTCCACACCAGCTGTTCAGGGAAACAGCCAAACTGTAGCAGCCTCCAGCTCATTTCCCAGGAACGTCATTGCCAGCTGCTCTGCAGAGCCCTGAGCCAGTAACTAGAGGCAGCATTGAACCTTAGGTCATTGTTCCCAACCCTGATGCAGATGAGGAAATGGAACAGTTCTGGGCACTTACTGTCTACAGTGAAATGAAGAAAAGAGGTGTCCTTAGACTACGGAAGGCATGGAGGAGATTGGAAGGACAAGACCTGAACAGGTATTAGGTGACACAGTAAATAAATGGCAAGCTGGCTGGGTGTCCTGAGCCAGCCCTCTAACCTCCATTTCACTGAGTGGGAACTTAGGCTCAGAGAAGTAATGTGACTCATTCGAGGTCACTCCATTGATTATGAACAGGTTCAGGACTTGGGTCTCAGGTCCCCTAACTCCTAACTTAATGGCCCTTTTGGACAGCTCAATCATCAGGTAAATTTCTTTTTAGCTAGAGAGAGGAGTACTGGCTCTCACCCCTCCATGGTATGCATGTCTAAAACATACTTAATCTTCATGGATATTTCTAAGACCTGTTTTCAGCTTCGTCTGTGATATGTATCTCTGAGGCAAGATAAATGATATCTTGAAACTGGAAGGTCAGCTGCTGGGGATATTGGGTTCAAGGAGCTAAGGAAGTAAATCACTTGATGAGTGAACTTAAAAAGGCCAAGATGTTAAACTCCAAGCCAACCAGGATTTAATTTATTTGTTACTGAGGTCAATGCCATTTTTACTGCACACTAATAAAAGTCTGAGCTCTGTTGCCAAGATTCAAGAGAAATTTTAGTTGTCATTTTTCTCTCCACTAGTGAGAAAATGGAGACTGTCAAATCTGGGAAGCCTGGAAGAAAGGGAATAAAGCAGAAATACAGAACATTTCTCCTTTCCTCCTGTCTGTACTGTCTGTTTCTGGGACAGATGGAGTCATGTCATCTTGCTCATCAATGTCATGGCTGCTCTAGGAACAAAGGTCCCTTCCTGGGATGAACTTCCTTTCTTGGATAGGAAATAAGAAGCTATAGCCACACTTGCAACATAGTGGAGCAAAGGAGTGTGATCTTCCCTTAGACCCGCTCCCTTACAGCCTGTTCAAGGAGGCACGGTAGTCCTGGAGCCCGTGTGAGGCATCACAGATTGGCCCCTACAAAGGATAGGAACCACCTCCAGCTCCACACGTGCTCAGTTCACTTTAGTAAGTCATTAAAAAAACTTTTCTCTTCCTGGAATTTCCTCTCTAGTTCTCACTGTACTTGCTTGGGATTACACAGATTGTGTGCCCTGAGACCATCCTTTATAGGCCACTCCTGTGCTCTACTGATGTTCCTTAAAGAACTGACAAAGCTCACAGCCTGGTGAAGAATAATCAAAATAATATGAATAACAGCAATTAAAACTAACCATCTATTGAACAACTACTATTTTTGGGCGAGGGGCTTCACACAGCTTTGTTATCTCACAGATTCCTCATCTCCACCCTGGAGCCCTGCAAGGTAGCTTTTATTATCCTCATTTTGTAGATGAGGAAGCAGATATAGAGAGGTTGGAAAGTTTGAATACTTGGCCCAAGCAAGATTAACAGTAGCCAACTACATGACATTAACCAATCGGGGGAAAGAACATGCGGATGGCAGGGGCAATGGGACAGACTCTCCAGCATTACCTATGGGGAGCAGCCTCGATTCACAAATATCCTGGACTGGCAGGAGGCCGCTGCAGCCTTCTGTGGGGTCACTACTTGGGATCACTTCCTCCCTTGCTCTGGTGTCTTATGCAGTCTTCTGACCGTAGCTCACTTCCCTGCACTATGTGCTTGCAGGGAAAAGGTGTGCAGGCCTGCACAGGCAGGGATGCCAGCCTGCTGGGCAGTTGTTACTCAGGACTGTGCCCACTTGCTATTCTCTTGTCTTGGAATGCCTCCCCTACCCTCTCCTCTTTGCTCTGTGGAGGTGGCTTTACCTTGGCTAAGCGGTCCCCCTTTCCTCCTATTCCCCACACCTAACCCTAAGTGTCTTTCATGGTGATTATCATTCTTATCATTATTTACATAGATTTTTTTTAATGCACAGATTTTATTTTTTAGAGAAGCTTTAGGTTCCTAGAAAAATGGAGCAGTTCCCTCATAAGTCCTCCCCGTCCCCTAAGCTCCCCCATGCATTACCACCAACCAAGGACCACAGTTTACGTCAGTCATTACTTTTTGTTGTACATTTTATGGGTTTGGACAAAATTATAATAACATGTATCTGTCATTATGGTATCATGCAGAGTTTCACTGCCCTCTAAATCCTCTGTGCTTTGTCAATTCATGCCTCTCTCCCTGCTAACCCCTGGAAACCACTGATTTTTTTACTGTCTTCATAGTTTTGCCCTTTCCACAATGTCATGTAGTTGGACTCATACAGTATGGAGCCTTTTCAGATTGGCTTCTTTTACTTAGTAATATACATTTAACTTTCCTCCACGTTTTCCATGGCTTAACAGCTCATTTCTTTTTACTGCTGAAGAATATTCCATTGTATGGATGTGCCACAGTTTATTTCTATCCATTTCCTGCTGAAGGACATCTTGGTTGCTTCCAAGTTTGGGCAGTTATGAATAAGGCTGCTATAAACATCTGTGTGCAGGTTTTTACGTGAACATAAATTTTCCAGCTCCTCTGAGTAAATATCAAAGAGCACAACTGCTGAGTTGTATGGTAAGAATATGCCTAGTTTTGTAGGAAACTGCCAAATTATATTCCAAAGTGGCTGTACCATTTTGCATTCCCACCAGCAATGAATGGGAATTCCTGTTGTCCCACATCCTTACCAACATTTAGTATTATCGTGTTTTGGATTCTGGCCATTCTAATGGGTATGCAGTATAACCTCATCATTGTTTTAATTTGCAATTCCCTATTGACATTGTGTTGGGCATTTTCTCATACGCTTCTTTGCCATCTGTATTTTCTGTGGTGAGGTATAGATCTTATGCCCAGTTTTTGAGTTGTTTGTTTTCTTATTGTTGGGTTTTAAGAGTTCTTTGCGTATTCTGCTTTAACATTCCTTTTCAGATAGATCTTTTATAAATATTTTCTTTAGTCTTTTGATTCTCTTGGAAGATGTTTATTTTTTATCTCCCCAATGAGAATGCATACTCTATGAGATTGGAGACTGTGTTTTATTTATAGCTGCCTGGCACATGGTAAGCATTCATTAAATATTAGGAAGAAAGAGAGAGATAGAGACAGAGAGAATTAGCATTCTGGTCTATATATCGGTGTTTTATTACTGTGGTTAATGTTAGTCTGTTCCTAAAAGACAAATCCACCCCTCAGCCTGTTGACCACATCAAGTTTGGGAGCCCGAGAAGGGACAGCCCCAGACCTTGGAAAATTTATCAAGGTGTGCTATGGCTTTGGGCATGCTCTTGGAAGACAGCTGGCACCACGCTCTCTCTGCTATGCATCTACTTTCTAACCGATTGTGTTTCCTGTAGGTGATGGTGAGTATTCGAAACTGAGACCCTCTCCCAAGTATTATGCCTTCTACAAAGGGGCGTGAAGTCTTGTCCAGCTTTGGCAGTCCTGTGTCAGAGTACCCACGGCACTGCCCTGAGGAGACCACTAGCCCCTGGCACTGTTCTGTGGACTATTTGCATGCAATTTACTTGGCGCCAGTCACTCAGCTCTCCAGCTTCTGCCTTTTCCTTCTAGCAACCTCTGAACTCCTCTGGCTGTGAGAGTTGATCTGGGTCTGGAATTTGTTACTGTATCACCCTCCCAGAAGTAGGTGTCAGTTATTACTGTTAATCCCCCATGGACCCTTGTTCTCTTTGCAGCTGGGAGAAAGGGTGGCCAGATGAAAAGAGATGAGTGTGGTGGTGACATTCTTGATAACGGCTAATTTCTTGAGCAGTTACCATGTGCCAGGGACAATGCTAAGCATGTTACATATATGATCTCACCTAATCTTCACAAAAACTATAACACAGGCATAGTACTACTACTATCCCTGTCTTTCAGACCACCAAACTGAGTTAGAGAGATTTAAGTACAGTTGCCAGGGTCAGACAGCAAATGAATGGCAGAGCTAGGATTAAAACTCAGGACTCCATGCCATGCTTTCGACCACCACAATAGCCCTCCTTTTTCTTGTCCCCCTACAAAAAATTATGTATCTCTTTCTTACAACTCTTTCTTACAAAATTGGCCCTTAATATTTGTGATTCAGGCTGCCCTGCCTGTACCCTGGGGTTTTCCCTAGGGGCACCCACTTCCTGGCTATCGTTCCAGGGGCTGGTCCTCCCAGCCTTCCTCTTCCTCCAAAGGAAACCTGCAGTTTTGAGGTGAAGGTGCCCCAGCCTCACACTCCAGTCCTCCAATCCTCCTAGACTCTTATTAGCAGTATCTTCCCATAAGCCATTCAAGGAGACTTTGTGGGTTCCAAAATAGAGTCATTTAAATGGTTTATTGCTTCATAAACAGTGTTCTGCAAGGACGCTGCAGGCCCGTGTTGATTGAAACAGTCAGTTCCTGTATTTTCGGGTTTGGATTTACCTTTCCCGGCTGCGGGTACTTCCTTATTCCGGGCAGGCTGACCTTTGGAGGAGTTTGTGGGGGGGCAGTGGAGAAGGTTGATGTGCTGGGCTGGCAGAATGCCCCTCCTGCTTTCCCAGGCCTGCGTGATGAGGAGCCAGAGGAACATTCTTCCTCTCTCTTTCAGTCTGAGCAAGCAGGGTTTATCTGAGGGGAAGAAAGTCTCAGGGAGGCGGGAGAAGGGACAGGGAGACCTACAGAATCTGCAAGTTTCCATCCTGACAGCCCTAGGGTGGAGCCTCACCCGGATAACAGCAGTGGGAAAGTGTATGCATTCTCTTGTCTGATACAATTTCTAGTATGCTGCCCCTGCGATGAGGAAGTGGAGTTTTGACTACCCTGGGTTTTTATACAGCTAACAAGTGGCTATTTCAGGCCTGTCCTGGTAGGGAGTAGGATCTGCTGAATATGCTTCAAAGGAAGGGTTGCATTTAGAGAGGTGAGGGCAGGATTCAGGGACAAGCAAAAGCTGGTGAGGCACCCAGAGATGAGCAACAGCGGGAAGCTCTGATTGCCCATAAGCCTAAAAGATCAAGGAGTGGAAAGAGTAAGAGCAAAGATGGGAGAGAACTGAACCCCGTGGGGGCGGATCTAGAGTCACAGAGGGACACAGCCACCGCCAGGACCAGGCTGCAAAGCAAGAGGCAAAGAGGAGAAATACCCTGACCTTTCTTCTTTCCTGCTTTCCTATCTTTTCCATGCCTCTCATTCGCTGAACCTGTCTAAAACCCAGGTGATGCAGTCTAAAGAGGTCAGTCACATGGGCATAGAGCAAGATAGAAAGAGGGGGGATGGGCTGGTGGTCTGGCGGGGCACAAATGAAGAATAACCAGCATAGTAGTGGAGCTGGATTTTGAGCCATGGGTTCTTAAGAGCTCTTATCCCTCCTGGCGGTTCTTTCTAGCTGAGGTGACCTTCCACCATGCAGCACCCTTGACTCTGCCACAGCACCCTCAGAGACTAAGGCTCTGAACTGCCTCACCTATTTATTAATTTGAATGATCATTTTCTAACTTCTTTCCTTCTCCCTGTTCCTGTAGGAACCTTTCCCAGGGAATGAAATTGCCTGGACCCAGGCTTCTGGCCAACTAGATCCCACCATAGCCCTGACTGCTGGTTCTGTCTTCTTTTCTTTTCCTTCCCTCCCCGTTCCCCTCCCCTTCGCTCCCCTTCCTTTCTTTCTTTTATCTTCTTTTTCTTTTTTTTTTTTTGAAGGGGAGGGTTGTGCTTACTTGGCCCAGCAATGGATCCTGGAGAAATCTCTTTCAATTTCTTTCTTTCTTTTTTTAAGATTTTATTTACTTATTTGACAGAAAGATAGCAAGAGAGGGAACACAAGCAGGGGGAGAGGAAGAAGCAGGCTTCTCGCTGAGCAAGGAGCCCCATGAGGGGCTGATCCCAGGACCCTGGGATCATGACCTGAGCCGAAGGCAGATGCTTAAGCGACTGAGCCACCCAGGCACCCCTCTCCTTCAATTTCTGACCAGCCATCTCCCCTCCCCATCTTCTACCCCTACCAGTTCAGTGTTTCTACCTAAGCCTTTTGCATTATTCTCTACAGATTTTGCTGCCCTTAGCAGGCTTTGGTAGCATTACCGTTGCCCTGTCACCATTTTTCAGGGTAGGGACTGAGTGAGTGCTCTGACTGCCCAGACCAGAAAGAAGCTCACACTGTGCTGATTCTCTCAGTGGCACCCAGATCTAGTGGGAGCTTGATTAAACCATGAGGGGTGACTGACTGGAAAGTATTGGAAGGTTGAAAGGTGGCCCCTGTGATATGTCAAGGAACCACCTTCAGATAGAGAGGGATGGGGAAGAGTTTATCTTCCAATGTGTCTAAGGCTCACCAGCAAAGTATTGGCTAGATACTTGGGAACTTCTGGAAGGGTCCCTATGTAGTCTGTCAAACTATTTTCTCCACACACTTTCATCCAGGTTCATCCACTTATCTCTCCCCTGCAACTTTGAGACTGGCTAAACCTGGGGTGTGGGCTCAGGCTGGTCAGAAGTTTGCCTCATGACACCATTCCTTTGGGTAGTGGAACTTCTGGGTATTCTCACCTATGCCTGTCTATCTACCTGCCCGGATGAGGATCTCCGCTATCTGTCTGCCTTGTATTTCAATCATTACCTTTACAAATGATGATGATGATGATGATGATGATAGCCAACATTTCCCATTATTTAGCTACTGTTCCCAGTACTTTACAAATTCTAGATGATTTTGTCTTCACAACGTTATTATTATCCCCATTGCACAGATTAAGAAAGCAAGGGTTAGAGAGATTACATGATTTGGCCAGTCACACAGCTAGTAAGTCACACAGGGAGCCTGAGTCCAAACCTGGTGAAGTCTCCAGAGCCCACATTGTAGCCATGAGCCTGTATTGCCTATTGATGGGGGAAGGAGGGGCCCCTTTTTACTTCTCCTTTTTTTTTAAAAAAGGCTTTGTTGAATTATAACTGATATACAATTAACTGTAAATATTTGAGAATACAATTTGAGTAGTTCTGACATATGTATACGGCCATAAAACTGTTGCTGAAATCAAGATAATGAATAAGTCTATCACTCCCCAAAGCGTTCTTGTTCATCCCTCACTCCCCTCACTGCCACCTGTTCCTAGGCAACCAATGATCTGCTTTCTGTCCTTATAGATTAATTTGCATTTTCTAGAGTTTTATATATGGAAACAGATAGCAAGCAGTCTTTTTTTTTTTTTTTTTTTTTGCCTGACTTTGTTCGGCATAATTATTTTGAGGCTCATCCATGTTGTTGTATGTAACAATAGTTCATTCCTTTTTAGTGCTGAGCGGTATTTCATTGTACAGATGCACTAAAATTTGTTTATCCATTCGCCTCTTGATGGACATTTGACTTATGCCCAGTTTGGGGCTATTACAAATAAAACTACTCTGAACATTCAAGTACAAGTGTTTTTGTGGACATAGGCTTACATTTCCTTAGGATAAGTACCCAGGTGTGGAATGACTGGATCATGTAGTAGGTGTGTGTGTAATATTACAGAAAATGACACAACCATTTTCAAAATGGTTGTGTCATTTTACATCCCTGCCAGCAGTGTATGAGGAGTTCTAGTTGCTCCCCTTCCTTGCCAACATTTGGTATAATTAGTCTTTTTAATTTTAGTCATTCTAGCAGGTATATAGTAGTTTCTCTTTTTTTTTGAGAGAGAGAGATTTTATTAGAGAGAGAGAGCGCGTACAAGTTGGGGGAGGGGCAGAGGGAGAGGAAGAAGCAGACTCTGCGCTGAGTGCAGAGCCCAACTCGGGGCTTGATCCCACAACCCTGAGATCATGACCTGAGCTGAAATCGAGAGTCAGATGCTTAACTGACTGAGCCACCCCAGCGCTCCAAGTTGTAAGAGTTCTTTACATAATATAGAACATGTCCTTTGTCAGATAAGGTTTTTGTAACTTTTCATGTCTCACCTTTTCATTTTTATAAGTGTTTTATTTATTATTTATTTATTTATTTATTTGTCAGACAGAGAGAGAGCAACTGAGCACAAGCAGGTGGAGCAGCAGGCAGAGGGAGAAGCAGCCTCCCGGCTGAGCAGGGAGCCCCATGTGGGACTCGATTCCAGGACCCTGGGATCATGACCTATGCTGAAGGCAGATGCTTAACCGACTGAGCCATCCAGGTGTCCCTATTTATTAATTTTTAAGGTTTTATTTGTCAGAGAGAGAGAGAGCACAAGCAGGGGGAGGAGCAGAGGGAAAAGCAGGTTCCCTGCTGAGCAAGGAGCCCGATGTGGGACTGGATCCCAGGACCCTGGGATCATGACCTGAGTCAAAGGCAGATGCTTAACTAACTGAGCCTCCCAGGCGTCCCTATAACAGTGTCTTTTAAAGTATAAATTTTAAATTTTGAATTTTCTTTATAGTTTGAAGGGTTTTTTCCTTGGCAATTGCCTGTAGGGAAGGTATTCTCTCCCTCTCTCCCATTATTATGGTAAAATATAAATAACATAAAAGTTGCCATTTTGACTATTTTTTTTCATTTTGACTATTTTTAAGTGTATAGTTCAGTCACATTAAGTATAACCACACTGTTATAGTTCATACTTTTTGAATCCTTTTAAGGGATTTTTGGCAAACTCAAGGTCATTAAATTTTTCTCCTGTATTTTCTGTAAAGGTTTTATAGTTTTAGCCTTTGCAGATCAATTTCAAGTCAAATCTGGTGTATGGAATGGTAAAGGTTCATTTTTGCATATGGTTAAAAATGTTTCCAGTTGTTGAAAAAAATTACCCTTTCCCATTTTACACTGACACTTCTGTAAAAAAGTCAACTGATTGTTTTTTGACCATTTTCCTGGTTTGTTTTCAACTCAACTTTTGACAGATTGCCTTCTGATTTTCACATACTGCCTTTCTGAATAGGCTCCCCCACTGGTCACTCTGCACGGATCTGGATCCTGACCTTCCCTCCTTGCTGGTTGACAGATTTCTAGAGGCATTTTCCAGGTCTAACCTAATCCTTTCCCTATCCCACTAATCTGTTGCATTCAGCCTTGCTCCTGCCCTCCTTGTCTGGGCTCTGTGCCAGGACCTGCGACCTGCTGCTGCCCGTATTCCTGATACTGTCAGAGTCCTAGAGGGCAAGAGCTGTAGATGGGTCCTGCTCGAGCACATAGGATTTCCCGGCCAGTTACTAAGGAAACCGTCACAAGAGAGACCAGAGATGCAACCTTCACAGCAATGACATGGCTACCAGACCTTCTCAAGACCTCACTGGTCATTGGTATCAACCCAGTTTTGAACCCTAGTTAGATCAGAAGAAATGAGATTTGAAGAAAAAATATTGATGGATAAAACTGAACAAGGGAAATGCAGAACTTTGCAGATCAGTGTTCTTCCAAAAGGAAAGAAAATCATTTTAAAGTTAGCACTATGGAGTCCATGTAGTCTGATGACTTAGAGGCAGAAGGACCACAGTGGGTGATCCCCGACTCATCAGTTATAATACCTGATTAAAAAAACCTGGCAGAGGCCTTGGAATGACTTCCTTACACTGGGTGGACTTTTTTACTAATTTGGATGAGAAGAGAATGGCTCAAGTTTGCTGGGAGACATTACTCTGTATCTATCAGGGTGGACCCAGGGAATGTTGATCTCAACAGGGGCTGTGCACTTGCCTCCCAGACTGGTTCATGTTAGGGCCTGAAAGCAGCCTGTGTGAGGGGAGTATCTTTTGGAAGGATTTTATTTATTTATTTTTATTTATTTATTTTTTTTAAAGATTTTATTTATTTGACAGAGAGAGAGAGGTCACAAGTAGGCAGAGAGGCAGGCAGAGAGAGAGAGGGGGAAGCAGGCTCCCCGCTGAGCAGAGAGCCCGACGCGGGGCTCGATCCCAGGACCCTGAGATCATGACCTGAGCCGAAGGCAGAGGCTTTAACCCACTGAGCCACCCAGGCGCCCTGGAAGGATTTTATTTTTAATTCAGCTGAAAGGGGTTACAGCACAGAACATCCAAATCAAAGGTGAAGCTTTATTATGTGGCAAAAACATCTTCCACAAGGAGTAAAGAATCCCTGCAGTCAGCACATGCTCAGGGGAGCACCTGAGAGAAGCCGTTCCTAGCACAAATATCCCTTCACTCCCAAGAGACTGAAAGGGCAGGCGGCATGAATGCACATGTTGTCTTACACGGGCACTGGGCCCTGCGCTGTTTTTCCAGCCACTAGCCCCACTCAGGCTCTTGCCTTTGTGAGCCAATAGCTCTAGTCTGGCAGGTGGTCAGACATGGGGGCAGAGAGTTTTATTTTAGGGCTGTTCTACCCAATTCGCTCAGGGATGACCCCATTAATGCCGAGTCCTAACTAAAGTCCCTACGACCCTTAGCAGGAAGTCACACACCTACTTCCCTGGAAATGCACACAGGCTGCCTCCCTTGTGGGCTGTGTCAAATGGACAGAATGCATGGGTGTAATGGTTGGGGAAATATAGGGAAGGAACAAGGCCTGGATTAGCATCATCACCCTCATTAGCCTCTTGGCCATGGGATTTGTCCTAAAGGAAAGTAGACTGAGATTCATCCCTTTCCCAGGCCTGCTTAAACAGAAGTGAACCAAAAAGGCTTATGGGGACACTTGACTCTGACATTACAGGACTTTAGGGACTTTCATGTCTTCTCAGGCTGTCGCTTCCCCAACATAAGGTGCTGTGTGTACCATATGGGAGACATAACTCTATTGCTCTGGACAATGATGAGGGTGAGGAAACAGAGAAGTTTCTCATGGTAAATAATGTCTTGCTTAAAATGAAGACTTTTAGGACATAGCTCCCCATACGCCCAAGTTTCTGGCCAGACTCACAGGTAGGCAGGTTAAGCTGAGGCTTTTATGGTTTGAAACCCAAATGGTGTTACAGGAAGAGCACATCTTTAGAGTTAGATATATCTGGATTTAAATCCTAGCCTTGCAGCTATCATTTGAGTGAGTCTCAGAAGTCACTTGCCTTTGTTTATTCATCTGTAAAATAGAATAATATCTCATTGTATTGTTATGAGGGTTATTATTTTTTAATAATAGCTATTTTTAATCAATTATTTATTATGTGCCAGCTATTGTGTTAAACACTTTACATTAAACCATTTAGTTGGAACTCATTATTTAAATGGTACGTTTGTAAGCCCAGTACAATGTAAACTACGAAGTAGATGCTCAGGAAATGGTAGTTGCTGCTACTGCATTATTTCAGTGATTGAAGGAAGGACCTCTTGTTCCTCTTGCTTCCCTCTTCCCCAGACTATTGATGCCTAAACTTGAGAAATGTGGCTGAAAAAAGAATCATCTCTGGAAAAAGAGCAAAACTGGCATCGAAATGAATCCCAAAGTATAAATGACTGATGATGGAACCCTTCCAGAGAGGAAAGGGGAAGGATATGAGGAAGGGTGAAGGGGCCAGAAGTGGGTAAATAAGATAAACTTTGTTGGCCCTGCCTAAATCACCCACCCGCAACGGAGTTGGGGAGATTCAAAATGAGGTTCCAGGGGCCAATAGGGGACTTTTTGTACATTTGTTTTTAAGTCTGGTTGAGTGGGGATGAAAGGGTGTGTCTCCAGAGATCCCAGGAGAATTCTGTGTCATTGAATTTTAAGGAGCACCTGGGATGAGGGAAATGGAAGTTCCCACATCCAAGTGAACCTCTGTAGGGGCTGCTGGAGCAACGAGCAAAACTTATCTCGGAGAGGTCTCTGGCCACTTCAGCCCAGACTCACAACCTTCCAACCTGGATGACTCCAGGGTTGGGGGGACACTGAAACTGATAGAATTATCCAGTAGTGGTGTCCTGAAGACCTTCCGGTGGGTGTGCACCTGGGCGGGCTGTCCCTCAGGTCCTTGCCACAGGCCACAAACGTTGAGCTTCTCATAATAGTATTCTGGTTGTCTGTTTTCATAACTTATAAAGCTTCTTCCAGGAAGCAAACATCTTTGAGGGCAATTACAGAAAGCTTGTAGAATTCTCCAATGTAAGGCAGTACTGAAGCAAAGTGAAACACTTCTGAGAAAGGGTTCTGGGAAATTTGTGTAATGCATCTTCAAAGATCTCATATTTAAAAAACAAACAAACAAAAACACAACTTCTTCCTGCCAGCCTGCACCCCTAAGAATGCAGGACCCACAAAGGTCATAACATTTGAGCTTTTATTGCTTTAGGAAGATATATCCATATGTTTATGCATTTTTACTTTGGTTTGTTTGCTTCTTTTTGATTTTAAAATTACTACTTTTTATATATATCTCAATAGACTTTGAGTTTCACTTCCAAAAATGAATATAAAGAATCATTCTATACATACCTATTAAACGGTCAAAATCCAGAACACTGGCAACATTGAATGCTGGCAAGGACATGGAGCAATAGGAACCCTCATTCATTGCCGGTGGGAATATAAAATGGTGTAGCCACTTTGGAAGACCGTTTGGCAGTTTCTTAAAAACTAAACATACTCTTACCATATAATTCAACAATCATACTTCTTGATATTTATCCAAAGGAGTTGAAAATGCATGTCCACAAAAACTTGTACATGCATGTTTATAGCAATTTTATTCCTAATTGCCAAAACTTGGAAGCAACGAAGATTTCCTTTGGTAGATGAATGGATAAGTAAATTATGGTACCTCCAGACAATGGAATATGATTCAACACTTAAATTCAGCATTAAACCGCGAAAAGATGTGGAGGAAACTTAAATACGTATCACTGAGTGAGTGAAGCCAATCTGTAAAAGCTATGTACTGCATGAGTCCAACTATACGGCATTTGGGAAAAGATAAAACTATGATGACAAAAAAGTAAAGTAAAAAAAAAGTAAAAAGTAAAAAGATCAGTGGTTTCCAGGGGTTGGAGAGAGGGAGGAATGAATGGGTGGAGCACAGAGGAGGTTTATGGCAGTGAAACCACTCTGTAGGACACCCTAATGGGGGCTACATTTCATTATACATTTGTCCAAACCCATAAAATGTACAACACCAGGAATGGACCCTACTGTGAATACAGACTTTGGGTGATTATAATGTGCTAATGTAGGTTCATCAATTGTAACTAATGTACCACTCTGCTGGGGGAGGTTGATAATGGGAGAGGCTATGCAGATATGGGGGTACAGAGTCTTTAGAAAAATCTCTGTGTTTTCCTCTCAGTTTTGTTGTGAACCTGAAACTGCTCTAAAATATAAAGTCTCTCAAAAAAAGTGATTCTGGTCTTCATGGCTATAACAACAACAACAACGAAATAACACGAAACAGACCACTTCACTATTAAAACCATCTGCCCAAAGTTCCACGAATTGCCAGAATATCTGCAGGATGGGGGGTGGCAGTCATGAGAAAGGAGGAAAAAGCACCAGGCTGCCCAGTTCATATCTGATGGCTCCTTCCCTTCCTTCCTCTCTGCCTCCTCCCTCATTCATCAAATCCTTGGTAAGCACCTATTTTGTGCCATGCACTTGGCCTGGTGCTGGGTATACAGCAATGAATAAAACAGAAATCCCTGCCCTCATGGAGCTTAATTTCTAGTGAGGGAGACAGTATGGGCAGAGGGCCTAAGGGAGGAATGTGCCCTGGGTGTTGTAGCAACCCTGAGGATGCCTGTGTGGCTGGGGCAGACAGGTCAGTGGGAGGGTTGAAGAGTGATGGGGCCATACCATGTGGGCCTGGAAGGTCACTGTCAGGGCTTGGCTTTACTCTGAGTGAGGTGGGGGAGCCACTGGGAGGATGGGAGCACAGGAGTGACTGGGCCCATCCCACATTATAACAGAGTGCCTCTGGCTGCTGTGTGGATAACAGACTTCAGGGGCATGAGTGGAAGCAGTGCCTCCAGCGAGGACGCTGCTGTAGGAGTCTGGGCCCAAAACGGTGCTGGCTGGACCAGGATGGTGGCAGTGGAGTGATTAGAAGTGTTTGGAGGGGGGTGCCTGGGTGGCTCAGTGGGTTAAAGCCTCTCCCTTCAGCTCAGGTCCTGATCTCGGGGTCCTGGGATTGAGCCCCGCATCATGCTCTCTGCTCAGCAGGGAGCCTGCTTCCCCCTCTCTCTCTGCCTGCCTCTCTGCCTACTTGTGATCTCTCTCTGTCAAATAAATAAATAAAATCTTAAAAAAAAAAGAAGTGTTTGGAGGGATTAGAAGTGTTGTTCCAGTTCGGGACATGTTTTTTGTTTTGTTTTGCTTTTAAGATTTATTTATTTATTTTAAAGAGAGAGAAACAGAGACAGAGACAGAGTGGGGGGAGGGGCAGAGGGAGAGAATCTTCCAGCAGACTCCCCACTGAGCATGGAGCCCAATGTGGGGCTTAATCCCACGACCCATGAGACCATGACCCATGAGACCATGACCTGAGCCAAAACCAAAGTTGGACGCTCAACTGACTGAGCCACCCAGGCACCCCAGTTCAGGACATGTTTTGAAGGTAGTGCTGGTAAGGTCCCCTGACAGATGGAATGTGTGGTGCTACCAGGTCCTGACTTGGTTGAACTGTGTGTTTTCATTTAATGGCAAATATTGGACCTCTAGGTTTTGGGGCAGCAAGCACCAAACCCCAAGTACACAAAGTTACAAATGGGCATTTTTCTGGAAGGATGTGCAGATCAGAAGGAACAGCTGTAAGAACTGGGTTTTTAAAGTATGGAGCCTCGGATCGCAGTATAAGAAACTATCCTTCATGTAAGGCTCCAGCAACCTCAAATTTTAGTGACACAGCAATGAGTAGGCCTACCTTGGGCCACAGGGTCATCAGTGGACAGAATCACTCAGATGGACAGTGGGGGTAGATACTTCACTAGAGTCAAATTGGATTCCGAGATCAAAAGGAACAGGGGGAAATGGGTGTTCAACAGGGAAAAACCTGAGTGGAATCAAGTGCTTACACCTGATTCCAGCATAGAGTTTATGAAATGAAAGGAATGGAAACTCAGGTTTTGACTGACCAGGAAGTGGGCAGGGAAGGCTCAGTTGGCTTCAGAGTGCTGGCCTGGTCTGGGCTCTGCTGCTCCCTAGCTGTGCTATTCAGGCCAGTGATTACCCGCCCTGGGCGCAGCGTCATGTGGACTACAGCAAAGGCTGTAAACTTTGTCTTTACCAAAGTCCACCTCGATGGTTTCTTCAACACCCCCTTCCTCCTAAAACCCACATTAATTCATAGCCTTATTCTGTAGAAAGGTACAATGTGCTTTAGGTTTCTTGAAATTTTGAGACCAGCTGGGGAAGGGCAATGCAGACGAGGTGTCAGAGGGGGGCTGGAAGCAGGGAGTGACTGAGGCAGGCAAAGTATGAGGAAGAACATAAATAACAGGGCACATAGGGAATGCAATAGCATTTCATAGGCAGGAGTAAGAGAATCTTAACATTCTCTCCTACTGTTCACTTTCTGCCTTTATAAAGTCCAAAGAATCTGCATCCTCTGAAAGGTTTGATCCACCCAGCATTTCTTAAGCTTCCAGATACAGTACCAGTTGTTACACTGTCACCTTGAATTCCCCAATGGGGGTGCTGCACAGGCAGGAGATTGCACTGGATTTCTCCCCAATCCACACTGAGCACTCCAGTCTTGGAGCGCTCCCCTCCTCCCCAGCATTTATGCCCACTTTCATCTCACACCATCCTATTTAGCACTTGATTACATATTGCCTTGAATTGTTCTCCAGCCCACTCTGATCAGAGCCTCCCACCTCCCAGTCCGCCCACTCCTACCTCCCAGTATGCTGGGTTTTCAACCTCCTCAAAATCTAGTCTCTCCCTTGCCATTTTCTGTCATTGTATCAAATCACCCTTCTTCGTTTCCCTCCCCATTTAGCCCAGGCTTCCTGAAGCATCTCATCACCTTCCCATCTGCCCAGTCCTGCTGCCGCTCCTGTCTGGCTGTACCCTAGCCTGATCAGGGCAGCTCTTCCTTCTTTGACATCTGGGCTCTGGGCTCCTGAGCTCCGCTGGAGAAAATCACAGCCCACGCAGATTGGCGCTACTACAAAGTCATCATCTGCAGCCTCAGCAAGCTGCTGAGCTGCCTAGAAACCCTTCTTAGCATCACCATCAGCAAACTCGCCCTTTCCTCAGAGTAGCTTTTCTAATGATCTCCCACCCCTCGAGCTTTGCTGAGAAAATAGAGGCCATCAGGGAGGAATTCCCTTATCTTCACATATCCACACCTCTGCCTCAGCAGGAAAAATATCTTTCTCTCTTTCATTGTCCTTGCCTTCCCCTGGGAGGGGGCTATGGGATCTCCTTATGTGGGCAAACAGAAGCCTTGGCACCACCTTGGCTTCCCCAGATCTCCCCTCTCTCCTCTACCTTTTGTCCCTATCTCATCCTGTTTCTCCTGAGCACACAAACATGTTCCCTCTCCACCATACTGAGATTCTTCTCCTCCCCAGCCAAAGTCCACGGAAAAGTATGCTTGTTTGGGCCATAGCCCAACATGACTGCAAACATGTGCAAAGGACATGAGTGACCTTCTCACTGTCAAGTCCACAGCCACTTTTGCGGCCCATCTTACTTGACCTTGCTGAAGTTATGACACTACTGACCTTCTACTCTTCTTGTTTCTCTCCTTTCTCTGGGCTAACACTCTGTTCTCCTGCTCTGCCCCACCTCCCATTTCAGTCTCGTTAGACTGTTTCTCCCTCCTGGTGCTCTCCTGTGGATGATCCTTTAGGCACTGGTCACGGGCTCTGGGATGAAATTGAGGTTCCTTTAGACAGCAGCCAAGGGCCTTCGCCATTCGCTCCTGCCTCCTCTCTCTTTCCTATCATACGATTCAGCCCCTCCTCCATGGGCCACATTCTCTCCAGCTCTGTACCTTTAGTGCATTTCTTTCCTTCTTTCTTTCTGCCTCACCAGCAGAACTCCTATTTATCTTTTAGGGATCAGCTCTGGTGTTGCCTCATCCCTATGCCCTTCTTTCACGATCTGACCTCATCTAAATTTCCAGAACACCCTGAGCATGTCTTAGTCTTAGCACTTATCACATTAGGTTGAAATGATCTACCTATATCTGCTCCACTGATCTGTCAGTCCCTAGTGGGTGGGGACTGGACCTCTTAGCTCCCATATGCTTGATGCCTGGCACAGCTTGGTGTATAATGAATGCTCAATTCATTTATGTTTGCCGAATGAGTGAATGAATTAATGTATGTTATTATTTTCAATGAGGCTACTACAGGGTAGTGAATGTGATCAGTCTTCTCAGGGCAACTGACAAATAGATAAGATACAGACACACACCCTATGTATAGATAGAATTGTGGTAAAACACCTATAACATAAAGATTTAAAATGTGCCACTTAGGGACATTTAGTACCTTCACAATGTTGTGCAATCATCACCACCTTCTAATACCAGAACATTTTTATCACCCCCAAAAAGGAGTTCCTGTACCTATTAAGCAGTTATTTTTCATTCCTGTGTCCCCCTAGTTCCTGGCAATCACTAATCTGCTTTCTGTCTCTAAGAATTTGCCTACTTTGGATATTTCATATAAGTAGAATCATAAAACACAGTGTCTTTTGTGTCTGGCTTCTTTCACTTAGTGTAATTTTTTTAACGTTCATTCACACTGTAACATGTATCAGTACTTAATTCCTTTTTTGTGACTAAATACTATTCCATTGCATGGCTTTACCACATTTTGTTTATCCACTCAACAACTGATGGACATGTGGGTTATTTCCACCTCTTGGGTATGGTGAATAGTGCTGTTATGAAGATTTATGTACATGTTTTTTGTTTGAACACCTATTTTCAATTCTTCTCGGTATATACCCAGGAGTAGAATTGTCGGGTCATATGGTAATTCTATGTTTAATTTATTGAGGAACCACCAAACTGTTTTCCATAGCAACTGCACCATTTTACATTTATATTTATATTACCATTTACATTACATGAGGGTTCTAACTTCTCCACATTCTTGCCAACATTTGTTACTTTCCATTTGTTTTTTTTTTTTTTAGTATAGCCATCCTAGTGGGTGTGAGTGGTAGATATATTTTGAGGTATATGCTCAGCTCAAATGATTTCTATCTATAAATGCCTTATTGCCATCTGTAGAGGGTGGCTTTCAACAGCTGCTTATGACTAATGGGACTCTGACCCCTGGTCATAGTTGACTGGATCAGGGATGGATTCCTGAGTCAATTTGAGCCAAAAGAGCTCCTTCCAAGGGAGTCTGTGTTTGAGAGAGAGGAATGGGGGAGAGAGAGAGTTGGTGCATATGGCTGGAATGTGAACTTAGGAGCTGTGGTTATCTGTCTTTAATCCCACATGTGGACAGACCAGAAGAGGGAACTCTCCAGAAAAAAGATGGAAAAAACACTCAGAAAGAGAAGTGAAAGATGGAGAGAACACATTTCCTCTGAGTTTCTGAAGGTCTGCAAGTTTCCAGTTCTAGTCTTTCCATAAGCCAGATGTGATTCTTGCCCTTAAGGCCTATAAGTCACCCTTCCTATTGTGGATAAGCCAATGCCAGTGGATTTCTATTTCTTGCAAACAATAGCATCCAGGGCAACAACCACTCAGTGGCTCTCTCACAATCTATTTGACCTAAGAGGGGACCTCAAACTGTAGGCTAAAGTAGCTGTAAGGCTACTTCCATGTTTTTTGTGTCTCAAAAAAAATTTCTTGTGACCTCAATGACCTTACCCCTCCTCCCAACCCAGTGTAAATTTAGAGGCAAATCCAGTGTATTAATATCATCAAATATTCATGAGGCATCTTTAAGGGCAGGGTGTCTAGCACTTTGCTACCACCTTGATGTGTCTTTTGGCATCTGTTCTAGATTTTTTCCCCTAATGGCAGAACTCTTTCTTTCAGCTCTCCAAGTGTCATGTTTTCTTGTTTAAGTTATCACCATAACTTTTCCCACTCTTACAGAGGTTTTCAAGGGCAGAAAGGCAACATGGTATAGAGGAAAGGACATTCAACTGGGAGTTTTGAAGAACGAAATCCTAGACCTACTCTTTCCATTAGCTTTGCTCTGTAATGCTGAGTCAATCATGAGACTCTCCTGATCTATTTTCCCATCTGTGGAAGTGGGAGAGAAAAATAATACTTTCTCTGCCTACTTCACAGAGATGCAAGCTAAAATTAGGTCATGGATGTGAACATTTTATGAGGCAAAGATATATAAATTGCTGTATCCATAATGGTAATGAACTCCCTTTTTTTCCATCCCACACCCAGACACCAAGTTCAAGGATCCACTCAATAATTACTTGAATTTAACTCTAGCTGCTTATTTCCTTCTTAAAATGTGGCTTTGTGGGGCGCCTGGATGGCTTAGTCCGTTAAATGTCCGGCTCTTGATTTCAGCTCAGGTCATGATCTCAGGGTTGTAAGATCAAGCCCCAAGTTGGGCTCTGTGCTGCGCATGAAGCTTGCTTAAGATTCTCTCTCTCCCTCTGCCCCTTCCCACCCAAAAAAGTGGCTTTGTATCTTCATTCATTTCTCGTGAATACTGATAAACACTGTTTAAAATTACAAATAGGGCGCCTGGTTGTGCAGTCAGTTAAGTGTCCATCTCTTGGTTTCAGCTCAAGTCATCATCTCAGGGTCCTAAGATTGAGCCCTGTGTCCAACTCTGCACTGAGCATAAGTCTGGAGTCTGCTTGTCCTTCTGTAACCCCTACCCTGCTAGTGCTCTCCCTCTCTCTAAAATAATAAATCTTTTTAAAAAAATTACAAATAAAGGAAACATGAGACACGTATCCTGTTCTAAGGCAGGCTAATTTCTTGCCATTTCTTAATGACTGTATTTATTTTCCTTTAACCTAACATGTCACTGCTTAACATGTCTCCACCGTGCGTATAGCTCATTACACAGTGGTTCCCAAATTTGTCTGTACCTTGGAATCAATGAGGAGCACTGGAAATTACTAATGCCTGTGTCCCACCTGTGTCCCAACTTAAGGTGTGTGTGTGTGTGTGTGTGTGTGTGTGTATACACACATATAGTATATGAGGTATATATATATATGGTATATAAGGTATATACACACACACATATGCACACACATGAGCTTTTGTAAGGAGCTAGAGCAGATTCAAACCTGAATACAAATTTCCTTAGGCCTTTCGGGCCACTCCCTGACCCAAAGGAGTACATGAGTTTCATCTCAACATGGATCTGAATTCTAAAGTATAAGCTATGATTGCTGTTTCACCAGGGCATTGTCCCCACTCAGGAAGAGTCACTGTCTTTTATTTGCCTTGGCCCTCAGGATTTTTAATACCAACACCATCTGCTTTCAGTATGTGAGGATGACGGAAGAATGAACGCTTTCAAACAAGCCCTACTGAGTCCTGATCTGTTTTAGTCCGTGTGGTGCCACAGCCTGTATGTATATATGTATATATGTATGTGTGTGTGTGTGTGTGTGTGTGTGTGTGTGTGTGTATGAATATATGATACCTTCATTGATATAATTGGTCTGCAGTGTGGCCTGGGGCTTTGGAAGTTTTAAAAAGATCCCTAAATGATTCAAATGTGTAGCCAAGGATGGGATCCACTGTCTTTAGGGTTCTTCTTTTATAAAAAAAAAAAATCCAGCTCTAATCATTTGGGGATTTATTCCTAGTTAGGCTCTCACCTGAAACATTTCCTTTATAAATTGCTATAGGAAAACAACAGGAGATTAATCCTAAATCCATCTCTTCTTCCTACTGTGATTGCCTTGAACTTTATCAGGTTAATTGAAACCCCTTCTAATAAATGCAATGAAGTCATTAATGGAGGCTTCACTTATCCACATGTACATTTCCTGTTCTGCTGTGGTTTCCTTCAATAATTTGGTTATAATTTGCATGATACCTTCCGCCTCTCCCCATCGGCCCCCAATTCAAATGGCCTTTCACTGTCCCTCAGTGGCTGGCTGGGTCTGTTTACCTGTTGCCTTCATGTCTGGTTGGACAAAATTTCCCTCTTTCCAGTTACATTATCTCCATCTTCTGATCTAGCCAGCCAGCTCAGGAAGCTTGTTTCACAGTGAGCTTGGGCTATAACTTAGACTGAGACATTTCACAATTTGGAGCCAGACTTGATAAAGCAATTATGCATTTCTATGTCTAATCCTGCCTGACTGGGGACCAGATTGAATCTGCTGATTCTGGAATCTAAGCAAACTCTATTAGAGACCCTCTGATGGTGCTGGCTGACACCACCACATCAGCTTTTATAAGGAGCTAGAGTGGATTCAAACCCGAACACAAAACTCCTTAGGTCTTTTGGGCCACTCCCTGACCCAAAGGAGTACATGAGTTTCATCTCAACATGGATCTGAATTCTAAAGTAAAAACTATGATTGCTGTTTCACCAGAGCATTGTCCCCAATCAGGAAGAGTCACTGTCTTGTATCTGCCTTGGCCTTCAGGATTTTTAACCATCACCATCTGCTTTAGTATGTGGGGATGACAGAATGAACGCTTTCAGTCAAACAAGCCTACTGAGTCCTGATCTGTTTTAGTGCATGTGGTGCCACAGCCTGTGATGGTCCTCATTTCCCTCTCTTCTTCTTGTGGTTTACTACCTCCACAACTGGCTAGAGCCAGTGTGTCAATCCCAAACAAAGGTTAGAGTTCAGACTCACCCATGTCATCGATGGAGAGCCAAAAATCTCTTCCTCTCTGTCTTAAAGTTTAAGAACTTCTTAATTATTTTAGTTGTTTAAATTCTTTTATTCTGTCTTTCTGAAGAAAGCAGTTTTTACATTAAAATATAATTTGAGGTATTTCAAAGAAATTTACCATTACTTTCAATGACTGAAACATAATGGCATTCCCCTACCTTACTGCTTCAGGAACCCAAGAGAAATCCAGAAAGTTGTGTGATGCCTGAGGCCACAGTTGCTTCTCTAGATTAAAACAAACAAGGGTGACTTTACTTATGTATTATTAATCGAGTATCACTCTTAATACTAACTGACTATTGGGCATTTACTGTGTGCCAGACTATGCTAAGTCCCTTTCATTATTTATTCAAATTACTCCTTGTCCCACCCTATGAAATAGGCATTATTTATTATATCCATTTCACATATGAGAATATAGAAACTTAGGGAACTTAAAGCTTATACAGCTAGTAGATGGTGGGATCAGAACTTGACCCTATTCTAATCAGTGCAGAGTCCCTGCTCTTAACCTCCAAAATCTTCTGAGGTGATCTCATTTTAAGGAAATGTGCTTACATCCCAGGAACACAGCTTTCTCTGATTTAAAAAACTAAGGCCTATATGACTGTCGGGGTTATAAATATGAGGGATAAATAGTTTAACACACATGATAGTCACTTGAAAAATAATTATCAATAGGTTGACTGAGAAACAGCATTTTATTTACCCAGATTCTAAAGAGGATTCTGGATGGTATTAGGAAAGGATGGGAGGGGAGCCGATTTGGCCTCATGGGGGAGGTTTGTGCAGATGGCCTCTTCAGCCATGCCTGTGCCCTGTCATTGTTCCTTCCAAGTCTACTCTAAAAGGCCCCTTATTTCAAGACCTAATATAAGAGTGATGGGGCTGGCTGACAAGGCTGAGGACTTTGAAGGGCTTTTGAAGGAAAAGACAGCAATTTCAGAAAATGAATCCTGTGGTTTCGGGACATCTGGGTGGCTCAGTAGGTTAAGCCTCTGCCTTCGGCTCAGGTCATGATCTCAGGGTCCTGGGATCAAGCCCTGCATCAGGCTCTCTGCTCAGCAGGGAGCCTGCTTCCCCCTCTCTCCCTGCCTGCCTGTCTGCCTACTTGTGATTTCTCTCTCTGTGTCAAATAAATAAATAAAATCTTAAAAAAAAAAAAAAGAAAGAAAATGAATCCTGTGGTTTAACAAGAAATCAGCTGAACTTATGATCATTCTGTTCTAATTTTTTTTTTAAAAGGAGAGAAGAGAAAAAAAAATTTGTTCTCATCACAAAAAAAAAACCCCAAAACCAAAAACAACAACAACAAAAAACAAACCACAATTTCCTTAGGCCTGGACAATTACAGTCTATCCACGACAACTTCTAACTTTGAGATACCTAGATTTTTAGAGCCAAAAGGGATCTTTAAAGATAACTTTTTCATCTGAGTCCTTAATTTCACAGAAAGGAAACTGGGGCCTGAGACATTGAGGCATACAACTGGTTAGTGAAAGCTGACTCTTAGTTTTCTTCCCTTCTCTATCCCATGACTTCTGTACTTTTGTTTTTTGAATGACAGGATATCCAAAGGTCACTGAGAGAGAAAAAAAAAAACACAAAAAACAAGATAATTTCTGCCTCTTTAAGAAAGGTCAGAAGAGCTCCAAAACTTCCAGAAAGAAGAGAGCCAATTATTTAATCTAATTTCAGGACTAGTCTTGATCTTATTAGCTTAGGGACTGAATAAGGAGGTAGAGGCCTCACAAAGCAAGATTTATTACTGCTTTCCATGAAAGCAGAGGGAAAATGAAAATTGGCTTAATGGGGATTTGTGCCCATAATGTAATTCTTGTCTTAGCTTAGAGAAACAATCCACAGACAATGGATCCTAATAGTGATCTCCTGAGCTAGTGAAGAAAGGAGTCACCCGCCATTTCTCCAGAGGCCCCTAGGATTAGAAGTTGCCTCTGCAGTAGGGAAGCCTAAAAAAGAAGAAATCCATTGAACTCACATTGGCCTGGAAAGTGTGTTTAAAGTGCCACGGCTTCATCAGACCCACGAAGCAATGAATAAGATTTTCTTGGAAAACTTCTACCAAAGATGTGGCCAGTGATAACTAACATTAGCTCCTAGGAGAAGAATCTGGAGATGAAATGGAAAAAAGGAAGGGAGGCTGGGGCAGTATCAATTCAATAATCATTTACTGAATGCTAACTATGTAGTAGACACCAAGAGATAAATTAAACCTTTTCTGTTCCTGGAAATGCTTGCCGATGAGTAGGAACTAGCAACCACAAAGGAATTTGTTCCCAGGATTCAGACACCAATATGCAAAACTGTCCAGCATCCTACAATTCATTTCCGTTCTGAGACTTTTGTTCAGTTACAATTATTAGGCAATACAGCTCACTCCTGGGGGCTACAAAACTCCCCAACTAATTAGCAGCTCACAGATGTTACCCTAGCAGCTGGGTGCTGGATGAGGCACACACATCCAGTCAAAGTCAGAGGATGCTTAAAAGAAGAAAGAGAAATTCAGAGTCAACTGAAGCACCCAGTTCCCTTCCCCAGATGTCATCTGTGCAAACACCCAGCAGAGCCTGCCCTAGTCCAACTCAGAAATTCAGCTCTCAAAGTCCACTTTACTCTATCAAGTCTTTAGTTACTGTGGAAAGGGAATGCTAGCTTATGCTTTAAAAAAAAAAAAAAAAAAAAAAAGCATTATCCATCATGGGATCTGATCCAGGCCAATGCCAGTTGGATCAATCAACCTTTTAAAAATCTTTTTAGGATAAATATTCAGCTACAGTCATGAATTAAAGATGTGAAGGAGAGAAAAATAGTACACAGCTTATAGTGGTTAACACTGGGTTTAAAACCAAAGTGTGATGCTGCATTAATCTTCTTGTTGAGGCCTCATATGAATTGAGTAAAATTTGTTTTAACCATCTCTGTTCTGATAAACATTAAGGATTCTTGAATTTTATGGAAACTAAGAAGGGGAATGATTTCCCTTGGAAAAGGGGAGGCAGGTCATGGCTCAATCAACCTCCAAACAACAGAATTTTCCAACAAAGAGGTTTATCTGGTTGCTAAACATTAAATAAGTGCTCTACTAGCCAATTTTATTCGACTTCCTATAGATATTTCCAAGTCATGAATCCTTGGGCACATACAAAATAGTAGATGAGGTAAGTGGTGGTATCCACAGCTATTGGGGTAGCTCTGTGAATCCCTAAGTGAATTACCCATTGTTCCTCTGTATTTTTATAAGTCGAGTTATGCCAAAGATTTTAGGAAGCAGCAGGATTGGCTTCATGTGTTCAGCCTCTCACTCAGAAGGGCTCCATACTTGGGGTTTGATGCTCAGCATTTGCCATCTTGAAACTGTTAGTAATTTAATTTTGAATTTGTGTTCTGTAAGTGAAGTCTAATAGAACAATGGAGCATGTGCCCAGCGGCTTAGAACCTTGACTCTCCTGCAGTCCTGTCTTCCTACACCTTCCTGCCTTTTTGGGGTGGCTTCTTGACCATCTGTTCCCTGTTCCCTAGTGACCTGAGCCTCACCTGGCCTCCCCTACCCCACCCCTGCCTCGTGATTGCTGCCACCCTCCACCTGGAGTGATGACCAGTTCACATCAGTGGAGGGGAGGCTTGTGTGCCACTATTGCCCTCTGTTCATGGCACAGGCCTGGGCACAGGTGTGAGGAGGGTTGGTTGGGTGTGCATTCTAGGGTATCTCATGGTAGGGCAAGGTGGTAGCAACTCCTGCCCTGGACTGGCGGTGCCACAGTGCATTTGGTCAGTAACTTAGAGGAGTATCCTCTGATCCAGGTACTGAATGCAGCCAGCACAAAGGTTATAATCTCTCAGGGAGTCACCTATTGACCATGAGCTGGTGCAGAGGGTCTTTGGTAAGAGGAAGATTTCTTTCCATTCCCAGCTAAGGTCCTATATTTTCATTTTGCAATGGACCCTGTTGGCAAATGGTCAACTTCAAATGCTATGGGGGTAGGGAGAAGCCTACTTCTTAAACAAGAAGTTTATTTGGCATCTAGCTTGGTACAAAACCTGTTGGTAAATACAAGAAGAAAAAAATAAGGAGCGTCTGGGTGGCTCAGTTTGTTAAGCATCTGCCTGTGGTTCAGGTCATGATCCCAGGGTTCTGGGATAGAGCCCCGCCTGGGGCTCCCTGCTCCGTGGGGAATCTACTTCTCCCTCTCTATCTGCCCCTCTCCCCTGTTCATGCACTATCTCCCTCTCTCAAATAAATAAAATCTTGAATAAAAAAAGAAATAAGAAATAAGTTCCTGCCTTCAAGGGGCTTATTATCTAGTGGGAAATAGAAGAAATTGACATAGATAAAATAACAAGGTTTCATAAAGGATGTGGAATTAGAGAGGAGTCCTGAAAGTAGCATTTAAGTCTGGAAGGGAGGGAAGAGGATACTTGGTAAAAGTGCTCCAAAAATGGGGATGCCTGGGGTGGCTCAGTTGGTTAAGCATCTGCCTTCGGCTCAGGTCATGGTCCCAGGGTCCTGGGATAGAGTCCCGTATCCGGCTCCTTGCTAAGCAGGGAGCCTGCTTCTCCTTCTGCCTGCCGCTCTCCCTGTTTGTGTGCTCCCTCTCTGTGACAAATAAATAAAAATGTTAAAAAAAAAAAAAAAAAGGTGCTCCAAAATGTAGGGAGGCTAGCACAATCTTTCAATGGACCCTGACTTGATGATCCTTGTATATTTTCAGTTCTAGGCCACTCACTCACAGTGTTCTGGGGGGGAGCACTGTCCTGGTACAAGGGAAGATGTGGGAATAGGCATGGTTGATGTGGACGAAAGAGGAGAGAATTGCAGAGAAAAGAAAAGAAAATGGGTTCAAACCCCCCAGCTGTGTACACTGAGGTATACACAGTGGCTGCTACTATTTAACATGGCAGTCCACTCAAAGTTCTTCCTAGAACAGCAAAGACAGAACCAAGGGAGCTCACCTTATGTTTAAGCAAATGACGGAATGAAGTCAGGGTTCACAGTGAGCTCCGTTATGACGAAAAAGCAAATAATCTCTGGTGAACGTTGACTTAATTAGCCATTTTAATAATTCATGAGTCTTTAAAATGTTTGCCAGAAGACTGAGAGCTCAGATTCTGATTCTGGTATTTAGTTCTGGGTTATCTCTATCACAAATTGTGCTGCCTCATGGAGCAATGGCAGGAGTGAGCCTGGGAATATGCAGTTTGGTTTGGCCAGACTGTGCACAGTTCTTAACCTTAACCTTTTGGGACTTAGAACCTGTTTGAGAATATGGTGAAAGTTCTAGACCTTTGACCTAGAAAAATGTATGTAAATTCAGGGTCTTCCCGACTCCCTGAGGTCCTCCCTTGAACTCTAGCTTAAGAATCCACAGTTTAGATGATATCTAAGTACTCTAAGATTCTTTTTAACTTACTCACAAGCTAGCCTGTCAATATGTCACCTGAAAACATTGACTCTTTGGGCTTGCAGGCAAGCAGCCTCATGTGGATGTTCGCAAAGTGAGAAATGCATAATACATTTGTTCATTAGGCTGCAGCAATGCTAATGCAGAAAAGAGAACTGAATGAATCAAAAGCCATGAGTCAGCTCCCTCCCCACCACCTGCCAGCAAAGCAGCCTGCTGAAGCTGAGAGGATGAGCTGAGAGTCAGACAGCCTGGGGTCCTCAAGCCTTGGCTATGACTTGCGGGACCGACTTAATCTCTCTTAGCCTCAGTTTCTTCATTTATAAAATGGGGCCAATAAGATGCATCCTATATCCCATATTCTGAGGAAGAACTGAGCCAACCTTTGTTAATTATGTACAATTCCTGGGCCATAGTCATGCTCAGTAAGGGTAGTTCATTCCCCTGATCCACAAGGAGGAGGAGTGCTGTGAATTTAACACTGTGGGAGGGGACAGACTGAGGTGTGGCTGGGAGCTCTCTCTACGAACTCTGTGGATATGTGGTCCCTCTCCCCATCCCTTGTTCCCCATAAGACTCCCCTAAAGGAATGTGGGCTGGGTGCAGCTCAGGAGGCTGGGGAGGAGCCCTGTGTAGCAGTGTCGGTCTGGAGCAGCTCCCTGTCTTCTCCCTTCTGCTGCTGCTTAGGAGTGTGGAGGCTGCAGGAAATGATGGGGGAGATCCTGGGCTTTTTCTGGCTGCAGGCCTGACTGCAGCAGAGAAGAGAAAGAGGCAGGTGGGGGAGGCACTCTCGCTTCTAAGCAGGCAGTCTGTGTGTTATTCAAGAGCCCACAGTGAAGCTGGGGCTGGTCCTGGGGGACAAGTCGAGCTGGGGGACAAGATGCAGCTCCTGCTTTCAAAGACTGCACAATTTGGACATGAAATAAGACAAGTCCCAGGAAGGAGAGTGGGAGGGCCGCATTCTGGATGCAGAACATTCTGTCCAATATAGGGTCCAGAAGGGTGGGGGTTATGAGGGCAGGATGGTGGCAAGAACGTTTGGGCAGTGCCAGGCATCTGATGTACACTAGGTCTCACTCTCACATCACCCTCCAGGGTACGTGCTCTAATCCTCTCCTATATGATGAGGAAACTGAAGCTCAGAGAGGTAGTGATTCACTGAGGCAACAGCTGTGACGTGGCGCCAGGACATTCAAATCAGGTCTGCTGCCTCTGAAATCCTTTCTCCCCATTCCCCATCCAGGCCAGCTAGGTGAAGTGCGTGGGCCCTCACTCTGAGGCCTGTGACGCCATTACCAGCTGCGTACAATGCTATGTGCAGAATCCAGGCTCGGTAAATATTTGCACCTTGAACGGGAAGGAGAGAGTGCTCTAGGCAGCTCTAGGCAGTTCACGTGTACTGTTTACCTTCCTTCCCACATTCTCCCATGAGGAATCATCATCCCTCCCTTCCCTCAACTGAAAACAAAGGCAATGTGGAATGAGTGAAGTGCCTGGATTACACAGAGCCTGTCCTAGAGACTGACAGTGGATCAGTGAGAAATAGGTCTGCAGTGGGCAGCAGCAGGGAAGCTTCAGCCCAGCTTGGGCCTCTGCCCAGGAGGAACCCTGTCATGCTAGGGAATTTTCTGAGCAGAGTGTCCTGACCTGATTTGTAACTAGTGATGTGACTGCGTTACGTAAAGCTGGGTGCTAAGCAGAGAGCAAAAGGAGACCACCTGTCCATTCATTTCCAGCCACTGATTTGATGATGTCGATAAACTGTGATTTTTAAATGGAAAGGGCTTTGTCATCTTGATTTTTCAATAAAATTCTAGCACAGCTCTTTATTTCCTGACCAAGGCTCTAGGGATCTGTCTTAACATGCTGGATATGACATAATCCCTAGGGTCAGCCTTTTACTTCATTGCCATTTTAAGAATATCAGAGCACGTGGCTAGAATTTACCTTAAATAATAGATTTTTAGACGGTATGAGCCTATATTATTACTTATACTTAGTAAAATCCCTTTGGATAGTAAGAACCAACATAATATTAATTTTTCTTGCTGTCACTTGACAATATGAATTGGTTTTGTGTAAGAACCAGGAGTTCATTGGATTGAATTTAGGAAATTGGAAAAACAAATTTGACTTCAGTGGGTTTGAATGATTACGATGTAATAAACATGTAAAGGCTAGGAAGCTAATTTTTCATTGCTTTCAGTTTTATTTATTTGAAACTCCTTCATGGTTGGTATAAACAAGCTTTATTAAAGATTATGAATTCAATTTCCAAATGAGTTGTAAATGGCTTTCTATAGAGAGATTCCTTGATTTGTTGTTTTCCTGAATAAAACATGTTTTTGCCCAGTGGGACTATGTAGCCCACATATTAATATTGGAACATCATTCTGTTGAGCTTGGCATCTATGATGTGCAACGTTTGATTTGTTCTCTGATCTATTTGTCTTCACTTTCTTTAATAAACACTGAGACCAAATACATAACCTCTTATGACCTGCACTTCAATGAATCATAAGAGAATGTCTGTCTGTGTGGCAGTTTATCATTTGAATGATAATTCTGGTTCCCTTTAAAAATGTTAAAGGGTGCGCTCTCAAAATAGACTGCTGTGAAAGACATGAGGGGTGCTGTGGGTCCCTGATGGGGGATCATAATTGACCTTAGCTTTTGTTGCATGGTAACAGACTCTCTCTGGATATTAGATCATTGCATACTACAGAACTATCAACACACTGCCCTCAAAGGTGAACATTTTGTATTTACAATTTAGAAAACTAGATATAGCAGACCCTTGTAGAAGGGCAGCCAGTCAGTAACGCTGGAGCCTCCGATGAAGATGGCCCTCCAGAGCCTGTCATACTGTAAAAGCCTGTTCAATTTCAATCCTTTCACAAAAGGACTGTGACTTTTATAGCCCGGTGCCTATCGGAATAATGCACCGCACAAATGAAAACACTGAAAAGGGAATTAGTATCCACATGAAGTATCTCAGAATGCTGAGGCTGGGGAGAACCTTGGGAGGCCATTTATTTTCATTGTCTCAAGGCCAGTTGGCATATTTTCATATATTAAAGCTATCATCTAAAGAGCTAGGAAAGCTAATTGCTTAAAGAGAATAGATTCTACCTCTCCCCAAGAAACCCTATTTGTTGTTGTTATTTTACTATATCATAAAACTCCAGACAGAAAGATACAGAGTTCTAGTGGAGAGGAAGTCATTACCCAATGTCGCTTTTGAAAGAAATGATTCTATCGTTAATGACAGTAGTATGTTCACACCAAAATTCAGCAACTCCCAAGCAGTCTCCAACAAAGAGACTTGAGTATCTTAGATTAAACTAAATTGGGTCATGGACTAAACTGATTTCAAATTTATTGTCTTTAAGATTTGTAAGTCGACTTAATAATTCTGAAGACTAGCAAAGATGTATAGTTAAACTATTCACTCATAAATGTGTAGCAGCCTCAAGAGTGAGTCAGTCTAGAAAAAGCAGTACAATAAAAGCAAGTCAAATTCGCATCTTGAGGGAGCCTGCCCCTTTATGTGGAGGGTGGTGAGAAGGCTGGAAGACCGCTGGTCTACTTTCTAAGTTCCTACTTAAACCCCAAACTTCCTCTCCTCTTTTTGAACTACCCCAACAACCAAGTTTGTCATTTTCCGCCTCCCATTGGAAGACAATTCTCTTTTCCCAGATGCTTCAAATAATCCTAAAGCCCAACCCCTTCTGATCACATCAGCAATAAGGCACTGTATGGACCCCAATCCAGCCTTACCTCTGATTGGTCTGAACGTCCCAGCTGTCTTTCTTGTCTTTAATTTTTTCAGGTGTCCATTACTGCACCTAGCACATAGTAGATATTCAGCTTTACCTGTGGCTGGCAGTTAACACAGTCGTAGTGGGACCTACAAATGTGATATAAATTTCTGACTTTGACTCTCAGCATAAACCTGCTTTCTCAACTCCAACCACTATTTTTTTTATCCGACAAGAGATTATTTCCATTACCCATTCAGAGTCCACTGAATTCTAGAAACCGTGGGTTGAACTCTGCCTTCAGAAAGTTTTTAGTCTATTGACATAAAAAAGAATGACTTGGAATTCCTGTATCATATGTGTTGCCTTGAATTGTATTCTAGTTGTATCTTCACACTGATAGATTTTGCATCTCCAGTTAGAACAGGGACTTCCGTTTTTTTTTTTATTTCACATAGTGCCTAGAACAGTGCTGGGTACTAGTAGGTACTTAGTAAGCAATGAATGGGTGAGTAACCTTATACTGTATTCACAGGAAGAAAAGTGCTGTGGGTTGGTGTGGAGTTAGAGACGAGTTAGAAATCTAATTCTGAGAGCTACTAGCTGTGTGACTGGGCAAACTATGTAAATCCTATAAGCCTCAGCTATTCCATCTGTAAACTTGGATGATTGTAGAACTGACTCTGTAAGTTTGCCACAAGGATTAAATGTAATACGAAATGTAAAATGGCTCGTCCAGAAATTAAAATTTAGTATTTGAAGAATGTTAGTTACTACTATTATACTCAGAAGTGATAAAAACACATACAAAGAGGTGAGAAGGGTGGGAGATAGGGGTTACTGGAGTTATTATGGCTGGGTTAGAGAGTTAGCAGAATTTTAAAGAGGCTGGGGGTGGAAGTCAGTTGTGTATAGTATAGAAGGGACTAGTTTGGGACTAGGAGTCAGGGAAACTGGGTTCTAGACCTGGCTCTTCCTTCGACAATAGCAGGACTTTGGGCAATTCCCTCATGTTTAGGGGCTAAATTTCCTCATTAGACAGTCATATTAAATGACCTGTGAAATCCCTTCCCACTCAAAACAATCTATAATTTGATGAAAAAGATTCTAAGGATGTTTCTCCCTTTCAACCTTTACTAAAAAGGACCTCAAAATCAAGAGATCACATGAATGATTTGCAATCTGAGGTCCAGAGAGGTTATGAAACTTACCCAAAGATCACAGAGCAGTTGTTAGTGACTTGGATACAAATCCCTACCTCTGAGTCCTTGTGCAGTGATGTGTCCTCTATATGACGTCAAATGATTGGAAGACAGGAGAAGGTATAAACCAAGAGACACTGGCTGTGGTGGGGGAGGTACAATGCAGGGCTTGTGGGAGAGAACACCACCAGATACAGAAGGACACAGCTGAAGGAGACCTTTGGTCTAAGAGTTTTAATATGATAAAGATAACTAGAAATCACTGGTAAGTAAAATTATTCTAATTTTACTTATTACTAAAAGACATAGTAAACCCAGACAGAATATATTCAAATAAAGAAAGGGTGAACATGAATACAAGAGATAAATTAACATGAGAGTTTCCTAGACAAGTAGTCAAAATGATAGTCCTATGGTTTCATATAATATTGGAAAGGTCTTTGGGGACCTAGAGTAATAGCTACCTCCTTTTTTCTCTCCTGACCTTGGGGTCATTCTACCCCAAACATTGAACTCTGAGATTAAAGCAAAGCTCCTGTTCTGCCCCAACTCCCCTCTGCCTTCCGGGAAGTAAGCAGGTGTGAGGATGAGAGGGGCTACTGCAGGAAGCTGTGGCCTCTCTGCTGAGGGCAGTTGTAGCTGTCTTCTGCTGGCTGAAGTTCTTCCTTTTCTCTTGTCCTGGCCATGCCTATTTAGGCCTTTCACTTTCAGCTTCCAAATCAGCTTTGCGATATTATCTATTTTCCAGTCTGACCCAGTACTCACAATTTATACCTTGGGAAATATGATACGAGTGTGACACCTCTGGAAAGGACTTAAGGAGATGCTAAGAGCTACACAGAGGAAACACAAAGAACCAAGCACTAAGAGCAGGGTCCAGAATAAAAGCTGCACTGAGAAGAAAAATTTCTGAGGATCTAGGGAAAGCCACCGAAGTGTTTATGGACAGGCTGAGTAAAACAATTACATAATGATGACTTTTTACAAGTTTGGAATGAGATGCACTGAACTTCTCCAAGGATTCTTGAACAAAATGGCTGATTCTAGATTCAGGCAGAAAGAGGGGAAGGTGAGCCTGGAATATTTTGTGTCAGAAAGCAATAAACTACTCAAAAACTGATGGAGATAAGTCAAGGAAACCTAAGAACTGGCCTAAACAGGAAATATTGGCTAAATTTGGGACAATTTGAGCACCTAAACCTAAAATAAATTTATTATAGTACACTGAATAAAAAAAAAACCCACAAAACCCCCCCCCACAATTAATAGTAATGCTCAGAAAAGGCGAGAAGAGGGGAGGAAAGAACTTTTTTGTAAAAAGAATACTAGCTAATACATATGGAAGGGATTATATAATTAGAAAAACCATTTGCAACCCTCAGTGTAACTATAATATTAGACAATGATCATCGATGCATGATAAAATCACTAGGTGAAGAGCTGCTAGAGAAAAGATATTTACATGCTAGCAGAGTGTCACCCCACAGGTTCCTTATCAATTAAACGTGGAAAACATACCCTTACAATGGTGAGGTCTGGTAGATGACATCTTAACTAAGTGATCAAATTTATCATCACTAAGAATGGAACAATGGCTCTTATGTGCTCTTGAAATGATGTAGTATAAAATACACTATATTGCCTATGAAGTATTTTTGCCAAAAGTCTTCTACCAGAATCTTGTCAAGTCATTAGTCCTAAATTCCAGTTCACAGGAAATATAGGGGGATAGAGCAGCATGTTAAATAATACTATGAGACAGCAATCAGACAAATCTAGCATGTGGACATTGTAGAAGAAAACTGTTCTGGATCCTTCAAAATATTCATGTCGTGAACAACAAGGGTAGGGGAACTATCTGGATTGAAATTAGAAGTCTAAAGAGATGTAACCTTGCAAAGTGCAACCCCTGTCAGATCCTAGTTAGAAAAAATAAAATAGCTATAAAATCATTTTGGAGACAATTAGGGAAACTTAAGTATAGATTGGATCGAAGATAATATCATAGAATTTTAAAAAAATATTTTATTTGACAGAGAGAGACAGAGCAAGAGAGGGAACACAAGCAGGGGGAGTGGGAGAGGGAGAAGCAGGCCTCCCGCCAAGCAGGGACCCCAATGTGGGGCTTGATCCCAGGACCCTGGGATCATGACCCGAGCTGAAGGCAGACGCTTAACGACTGAGCCACCCAGACACCCCTACTATAGAATTTTTTTAAAGTGTGGTACCAGTGTTGTGGTTTTGTTGGAGAATATCCTTATTCATAGGAGAGATATGCTGAAAGTCAGGGCTGAAGTATGATACCAGCAACTTCTTTTCAAATGTTTCATCCAAAAATAATTTGTAGATTGGTGTGTGTGTGTGTGTGTGTGTGTGTGTGTGTGTGTGTGTAAAGAGAGACAGAGACAGAGAAAGAGAAAGCAAATGTGGCAAATGCTAGCCACTGTAGTGGTAGTGGTAGTTAATCAAAGTGGATAGTATATGAATGGTTTATTGTACCATTCTTTGAACTTTTCTGTACATTTGAAAATTTTAAAAATAAATTGAGAACTAAATTTTTGAAGAAATATTTAGCAGTTAAAAAAAGCTTACATCTAGAAGAAAAAGAAGCTCTTTCATTCCTAATCAATCCTATTACTGTAACAGCAGCACATGTATGTCTCTGCCAGCACACCCCCCCCCCCCCCCGAGTGGCAGGGGCTGTGACTTTTTTCACTTTGGAACCAATGAAAGTGATAATGTGGCAGTAAAATAAAAATGATTGTTTTCCCTAATGCAACTCCCATTTTCTCATGCAGAGGGGAAACTGACCTCCCTCCTTCTAGGAAAGACCCTGGAAACTCACAAGAGGTGATAATTCCCCAGCAAGTATATTTTCTCTTATTAATATGATTTCAGGGCATCAAAAATAAAAACAAATAACACGAGGAATTTAGCAAATCCAGATACTAATCCATAATCAAGTTCTAGTAGGGTGCAACTGATCCCATAGCCACATCAAGCTGTGTACCTTCTTTACAGACTGGCCCCTGGTTCCTGGTTTCTGTACAGAAGAGAGGTCGGTGAATCTCACACAGAGAGCAAAACGGCAGATGGGCTTCCCAAATGAAATTATTACCAAGAGTTTCATGGAAGATACAGTAGATAGTATGCTTCAGAGCATACCATTAAGAAAACTGAAATATGGAACATGAAGGAAAGAGAAAAGGCAAGTAGGTAGCTAAGTTTAGAACATGTTGAAATCTTTTTTCAAAGCAGACAATGATTTACTACAAGTTTCATGAGAAGAGCCTAGAAACATTGGCTAGATAGTTAGATGGGGAATTGGGAACAATGTGAAGAAGGGAAGAGAGAACCCCAATAGTGCCAATATTAGAGTCTTGAGAATGGGAATCCTGATTTTTCAAACCAAAGGAAAATCACAAACCAAGCTAATATGAAGAAAATGAAATTAAAATTTGAGGTACAGATTTGAGGTTAAAATTTGAGAATTCGCAGAGAATTCGCACCTCCAGGTAGGCCCCCATGCTGCCAGCACAATACCAACCATGACATAAATCACCTCTCTTCTGTGAAACCATTCATAGTTGAAAGCACAATTTTTTAAACTTAATTATGTGATGGTTAATTGCTTTATTTCATCAAGCTAATGCAGTCTGAACCATAAATTCTCTAAATAAGATGAGAAAAAAATAAAATTTAAAAATTGCATAAACAATTATTATACAACATAAAAAATTCCAAGAAAGATGAAAATTACATTTGATTAAATATATATTTAGTATTTTCAAATTGACTTTAAATAATAACTTACATTAGAAGATGAGAATTGCCCTGCTGGCTATTTTCTCTGTTTTTATTTATAAGACAACTTACACTTTGTAATAATCTTCTGTTTTTTAAGAGCCATGTGAAGAAGACATATGCAAAATGAGAATATCTTTGTCCTTTCATCTACCTATTCATTTGACAAAATTTATTGGGCATCAACTGTGTCCCAGCACCAAGCAAGGTCGTGAGGGTACGAATATAATTACAGTCCCTCAAGGGACTCAGTCTAGTTGGTACCACCAACCTATAAGGATATAGTACCATAAGGTGTTAATAAGGTTATTTTGAGAGGGAGTGATTATTTCTCTATGGGCCAAGGGGAGAGGGCTAGTGGATTAGGAAGACATCACGGGGGAGATGATGCTTGGGCCAAGGATGAGGGGATGTGCAGGGGGCAGTGGGAAACGGAGGAAAAATGTTCTAGGCAGAGGGAGAGGCATGAGGAAAGATGAAGACTGGGAAAACAGTATAGTGCATGCAGATATCTGCCAGTTGTTCAGTGTGGCTTAGGTGATAGGATGGAGGGAGGTGCTGTTTTCAACGAAAACAGAATAGAGGAGAGCAGGTTGGGGTGAAAATATGATAGGTTCAGTTTGGATGTAGCTTTAGGGCCACTCCACGAGGAGTTGGCAGTAGGCATTTTCAGGACTACAAGAGAGGGCCCTGGGCTAGCCTCACTTTTGAGAGTCTGGTTTTGGCCCTCCTTCAGATGTACCTCTACACAAAGGGCCAAGGGGACATCCTACCTAGAGCCCACATTTCCCCATCCCTTTAAGACTACTCTTTATCCCTAGGATCACAGGATTCCTTGCTCAAATAGCACTGAGGCTGCTTTCAGGGACCATGTAGGCTTTTTCCTCAGGTCCAGAGAGCAACTGTGTCTCCAGAGAGCAAACTGTATCTCTAGGGTACATGTCTCTAGGACCTGAGGGATGGACAAGAAGCAGCTATTTGTGGGACTGTTGATGGGAGCCTGCTCAGGGCTAGAGTGTCCATACAAGTGAATGCAAGACCTCTCACAGTGTGGGTGGAGCTCGGGGTGAGAAGAGAAAAGGATGGGCTATGGATTAAAGGATGGCTTCCTTATACTTCCACAATTTGGTATGTAAATCCAAGGTTCTAAAATTGGTCATGGCCATCCAGTTGTTATGAAAGTTTATCTGTCAAGGTAGGAGAATAGATGTATTTGTTTGTTAGCTTGACACACAACTTTAACTTATATAACATATGCTTATAAGCCTCATTTTGTATTCTTGCCTGAGCCCACAAATGTTAGGGCTGGCCTGAGTGGCTGAACATACTGATCAGGAGTTTAGGAAAGACGGTACCTCTGGCCATCCATATTTAGAGGTCATCGGCACAGAGCCAATGTTATGGGAGTGGGGAGTTTGCCCAGGGCAGGTATCAAAAGTCAGAAGGAAGAGAGCCATGACTTAAACCTGGAGGCACACCATCTTTTAAGCAACAGGTGAAGGAGCCAAGGAGCTTGAAAGAAACTGCCAGAGTGGTAGGAGTAGTACTAGCAAGGGGTTGTTCCCAAAGCCAAGTGAGAAGAGTGTTTCAAGGGGAATGGAATGGTCAACAATATGGACAATGCATGTAAAGTGATCAGCACAGTGCCTGGTCCATGGTGAGCACCCAATCACCAGCAGCTATGAATGTGCTAATAATGATGTCGATGATGGAGGTGGCAATGCTGATGTCTCCATTCCTCTGTGCTGCTTCTCTCTGCCTCAAATATCTTTTCCTTTTTCTCCCATCTCTACTCAAAATGCTATGGATCACATTCTCTAGGAAGTCCTCACTTTGCCCATTATGTTGTCCTCCTACATGCTTCCATGGTCTCCTATGCTCATTCTTATCACTGCACATTCAGCAAATAATAGGCTACTAGTATTTATTGATTGAGTGGTCACAGTTTCTAGGGTGCCCAATCACCCTGGTTTGCCTGGGACTGTCTGTTTTTAGCGCTGAAAGTCCTGGGTCCCAGCAAACCCTTCAGTTTTAGGCAAACCTGGATGGTCATCCTAAAATGACATCTCAAATTTCTGAATGAGTAAATGAATAAAAGGCAGTGTGTCAATATCATAGCAAATGACCCTCAATTTTTCCTGTGTGTATATGAGTATAAGCCCATGCAGGATGTTTTTTCCATACTCTCTTCATCCCTTATTGAACTGAGAATGCTATAGGCAAGACATTCTCATGACCTGGTTGGATTCCTGTGCCAGCTCTGTTTTGTCCCATAATCCTGGAAAAGGACAGCTTTACTTTCTCAACCAGGGCTCCTTATCCAATCCACAGAAAAAGAAAATGATTTGAGTACTATTTTCTCAATTCTCTCAAAATTGACACCCAACAAGTGCCATTCTAGATGCAAAGGAGAGAAGCTGATACAGACTGTTGACACCTTAGGGCATTTAGGGCTTAATTCTTTCACCTGTCAAGAATCAGAAAGGCCCTACAATCAAGAATGCTGGTCTGATCGTCCTCTGCCCTTGTTGGTTAGCACAGTTGGCTGGAGAAGAGAAGCTATGGGAAGGAAGTATCAAAGGATAGGGCTTGGGTTATTCGTATTCTACAAATTGATGAACTGGGGCCTGGAGAGGAAGTGCATTCTCATTTTCCCAAGATGGACAAAGGTAGAAAGCTGTGAGAGCTCACCAGTCAGGAGGGGGTTACAGAAAGACAACCAACCACCTCTTAGGCTGTGGTATGGTGGCTGTCATCAACATTGCTTCTCAGTTGGCAATTGCCAAAGTCAGGCTGCACTGTATGTCATCTTGTGGAAGACAAACGCTCTATAAATAAATTGACTTGGAACAGTCTCAAATACACATAAACCACAATGGCTTTAAATGTAAGTCTTGACTTTTTTCTCATTTTCTTTCTCAGAGAGGTCAGCAAGGAAGTTTCTGCAAGAGCGGCCTTACTGAAATTCAGCCTAAGAAACCAAGAACTTTCCTGTAGTCTCTTGAACAGGCATATTTCATTACCAAATATTTGTTTAAAAGCTTCTTGATTCAAAACATATGATGCTAAGCATGTACCTGTATGTTAGACTTAAGCTTGTGTTTGTTATATATTACACATCAAGCCTCTTAAAAATTCATTTTCTAGAAAAGGTGATTATTCATTTTGTCATTCAATTTCCTATCATTAAAAATTTCACATGTAAAATCATGCATACTTATGGGGTACTGTGTGAAGAGAGAATAATTTTAGTGACTGAGAGAAAATATTGTTGATGGCGCTTAAATCTGAGGAGGAGTCAGAGACAAATTTCTGAGGAATACCTTGGAAAAAGTTGGGAGCTACCAAAACATAGTGGAACTGTGGCCTTAGGGCTCTTGTCTCCAGCTCAGATTCTGAAGCAGAGGTACCCACTTTTAAGTAACATTATCTATGGTATTTCATTTGTGGGATAAAGCTAATTACCTCCTCTGACCCCACTTCATTACATCACTACATTAGCAAGGACAATAGCAGCACAGGGGTCCTGAGTTTTCATTAGAGTGGTTCATCTGAAAGGGAGGTCATAGTGCTGCCAACACTAACTGAAAGAGCACTTAATGTCTGATTTGCATGACTGAAAAAAAGAGGATCCACCCCTAGCCTAAGAAATGCTTTCAATGGTATGAAGAAATGTCTAAATAGGCTAAAAGAGGTTACACTGCACTGAAGCTTTCCAAGTATGAGCAGATAGCAGTTACAGAACGCCTTGGTCTTGCAAGATTTCACCTTGGCCTGCTAAAAATGCTGCTCACTTAGGTTTCAAGGGTCCACATGCCTATGATTTTTACTGGGAAATTTTAAGGCTGCTCTGCTCTTTCTTTCATCCGGAACTTGCTTCTCTCTTCCTCCTTGCCTGTTGCTTGTCCCCTAGGCCATTTATCATATCAGACTCGGTTTGGCAGTTATCTTCTTTAGAAATCCTTTTGGGAACCTCTGTGCCTTATAAACCCCCTTTATGGTAACAATTACATTGTAGTCAAATCAAATTCATACAGGAGGTGTTCCCAATGTGCTTATTAAATATTCCAGGTTATGCCTACCCTTGCTTATTTGGGATGGGGCCAAGGAACTAATTTAAAAAAATGTGTGTGTGATAAAATACACATAAAATTAACCATCTTTATCTTTTTTAAGTGTACAGTTCAGTGATATTAAATACATTCATAATGTTGTGCACACATTGCCACCATCTCATAAGTCTTTTCATTTGTAGAACTGAAACTCCATACCCACTAAACAGTAACTCCCCATTGCCCCTGCCCCAGGCCCTGGTAAACTACTATCTGTCTCTGATTTCGACTACTGTAAGTACCTTATATAAATGGAATCATACAGTATCTGTTTGTGACTAGCTTATTTCACTTACCACATAATGTCCTCAAGGTTCATCCATGTTGCATCATGTTGTAGCATTTCCTTTTGGAGGCTGAATAATATTCTGATGCACGCATATGCCACATTTTGCTCATCCATTTATTTACTGATGGACATTTGGGTTGCTTCCAAGTTTTAGCTATAGGGAATGATGCTGCCTTGAATATGGGCATACCAATCTCTCTCCAAGACCTTGCTTTCAGTTTTTCTGGGTACAGACCTAGAATTGGAATTATTGGATCATATGGTAATTCTCTTCTAATTTTTAAAGGAACGGCCATACTGTTTTCCACACCATTTTACATTCCCACCAACAGTACACAAGGGTTCTAGTTCCAAGGAGCTAACTCCTAAACGTGTTTTTAAAATGTCCACTTAAATCTGAGAGGTTAGAGACCAAAAGGGCAAATTTGTTCTGAGGGGGAAGGTACATTACAGTGACCACTTGTTGGGTCCTTACCTTGTGCCAGATACATTAACATTTTACATTAACTCTAATCTTTATATTATTCTAATCCTTACAATAACCTTTTCAGAGAAGTATTATTACCTCCATTTTATAAATGAAGCTAAGGATGAAATGACCCATCCAAGGTCACACACCTACAAAAGTCCACCAACCAACACTTGTCCACAGCTCTGACTCCATCCACACCAGGACCCTGTTTCTCCACAACATCAAAAGGCTAATGGGGGTGACTAATCCCGCTGAATCTCGGATACTGTGGTTCCTGAGTGACTTCTCTGGGAAAGTACCCCCGGTAAAAAACGAGAATGCCAAGTATAAACGGAAGACCCTTTCGGATTCGTCTCTCAGCTGAGCAACTGCATTTATCCTTACCTAGATTTTTATTGGTTTTGTGAGGGAGTAAAATGGAAAATGTGTGGCTTCCACAAGGCCGAGAGGCTGAGCGCGGGGTACAGGTTTCCTGGGGTCTTTCAGCGTCAGTCTTTATCTGCCCAAGGTGTTCTCGCCTACCCCTGCACAAGGAGCGGGAAAGTGTGCGTATGAGTGTGGGAAGGAAGGATGGGTGGAGGAGGAAGATTCTCCTCCAGCCAAGCGCAAGAGAAGCGACTCCGCCGCCTGGCGCAGTTGCCAGGACAGCGCGGCCAGAGCAGCAACGGCAAAAGCCGCACCGCGTCCCAGCGTCGGCTGCGAAGCCAAGTGACGCATTGCAGGTACGAACCAGCCAATCAGAGGCCGGTTCAACGATCGTCGGGAATCGAGTCGCACAATGATGCTCCTCCGCGCCGCAAAGTAGCACCCCTCAGGCGCGATTCCCCTGGCCTTTAAACGGGTTCGCTGGGGAGTGAAACCCACTTACGTCATTCGTTCGCCCACTTTCCTTTATCTCTTGCCTCGTCGAGTAAATAACAGTGGATAAAGGAGTCCCGAGAAGAGTTAGAGAGGAGGGGGGTTAGCCGGGACTCGTTCGCGATGTTCCGTTATCTTGCATGCGGCGGAGGGATCTGGCGGAGGGAGGTGTTTATGAGGCGCTGGGGGCGGAGGAGGAGAATTAGTCCGAGTGGGGCGAGCGAGCTGAGTGGTTGTGTGGTCGCTTCTTGGAGACCGGTAGCGCTTGCAGCATGGTGAGTGCGTCGCTAAGCTGCCGGCGCTTGGCCGGAGGGGGGACGAGGCTGAAGCAAATTTGTTAAAGAAAGGGAACGCTGCTTCCCCACACCCTTCAGGAGTGATCTTCGCCAGAGGGATGGCGCGAAAGAGACTGGGGGCACCGCGGCTGTTGCGTCGCAGGTGCTCCCCCATCCCCATTCTCCTCCGGGAGGAGTCTCCTAGTGTTTCGGGGGACGGGATCATTGTCTTCGAGGCGCTGAAGCTTCTTAGGCGCTTGGCTGGGTGAGGATGATGGATCGGGGGTGGGGGGCAGCCCAGCACATGGTGGAGACGAGAGAGTGGAAGGGCGGAGGAGAGCGGGAGGGCAAAAGCCTCGGGTCGGGCATCTCGAAAGCTCAGTGCTGGGGCCGGATTCAAAAGCCCAACGGACGGTTAGTGCTGGCGCCAGGAAGCGCCTTTGTCCGCTTGCGGCCGCCATGCGCCGAGGGGGCGGGAAGGGAGCGCGAGGCCCGGGGCGAGCGCCAGCGCCGCCGTTAGCCCGCATCCCCCGCGTGCTGGTGGGGGGGGCGGGGAGCGAGCGGGCGCGGCGCGCTGTGTGGGCCGAGCCCGCGCGGCGCGGGAGCGGCCGGGGGGCGGGGCCGGGGCCACCGCCCGCTCTGCTCGGCTCGCGCCCCAGCTGCTGCGCTGGCACCTGCGGGGCTGCGGAGGTCTCGGCGGCCCGCGGCGCTGCGGTGCGGCCGGTTGGGGATGGGTGGGGGAGGGCGGCTTTGGCAGTTTCCCATCCCCCTCCGGTGGCGAGAAGGAAGCTCCGTGGACCCTGATCTTTCCGCTCCCTTTGGAGCCCTGGGGCCTTCCACTACCCAGGCTGAACATGAGAAAAAATAAGTGGCTTTGTCGTTGAAGGAAATGAGCTTTATATCCGAAGTCTGGCGCACCCTCAGAGTGCGCATCTTGTTAGAGAAAGTCATCAGCCCCAGCTTGGGTCCGAAAGGCTTTTTCTAGTCACCTACCGAAAGCAAGCTTTGGGGTGACTGACGTTCTGTTGTGAAAGTCGCTTTTATTCTGCCGTAACAGTTGAAAAGGGCCAGTGTCTATATCCTATTCTTAAGTACTCACGTGCACTCCTAATGTTAAAGAACCACAATCGCAGCATTACCCCTGCTCCAACTCCCTTGAAAAATGAGTCGTATTTCCGTACAGAAAATGCCAGACCATGGTAACGTGCAGTTCAATTTTTTTATATAGTAATGGCTGTCAAGTACTGTAGTGATAGAAGAGTACACCGGGGGCAGGGGGAGCAGGGAATTTTAAAAAGCATTTTCTGTCACTTGAGACCGGAACTCCGGGTTTTTTCCTGTTTAAAAAAAAACGACGGCGGTAATTTGCAATACCTACTTTTTGTTTCCGTCTGCCAAGTGGTTACAGCGATGGGTGTGTCCAGAAGGCAAGGTGACATCTTAAACAGGAGTTGGGAATCCTTGCCAACTGAAACCTCCAGCCTGTATGTGTGTGGGGAGAGGAGTTCATCTTGGATAAAACTAGTGTTCACTCAAGTTTGATGCACTCGTTCTATTTTGATATTTTAAATTATCTTATTCTGAGTTTGAACATATTAGTTGAATTTACTTTTAGGTGAAACAAGGTGTACATTATATGCATGTAATCAAGGTTCTGAATTGTGCAGTAAATTTTTTAAATGGTAAAATTTTTACCTCATCAGTCTGATACTTGAATCAGGAACTCGAATAGATTTTCTTAGTGTTGCATACAGTTTATATCTATACTTCCATGGTCCTTCGCCAGTGATAAGCTGTTGTAGTTACTGTTTACATCATTGGTGCTTTGGGGGTTTTCATTTAGTTTGTTCAATTGCCAGTCATTGTTAAGTAAAATTAAGTTGGAAGTTGTCTTAGGGTAACTTCATAATTATAAGACATGGAGATTTAAAATTAAGACTCTATCAAGTTTAAAGAATGAGTTTGTGTGGAAGCAGAATAAGATTGTTCAGGTACCTCTTGGGTTTACATGTAGTGTTTACATGTACGTGCGCATTGAAGGAGCCAGGGATTGCTTTCAGAAGACTTGGGGCCCAGGTGATAAGTAAGATATGAAGAGGTAGAAAGTTTTGTGCTTGTCTAAATCATCATCATTGTATCAAATTGCAAGTAGATCAGTTTGTGTTACACTGAGAACTTCAATATGGCCCTATTAAAAATACATAGAAAGTTCTAGATTTAGGTGCAATGATCAGAGTAGGCCTTTGGTAAAGGTCTTAATTTATGTGAAGTAATTTGTCCTAATGGTTTTTCTTTTGGTTGAACATGCTGTAGTAAGTTCTGTTCTGTCAGAATTAAGGTATCTGTTAATTCTACTGAAATAATTTAAAGTCTGCTTTTAATACAGGTAAAACAAATATCCTGACTTCTGAAATTGTAAAAAAAAAAAAAAAAAAAAAACTTAACGAAGCCTTTGTTGTATATAAATAGAACTTGGAATAAAGAGGAATGAATGAAAGCTAGAAGTTTGTGTTCCATTTTAAACGTGTGGCTTCATACATTTATTCAGATAAGAATTTTGGATTATTTTTAAACTGCCATTCACTAGATAAACTCCAGGAATATCCATATCTACTTTTGAATGCCATTTAGGAAATATTTGATAGGTACATAATGCATTCACTTTTCAGATCACACAGTAGTATAGATTAATATTTCTCAGTGTTTACAAATCACTTATGGTTCTTCAAAATGCAGTCTAGTTCAGTAGGTCTGGTGTAGAACCTGAGAGTATACTAATGCCTGGAAGCTTTCTGTGGAGTGATGAACAGGAGGAGGAGGTCTATCAATTGTTGTAGAAATAAAGGAGTAAGAACTAGTCATCTCTCTAGTGGATTATTCTTTATGGAGATAAACACACATGTTAATGAGCTTGTGTTTTCCCAAAAGTATAATTCTTCTAGTTCTTCTAACTAACAAAAGGGCACTCTCAATAGACAGAAATAAGAACCAAATTTATTTGCATGTAGTTGGAAAAGGCTTACAAATTAAGGTGCTAGGGAGTGGTGTGTTTTTTGCTTTTAGTAGGCCTTAATCTTAATGCCGCTGGTAAAGTTTATTTTAAAACCTTGAACTCTGGATTAGTATTAAATACAAAAATTTCTTTAAGTTACTTGAAATATTGCAAGCAAAATCGAGGGTCATTTTTAAGGCTATGTCAGTAACTTAGCATTCTGTTTGATAGTTCATTCCTTGAAGCTTTTTTGTGAATTTTTCTTTTATTTTGGGGGTGGGGTGGGGGAGGGGCAAAGGGAGAGAATCTTTAGCAGTCTCCATACCCAGTGGCGAGGTGGGGCTCGATCACAACCCTGAGATCATGACCTGTGCTGAAATCAAAAGTCGTCACTTAAGCGACTGGGCTACCCCTCATTTGTGAATTTTTCTAAGATTGTGTCTGCCTAGAGGTGGAGAGCTGGACAAGATGGTGTGGGACCATTAAATTTTGACTTTCCAAGCAAAATTGGATAATTCTAAAGTTTTGATTTATAGCTAGCATCCTTTTCTTCCTTCCTTTCTTCTTAGCTTTAATATAAATGCACCTTCCCCAAATCCACCCCTACCTCCCTGTTGAGAGAACAGCACTGTTTCTCTTCCTGCACATAGCAATCCTTCCTTCAGCTTTCACACATACTGTGCCTTCCAAACATTTAGTTTAACTAAGTCTTTACTCCTAAACTGATTTTCACCTGTCACATCTGTCCCTGGGCTGCACCTTGTGCTTTCAGTTCATGGAAATTTATTTTCTCAGCTTAAATCAAAGATAACATGGAACAGTGGTAGGTTTGCTGGGGTTTTTTTGTTTTTGTTTTTAAGATGGTTAATATTTATTGTTCGTGATTTTTAATTTTATATTCTGATACCTAGAAAAGACACTAGACAATGTTATGCAACGCTTAGTTGTAAATGAATGGGAAGAGTAAAATTAAGAAATAAATTTCCATGTAGCAGTAATACATTTTAAACTTAATAACTTCCTAGAAAGGGTAAGTTTAAAATACGCATCTCCATATTATATGACAAGAAAAGCACACATGTGTATGTGTATATTTTGGTCCTCTTAAATATTTCATAAGAAGTGGTCTGGTATACAGACGACTGGGATAAAACTATAGCAGGAAGAAAATAAATTTCAAAATGCCTGCGTGTAATACAGTGTCTATGAGATCTTTAATGTGGGCCCTGCTACTCTCTGAAGCAAGAGGTGATGATGCCATGCATGTCTGTTTGCTGTGTGGCAGTTAAGCTAGTCAGGTTCATATTTAACATTATAGGTTCTTTGATTAGTTAATATATATAAAATAATTATCACTGAACTCTGGGTTGTTGGCCATTTACGTAGCTTCTCTCTCTGCACAATATTGTAAGGTAGATATTAATATTGTACAGATGAAATTGACTATGAGGGGTTGAGTAACATGTCCAAGGTCATATGGCTTTTTAAGTGGCAGAGCTAGGATACTAGTATGTCCAGCAATGATTCAAAACACTATGCTTCCCCCCCCCCCCGCCATGTTGCCCTTTTTCCAGAAATGATAAAAGTCCTGCAAAATGGAATCAGAGTAGAAGTAAATCCTTTATAGCTTCTAACAAAGAAATATCAAGTCAGTGGATTTACCGCGTTTTAAATCTTACTCCTTAGGGAAAACAATTGGATGACTGATGTTATAGCAGATGGAAGATTGGGATTTGGAAGGATAAAAAGTAGATCTTTTTTTTTTTTTTAACTCCTACATTTGAACTTAATTATTGCCTCTTCAATTTTAAGTTACCAGGCCTTTTGCTTTTTTTCTTTTTTAAAATAGAAACAAGTTGAGTTTGTATCGAGGTCAAATCAAAATTGTTGAGCAGGGAAAGAAACTTAATGCTTTCTGGGTTCCTTCCCAAATTTTCTCATGCTGTCCTCTAGAGAAATGTGATGCTATTATTTTTCATTCAGGTATTCTTTAAAAAAGAATGAGACCAGGCAGTGTTTATTCTTTCATATTAATAAATGAGTGGATTAATCACAGAATGCTTGATTCCATATAGGTAAGAATATTAGAAGGCTGGGTCTTAATTAGTGCTAGTACCACATAAGCAGTTGCTTCATGGGTTTTTGTACTGGTAAGTGGTGCAATGTCCAAAGATGAAGGCCACATGAGGAAAAAGGAGCCTTGTTATTTTGCAGATGTTTATTATATATTATGGTACTCTGCATTTGAAACTTACAGGCAGTGAATATATCTAACACCTTTATGTTTAATTCTGACTCCACTAGTTACTAATTTTGTAATGCTCCCTGAAATTTAACCTCAACCTCTTTCTCTGTGTGTAAGATAGAGGATAATAATACCATTAGAGGATTATTGTGAAGATTGAATAAAAACAATATCTATAAAAGGCTTTAGCAAATGCCTGGCCCTTTTTTCCTTTTAGCAAAAATAACCCTTCTCTGTATGCTAAAAACATCACAAAGTTTAGGCACACATTGAGATTTCAAAAGTCAAGAGGAAATGAACGGCTGGACTTAACATTTAGTAAATAATGTAGTTCAAGTGTTGGGAATCCTGGATTCTTTGTATTTGCCTGGCAGGTGAGAAGTAAAAACTGGTAGCTTTCATGTTTCCCCAACCAGGACAGCTTGGATTTTTATCTTTATAATAGATGGGATTTTTGCTTAGTGTTGTAGGTTTTTTTGTTTTTTGTTTTAGGTTTGGAAAATCATTTTCATGTCCAAATGATGTGTTTAACCATTTATAGGGGTAATTTTGAGTGTAGTTCCTGGACATTATTTTTGGTTCAGTGAAGATTTCTGATAATAGTATTGGTTTTTATTTATCAGAAGAGGTGAAAAGTTTAGGTATCTTAACTTTGAGAAAGGAAACCATGTTTTTGTTGGATTCTCTCCTTGCTTTAGAAGAATAACAACTTCCTTTAAATTTTTTTTTTTTTTAAAGATTTTATTTATTTATTCATGAGGAACAGAGAGAGGCAGAGGGAGAAGCAGGCTCCCCACTGAGCAGGGAGTCTGATGTGGGACCGGATCCCAGGACCCCAGGATTATGACCTGAGCATAAGGCAGACGCTTAACCATCTGAGCCACCCAGGCGCCCTCTTCTATTATGCCAAATTGCTTTTTTTTTCAATTTGTGTGAAATTGAGACTTTCATGTGTATTCTGAAATAATACTTGGGGTTTAAGTATTAAACTTGGTCAAGATCGCTTAGCTTTGAAGATAAACCTATCTACTTAATATGTGTTTTCTACCTTAAAACATATTCATTTTCTACCTATATTTGTTGCTCGTACTAAGGAGCCTTATACTAAATATAGTTTATGGTACAAAGTGAACCTTGAAGGTTTTTAAACTTGGTTCCTAATTTAACTGCTTATCAGCATACCTGTCATTGTGATCTCTTAAAATATCTTTGTGATCTCTTTGTAGGCTGACCAGCTGACTGAAGAGCAGATTGCAGGTAAGAAATGGTACCCATTGGATTTTATTATAAATTGAATAGCCAACTTCAAAGTAAGATACCTGTATGAAAAAATCGACTTTAATCTGTGTAATAGATAGTAACAAGTGGTGTAATGTAATATAGTAATTGAACCTGCTTTGGCAAATGAGAAGGTACGCTTGCCTGTGAGAGATGTAAGGGGGTAGCTGTAATGAAAGACAAGTTTTTAGGCTATGTGGGGGTATACTTTTGAACTTGGCAGTGGTGGTCTTTGTTTTTCTCGAAGGTTATCTTTAAAACATGAATTCTGGGCAGTTTTTAACACTGCAACTCCAAATTAGTCTTCACGAGAAAAAAAGAGCCAGGTAGTAATTAGTAGGTAACTTGAAATGTTGAATCCCCTAGGGAACATTGAATTTACCCCAGTTTAAAGTAGCTAATACCTTAACCTTAGAATTGTATGTAGAATCAGTCAGGAATAACCATTATCTTTAGAGAAAAACTTAGTTCCAAAAGTTACCGTTCTATTTTCTGAATGTATAGTAAGTTGAATTTTGTCTTAAGGAAGGAACAATAACAGCTATTGAAATGAGCTTTTTAAATCTTGTCTCCTTTGGTTTGCCATGGAAATGTGTGAAATTGTTATGTAGTACTTGATGTCCTGTTGTCTTTATGCTATAACATTAAACATTGGTACTTTTGATTTTATTCTAATACTTTGAGATGGCTGGTTAACCTCAAAATACTGGGGAGATTTGCTAAAGGATTTTTTTCCTTTTTTCACTCTAGTGTTAAAGTGCTTTTCAAACTCTCTTCCTTTACTCTCTTTAGACTTTCAGTAACACAAGCATCAAGCAGTTTTAACTACCAATTTTCCTGGTAGGCAAGGAGTTTGAAGTGTTCGAAAGCACTAAAGCTTTTTTTTTTTTTTTCTTTTTAATGCTAGAGGAAACTGAAAAGCCCAGTTGGAACTTAGCTATGTATAGCCCATTTAAAGTAAGCCCCCCTCTCCACATAAACCAATTTAGAGGACCCAGAAATCACTAATCTCAAATATTCATTACAAATACAACTTGATAGGACTATATAAAGTAGGAAGCTGTTAGCGTGAAGGACCAAATGTAAGTAGGTTTTATTTTTACTGATTGTAAATTACTTAAATCTGGGATTTGCTTTCTAGGGTTCATAAATTGCATGTACTGAGTGTTAAAGAAATGAAGCAGAGCTCGAAACTAATTTCTTTGTTCATTTATACTATTTTAATGTGTCTGTGAAATGTAAGTTATTCTAAAACTTTTTTTTTTTTTTAAATAATGTATCTTTTTGTAAGTGACAGGCTAATTCATTTATCCAGGCTTAAACTCTTTAACTTCTTTAAAACATTTGGCCTCCCTCTCTACTCTTCATTTCTTGGTATTCCCAGTCAGGTGGTTGTCCCTGCTGTACACAGCACAGCATTTTCACTTTAAGGTAGAAAATGTATTATTTAAGGTATCTGTCACATAGTTGATGCTCATTATTGCCCTCCCAAACACACATACAAATATTAAGAAAAACAGCATATGTCTTTTAAATTCAAGAGAATCAGGGGCGCCTGGGTGGCTCAGTGGGTTAAAGCCTCTGCCTTTGGCTCAGGTCACGATCTCAGGGTCCTGGGATCCAGCCCCGCACCGGGCTCTCTGAGCTCGGTAGGGAGCCTGCTTTCTCCTCTCTCTCTGCCTGCCTCTCTGCCTACTTGTGATCTCTCTCTCTCTCTCTCTCTGTCAAATAAATAAATAAAATCTTTAAAAAAAAATAAAATAAAATGAAGAGAATCAGTCTTCAAAGACTGATAGCATTTTCATAAAGAATACTAGCAGTAGTTCACTGGAAAATTCATCGTATTAAATTTCCATTGGGGATGGGGGAAAACCTATTCTAGATTCTCTCCCTACCCTGCATTTTCATAGGCGTTTAAAACCATTCCTGGTACCCCAGGTTTTAGTGAACCTTTAAAGGGGTCAAAGCTTTTTACTGCTAAAGTAAAAACCTGTGCTATCGGGGACCTTTTTGTTGCCTCTTGTATCCCCTGTGCCTCCCACATAGTAAGGACTGAAAAATGGATACACTTCTTTTCAGAGGTGTGTGACAACAAAAAAATGTTCCAGAACACTACCTACCCTACCCTAAGAATTATTCTGCTTCCTTCCAAATTTGAGTATTTCAGTGTCCACTCTTTGAAGTTGAGGCAAATTATTTTTTTATCCTGATAAATTGTAATTGGTGGTAATCAATAACATCTTAGAATCTTTACCAAAAAATAAAGTATTTATAAACTTCGTACATAAATCAACATTGAATATACTAAGGTTTTTTTTAAGCTATTTTAACTTTATATGATAATCATTACTGCTTCAGATTTGTTTACAAAGTCTACTAACAGCAAATAATTTGGTCTAGAAAAAGCATGTTTTGTTTAGATGAAGTTATTAGAATTGTTTACATTACCTAGTCTTAAAGAGCAATCCAGAAGTGTCCATTGTGACATCACTAGTTAATTTTGTTCATGATTCTGCCATGATGTCATTAGTTGTTGGTGTTTGACACTTAGGGGACTAATAGGAAAAACCTACAAGAGTTTTTCTTTTTTAAAGGTCCAATGTAGGGGTAAAACTTACTTGATGAAAGATAATAACCTTACTCAGTTTACATAGTACCAACAAAAGTCTGATACATGTCTTTTAAGAGATTATCACGTTCAGAATTTTCTAATAGAAATTGGTAAACAGACATTTGGTTCAAGTAATTCCTGGGAATTACAGTTTAGAATGGCATGCTTCTATACATAAAGATTATACTAGTTAAAAAGTAAGGTAGTGAGCTGTAAGGACAGGTGAATTTAAGTTGTACTTTTTTTTTGTTAAGACTTTATTTGACAGATGGCGAGAGAGGGAATACAAGCAGGGAGAGTGGGAGATGGAGAAGCAGGCTTCCCACTGAGCAGGGAGCCCCATGTGGGGCTGATCACAGGACCCTGGGATCATGACCTGAGCTGAAGGCAGATGCTCAGCTGGGTGACTAAGCCACCCACGTGCCCCTACATTGTACTTTTGAGTTTTATTTCAAGGAGTTTTACAGGTATTTCTGGCTCTGATATAAAAATACAAATAAAAATTTGGAATAAATCTTGACATTTATTCCTTTCTTGTACCTATAAACTATAAACTAATAGTTATAGCATAGATACAGTCTTATTTTCTGCTTTTCACTTATTCCAGCAAGCATTTTAAAAGTTAATGTATTTTAGGGGCAGCTAGGTAGCTCCGTTGGTTAAGCTTCTGACTCTTGATTTCAGCTCAGGTCTTGATCTCAGGGTTGTGAGTTCAAGCCCTGTGTTGGGCCCCATGCTGGGTGTGGAGCCTATTTTAAAAAAAAGTTAGTATATTGTAAAACTCCTCGAAATTAAGAACACATTTATAAACTTACTCTGCATTTTAGTAATTAAGTCATACAGTAAAATGATTATAGTTAGTTGCACATTGGAAACTTTAGCACATAATGGTAGTGTTAATACCTGTAGCTAAGTATTATAGCAGCAGATGTAATGTAAACAAAACCATGTTTCTAAGTGCTTTAATTTTCTTGTAGCCTAAGTTATTAGGTGATAAATGGCATGTGTTCAAACCCTAAGAGTTTATGCATTTCTAGACAGTATTTCTATATCCTGTTTAAAAAAAAAACAAAAACAAAACAAAAAAAACCCTAAAATGGAAATGTCTTCATCAAATTCTATTTGTGGGATTTATTGATGTGTTTTTGTCATTGAGTCAATCTAGTTAATCTGCTGTAGGCTAATTTCATAAAATCAATCAGTAGTTTGCTATTAAACTTGTGATACCAGGGGAGTTCCTCTGAAAACAATTTTAAACGGAATGGAACTATGTTAATACTGAACGTAGTAAACTACCAACTAGTCAGTGATAACCTGGTCTAAAGCTAAGCAGTTAATAGATTTTAAACAGAAGAAAGTAATGTGGTAATCTAGAAAGGTAATAGGACCCAGGTAGTTGTGTGGGTAATTTTAAAAAAGAATCCATTTAGAAGGCTATTGTAATAGTCTAGGCAAAAGATGATGGGACCATGAAATAAGATACTGCTTGTAGAGATAAAAAGAATCGGGCAATATTGAAATGGGAGGATTCAACAAGACCTGTTGACAGATTTCAAAGGGAAAGAGTTAAAGTGTGTTTTGCTTGCATTCCTAGGGTTGTTGGGGAATATAGAATTCACTTTTGTAGGTCTTGCTTGGGGTCAGCCAGAGGGACATACCTGTAGGAAGTCAGAAATAAAGGTACAGTAGCCCCCTCCCCCAATCTGTGGTGGGAAGGATACATGCTAAGACCCCAGTGGATGCCTGAAACCACTGACAGTACCAAACTCTGGTTTTTCCTATACACACATACATATGATACAGTTTAATTTATGAATTAGGTGCAGTAAGAGATGAACAACAATAATAATTGTAACAGTATACTATAATGTAAGTTATATGAGTGTCTCTCATCATATATTGTACTCCTCCTTTTTGTGATGATGTGAGATGGTAAAATGCCTGTGTGATGAGATGAAGTGAGGTTAATGACGTAGGCATTGTGATGTAGTGTTAGGCTGCTACTGACCTGATGGTATGCCAGAAGGATCCTCTGCTTCTGGACTGCAGTTCACTATGGACCGGGCAGGCAGAAAGCGAAATTGTGAATAAGAGTAGGGGAACTACTGTATTATGTTGAGAGAGAGGAGTAGACTAAAGAAGTCTTCATTATGAGTAGGTATAGATGAGATGATCAAAAAGAGGAAAAAGGGATAAGAAAATTGGTCACATTTACGTGTGAGAGATAAATAGGAGCAAGAGTCTTTGGCAGTGTAAGGTAGGTAAACTGAGGTACTATTGTGAAAGCCAAGAGAAGTTTAGAGTTTCCCAGTGTAGTTTTGGATGCTGCAGGAAAATGAGATCATCTTTTTCTTGACATTTATTTACTTGCCAGACCTAGTTCTAAGTGCTTTATGCTTAGTAATTAATGAAGTTTGTAAACTTAGGAAGGTAAGTATAGTTATTCCTATTTAACAAAAATGAGGAAGCTGAGGTAGGAAAGGTTTAGTAACTTAACTTGCCTAGGTTACATTACTAGTAAGTAGCAGAGCTGGGGTTATTTAACCCAAGTTGAGTTCCAAAGTCTACTTTTAGTTTCTATGCTGTATGGCCTCATGTACTTAAACACACTTGTTTAATTGGGCAACTAAGTCGTTATTGGTAAACTTGGCATTTTCAACTGATGAGTTAAAGCTGGAAGTAATTTTAATAGTGGATTGGTAGAAGAAAGGTATATATATGAGTAATGATGCTTCCAAGATTCGGGAAGAGATAGGGGCAGGCATGTAAGAGAAAACACAAGGTTTGAATTTCATTTTAAGCTAAGAGACATATGTTAATGGCAAATCAGTGGAAGAGTAGTTGAGTCCAGAGAAGAGATTATGATGGATTGAAACTGGAATGTGTATGAATTGGAGCAAGGATAGAAAGGCAGGGGGAAATAAATAGCCTTGGACTATATAAGAGGAAGCAAACTATTTCTTAAATATGTCAGGTCGTGTATTTTCAAATGTATAGGTATATTGAGGGAACTTAGCCCTGTGAACTTAGCCCTGGAACCGTTTTGGATTTGCTTACAAAGAGGGTCTGTGATAGCTTTTAAAAAGTACCCTACCAGAAAATACTGTCTTTGTGTTTTAGCTCATTTATATGACCTTGCACTACCAAATTTAATCTCTGCTTTAGTTTATGAAATAAATGGGGAAGCCAGGTATTCTAGACTGTTGCTTCAGCAGCTTTCCATGTAATCTAGTGGTGAGTTAAAAGGAACATAATTTCACAAGATGATTTTTTTTTTCCCCCAAAGATTTTATTCATTTATTTGACAGAGAGAGAGATCACAAGTAGGCAGAGAGGCAGGCAGAGAGAGAGGGGGAAGCAGGCTCCCCGATGAGCAGAGAGCCCGATGTGGGGCCCGATCCCAGGACACTGAGATCACGACCTGAGCCGAAGGCAGAGGTTTTAACCCACTGAGCCACCCAGGCGCCCCCACAAGATGATTTTTAAGATGTAGTAGGATATTTCAACTCTATTAAAAGTTTGGGATTTTATATTCTAAAAAAAGGTCTAAATTACCTTTGCTGTCAGTGATAACAATACTTAGCTAAAACTGGCCATTCATATCTTGATCATCCCATTGTTAATATCATCATCGATTTTTGGTGATCGTTCCTTATATCTCAGAAAAGGAAATTAGTCTATTGTATATTGTTCTGAAGTTTAGAGGAGGGGTTTTTTTTGTTCTTAAATTAGTAGTTTTGTTTTTAAGGTTTTATTTATTTGAGAGAGAGTGAGCAAGAGAGAGAGCTTGAGCAGGGGCAGAGGGAGGAGAAGCAGACTGCCTGTGGCGTAGGGAGCCCAACATGGGGCTCAATCCCAGGACCCTGGTATTATGACCTGAACGTGTAACCGACTGAGCCACCCAGGTGCCCCTTAAATTAGTAGGTTGTGGTGGGGTTTTTTGTGTGTGTGTGTGTGTGTGTGTGTGTGTGTGTGTGTGTGTGTGTGTGTGTATGTTTAAGATTTTATTTATTTATTTGACAGAGACACAGCAAGAGAGGGAACACAAGCAGGGGGAGTGGGGAGGGAGAAGCAGGCTTCTGGTGGATCAGGGAGCCCGATGTAGGGCTCGATCCCAGGACCCTGGGATCATGACCTAAGCTCAAGGCAGACGCTTAACGACTGAGCCACCCAGACACCCCTAATAAATTAGTACATTTTAAAGAGACTTAATTTTAACTTTTGAGGATTCCTCTGAATATAATGCATATAGTTCTATAGAAACACATGTTAGGTACCAGTAGTCTTAATTTTATATTCTGAGCTTTAATAGAAAATAGGGAAGCCACTCATTTGGAGCTTTGATTTTTTTTTTTTTTTTTTTTTCCTCCTTCAACCCAGAATAATTTTGACTTTTATCTGGTCTAGATATTGGAGTCCTTTGTAAGATTTTAGGTGAAAAAACTTGCTGATAGGTCAGTATGAGCATATATTGGTATGATTAGCTAAAGATGTTTGAAATATAACAAGGTTTTCCCACCTAATTCTTAAGGTAGATTTCAGGTGTTACCTCCATATATACCTTTTGCTTTAAGAGTTGATTAATATATATCATTTAGGAGGTTAGTTTTTATTGTTAACCTGTATGTTTGGATTGTGGTCTCTCTTTAAAACAGAATTCAAAGAAGCTTTTTCACTATTTGACAAGGATGGTGATGGAACTATAACAACAAAGGAATTGGGAACTGTAATGAGGTCTCTTGGGCAGAATCCCACAGAAGCAGAGTTACAGGACATGATTAATGAAGTAGATGCCGATGGTAAGTTTTTTTTAAATTGGGGTTTTGGGGAGGGGGAATTGAAGAGGGCATTAAATTCTTTAGTGTTATTTCAACTAAACAAACCATTTCAGGTAATGGCACAATTGACTTCCCGGAATTTCTGACAATGATGGCAAGAAAAATGAAAGACACAGACAGTGAAGAAGAAATTAGAGAAGCATTCCGTGTGTTTGATAAGGTAGGTATTCAAGGATTGGATTTTTTAAATTTTGAGGATGAATCTTGGCAAAAGAGGTATCACTGACTTTGGAACTAAGAAACTGATTTAATTTTTTTTTAAAAGATTTTATATATTGGGGCGCCTGGGTGGCTCAGTGGGTTAAAGCCTCTGCCTTTGGCTCAGGTCATGATCTCGGGGTCCTGGGATCGAGCCCTACATCGGGCTCTCTGCTCAGCGGGGAGCCTGCTTCCCCCTCTCTCTCTGCCTGCCTCTACTGTCTACTTGTGATCTCTCTCTCTGTCAAATAAATAAAATCTTAAAAAAATTTTATTTATTTATTAGAGAATGGGAGCCCATGAGCAGGGGGAGGGGCAGAGGGAGAAGCAGACTCCCCACTGAGCAGGGAGCCAGACCTGGGGCTTCATCCCAGGACCCTGGGATCATGACCTGAGCCAAAGGCAGAGACTTAACTAACTGAGCCATCCAGGTGCCCCAGAAACAGTGATTTTAATGTATGATATCCTGCTGTTCTCAGTGACAATCTATTGGTCAGCTATAGATTGTTTTTGGTTGGTATGTATTTCTAAAGTACCTTTTTCTCCTGAATGTGAAGTTTAGTGTAAACTTACTAAACTTCCATTCCAACTCTGAGTCTATAATTTTACTTAAATATCTTACTAAATTTTTTCTAGGATGGCAATGGCTATATTAGTGCAGCAGAGCTTCGCCATGTGATGACAAACCTGGGAGAGAAGTTAACAGATGAAGAGGTTGATGAAATGATCAGGGAAGCAGATATTGATGGTGATGGTCAAGTAAACTATGAAGGTAAATCTTTCACTACCTCATTCTGTGCTTTGATTTTAAGGTACAGGTATGTGTTGTATATCTCATAGGTCAAAATTAGTGACTCCCCTTCTGCCAAATGAAGATGCTAAAACCATTTTTATATTTATAAACCTTTTGCTATTCAGAGTATTTTCTACAGAGGAGGCAAAATCATGATCACATGAGAACTTTTTAGAACTGTGTACTATCAGGTCCTACCATATACCTAGAAGATTGCTAGAGAATGTCATATGCACTTTAAAGTTTGAGAAGCACTGTGTTCCATACTGTGCTAAGACAATCTTTTTATAACGATTGTGGAACAATTTGAAAAGCTTTAAACTTATTTCAGAATCCTCAAAATTAAAGTAAGGTGATTTTTCCTTCCTTCATTGGATTTATTTTCCAAGAGCAAAAAATGCTTCTATTTTTTTATTAATGCTTGTCTAAAGCATTAATTTGGTTTATTGAGTAATAATCCTAGATAATTTTGGTTTATGAAGTTCTTGACAAAGCTTGACAACTCTATCTAGCCTAAACTAGCTTTCCTTTGTACTGTATATTTTTGAGGAAAGAAAGGGGAATTGGAAACTACTCAGAGATTGAGTAATGTGATTGGTTTTGTCATTTTCTACCATTGATGCAACTTTTTGTGTACTTCTTTTTCAGAGTTTGTACAAATGATGACAGCAAAGTGAAGACTGTACAGAATGTGTTAAATTTCTTGTACAAAATTGTTTATTTGCCTTTTCTTTGTTTGTAACTTATCTGTAAAAGGTTCCCCCCTGCTGTCAAAAAATATGCATGTATAGTAATTAGGACTTCATTCCTCCATGTTTTCTTCCCTTATCTTACTGTCATTGTCCTGAAACCTTATTTTAGAAAATTGATCAAGTAACATGTTGCATGTGGCTTACTCTGGATATATCTAAGCCCTTCTGCACATCTAAACTTAGATGGAGTTGGTCAAATGAGGGAACATCTGGGTTATGCCTTTTTTTTTAAGTAGTTTTCTTTAGGAACTGTCAGCATGTTGTTGTTGAGGTGTGGAGTTGTAACTCTGCGTGGACTATGGACAGTCAACAATATGTACTTAAAAGTTGCACTATTGCAAAACGGGTGTATTATCCAGGTACTCGTACACTATTTTTTTGTACTGCTGGTCCTGTACCAGAAACATTTTCTTTTATTGTTACTTGCTTTTTAAACTTTGTTTAGCCACTTAAAGAAAATCTGCTTATGGCACAATTTGCCTCAAATCCATTCCAAGTTGTATATTTGTTTTCCAATAAAAAAATTACAATTTACCCAACTGTTGCTCTGAATCTGCGTCCTTTAATTAACTTAAGGTCGAACAATTCGGAGAATCAAATACTGGGGTGGTTTTTACTTGGTGTAATTTAGATACGTTTTTGTTGTTATTTTACTACCTAGATTCTGTTTAGTTTTTAAATTATACTTCCTTCAAAAGATTTAAGTGAAAGATTAAAACCTTTTGTAAGTGTACCTAGCATGGGAGCTGACATAATGTAGGTGTTTATTGTTTCCAATCTTTTTAACATATTTTTCAACTTTGGCATATCCATTTGTCTATATTAACTTTAGCCAGGCAATGATTTTTAGAAATATTTCTGTTACAAACATCTAGGGGAGGGAGGTGTCATTATATTTTTACTTCTATTTGCTAATGTTTTATTCATAGTGCTTTTTCTTTTTCGTAAAGCAAGGGAGAATTTTCAGTTGTCCTGCCTATCGGGGACATGTTTTACAAAGAAAGGTATCTTTAGGAGTGGATTGGCAGTAACTAAACCTTGTTTTAGTTTTTGCTTGTTTCTAAACCATTGCTTTCTTTATAATTTTAAGCTACTCAAAAAGTGGTTATCAGAGTTTTTGTTTTTTTAGCTGCCTTTTAAATACTTAATGAAAGATTCCATAGCAAACCAGAGCCAAGATTAAGACATTAAGTGTAATTGTTACCCGATTATTGTAGCCACAAGGTTTATCTTTCCAGGGGGCAATCCATTTGGCAGGTTACTGCCCATCTTGGACTATTTTAATACCATTTTTATTCGACCAGAAAATATAAAGCTGAATGGTTATTGAAGGACAAGAGAGAGAAGTAGGTTTTAAAGGGAAGTTACAGACATTGATAATCCTAATGGGGTATTATATTGTTATATATTAGGCAGGCAATCAGTTCAATAGAAAGACCTTCATTACACGTAACTGTTTAGTCAAAGGAAGGCCAGTGAGATATTTGGTGGGAGAAAATTAATGTGTCTGGTTATTGAGGCACAATAGTCTGCACAGTATTAAACATGGGCTTTGGAGTTTTATTTCAGCAGCTCTCAGATCACTGCTGTGGGTAATCTTAGGTCAGTATTATCTCAGCTTCAGTTATCTTACTTGCAAAATGGGTATAATTTACCCAACTGCTTTTTACCTTGGCTTTTGCAGTAGTGAAGGTAAAGCATTTAACATAGTCCTTGACATTTGCAATAAGTGTTCAGTTGATGTTACTATGCTCTTATGCCACATATGACTCTAATGTGAGGGAATTAGTTACCTTTCCCACTTCGGTAGTTCTTCCAGTTCCTATATTTTCAAGTTTATTTAAGTTAAGGTGGAAGGGGGCACACCATTTTTGGGTGCTTTTGTATATCACATTAATTGCTGATTTTTATATTCACAAAAGTCACAAAGTTGGCATTATTTAGATTTTTATAGGAATCGAAGGATACCATAGTATTGTTTTGTTTAGATTTATTTTTGAGAGAGTGTGGGGGTAGGGGGAGAAGGGGCAGAGAGAGATGGAGAGAGAAACTCAAGTAGAGTCCTTGCTGAGTGCGGAGTCAGACTTGGCTCCATCTCGTGACCTTGAGATCACAGCCTGAGCTGAAACCAAGAGTCTGAGGCTTAACCAACTGCACCACCCAGGCGCCCCTGAAGTATAGAGCAGTTATTTATATAACTTAACTGGTCATATTGAGCACATACTCAGCTGGATTCATATCTCAATTCTATTTCCTACAACAATCTTACTGGATATCTTCACATCTTAACCATATTACCTGTCGTGTTTAGCAGGATCATGGTAATTGATAATTCTTAACCTCTGTACTGTCTGTAGCATGTTTGCTCTCAGATAATTCTAACAAAAATCATCAATTCTAACAAAAATCATCACTACTGCAGTTAAAAATAATCCATACTTCAGGACATATGTTACGGAATTTTTGTTAAAGATCTGATGCGTAGAGAGGCGTCTACTTAATGTCCCAGAGAGAAATACCTCCCCACTCTTTTAAAACTGCTGTATGATAACCTGAAAATAAATCTTAAATTGTTCTCAGTGATACTGTACAAGACTGTTTTCTTAAGAGGACATTTTGTTTATCCTACATGCATAGTCTGTCTTATTGGTGAAGTCCTTGAAGTCATTGACCTATGCTGTTTCTATTTTTGAGATACTCAAACTATTTTCTCATCTAGATGTTCTTTCTATTTCACACCTTGTATGGGTTTCTAGACTTCTCTGTACCTTTCATCATATTCCTTTAGTCTCTAGAGTACCAGTCCCTAGTCGGCTGAGCCAGTTTTACAGGCTCAGCCAAAATAAGAAAGTGAAATGAGGAACAGTGATGGACTTGATTGAATCTCATACATTTGTGAAAACTCTGGTTATTAGCCTCTTGGCCTTATCATTTCAGTTGTGATTTCAAATTTGGTGTCTGGTGGTTTTTTTTTTTTCCCCTCGTATTTTTTTTAAAAGGGTATGTTGAATTTAGAATCCCATTAAGAGAAATGAAATGGAGTCTTCTAGTCTCTCACTACTCAAAAAATCACCTACAGAATCTTAGGCCCTGCCTCAGAATCTGAATCTGTATTTTCATAAGATCCTCAAACGTTTTGTATGCACATTAATTTTTGAAAATTTTTGTTCTAGTCCATCCTCTAAACCAGTCATTTATTCAAATATTTTAATTCCCGCTTTGTTCAGAAGACTCAGAATTAAGACAAAAACCTGCGTTTGGGATGTGTTTAAAAATTAGGGGAGAAACAATTGGTTAAAATGAATCCTCCCATAAAGAGGCACAGGGTCCTTTGGGCTACAAGGGATTAATTAGGCCAAGGAAGACTTCCCAGAGGAGTTGACTCTTGAGGTTTTCCAGGCTGTCAAAGAAGGGAATAGCGTTTTAGCATAAGGGGAGACAAAAATGTGAAGATGGCATGTTTGGGGTTTCCAAGTATACATCAAGAGTGTGAGGTTCTAATGAGGGAAAGGAGATGAAATTAGATTGTGAATTTTGCTTTTGTCCCAAAGGCAATGATTGTCTGTATTTACTGAATACCTTGCGCCAGACATGGTTCCAAACATTTCACTCAGGTTAGTCTTCATAATCACCTGTGTGGGTAGGTACTCGTTTATTATCACCTTTATAGACAAACAATAATCACAGCAGGGTGTGGTCAAATCCTGGTAGTGGAGGAGAGGGATTTAAGACTCAGTGGAGTAATCAATGCAGCAATGACAAATGGGGTCAAGTTTGATAGTTAAAAAATCCCCGTTGGACTTGGTGATTGGCTCACTGGCTAGTTTAGCAAGTGCAGTTTGAATGAAAGTGTGTACACATTTCAGATTAAGATGGCTTTAGGAAAGTATGGGAGGTGAAAGAACAGAGTCTACTCTTGAAATTTGTGAAAGGAAGGAGAAACTTTATGGTACACTGAACAGTGGGGTGCTGGAGCAAGACCTGGATTTGAACTCTGCCTCTGCCACTTATATGTGATGTCCAGTCAACTATAATATGCTAAGCTGTCCAAGGAAGCCTCTGTTTCCTCACCCATAAAATGGAATTAGTATTCACCTCACAGGGTTGTTGTGAAGATTGAATTAGATTACTGTATATGGTATTTAGAAAACCGCAGGTACTCCATAAAATGGAATTATTAAGGTGGAGGGGTGGGCCTGTTTCTAAAGATGAGAATGTTTATATAAAGGTTGAGAAGCTGCAGCTGAAAGAGCTTGAAAGTGAAAAGGGTCTATCAGAAGAAAGGGTAGCCTTTGGTTTCACAGCTAGGGAAGCCCGCTGTGCCTAGTGCTCACTCCTAAAGCCAGAGGCAGGAGAAGAGACACCCCCAAATTTCATCCGGAGGAGCTTAGAAACCACCTTAGAAAGTGGGTGTTAAGGCTGATTTTTGGCGCTAAAGAGAAGTATGCCTACAAAGCACACTGTCTCCCTGCTTGGGGGTGTGGGCTGTGGGTAATTTGGAAAAGGCCCGTGGGGATTATGGTACGCTCAGGCTCCCACAAACTATCTTTTATACGCCTCCCTTGGGGCAGCTACCCCGCCTCACCGCCTCCCCGCTGCGCCTCCCTCACCGCACGTGTGCGTGACGGCGCCTGGAGCCATTTCCTGTGCGCGAGGCGGGGCGCGGGCCTCGGTTCGCCCGCCTCCCTTCCCCCCACCACTAGACGCAAAGCCGGCGGGTCCCCTGCGCAGGCTCGGGAGCCCGCGGGCCCCAGGCGCGCCCTGGCAACCAGACCCCAGCCTAGGCTGAGGGAGCGAGGAGGCTGCAATGGATCAGCCAATCATCGCCATCACCTCCAGTTCCGTAAGGGAAGACATGTCACCTGGCAGTTTGGTAGTCACCTCCACGGTACAGACGCCCTCCCCCGGCCCCCACTACCGACTGCCATCCCCCCCACCCCGGCTCCTCTGGCCAAACTCTCACATCTTTCTAACGCTGAGCCTTTGCGCCCCTTGGGTTTGTTTCGCCCCGTTCCTGCCCTCCTACCTAACCAGCAGTCCAGTCGTCCTGATCTTTCTGAGTCTACTTGGTTTTATTTCCTCTCCCCTTGCTCTCCTTCATCCTTTCATTCATCCTTTATTTTCTGTACTTTCTTTCCTTCTTCCGTACTACCAACTGCGCTGGACAACTGCTTTGATTTACCCCTCTGCCCAGAGGATGGGTTTTTCCTTAGCCGAACGTACACGTTTTTGGCCCTGTCTCGTATTTTAGTACTTATAAAATATCTTAAACTATCTTCGTTTGGTTTTTAAATGTTTGGGCGAGGGATGTTTAGCCTATCTTCTGTAAAGTGTTTCAGCCCTAAAATGAATTTGCAGTGATAAATGGGTGGAGTTTAGATGGCTTGCCTTGGGCAAAACAAAATAGCAGCTGCCAATTACCTTCCTTTAGAAGTACTGTGTTTACTTCTCCCTTCTTCCCACTTCATTTTCCTGGTCCCAGGTAGAGGGGGGAGACTTGTCTTGACCTGCCTGAGAAAGTTTGATTTCTGTGGCTGTAAATGTGCAACAGAGAAGATTCAACATAAATCTAATAAAGGGAACATATAGGAAGAAATTCAGACTTAGCAGTGTGTATGAAACAGTGGGTTTTTTTTTTGTTTTTTTTGTTTTTTTTTTAGAAAAATGCACATTTCATAGTAAAACTAAAGCCCAGGGGTACTCATAAGTAGAGTAGTTATAAGTTGCTAAAAAGGAAGAATGAATTATCAGTTTTACTGATAATAATCAGTTTTATAATAATCAGTTTTAATAATCAGTTTTACTGATTAGTTTATTATTTCTAATGCACCGTTGCTTGAAATAACCTATATTTTGTAGTAATAACAAAAGCATTATAAATGGAATTACGATTCAATGTTTTAATGACTTCACCTAGTGAAAGTAGAACACAAGGAAAAAACTATACAACTGTTCTGTTGGTGGTGAGGCTGAAACAAATGTTGAATAATAATAAGTGGCTATAGGGTACTTAATGTGGAAACCAAGAGTGTCCTTGGAAACTAAGCAATACCAAAATCATCTGCATTTTAACTTGGCAGGTGAGGTGTTAGAAATAAAAACCATTTATTGAGCCCTGGTTTTAGGTCCAAGTCTTTAAATGTATAATGACTTATTCTCATGTCAGCCTTGTTATACCTTATTTTTATACTCCTAAGAGGGAGTTGAGGCTCCTAAGGGTTAAGTAACTTATCTAGTGCTCCTAGTTAGTAAGTGGCAGAGCTGGAGTTCAAGGCCAAGGTGGTCTGGCTCCTCTGTCATTCTGCCTCTTTAGTGTCACATCTGGCTGGACAAGCTGAGAGAACTAGCTGTATCATATTTGCGTGATACATGTTTGATAGTATATATAAAAACAGGAAAGGCCAGTTTTCAACATTTGCCATATCACTGGGAATTTGTATCCCAGTATCACATTAATTTGATGATTATACACTTCTACCTTGAACTCCCAGCCCAATCACCTGATCCATAAATCTATTATAATACAATTTTGGATTTACACAACTCTTTCCTTCCTAGAAACACCAAATTTTGTCACATCTAATTTTCCTTATGACATCTCTTGTGAAATGAGGATGTTTATTACTCTCATTTTTCCAAAGGGAATTTAGGTGGGAACTTAGAAGCACTTCAGGTCATAAAATAACAATTTAAGGAAATATGACAGGCAAAATTTATCATTATGTAGCTTTTATTTTAATTCAGGCTGACCAGTTTGATACAGGTATTGATTTCTTCAAGCAAATGTTTTATAAAATAAAAGTCCAATGCGCTATAATGTTTTATAAAATATATTTAACTTCCAGGGATCACTTCTCAAATGAATAAGCACATTTTATGTTTGTTAATAGAAACCAACGCGAAAGACATCATCTGTTCAAAGAGAAGGATGGTGGAGAATAGCATTAACAGTATGTGTGTTTTTATTCTTTCTATTCAAGTGATTCATATTCCCATTGATATTTTAATCAGCCTTAACTTTTAAGTCATTACCACTTGTAAAAAAACAATGGACCTTATTTCCTATTTATATTTTTTTAATTTAATTTTTAAAAAATATTTTATTTATTTATATGACAGAGAGAGACAGTGAGAGAGGGAACACAAGCAGGGGGAGTGGGAGAGGGAGAAGCAGGCTTCCCTCTGAGCAGGGAACCCGATGCAGGGCTCCATCCCAGGACCCTGCTGAGCCCAAGGCAGATGCTTAACAACTGAGCCACCCAGGCGCCCCCGCCCCATTTATAATTTTAGTATCAGTATCTGACTGAGAAACTAACTTTAAATTTTGGATGCAGTACAAAGTAAAACAACTCTAGGAATCTAGGTACATTACAGGATATCTAGATAAGATCAATCTAGTTTATGATCTCGGTGAGATTACACAAGAGAATGCCTCCATTCTATAAAAGGGTTTTGGGTTTCAGTTTTTATCTTAGATGGCATAGAACTTGTGATAAGTTCTGTTAACATGTTCCACATAGGAAAGCAAGATGGTAATATATGAAAGAAAAAATGACCAGAAGATCCCCCATTCAAGAAACATCATTTCTACATTGTAGAAATATTTTATGTCCATATCCTTCATAATAGAGGGGCCATTGGGCCAAAGCCCATGGAACTGATTTTAATGGTGGAACCAAGCCGGGTGCTCAGTGGAAATTCGGCCACAAAAGCAGCAGGGACTAAACTTTCACACTGTGGCTGTGATGTGAAAGTACCAAACCTCCTATTGGGCTGACAAAACCACGTGTTCTGCCAGCTCCTCCTCAGTCTCATGTTCTTATTTTTCAGCTTCTCGTTTGAGGACTAGAGAGAAACGTGTAGTATCTACCCAGCAGAAGTAGGCTAACTTTTTTTTTTAGTCAAGAAACCGTCCTGAGTGGTCTCAAGAGAGACCTGACATTTATATCCTAGCTGCATCTCAAGGTTTAGTATCTCTGAAGTTACTTTTTAAAAAGTTAACAACTTCCAACTATGGCTGCAACCCATTTGCTATCATTCAGCAATTGTCTCAGAAAGGAAAGGAACAGGATTCTCTTGAAATAGTGTTCTGTCAGGAGTGTTTACTGTATTTGATAAAATTTTATTAAAACTTAAAACAGCAAGAAATGCTCCTTAAGAGTGACCCTTTGAAGAATGGTGTTTTAGGAGCCGTTTCCAGTTTGCACACTGACCTGAAAAATGATGTCAATTTTCCACAGAACACTCCTGTCCCTGGCACTTACCACTTGAAAACTTTCATTGAAGAATCCCTATTAAATCCAGTGATAGCAACCTACAATTTTAAAAACGAAGGAAGGAAAAAACCACCTCTTGTGCAAAGAAACAATCCAGTACTAAATGACCTTCCCCTGTACGCACCTCCTGACTTCTTGGACTTATTAAAGAAGCAAGTGGCCTCGTACTCATTTAAAGACAAACCGCGGCCAAGCGCCAGCACGCTGGTTTACAAAGATCAGGTAAAGTACTCCTAGCAGCTGGGTTTTTGTGGGAAAGGTACCAGGAGCTCCTGAGGAAAATATCCTATGTACTTTGAGTGCCTCCCCAGGAGAAATTGAAAACCTCTAGGATGCCTTATTGTGTATAGAAATCAATCAAGGGCTGCCTGATTTGCAAGGATGTCCAGCAGGATTTTCTCCTGTGAGACCTCCTTAACCTGAGGAGGATACATGGGGAAGAACTGTTCCCTCTCCAGGCACTCTTGGCGGGATTCCCCTGACTTGGGGAGCTTCTGGAATCTTATCTGTGATTGGGCCATACTTCTGTTCCCTCAGGCAGTTCATACAGTGTACCCTCTTCTTTCAAAGAGAAAATTTTTCTAGTAAGTAGTGCCCTTTAATTCGAGTGTGAATATAACCGGATACCATAGGGAAAGCTTTTAAAAAATGTCTTGTAGAAGTGAGCCCTGCGGTACCAGGAAGGTCACATTCTACGCTCTGCTCCGCCAGTTCATTCATAACTCAGGTAATAGGAGCACTGCTGTGCTTACAGTCCCGAGCTAGGTTCTGTGCAGGGAAGATATTCCTGACTGGGGAGGATTTGAGTAACAATGCAAGAGCAAACATATTAAGTGCTAAGATAAATAGCATGTCAGGCAATGCCAGGGGGAGTTCAGTGTAGGCTGGGTTGAAAAGCTGGAAGGCTCCCGGGATTGAGTAGGACCCAAGCCGGACCTTGAATAATACATGACATTTATGGGGCTCTTAATAGCTTACTGTGACTTTCCACATGTATCCTCGTAGTTGTTTTTTCCCGGCATTCTGAAATAGGCAGAACAGATGTTACCCCCATTTTATATGTGAAAACCATGGTGAGTAGATATTAAGTCACTTGTCCAGAGGCACATAGAGAAGTTGGTGAGGCAGTACTTTTAACTGAGGGTTTCTGAGCCCAGATTTGGTGCTTTGTCCAGAGCACCTCTGGCTACGAACAAGCGGCAGAGTTTGAATGGGTGTATAAAGGGAGGGGCCTGTTCCAGGCTGGCAGAGGGACACTTGTGACGTGGCCTTTGGACTGGGGACTTTAGGCCTCCCATTTATTAAAGATTTTATTTGTTTATTTAAGAGAGAGAGAGTGAGAAACACGAGTCGGGGAGGGTCAGAGGGAGAAGCAGACTGCCCACTGAGCGGGGGAGCCCCATGCGGGCCTCGAACCCCGGGACTCCAGGACCATGACCTGAGCCAAAAGCAGACGCTTAACTGACGGAGCCACCCAGGCAGCCCAGGCCTCCCATTTATAAAGAAGACAGTAATAGTATAAACCCCTACAACTTTATCAGAATATTCTGATAACCTGAGAAGAAATGCATTGCCACTGGAGGTTGATTTACATACAAGAGCTATGGTTATGAAGGTGGACAAGACATTTTCAGCAGGATGAGCCTGTCATAGCCAACGCGTAAACCCTTCCTACAGCTTTGCAAATTATGGCTTTGAAACAGGGCAGAGTGATAAATGTTCATTGGGTAAATCTTATCCTGTTTGCTTCAGTGGATGAATACAAACACTAAATTATGCTGAGACTTTTATGGCTTGGCATCGGGTAACCATGCTACATGTGAAATCATTCTGGCCACCTCCAGGGCAGAATCATCCTTCCTCATTCTGCACCACTGTTTACTGCCCTTCTGTTTCCTCTCTTCTTGCTTTTAGGGGTTATTGAGGGTAGGTCAAGGCCCACTGCTGAAAGGAGAAAACATAGAAGGTTAGTACTAGGCAAAATCTAAAGCTTTAAAAGACCATAAGAATTTGGCTTACCCAGAGGGGTGGATAAAACCTGAAAACATACTCTTTCTGTTTCTTTCTTTTTCCTCTCTCTCCCGACCTCCCCCAAAGGATTGTGCTGTAGAAAGTGGAAGAATGAAATGTTTTCCTAACTTTCTGTTTCAAAGGGTCTACGATAGTGTTCTCAGGAGGAGAGATATTCAGATGTAGCATTGTTGACTCACCAATAAAATTCACAATTCTGTGTTTTTTAAACACGAAGCTCAGTAAAATAATAATTTGAATCTGAGGTAGATAGAGTGGACATTGTTGTTATTTATTAACACAGAACAACATTCTCCAGCCTCACAATTTTTAATAGAATATTCACTTTATACCCCATTAGTGCTGCTTTTGTATTTGAGAGAATTTTTTTGCTATTTTCAACACCTTTATTCTGAAGCATGTAACTCACGGGAGAATCTATATCAAAGATTCCCATCAGATGTGTGTGTGTGTGTGTGTGTGTGTGTGTGCGCGCGTGTGCATGTGCATGCATGCATGTATACTCATCTGTGTCTGGCTCTTTCCAAAGACTATTTGAGATGGCCCTATGATTTTTACAATTTTTTTTTTGTATTTATTTTTGAGGAGTAATAGGTTTTTATTGTAGGACATGTATGCAGATGTGGGGCTGTGTCTCTCCCCACCTAGAATGTTATGAGCTGCTCTTGGCCTCGTTGCCATCCTCTGCTGGCTCCTGGGTTCCTCCCCGTCATTTCTGGATGATTTTAGCTCCTTGTGCCCCCGATCTCTCCACCGTACCTGTCATGATTTTAGTGCACCCATATGTGATCTTCCAACAATCTGGCTTTTCAGTTTCTTGAATTCTCCTCTGCCTCAGCCACTCACTCTTCAGAATTGTTTTGTTTGGTTGGTTGGGTTTCTTGGCTTTGTGTTTTTTTTGTTTTTTTTACACTCTTTAGAGTTTTTCAAGACCAATCATTTCAACCCTCCACAGTCTCAACTGCATGCAACCCATTCTTCTCATCCTCCTAATCTTCTGTTTTGCTCACCCTAGCACCCTAAACCCAACAATTTTTCCATCCTCCCAATCCGTAATCCATAGATCTGACCTCCTTTTTCACTGCCTCTGACTTTCTGATGTTTTCCTTCCTTGCAGAGCATCAGGGCCTAGTCACTTTAGAGTTTCTCCCTGCATATACCTGCAATCCCTGCCCGGTGGGCTCATCTTACCTGTCTGGCAAGGCCATCACACTGGTTAAGTCCAAGTCTCTAGAAACTTGGTCTTTGCATCTATGCTGCTGAATGACTTGTCTCACTTTAAATTCTTTACCTTTCCTGGCACTGAATGGACTTCCCTAGTGTGTTTTCTCTGCCACTCTTGTACGTGGCTTTATCTCACATCTCCCCTCTTTCCAAAACCCAAGTCTTCCTCCTCAGCCCTCCCTGTTCACTCTTCTCACCTCCTTCAGCCCCCTTTCCCTGACCTCTTCATGTAGGAGTGCCCCTGACCCTCACACCTCTTCCCCTTCTACACTCACTCCCTTGGTGATCTCATTCAGTCCCAAGGCTTTGGACACCATCTATTTGTTTGAGATTTCCAAATTTATATCTCCTTCCCAGACTTCTCTCTTGAGCTCCAGACTTGTACATCCAATTATTTTTTTGACTTCTGCACTTGTATGTGTAAGTTAGGGTTTCTCAACTTTGACACTATTGACATTTCAGATGGGATAATTCTTTCTTGTGGGGGCTGTTCTGAACTTTGTAGGATGTTCTGAACTTTGTAGGATGTTCAGCAGCATTCCTGGATAATTAGATGCCGTAAGCTAAGTAGATGCCCTTAGCAGTCCCCCCTCCCAGTTGTAACAACCCAAACTGTCTCCAGACATTGCCAAATGTTCCCTGTAGGTGAGGAGGGGGTAATAAGACCAACCAACCAACCAACCAACAAACCCACCTCCTTCCTGATTGAGAACCTTTGTGACAGTGGGTATGACCTCTGAGTGGTTGTTCTCAGGGTCAACAGGTTTATTGTGAACTGGCTTCGTCTCCCTCTTTTCCTGCCCCTGGCCTCCTGGCTCCTTCTTGAGCTTGCCACTGCACCCCAGTGTCTTTGCACTGGATCTTCCTTCTTCTGGAATGCTCTTATTCCATCTATCTGATGGCTCACTCCATCTCCTTCTTCAGGTCTTTCAAGTGTCACCTTCTCAATGAGCCCCATTTAAATTGGCCACCTGACACTCCTGCCCTTTCCTACTCTGACCTTTTTATTTTTTTCTTTAGCACCGGTAGCCATCAATACACTTTATAATTTACTTGTACTTTGCATTTATTATTTGTATGTTTTCCCCCATGAGCTTCATGAGGACATGAATATTTATCTGTTTTCCCACTGTTACATCTCTGCCTTTAGAACAGTGTCTGATGATTAATATGCATTGAATGTGGAATGAATGAACGATTACCCAGGTATCTGATATCTGTCTGGGTCTTACTTTATTGTTTCTTTTGATGTGTGATTTTCTCTGACCCTGTGTATATTGTTCATTGTTCCTCAACACTTATTTTAATGAACACTAAGACCTAAGATGAAAGTGTTTTCCTTCAGAGAAGGCTTGCTTTTGGTTCTGCTGATACTTGGGGGGAGCTACCAATCTGGGGCCACTTGAAATACACTGCTTATATATTCTTGGGTCGCTCCGGTGATGGGACTTTGTGAAAGGGACCAGCCCATAGTTACACTCTCTCAATAGTGGATTTCTTCCCCGTTTTCCAATACTACTTAGCACCAAGGCAACTCTGTCTACAGACGCTTAGCATTGGGTGATATGGGAGGGCTTACTTTCAGGAAGTGCTCTTCTAGGCTCTCTAATTCCTGTGGGTAAGACCCCCATTAGATCACCATCACTGATGGGCCCAGGCTTTGGCCTCTGGATCCTTGTAAGACTGAAGTTCTCTCAAATGCAGCTCTGTTCTTCTGCTGAGTTTAATCTGAACCAGCAAACATCCTCTGGGCAAAACTTGGCCACTTACCTCTCTGGCTTCTTGCTATGTCTTGCTTTGGGGTTCTTAAATTTCCTTATTATCTGGTTAGCAATTTCTTATCATTTTAAAAACTCTTGCTTACTTGCTTTTAATATTTTATTCCTCATTTCTAGTAGTTAGTTGTCTCGAGTGGGAAAGCTCATCATCCAAATAACCTACCTCGCCATTAATAGAAACCAGGCCTTTTTCCCCCTTGAGATATACTATGAATCTTTCCCACACCGTTATGTGTTCTCTACATCATCTTAAATAGCTGCATAGAATTATACTAGATGGATATATCCTGATGTATTCACCATTTTCTGCTGTTAGTCACAGAGTGGAATTGTTGGGGAAAGGTATGTAGGTATCTAAGTCTTTAGAGATGCATTGCCAAATGCGTTTACAGAAAAACTGTGCGATCCTGCAACTCTCTCTTGCAGAGCATAGTAAATCCGGTACCATCTTCCATCCATTGTTTATGTTTTCAACTAAAAACATGGATCAAATGACTTAAATGGGAAATGTTAAAGAATAAACTTGAAATCAGTGCGCTAGGGGAGCTTCTGAACAACCCGAAGTCTGCTACGTCTGTGCCCGTCTCCTGACAATGCACAGGAAAGGGAGAAGATAGTGACTCTGCCCCTGTCTGTAGCCAGTGAGTCAGTGACCGTGTGGCTTCCACACTTTTGCACCAAAGGGTAAAAATGAATCATGTTCTCTCTCCCTTTTTTTTTAAATTTAAATATCAGATAGTTAATGTACAGTGCAGTATTGGTTCCTGGAATGGAGTCATGTTCTCTTATAATCCAATTGAAATAGGTAGTCTAGTTTAAAAATGAAGAAAGGATATGAACTGGTAATTCACAAAGAGACATACCAGTTACTTAAAAAAAAAAAAAAGGCACAAAGTGATGCTTGGCTTCAACTAAAAATTAAATAATTACAAAGGAACAAAAGCAGCCAGACACATTTTTTTTTTTTTTTTTTGCCTGTCAGATGATCAACAATTTAAGTTTGATGATACCCGTTATTGGCAAAGGGGGTATAGAAACAGATATTCTCACACACTGTTTGTATAATACAAATTGTAAGTATTTTGGAGGGTAATTTGGTAATTCCTAGCAGCCTTAGAGGCACATAGTAAGGGATGCCTGGTGGCTGGCTCAGTTGGTTAAGCAGCTGCCTCGGGTCAGGGCTCAGGTCATGATCCCAGGGTCCTGGGATTGAGTCCTGCATTGAGCTCCCTGCTCAGCAGGGAGCCTGCTTCTCCCTCTGCAGGCTGCTCCCACTGCTTGTGTTCCCTCTCCCTCTCTCTCTCTCAGAAATAAATTTTTTTAAAAATGCACATAGTAAGTGATTCCACTGTCAGGAGTTTTCCCTACATATGGTCTTACAAAAAAACTACATTGAGATATTATATAAAATACTGCAGCATTGTTTATAATTTTATTTAATGAGAGGACTAATTATATAATGGTACATCTATACAGCACTGTACCAACCATCCATCCATACTGTACCAACCATTAAAAATAAAGAGGTGAATCTATATGTGTTCATATAGAGGCATCTCCAGGATATATATATTACTAAATAAAATACTCAAGCAACAGACCAATATTTATAGCATAATTCCATTATGAATGAAAATAGATATACCTATATACGATGTTAAATGCATCCTTTCTTTTCTTGAGAGTTACTTAAGCCATCATTAACAGTGGTTTCCATTTGAGAAGTAAGGGTTACATAGGGCGCAAGGAGATTTACTGTTATTTTTTTCTTTCTATAGACTTTGAATGTATGCAAGTAATATTCTTTTCAATCATGCTCATTTGTAAAGACATCAGCATTTTTTCCAACATTTTTTCTATTTTATCTCATTACATTTTCCACTTTAAAACTTCTTTTATTTACTTCTGAAGTTGGGAACATTTCAGTGATAATCAGAAACAAAATTTAAAAGTGCTTCAAACTTCTGTCCAGGCGTTAGCCTTGGAAGATGAAGCTCACATAAAAGGAAACAAATTTGGTGATTCCACCTCTCCCAACTCCCAGATCAAAAGGAGATGGTCGGGCTGGAAAGCCTATTAACCCTATTAACTTAAAAAATGAGCCAAAGGGGAGGAAATGAGCCAAAGGATCCATTTTATTTTATTTTTATTTTTTACTATTTTTTAAAAAGATTTTTTATTTATTCATTTGAGAGAGTGAGCAAGAGCACAGCAGTGGAGAGGGTCAGAGGGGAGGGAGAGGGAGAAGCAGACTCCCCACTGAGCAGGGAGCCCAACATGGGGCTCAATCCCAGGACCCCAGGATCATGACCAGAGCCGAAGGCAGACACTTAACCGACTGAGCCACCCACGTGCCCCTATTTTAATTTTTAAAAAGATTTATTTACTTTTATTTTAGAGAGAGAGTGGGGGTAGAGAGGGAGAGAGAGAATCCCAAGCAGACTCTCTGCTGAGCAGAGAGCCTGATGTAGGGCATGATCTCACAACCCAGGGATCATGACCTGAGCTGAAATGAAGAGTCAGATGCTCAACAGACTAAGCCACCCAGCACCCCCAAAGGATCCATTTTAATGTGTTCAAAAGACATCCTTGAACAGCCAATTAGGAGACTGATGTTGAGAAAATCTGGCCGATTCATTGATCGTTCTTAGCTGTGTTTTATAGTTGCGATGATGATGCCTCTGAAGACATGTTAATTTGAAAAGCGTTGCATGGTAAAAATAATGGCTGATGGAATTTTCAACAGAATGGTTTTGGATTGAGCAAAGTACCCACGGAGAGAAACCTTGTGCCCAAAGAGGGGGCTGACAAGTAATATTGTAGGGAACTCAAGACTTAAATATTGGGATAATGAAATGCAAAATGTAGATGGAACAACTCATTGTGTATTTTTAAAAAGTTTTATTTATCTGTTTTAGAGAAAGAGCATGAGTGTGCAAGCAGGGGGAGGGGCAGAGGGAGAAAGAATCTTAAGCTGACTCCTCACTGAGCATGGAGCCTGTGGTCGGGCTCCGTCTTACGACCCTGAGATAGTGACCTGAACTGAAATGCTATGATCCCAAAGAAAGCGCTTGCTTAAAATACATTTCTGTGCTTTTAAAATAATAGGGGGTGGGGGAGATTGTTCACATCCAGGAAGACTTCTTCCCAGGATTTTGTAACACAAGTCCTCCCTGCTAGCTCCGTCAACCTAGGGAGTTCTGGAGATCAGGTCAATCTTCTTTCCCCTGGCTCCTAGTTCTCCTTCCTTCTCTTCCTCCTCTCTGTCACACATCCCGCTCTCTGTGCATACCGGTTCCTGACACTCCCTTACTCACATACTCCTAGGTTAGTATCTATAGATCCAGAGACGAGGGAGCTTCCCAGATACTTTGCAACAAGTTTGGCAGTGGGCAGAGGGACAGTCTCTTCTGCAACATTCCTCCTTAAAATGTCCCCTGTGGCCCCTTCGAGGAAGTCCTGCCTTCCCTAAAACCCCACTCAAATTTCAGTCTTTGCCATCTTTAAACCACTCAGGTGGATTTATTTATTTAATTATCCCCCCTGGCTTTATTGAGGTGTAATTGTTAGATCCCACATATGAGTGATACAAAACAGTATCTGTCTCTCTCTGGCTTATTGCACTTAGCATAATGTGCTCCAGGTTCATCCATGTTGTTGCCAATGGCAGGATTTCTTTTTTCCCCAGTTGAACAATATTCCTGTGATACACACACACATATGATCACACACATATATATAGCATTATCATATATATATTCATTATCCACTCCTCCATCAGTGGACACTTAGGTTATTATTTCTTTTTCTTGCCTAATTATTCTGGTTAGGGCTTCCAATATTATGTTGGAAAGGAATGGAGAAAGTGGGCACCCTTGTTCTATTCTTGACTTTAGAGGAAAAGCTTTTAGCTTTTCACCATTGAGTATGTGAGATCAGGTGTGGGTCAGTTGGTTTTAATCTCTCCCGACCCCCAAGTCTCCAATCTTTTATCATTTTATTTATAGTATTTTATATTAGAATTGTTTGTGTAGTGGCCCCTGGGTGGCTCAGTTAGTTAAGTGGCTGCCTTTGGCTCAGGTCATGATCCCAGGGTCCAGGGATCAAACCCCACGTTGGGCTCCCGGCTCAGTGGAGAGCCTGCTTCTCCCTCTCCCTCTGCCTGCCACTCTGCCTACTTGTGCTCTCTCTTTCTCTCTCTATCAAATAAATAAATAAAATCTTCAAAAAAAAAAAAAAAAAGAATTGTTTATGTATGTGCCTTCTCACTCCTACTGGCCAGGGGCCATATCTCTCTTACCCTTTTATTCCCCACCACACCTAGCAGTGCTTTACCCGCAGAGCAGGCTCACCAAATGGTACTTGAATGGATTTGTTGAATCTAGTACATTTAAAATATGATCAATTGTACAGAGTTTTTCTATGCATCATCTCAGGCACACTGTCATAAAATTTACCATGAAAAGGGACTATTTGTTGAATGTGTTGAAGTTCCATCTTTGAAAATGTACTTTTTCCATTGTTAAGACCGAGAATAAATTACATAATGCTGTATGGTCATGAAATAAAGAGTTATGAATGACAGGTAATAAGATAAAGTGAGCTTAAGTCCTGTGTTAATCTATTTTTGATGTCCTTGTCCATTCTATGCAGTCAGTTAAGCTTTCACCGGGGCAATATGATCTACTTCCTGCACTGGTTCCCAAGCACACTTCCAGGTAATTATTACTTATTAAGTTGCTTTTAATAATTTCACTCGTGCCTTTTTATTTACATACTTAACCAATACTAATGGCTTTTAAACCTTATTTATGGCCGTCATCTCTAGATTAGCATTTTTAAATATTTAGTGAGAGATAGGGAATAAGTTAACAACATTCCCACATTAAAAAATAGATTTAGAACATCATCTTTTTTTTTTTTTAAACATAGGAGCTTCGTATTTCGTTCTACAGTTCAAAGATTTCCAACAAGCTGCTTCACTCCTGTAAGTATACTGTAGACAATTAACTCATGATGAATTTGATGTTTAAAATATGCAGTGGTTCATTTTGACATATCAAGATTAACATTTTGGTCACTGTAGTAGATGTATTAGATAAGCAATGAATGATCAATGTAATTGATTTAAGATATACTTAAAGTATATCTGAAGATATACCAGGGATTTCAAGTAACCCATTTGTGTCAGGTTATAGAAGAAAAGTAAAAGCTCCTGTCCTTTCTGTAGGTCTTCACTCATATCACCTTCTCAGTGAAGTCATCTCTAGTCACCTGTTCACAATTTCCTGTGCACCCTTCCTTGGTTTATTTTTCTCCATAGTTCTCACCACTGTCTGATACACTACTCTCAGAAATTAATCTATCCTATTTTATCTGTCTCCCCCACAGTGTAAGCTTCATGTAGGTGGGGACTTTTGTCTGTTTTTGTCCTGCATACATAGCACCTAGAAAAATGGCTGGCACATGGTAGTTATTGATTTAATTAATTAATAAAATCTCAAAGATATCTGATAGATCATTGTTTTTACAACAAAAAGGAAAAGTATCTCTGATTTCTTTCAAAAATGTGGAAATGCCTTCCTGTTTCTACAAATTTCCAAATGTATGTCCATGTGTTTTGGTAAAAATGTACTCCTTTAGATAATTAACTAACTAGTAGGATGCCAAAAACAAATAATTATATACATATTTGAAGGATTAAGGCAATATGAAACTATTTTGGGGTGGTTTGATGGCTCGAGTTACCCATTTGTAGCTAGAAACCCAGGGGGAGAAAGACATACTGTGAACATCTGAAAGAGGAATTTAGATAACAGAGTTCAGAAACAGACCCTAGACTATATAGGATTTTTATATTTGATAAAGATGGTATGACAAATCAGTAGGGAAAGGAAGAGAATATTTTATGCTGAGCAATTGATTAAATAACTTAGAAATTAAGTTAGATTCTTCCTACCACATAATAAAATATCATATTGATAAAAGAATTAAATAAAACAAAACCAGAAGAAAATATATCAGCCTATATCTAATTTTAGGATAAGTCAGATTTTCTGAGATCAGAGCAGTGGGTAAACTGCAAAGGAGAAGTATTTGATTTGACCACACAACATTTAACATTTCCTGTATATCAGAAGACAAACTGTAAACAAAGCTAATTCAGAAAGGTTATTTTCAACGTACGTGGCGGATAAAGGGCTAATGGCCTTATTTAAACTTCTCTTAACAATCTAGAGGAAAAACATCAATAGGAAAGTAAAACGGATGAAGGTCAGGAGTGGACCATTCATGTAATAAGAAGTTCAGATAGCCAACAAAGGTGAAAAAATTTTAATCCCACGAACAAATGTGAGAAACTAAAAGGCTGACTGAAAACTTTCTGTATGTGGGTGGTGTGCTGGACTGAATAATGGCCCCAAAGATGTGGCCATGTCCTAATTTTTAGGACCTGTGAATGTTACCTTGTGTGGCAGAAACCGCCCTGCCCACGTGATTACATGAAGGATCCTGACATGGGGAGATGGTTCTGGATTCTCCAGTGGGTCCTACATGCACTCACAAGTGTCCTTATAAGAGGGAGGCGGGGGAGATTTGAGAAGGGGTGAAGGCAGTGTGGTCACAGAGGCAGAGGTTGGAGTGATGCGACCACAAGCCAAGGAAGGTGGCCCTCCCCAGAAGCTGGGGGCACAGGACACTAATACAGGTGGGGATTATGTCCAGTGGATTTCACAATGGATTGATGGGAGGAGGACGTGGTTTTTCCTTTGGGTATCCCTAGGCCTTTTCTCTTGCACATGTCAGTAGCTTCAAAATGACTCTTCAGCCTCTGGCTTGGGGTACAGGCCAGGGCTTGGGGTGTAGGCCAGTTGCCAGTGTTCTGGGAGCTGAATCGGGGAAGAGGCTGGGGGTCTCACTGTTTGGTGTGTGGAGAAGTTCATTTAATTCCTGTTTTTGGTAAAGGCTCCTACCCTCAGAGAACCTTGGGCTCCTGCGTCCAGTTGTCTGGTGCAGTCTCCCTAGCAATGCAGCCCCTGCTCCGCCTGGGATGCAGGGAGCGGGGGAGGTAGAGGGACCTGGAGAGAAGAGGTCTACCAGTTATCCTACTTTCAGCCCCCACCTCTCCATTCCCACCTCACAGGGGCCTCATGCCTAAGATTCCTGACCTCCTGGGTTCTCTGGAGCAAATCAGCCTGCTCCCTTGCCAGTTCAGCTGTCTCCACCGTGCCACATCAGGTCCCATTCCTCCAGAGTGCTTCACGTCTTCCCCCAGTATGTTCTCTCTGTTGGCCATTGTCTCTTCTCTTGGCTCTGTGTGTGTGTGTGTGTGTGTGTGTGTGGAATGGGAGGTAGAGAGTTATAACCTCTTATTTGCTGGGAGGTATGGAAATAGATGCTTATGTACAGTTGGCTTTGGCAGCAAGCAGTCAAGACACCTGGATTTTTTTCACTGGGTAATAACTCCGTCTCCCTTGAAATATATGTTTTAAATGAATGCTGTGAGTTAATAATGATTTGTTTACTATGAGTAAGGAGAGACTCAATCAAAAATAATTTGATTTTAGTTCAGGTTAGGCATCCTGGACAAGCAGCCTGGGATGTGAAATAGCACAAGCCAGTTGATTCTGACAGTTTTTGCCTCTGTTCTCATTGCTTTTATGGAGAGAAGATTTTTCGAGATCCTTATTCTGCCATTTTCATTGATGTCACCTCATCCATTTTATTTTATAAATAAAAGTGATTCACTGATTTGGAACATCCTGTCCTTCAACAAAGTGAAAAGAATACTTTCATGGAAAATATTCTAAGACAAAGAAATAGCCCAGGGCTGTGATTCATGTCTGTCCTAAACATGCATTCTCAGAGCAGAATGTGGATTTGGTTTAGATCCCCAAAGTTATAAACTGTAGAAAGCAAACTCCTTTCATCCCAACGGTGGGAGACGGTGGTGCTCTGTGTGGGTATGGTACTGAAATACTGCTTACCATTCTCAAACCTTTTTGAGATAAATGCAGTATTCTTCAGGCCATTATAATATGCCACTTAGCATTTATCCAAGTAATCTCATTGGATTGATTTTATCAGTTTTGTTGTTCTAGAAATTAACATTATAATCCTAGAACTTGTTACGGACTCTTAGAACTGGAAGAAACTTTATCAGTGGGCTACTGTTGACCCTTGAACAACACGAATTTGAACTGTGTGAGCCACATATATGTAGGTTTTTTCAGTAAACAGAGTACTGAAAATGTATTTTTTCTTTCTTATGATCTTCTTAATATTTTTTCTTTAGCTTACTTTATTGTAAGAATATAGTATATAATCCATACAACGTACAAAATACATGCTAATCCACTGTATGTGTTATAGGTAAGGCTTTCGGTCAACAGTAGGTTATTAGTAGTTAAGTTTTGGGGGAGTGCGAAGTTACACATGGATTTTCCACTGCTTGGGGGCTGGCGCCCCAACCTCCACGCTGTGCAAGGGTCAACTGTACTCTATTAGCATTGGCTTTGATGATGAGCGCCACCATCATTCATTGAGTGGTTTCTGGGGCAGGTGCATTTAATCTTCACGGCAACTTGGCGGGTTAGTATTTCTTCTCTCCTTCACAGGTCAGGAAATGGAAGTTAGCTTACTGAGGTCACGGTTATTTAGAAAGTGGAGCCATGACTTAGTCCCTGTCTCTGGTGACCTCAAAACCTGGGCTCTAAGCTGTGCTGCCTAGTGCGTGAGCATGATCAAGTGACTTGCTTAGTGCCTTTGCACATTTAGAGCTGGTCTAGGGTCAAATCCAAGTAGCAGACATTGTGTTGTGTCTGGCATCATCATTCCTCACTGATGACTAAGGCTTGTTCATGGGCCCAGGTTGGCCCGCTTGACCCTTTTTGCAGTAGGATGAGTTCATATGCAGGAGGTTTCTCTCTCCTGGGAGGGCCATCTACCAGCCTGCCTGTTAGGCTCTGATCATCTAAAATCCTTATAATGGATGGAGGCAGCTTAGGCTGCATCTGGGAGCCTTGCTACACTGGCTTTTCTTAATTGGCCATATTTTTTCCCTGGGACACCTTTAGGATGTTAGAACTTCTAGTCTTTTCTCAGCAAAGTTCCTTTGTAAAAAGCTGGACTCAACCAAGTCTAGCTGTCTTCATTAGAAGTTCTTTCATCTGCTCTACACAACTCTTTTGGGTGGCTGTGTGTGTGTGGCCCTGTGCCAGGTAGCGATTGTTGAGTATTCAATGACAAAAGAGACATTTTATCAGTGCTCTCCTTTCCCTCTTGAAGGGCAAAGACACGCTAAGGTCAATAACCCAAGCAAGGTGTGCCCGCACAAGCACACAGAAACTTATACAGATGAAATGAGAGTCTGGGATTCACAATGCATGTGTGACTAGTGTGAGACCAAATGGCTTGGCACGTACAACTTGAAATGTGGAACCCAAAATTAGACAGTGATGACTCAAGTTTAATATTATCTGTTGATAGAAGCACATGTACCTTCCTCCTCCCGAGAGCCATCTCCAGAACTTTCTGATACATTCACCAGTAAGCTTCTTAGCAAGTGCTGACTCCAGGCTGAGGAAGGAGATAAGGGCAGGAGTGAAGAAAAGGCTCGAATGAGGAAAGGGACACCAATCCTTGTCCCTTCAGAGCCTGTATCTGAAGCCAAACTCAAACCAAAGAACTAGTTGTCCTCTCAGGCTTTGGATCCAAAGGCTTTTCACCAAGTCATTTATTAGTTGATGGGATGAGAAGGTAAATTTGTTTTTATACCTCCCCACCCACTGCAGCAATGCCTGAAACTCCCTAGTAGGGATTTTTTTTTTTTAAAGATTTTATTTTCAAAGAATCTTTAGACCCAATGTGGGGCTTGAACTCAACCCCTGAAATCAAGAGCCTCATGCTCTATCAACTGAGCTAGCCAGGTGCCCCCATAGTAAGGACTTTGATATGAGAGCCTAAGATCTGAGAAATGAGACATGTGCCACTTTTGATTTAACTGTAGAAAAATCTTTTGGAGAGATTTCTCCTTTTCACAAGTCCTCTTTTAAATGCAAAAGCTCTGAGAAGGAGAAATATATTGATCCAATTCATACTAAGGAATTAGTGACTTATTAAATTCTCCCTCCCCCACCCCATCCTCAGAAATATAGATGAGATGACAAGAATTAGGGTACCTGGGATAAAGGAAAGGAACTGAAAAGAGGGAGAATTATAAGAAGGGGTTCCAGTTTTTAGATATTTATATCATTAACTGTTCTGTGCACAAAACATGTGTTACACTTTTTGACATTAACCTCAAGATAATTCCATAAAAGAATCTATAAAATAAAGAAAAATAAAATTCACAACGAATTGCTATTTGTTGCTAAAACAATGAATTGTTTTATAGACATTTCGATATAATAGATAAGTCTGTTGATTCTTATGAGAGGATCCAACTTTGACATAAGGGAAGTAGCCCAGTCTCAGAACGAATCTATAAGAATGAATATTAAATAGGGGCGCCTGGGTGGCTCAGTCAGTTAAGCATCTGCCTCTGGCTCAGGTCATGATCCCAGGGTCCTGGGATGAGCCTCGAGTCATTGGGTTCCCCCCTCAGCGGGAAGCGTTTGTCTTCCTCTCCCTCTGCCTGTGGCTCCCCCTCCTTGTGCTTGCTCTGTCACATAAATAAAATCTAAAAAAAAGAATGAACGTTAAATAGATCGAGTTCCTGTTTATGTGGAATATTCGAATATCAATTTGAATATCCTTGCTTTATGTAATTGTGGTCACAATAGCTATTCGAATTTAAAGTTTATATTTTCTCTTCTAAAAGTAATACATGGTTTGCTGCTCAGTATGGCAAATTGGCCATACATCAGTCTCTTCTCACTCTCAAATCCCAATAAAATGGTAATAAAAGAATAAATAAATCTACATGGATAAAGAGAAAAAAGGGAAACATTGGCAGACGAAAGATTTCAATTTTTGGACAAAGCAGAGGAAGCCACAGGCTAAAAAGCAGCAGGGGGTGGTGCAGAAGAGATGGGAGCCTGTTTGTCCCTTAGAACTGCAGGGAGTCTCAGGACTTGGTGGGGCGGGGGCAAGTAAGGTGAGGCATAGGAAATTAGTTGAACACCAGGGAATTAATTGAAATTGTACGTACAGAGTAATTTAAGTATGGGGCTCCCTTTCTTCTCCTAATGTAAAATGCTGGCCTTTGGACATTTGCCCCTCAAGCAAAAATATAGTAGAATTTATCCTCTAGAAAAACTCAATGAGCTTAGAGGAAAGAGAACCACATCCTGGTATTTAGGGGACCCCAGGAAAAAGACTGGCTCACCATTCAGTTGCCTGATCTCCACATATCCCAGCCACATACCCAAGCTTCCACCAGGCAAGTATGAAAAGCCTGTAACATGAATGAGAGATGGAAGTAAACAGACAGAAGGATGGAAACCTGGTTGAAAAACAGAACGCAGGGCATAGAGGGAAGTTTTTTTTTTTTTAAGATTTTATTTATTTATTTGACAGAGAGAGAGAGATCACAAGTAGGCAGAGAGGCAGGCAGAGAGAGAGGGGAAGCAGGCTCCCCGCTGAGCAGAGAGCCCGATGCGGGGTTTCCATCCCAGGACCCTGGGATCATGACCTGAGCCGAAGGCAGAGGCTTTAACCCACTGAGCCACCCAGGCGCCCCAGAGGGAAGATTTTTTAAAAATCAAGTTAGCATGCAGAGAGAGAGGAAAATGGGAAAATTATTTTCAACTTAGAAGTCTGTGTTCAGCCAATCAATTGTAAAGACAAAATACAGTTTCCAACATGCAAGAACTCATAGAAATTGCCTTCCGAATACCCTTTTTAAAGATGCCACTGGTGATAAAATACAGCAAAACAAAGGAGTAAATCTAGAAGGAGGGAGGCATGGGATTTAGGACAAAGTGGGTCCAGACTGGGAGAGCAGTTAAAAGATGTCCCAGGCAGACCACTGTGCAGCTGAGAGAGAAGCCAATCCATATTGAGAAAGAAACTAGCACACTCTGGAAGGAATGTTTCTAAGAGAAAAGGATTTAAGAACAACTGAAATGATGGGGGAAAAAAATATGTATAGCAAAATGTGCAAGTGAAAAAAACAAGGCACGTAATTAACCGCAGATAAAACAAAAGACTGTCTAAGGAATTCTTACGTAACTTGGCTCTGCAAGGAATAATATTTTTTTAGTAAACATTGCTTAGGGATTTAAAATGCTACATTGGGGGCGCCTGAGTAGCTCAGTTGGTTAAGCATCCAACTCTTGATTTCAGCTCAGGTCATGATCTCAGGGTCCTAGGATAGTGCCCTGAGTCAGGCTCCGCACTCAGCAGGGAGTCTGCTTGAGGATTCTCTCCCTCCCTCTGCCTCTGTCTCTCCCCCTGCTTGAGCTCTCTCTCTTTCCATGTCTCTAAAATAAATAAATAAATCTTCAAAAACAATTAAAATGCTATTTTGAAAAAAAAGAAAATAAAATGCTACTGTGAGTGGATGAGGATATAGGAATAGTGGACAGGGCAAATGCCGTATCTTCATTCATTCCAGGAGGCCATCAGTAGATAATTTCTAAAATATAAATTAAGAAATGACAATATGAGCATACTATTTAGTGATAAGGTAACTTCTTTTTTTTTTAAAAGATTCTATTTATTTACTTGAGAGAGAGAGAGTGTGTGCACACAAGTAGTGGGGACGGGGAGAGGCAGATGGAGAAGTAGAATCCACTGAGCGGGGAGCCCAATGCGGGGCTCGATCCCACGACCCTGGGATCATGACCTGAGCTGAAGGCAGACGCTTAACCAACTGAGTCACCCAAGCGCCTCAAGATAACTTCTGTAAGAGCAGTTAAGAGTTAAAAATAGTTGTCTTTGGCTCTTTTTTTTTTCTTTTTTTAGAGGGGGTACGCAGAGGGAAGGGGGAGAGAGAATCTTAAACAGGGTCCATGCCCAGCGTGTGGAACCCTACATGGGACTCAATCTCATAAACGTGAGATCAAATCAAGATTTGGTAGCTTAACCAACTGCACCACCCAGGCGCCCTGTCCTAGGCTCTTTAGAACCTGCTTAGAGACATGTATGCCTAAGACATATGTGTAAAGGTGTTTCTAAGAGTGCCAGTTGCCTGAATGAGTCAGTACGATGTTACTTTAGTGAAATGCTGCATTCACGTTCACCGGAGTGTGCTTGTACACACTCTTGAAAACAAAACACAAAAAACAATTGTCCTAGGGAATGAAATTGGAGAGACATGAGACCAGACTTCTTTTTCATTATAAGGCTTTTTGTTCTGATTGATTTTTTTAAAAGATTTTATTTATTTATTTGAGAGAGAGAGAGAGAGAGAGAGCACAAGCAGGGGGAGAGGGAGAGTGGCAGGCAACAGAGAGCCTGATGTGCGGCTCGATCCCAGGACCCTGGGATCATGACCAGAGCCAGAGGCAGACGCTTAACCGACTGAGTCACGCAGGCACCCTAGTTCTGATTGATTTTTAAAGCTATATTTCTCTATAAATTTAATAAAATGTCATGAAATTTAAGTAAAAATATATAAAAATTTAGAGTAAAATAAATGAATTATAGGTAATTTGGAAAATATAGAAAATTAGGTTTAAAAATTTTGTCCTTGCTCATATGTAGTCATTGTTAATTTTCTCCTTTTTTCTCTGCAATTTTAAAAATAGTTGTGATCATGGTACACAACAATTTTATATCCTTTTGTTTACTTAATACATGTTTCACTTTTATATTACAAATCCCTTTAATCTTTATTTTCACTAGGTAAATAATCAAGTTGTCAGATTATAATTTATTCAACCATCCCCCTCTTGTTTTTGTTTTTTTAAGTAGGCTCTACACCCACCATGGAGCCCAACTTGGGGTTTGAACTCACAACCCTGAGATCAATAGTCAGATGTTTAACCAACTGAGCCACCCACGTGCCCCTCAACCATTCCCCTCTTGATGGCTAATCTTGTTTTCAATTATTCCATATACAGGGGTCTTCAGTATCCAAGTGTAAGCTGACCCAGAAAAGGCCTTTAAAGTGAACCCACTTTAAGTAGAATCAAAATGTCAAAGTAGTCAATAAAGTTTGATTTGGTCTTTCCTTAAAAAAAAAAAATTGAACGAAAAACTAGGAAAATATCCTATAATTGCAACTATGTATTAATTCCTAAATTAAAAAGGAGGCTGTGTTTAGTTTTTCTGACAATATCTTATGATAGTATAGTGACATCCTTCATGTCATGTTTGACATTCTAATGAAATCACAGACGACACATTTTAGAAAAAATATTTTTTGAAGCGTCATCAGTTTTCCCAAGGGCAGCTCCTCTAACATTTGAAATCATTCTTTACTGAAGTGCCAATACTGTCACAATCCTTGTCATAGTCTCTTTTTTGTTGTTAGCTACTTTAACTTTGCAGGATCCTCACTGGGCAATGAAAGCCTTTTCCTGTGATTTGGGCACTTTTCCATCATTTTCATCAAGTTCATGAAATCTTGCATTTTTTAGTAAAATTTGCATTTTCATTTTGAATTGGATTTGCATTTTACTTGCAGTGTATTATTAAATATCATTTAATACTGACAGAGAAAAACTGACTTACAAAGACACTGATCTGTCTGCAATGGTGGATGCCAGTATTAAGCAGGGAGAGATGCTTGAATAGGATAGAATTTTGTAAGAGATCCGTTATTGGAGAACTCTTCTGTATTATGACAATTTTGTTAACATTCACCACTTTGCTATGCAAGGACAATAGTACTGAATACTCAGAAAATTATTTTGCTGAAAAAAAAAGAGACTAATGCTAACATAAAACTCAATGCATAAAATCTTTTCTAAGTTTTGGCATCATTTTTTATGGATTATCACAAATGGTATTTACTAGAGATGATATACAACTTCTTCATCTAGATTACCAAACCTTTTTAAGAAGTATTAACATTCATTTACATCTTCACCAGCAGTCAAGGGAGTGACCATTACATAAAATCTGTATAAATTTTGTTTATCTTTAATTTAAAAAACATTTGTTAACTTGATAGTAAGAACGGTATTTCATTATTTTAATTTACTCTGTAGGATCTGAGACTATACATTCTAATTATTTGTTAATCAGTTATTTGTGGTCCTTCCTGCATACTTTCTGGTCATAGTCTTTACCCAGTTATCTATTGGGTGGAGTTTTAACATTCTTTTTTGTTGATTTGTACAAACTATAGTGAAAAGATATTAGCACTTGTATTTGCTGAAGCTTTTCGGGGGTTTTGCCTTTTACTTTTGTGTTTTTATAGAGAGAGAAATTTAAAGTGTAAAATGTTTATGTTTTCAAATTAGAGAGGTTGTCATCACCTTCTGGAATGTAAGTTCCATGAATGGGGGGATTGTCTTATTCATCAATGCCCAGAGGCTAGTACAGTGTTCAGAAAATGTGTTGAATGAATGAATGAAATCTGTCTTTTCCACCACTTAAAAAATTCCCTCCAGAGACATGTTCATTTTAATTTTCTTTCATGTATTTGGCATTTTGATTCTTTAAAAAATTTACAATTCTTTGGTTCTTCTGAAATGTGTTTTGTGTACAGTTGCATGGTAAGGTTGTGGTGTCATTTGAGCCCTACTGACTTAGGACAGTTTGCCTCATCGTTGGTATACCTGAAACCTACAATCACCAGAAATCTGACCTGTAGATCTGGTGCAATGTAGTATGGCCTATAAACACCCACCAAATCACTCTAAACCTTTTGAGAATGAGGCAAGTTATAAAAGATGGATACATATAGATATGCCCTATATAAAAAGTAGGCCATTAGGGGTGCCTGGGTGGCTCAGTCAGTTAAGCGACTGCCTTCCACTCAGGTCATGATCCCAGGGTCCTGGGATTGAGCCCCGCATTGGGCTCCTTGCTCAGCGGGAAGCCTGCTTCTCCCTTTCCCACTCCCCCTGATTGTGTTCCCTCTCTTGCTGTCTCCCTCTCTCAAATAAATAAAATCTAAAAAAAAGAAAAGTAGCCCATTGAAATTTGTTAATCATTCATGCATAGAATCTCCAGGAGCAACCAGTTAAAAGACAAGTAAATGACCATGTGAATGCGTATCAGATCACTACGTGATTTTTTGGTTGTAAAAAGTACATTAACTTTGGATTTGAAGATCCTCTAGGATCATAAGTGTCTGAAGACCTCTCAGTGTGGAGAAGCTATTCTCCTTTGTTAAAAAACACAGCCTCTTGGGTGCTCAGTATGTGGCTCAGTGGGTTAAGCATCCGACTCTTGATTTCAGCTCAGATCATGATCTCCTGGTCGATTTCCAGGTCGTGAGATCAAGCCCTGTGCCAGGCTCCACACTCAATGGGGAGTCTGTTTGGGATTCTCTCTCTCTCCCTCTGCCCCTCCCCCCACTGTGTGCGCACTCTCTCTCTCAGATAAGTAAATCAATCTTAAAAAAATAAACAAAAAACCAAACCAAACCAAACCAAAACAACAAAAACCCACAGTCTTTTCATTTGTGTTAGGGATTCAGTTGGTGAATTACGTTTTGTCCCCAAAGTGTAGGTGGCTCTCAAGAGAAGCTGTTGGTAAGGGATCTGTTGGGTTGGAAAATAGTTTTTAATATTCAGATTATCAATGTAAGGTCTTATTGTCATTGGCTATTTCAGTTATTGTTGAAGTAATAATAATTGGTTATGGATCAGCACAATTGTTTCTCCCGTAGTGAAGACTGTGAGGAGGATACTTGTATGAGCATTTTGGGATAGATGCCAGGAGACATGGTCCATCATAAATAAAAAGGGCCTTTTTGCATCCATGAAAAGAATTGTATTGGCAACTTCTGCCACCTTTTAGCACCTTAATAATAATGACCAAGCCCCACAAATCCCAAGACCTAAAGATACAGTTGCTTCATAGTGGGATTGTTTTAAAGAGGAGAAAACTGCAACAAATCCCAATCGTTCTCAACCAAGGGAATTGGACAAAGTAACACTTGTCACTTATGGTTTCTCCTACCCTTACCCTTCCCTTTATTTAATTGATTTAATTGCTCTCATAAATGACCCAAATAAATCTCTAGACCTACCAAAAAATCGCACGAATTTTGTTCCCTCTTGAATGTGTTTCCAAATGTGGGCATTAAGGATAACAGAGATTCTGCACAACTTCTTTGAACATACTGGGGACATCATACTGGGATGACTTTATTTAATACTCCCATTAGCATAAGGGAACTAAGGAAGATTCTGTTTTTCCAGGTCTTTATTCCCCAGTATCTACTTGGCACGCGAACCGCACAGAGCCAGTGCCTCTCATCTATTGCTGGTGGAGGCATGCACTAATAGAACCCCTTGAAAGGTAGTTGGGCAGTATGTTAGCTCGTGGCCTGCTGATTCCATTTCGAGAAAACCCTCCTAAAGTAATAATCTTATGTGCAGAAATATTCGTCTATACAAAGATATCATGAAGGGATTACTTATAATAACAAGATGACAACGGCAGCAATGTAGGAAAAATGATGTGCGTAAAAAACAGGAAAGGCACCAAAATCCATTTAGTGGCTGTGCTGAGGTGTTGTGATTAAGGGTGGTTGTTTATTTCCTTTCATTTCCATTGCTTTTATAGTTTTTCAAAATATAAGTTTTAGAAGTCAGAGAAGAGGCAGCGTACTTGGGTGACTCGGTTGGTTGAGTGATGGATTCTTGATTTTGGCTCAGGTCACGACACCAGGGTGGTGAGATCAAGCCCCTGGCATGGGGCTGGCGCTCAGCCTGGAGCTTCCTTGAGATTCTCTTTCTCTTTCTCCCTCTGCCCTTCCCCCCACTCATGCACACACCCTCTCTCCCTCTTAAAAAAAAAAAAGTCAGAAAGGAGGTAGTATTTAAAAAAAGAAAAAGGTAATAGTGTCTGAGGATAAGCGCCATCAAAATGGTCAACATAATTTTTTTTTTTAAGATTTTATTTATTTGACAGAGAGAGAGATCACAAGTAGGCAGAGAGGCAGGCAGAGAGAGAGGGGGATGCAGGCTCCCTGCTGAGCAGAGAGCCTGATGCGGGGCTCGATCCCAGGACCCTGAGATCATGACCTGAGCCGAAGTCAGAGGCTTTAACCCACTGAGCCACCCAGGCGCCCCAACATAAAAATATTTTATTACTTGAATAACAATAGCGCCACTTACTACTAGATTAGGACTCAGTCATTCACATGATTTGGGGCTTCCAGTGATTTGCTGAGCAGATTCTTTACAGTTATTAATTCTCACGGTTGTATATAAAGTGAAAAACAAGACATGCACACCTTTCCTGACAGTAGAAATAAAATCTTAAGAATGTCAAACAAAAATGAGTTTCTTTTATTTGATGTCAGAAATATTTCAAGATGTTTCTGTATTTCTTAAAACCTGACAAGCCTATAAAGAACAAGGAAAGGATTAGATAAACAGGAAAGAGACTGTACAAATAGGAATGAGCATTATATGATTCGTCTGTTTTAGTCACATTTAATAGTTTGAAAAGGGGATAGTAGATCCGTGCCATACTTTCTGCATTAAAACTAGCACTCTGAAAGACTGCTGAATCATTCCAGCTGCTTTTGCATTTACGAAATTAGTTCAATTAAAAACTAAGCTGATAGTTTGAAATTCCACAAGGAACAGAAAAATAATTAGTAAACATGGTCAGATTGAATCAAGCCAAACATAAACTGATTTCTGCTTGAATGCAATCTGAAAGATGATTAAAGCAGGTCCCGGTCTCAATCTCCTCAAAGATGAGTTCACTTGTAGGTAACATTTTTGGAAAAATATAACCTTTTAAATATAGCTACAGATGTACTAGTATTTTTTTTTAATGAAAATATATCCTGGCAGTTTTTCTTTTTAAAAAAATCTGCAACTTTTTCAGAAGTATTAACACCAGCAGAGTCATATATCCCTGTTTGGCTGTGAGTGTAAAGAATTTCCTGCTCTCCTTTCTTATAACAGTATCTTGACTGGAAACAGGAAAAAGAATGTAATCGGTAGGATTTTTTCAGTTTCAAGTGGCAGAAGCCCATCCTGGACTGGCGTAAGCAAACAATTAAAACATACAAGTGGGATGGAATTTATTGGCGCACACAGCCTCTGGGACTTTTGCCACTGATTTACCTTCCGCTGGCTGTTGGGCATGCTGTTTATGAGATGGGCAAGAGGGGCCACGAGCAGTCCCAGGTGCACACCTGCCTGCCTAACCACCTGAGTGTGAAAAAACGGGCTCTTTGGAGTGGCCAGGCGACGGTCACGTGTCTGCCCTGGGCCAGTCACCGTGACCAGGAGTGGCCGTCTTTGCCGAAGTTCCTGCACGCCTGTACCGCCCTAGATTTCCAAGGCTGGTGCGGCCCCGGGATCATCTAGAAAAGGGAGGATGGGCCGGTGAACACCTGCAGCAATGCTGAATTGCCTGGGGGGTCCCCGGCAGATGCATTCCTGTAAAAACTGCATTTTTATGGTGGGCAGGTTGGTGATCACCGAGTGTTGCCCGCCCACCGGGCCCCTGCCGGGGAACCCCAGACTACCGTGGTTTCTCTCTCGGCAGGAATAAACAGTACCGAGCTACACTTAAGAGGTATGGTCAATTCCTAATTTCGCAAACGTGAATAACTTTTGGCCTGAAAGTTTTGCGCCTACCCTACTCAACAGCACGCATATCTCCTTTCTTTCTCCTGTGAACTTGTAGACCAATGTTACAGAATTCTAGAATTTCGTGAGTTGCGGAGGCTCTGCCACAGGCCTCCTCTTGAATTCCCACACAGGCAGCTCCGGCTTGTCTCTGTGCCCACTTCCACACAGGAGTCCACTGTCCCTGCTGGGGCACCTGTTTTCTTTTTTGGGCAATGTATTCCAGCCATTACGGGCATGTCACCAGATTTGGGGGAGATCCTTTTCACCACCCCATCTAATAATTTCGGTTTATGCTGCTTATTTGTGTATCACATGTGTATAGATAGACATTTGGGGCCATACATTTTATTTCTGACCTTTTCTCCGAATACGATTCATTGAAAGTTGTGCCTAGGATCAATGAGGACAGACTGTGCTTTTCCTAGGTTCCCTTCAGCTTTGTGATTTTAAAGAAAACTAGCTTAGAGCTGAGCGGTGATACCTCCCAGCAGTGAGAAGCAAGGTCAGTAACTGGCCTCAGGATCGCACAACCCAGGCACTCAAGCATTTGTTTGTAGCCCCCACCCAGCCTCACTTTCTCGACTGTTACTTGAGCACTGGGTGACCAGAGTGGGTACTGAGCTAGAGACGGTGCAGTGATGGGCAGCCTCCCTGGCAGTGGCGAGGGGCCAGGGGAGACGGCCTACTGCCCCTGCTACAGACCAGGCTGGAGAGGCGCCCCAAAACCGGCAAACCAGAGGCAGATGGCTTGCAGAGATTGGGAATACAAGGGTGACACTGAACATTTTACACCTGAAGTTAAACCATAAACCATTCTTAGTGTTAATACACATGTAAAAAAACAATGAAGTGGTAACTGTCCAGAGAAAGTTGAATTTCAGGTCCCTAACTTTTTTTTTTTGACAGGAGTCTATGCACATTTTATTTTATTTCTGCAATGCAGTGAATTTGTCTGAATGGTTAAAATGAATGGCATCTTCCTCCCTGGGTGGCTTTCCCTAACCTTTCCTATTACAGCTTCTGTACAGACCCTTCCTCCGGCCTCTTTGCCTGAAGACTCCACCCCCTCCTACTCCTTAGGTCTTAGCTCACTTGTACTTCCTTAAGGGCTTCTCAGTTCCCTCAGTGTACCCTCTTACAGGCTCTCCCATAGCATCCTGTATGCCCCTTTGTGTCATATAATATATATTATATATATGTGTGGCTTATATTATATATATATATAGCATATATATATTCCATGATGGAATGTAAGCCCCACGGGAGTAGGGAACATGTCTATCTTGTCAATTAAGACCGAGTTCTGCTGCTAGGAACAGAAACCCCAAATAACAGCATTATAAATGAGAGAAGAATGTATTTCTGCCTTGTATAAATTTCCTGCAGTAGGCAGTTCAGAGCTGGTGGGGCAATCCGGCAGCATCACATTTCTGTGTGCTGCTATGCTAAGCGTGGCTTCCGTTCCCGTGGTCCCAGAGGGCCGAGAACATGGGACCAACCAACCGGGGGGGGGGGGGCAGTTGGATAAGCCGCCCTCTCCATAGGGATGCTCTGGAATTTGTACACACCTCTTCACCTCTGTCCTGTTGTCAACGAGGTCACACCCAGCTTCAGTGGAAGCTGGAAATGTAGCCTTTATGCTGGGTAGACATGCGCCCAGTTAAAAATTGTTCTAATACTAAGGGATAGAATGGATATTGGGAGACATTCGCTGTATTCCCAACTCCCAGCATGCCGTGGGGTGTACTGTATACTGGCCAAATGAAGAAATAAGCTGAGCGCTTACGTATTCATTTGCTAGGGCTGCCATTACAAACTGAGGGGCTTACACAACAGAAATTTACTGTCTCACATTTCTAGAGGAAGTCCAAGATGGACGGGCCAGCAGTGTTGGTTCCTTCTGAGAGCTGTGAGGGAAAATCTGTTCCGTTCCTCTTTCCTAGCTTCTGGTGGAACGCTGACAATCTTTGGCCTCCCTTGTTTTGTAGACCTCTGCCTTTGTCTTTGTGTGGTGTTTTCCCTGTGTGCATGTCTCTGCGTCCTAAATTCCCCTTTTGATAAAGGATAGCATTCACATAGTATGAGATCATTACGATGGGCCCTAATCCTAACTAATTACATCTGCAAGGACCCTATATCTATAGAGGGTCACATTCTGAGGTACTAGTAATTCAAAATTGACAGAAGCTGTGAATTTTGGGGGGACACCATTCAACACAATAAAAATGCGTAGGGTTTGTGGATTTTGAGGGAATCACAATTCAACACATAATAACTTGGAATAATTTCATCTATCCTCGCACAGTCTTTCAGAGGTACCTGGCATATTGCTGCTCTGGGATGCCCCAGAGTGATATACCTCCTAGTTCTAGAGCAATGTGGCATAGATGAGCCAGTCCCACTCTCCCAGCCCCGGAGGAGAAGTGCGTTCAGTGGAGGCATGGCAGGGCTTACCAAAGGCCTACAACGGTACTGAGAGTTATCGCCCATGGGGAAGCTCCTTCATGGTATGACAGGGTCCCAGGAGCACTCCAGAAAAGTCAGTAGGGCCCATGCATTCTGAGCCCTTGGTAGTAAGTGGAAAGTGGCTGCTCTTGGCACCATCCCGTGGCCCACTGAGATTACACTTAGCACTTGTCACAGGCCAGAAACAGCAGGGCCTGGTGTAGAGTCTCGAAGCCAGGCAGTTAGGTCAGCCCTCCCTCAGCCCTGTCCTCACTCCTCACACCTTTTGGGATAAAAAGAATCCCTCCCTGGACTATAAGCTCCTCTGAGGTAGAAGATAGTATTCTATTCATTTGTGCCATTCCTATAGCTCCCGTTGGTTGAAGTGGCTCTTAAGTAGAAACTCAATGACTTTTTCAAAGGGAAGAGAAAGATATTATCATCTTGTCAGGAGGGTTGAGATGTAATCACACCCCAAAGTAGAAGAGTGGGTAACTATGAAAGGTTTCCTGTAGTTTATTTTGGCAGAAGGTCCTGGGACCCTAGGAAGGTGACAGTTCTGTTCGCTCTTGGCATCGAATGTGAGTGGTCTTTGAAAGGTGTAGCTTCGGGAAACACAGAGTTGCCAAATCATGACCCTGACAAAACTAAGGGTTGAGAAATGGCTCATCTGATTTGCGTGAGAGGTGCTTAGTACTGCCTGCTGAGCCTGGGCGCTGCCCTTCACCCATGCGTCCCACATAATGTGAACCAAAGCTCCAGGTCATGCTCACTGATCCCCAGTAATCGAGGGAGCAGCCCTCCTAACCAAATGTTTTTCTTGTCTTAAACACCCTCCTATTGAACTGGATCCATTTTCTCAACCCACATTCTGAGCCATGCTGGACTGTGTCCCCTTCCCTCCGTTCCTGCTCTGCCCACTCACGTTGTCCTCCGAAGTAGGGACTCTGCTGGAGCTGCGGCCCGCCCACTGCAGGATGTTGGCCCAATCATTACTTCTCACTTAGAACGTTCCTGTGGCTTCTGGAATATGAATTTGGGCCTGTATCCACTTCCCTAATGTTGCCTCTTTAAAAGATTCCATCAGACATATGTGGGGCAAATAGCATGCAGTCATTTCTTTCAGCCCCAAGTCTTAGACCCTTGGATTTACATGACCAAGCCCCCGAGTTTGTACAGGGAGGCTGCTGGGTGGCACAGGCCTCTATCAGTGCTTTGCCAAGCCTGGCACCTAGACTCCCAAGGAGCTCGTGATTTGGAAACTTAAGGAAGCCACATCAGGCTTGGGGGAAAGGGGACATGCGGTGGCATTTCTTAGCCATCCTGTAAGTGGCTGCTGTAGGCATAGAGTCACCGGTAGCACACCGAGCGGCATCTTTTGCCGCCGTAACCATTCTGGTGTGAAAGTACTGCGTTTATTATGGCCACTCCAAGTAGGGGGGGCGGGGGGAGTTGCAGAGACTGTTCCTGTCGGATTCCCCTGGATTTCTATGCTTTGGTTTTTATGGCGGCTCAGATTTCTCCGGTGGGAGCGTAGAGGTCACTCCACACAGAGAGCCTCACCCTCGTAGCCATCTCTGTCCCACGTATGCATCAGTTTCAAAGTATTACTGTTTTCATCTCTCTGCCGTGAGCTGTAGAATTAGGAGGCGCATCCATCCCTTGATTTTCAGGCTTGCACTTGACTGTTAATAACAGACTCCATTCATGGAGGAGTAATTGAGAATGGCAGCCCGAATGACACGGCTTTGCCACCCATGGCAGGGAACAAGGGAAAGCCTCGCTCTGAACTCCCTCAGAGGGTCTGCAGCTGGGCACCTGTCTGCTGTATCTGATGGGCTCATTTGCGGCCCAGCCTTACCTACGAGAAAGATCTCACAGGACACGGTTCTGTTCTAACCTTATTGTTAATTTTATCTTTCTTTCCTTTGCTCATTTTTCACATTCGTTTATCTATACAGTAGGTGTAATTTTTTTTTTCATATCTCAAGAGCGCTCAAGTCCATCGTAGAAAAATTAGAAAATGCAGATAAGAATAAAATTCTTTTTACACAACATGCTGCCACCAGGGGAAAACAGTCAGTGAACATTGCATTCCCTGTGTTTTTAGGCACAGTTTTTTTTTTTTTTTAAGCTTGCATTTGTACTTAACAGTATTTGGGAGTAGCTTTATGTCTGTAAAAATTCATCACTAGACAGCTGGATGGAAGAATCGCGATGTATTTAGCCAGCCACACATTATCGGTCATTTAGTTGATTTCCAGTTTTCAAGTTTTAGAAGCAACATTTGTGGCCAAATATTTGCACCAGTTCTCAATTGTTTTCTTAGGACGAATTTCTAAATGTGGACTTGCTGGGTCAGAATAATTGACATAAATCCTCTCTAACTTTGTATCGTAAAAACTTTAGTCATATATACAATACAGACACAATACTCCAGCGAACCCCCGTGTACCCATCCAACAACCGTGGCTCCTGGTCAGTGTGTCCTCCCTCCCACTTCCCCTAGTCCCTGCATTATTTGGGAACAGTTCCCAGACATCATGCCAGAAAGACTCATTTCTATCAAATAGCACAGGTATTTGAAAATGGAAGAGAAAGAGTGAACTGCCAGAAAAAAAAAAAAAAGAGGTTAACGTCTTCTCCACATTATCCACTGCGATGTTCGGGTCCTTTCCATTTTCCCTGCCGTATGTGGGCTCAGGACTCTTCATTTGTCTTCTGATTCCTGAAGCAGTCTGGTAACCAGCCTCCTTTCTCTCCCTCTGGATAGGTCTAGACATTTATGAGCCATTTCGTATCTTGCCAAATTGCCCTCCAGAAAGGCTAAGCAAATTTATGCTTGTACCAGAATCCTAGAGTGTCCATGCTGGTGGTTAAGATTTGGGGTCTTCCTTCTTTTCTTTTTACCCTCTTTCCTTCCCCCTTCTTCCTTTCTTCTTTCTTCGTGAATTTTTTAGACCCCGAAACAAGAATCATATCCTTGTTTTAATTAAAACTTATTTGGTTATTAAAAAAAAAACTTATTTGGTTATTAATGAGGTTAAAGCCCCCCCCATTTCCTATATGAACAATTATGTTTCCTCTTTGTGAATTGCCTTTTATTAATTTTTTTATTAGAATGGTGGTCTTTTAAAATCGTGTTCATTTTACGTTAATATCATAGCGTTATGCTTTTGTCACCAAATTGCTGTGAAGATTCGTTTGGACTAAGATAACACATACTATCCTCACACGAAAGAACATGTGAGTTTTAGAAAGCTAACAGCTCAAAGCAGCGGTCGTTAACAGTCCGAAGGACAGGGACGGAGTGAGGTGCGCCAGTGTGGGGCGGCGGGTCCCGGCAGGACTGAGGGGGGTGGGGGGACTTTTACAGGTCACTTAATCCTCAGTCTCAGACACCCACAAGGCAGGTAAAGCAGGTAAAGCCGGTATTATTCCCTCTTCACAATGGCTTGTGCTAGGGCACACCTTCCTAACTTCCAAGCCCCAGTCTAGGGATTTTTCTACCCTATCACAAGCGATCCATGTATTTACTTGTGTAAGGCAAATAAAGCATCAAAATAACAAATATTAGTAATTATAAAAAAAAACTCTTTTTTTTTTTTCCTGTAGCGTGAAGGCCCAGGACCGGGTCATTACGACTTGAAAATACCTCCAGTAAATTCTGTTACTTCCTGTTTTCAATCCAAAGTACCTCGATTCCTGCCTGCTTGTTCTGTAAGTACTCTAAAAGATGATGGTTGTAGGTTTTGTGACTGGGGTGGGGGGGCAGTGGGGGATGGGTTAGAGTTCTAGACAATTCTAGTGTGTATATATGTATCAATTGCTTATCGAGGTGGGAAAGTGTGCAGAGTTAAAAAATCTGGCAAGCCCCCTAGCCTCTTTCAAGCTCTGGAGGGACTCCAGACCCAAAGGTGGTGGCGGAATTTGGGGACCAGTTGACGACATCCAGCATAGTAATTAGCCATCAGTGTTGTGACCTGGGTGCCCTGTGGGAACACGTGTCTAACGAACTGAGGCAAGCAGTGGGCAGTGGCTGACCCTGTCCATTTACGGTTCTTTGTGTATGCGGCTTCTGGGGGCGTGTGTGGCTTCAGAGCAGAAACATTATTGAACCAAAGGGGACCACTATGGCCTGAACTGTCATCCTGCCCCTAAGAACTCAGGAGAGACAGTGAAGGGGCTCAAGTCCCCGGAGAGACACAGGTATATGGGGGCAGCATTTGAGCCTCAGGGGCCTAGAGAAGACCAAGAAAAATTGTGAAGGCACAACATGAAGCTTGTGAACAGTGGCTATTTTTGTAAAAAAAAAAAAAAAAAATTATGACAGTTTTAATTCCCATGGCCTTGTTGTTCCCAGTCTGTACCCCAGCTTGAAAGTCCCCAGAACTCACTAGTATGTAGTCTTACTGCAGGTGGTTCGGGAAACAGAAATACAAGTTCTGCCTATAAGAAAATGGGCCCATCCCGGGGGTTCAAGGAAGGGTGGGTGTCCCAGGCCAGCATCACGAGGATCTCCAGAGCTACCAGCTCTGGTGGGGGGGCATGGTATGCTCTTTATCTGGAGGAATACTGGGGAGTCCCTGTTGGTAAAATTAAAAACAGGCCCAACAGCAAGAGGTGGTGAGTCCCTTCCACAGATCCTTGCACCCTAGTGGCGTTAGCATGATTCAGACACAGACTTCTGTCCAAGCTCCCAGGGCCGAGCATCTTCAGGAAGCTGAAGTTATGCTAACCAAACTCCCAGGAAGCTGATAGAGAAGCCAGAAGGTGTGCTTTACAAGTAATTTACAAGTGTCCGGTAATGGGGGGCTGCTCTCTGGAGCCACCTGCTCTATGGGGTGTCTCCCCTTATCGGAAACTCTTCATTGAAGCCAAGGACAATCCAAAGTTTGCTCAGTGACAGTGAGATCAGGGCTAGGGGATGGAGCTGGATGTTCTGAAGGTCGGAGAACCACCACTGGTATCTTTGTGAGACCGAGGCCCACAGACCTGCTGTTCTGTGGGCTGGCTTTCCAGGACTCCACATGCATGGTGCTTCCTCATTAATAGCACTAATAAAGGCTTCAGCTTCCTTTGACGTCTGGCCAGGACTTGATTAGATTTCCAGGCTGCTCCTCCGCTTTCGGCAAAGGAAGCATCCTGTCATTGACCGCAGCTTCTGCGGGCAACTGACCTCATCCACTCTGGGCTGACCGCTCTGTCCCGCTCTCAGGGTAATCCTATTTCCACCGTGTCTGTGTCCTGGAGAGATAACACATTGCAAAGAAGGATGGAAATGACAAGCCCACGATAATAGGGAATAATAGTGTTGGTAGCTAATGTGCCGAGAGCTGTCGCTGCCAGCCTGGGGCTCTCCGCCCTGGAGGGCCTCCAGCAAGCCTCATTACCTCATCTTTTGGGTGAAGCTGAGGAAATACAGGGCCCAGGGTCACACCGAGCCATTGGCGATGAGACTGGGACTCGAACTCAAGCCTGCCTGACGTCAAAACCCTTCCCTGAGCCACACACACACAGACACCGATGCTTCTCCAACAGACCCAAGATAAAATCCCTTCGGGCTTCCAGAATCTGTACGTGCCCCCCAGCTTGGGAAATGCTGACCCAGGAAATCTTTGCCTGAGTCTGTGAAAATGACATTCAGTGGCATTTGATCACTGTAGAAGAGAAACTTCTTTGACATCATTGGCAAAATGATTTTTTCAAGAATTTCATCCAAAGGAAAACATGACTTTTAAAAACGAGAACTTGTAGATCCTTTGAGACTACTTTGGACCCTGGGGTCCACAGACCTTGAGGTACAGAACCCGAGTCTGGGCTTTTGAGGTTCAGAATCCATTTTCTCCGGTACCGTACCACGAGACTGAGGTGCTTAGAGTGGGGGACGATGGCATTCCCAGGGACAGGAGCTGTCTGGGCAGAGTGCCCACTGAGAAAGTGTGCCTTGAGGGGCAGGTGGGATGTGAGCCCACTGCCCTGCAGGCCCAGGCTGGTGTTTGCCCTTCTCTTGGCACCTCTAGAGCCCTGGGGAAAGCCACGGACAGGGAGCAGGCCCCCGCTCCAAGGAGGTGCTCTAAGTCAAGGGTGCCCCAGGCCTCAGCGCAATTGGGTGTGACCCTTGTCTTCCCCAGTGAGGATTTGCCAGTGACAGCTGAGCCCATCGCTGGCCTCAAGGGGCCCCAGAGTGTTGGGGACATGGTCTCATCAGTCCCTGTTTTCTGTTTTTTCAGAAAACCCCTGGCCCAGGAGCGTACACATCTTCAGTGCAATTCCCCAAGCAGCCCCCCACCATAGCCAAAATGGGCCGAGAGAATAGCCTTTTCTTCAACAACACAATTGGCTTTTAAAATAAAGCCATCTTGGCCCTCAGCTGTTTTGAGTTTAGCAAGTGCTTCTGTTTAGAACACTCTATTTTATCTGTTCTTTAGGAGGGTTTGACTACAGAACATCATGGATTGCCCAGGCGAGCCTCCTGCCTGCTTCTGTGGAATAGTCCCAGCATAATTTCCAGTTCACTCTCGAAAGTGTCCTGGCTTGAATAATAAACTGTGCTCACTCTGTTTGTTGTCAAGGGATGCATTCCAAGACAGTGCCCCTGGGCTGCTCCTGCGGCAGCTTGGACCGGCCCTGATATGTCCGGGCTGTGCTCTGCGTGGCCATGGGCTCTCCGGCAGGGCCCCAGCTGCATTAGGGCTGTAAGACCTCACAGCCTCATGGAGGTGTCCTTGGGGGTCAGCATTCAACCAAGGCCACGCTGAGTGTGCCAGGATCCCAGCAGGTGGTTCTTTCTTTCTCTCAAGTCCCTGAAAAGAAGAATATTGATTCAACCCAATGGGTGTTTGCAGTTTCAAGTCAACAAAAATATTTGAGTATCTGCTCCATGCCAGGTGTGTGCTGGGGTTGGGAGTTGGGGGTGGGTTGCTTCACAGAAAGATGAATAAGGGGTGTGACTGAGTTTGGGGAGGGTTGTAGGGGAGACAAGGCCAGAGAGGGAGTTTGGGGTAGTGTCTGGCTCCAGGAAGGCTTTGAAAGCTGTGCCATGTGGCTCCTTCCGGTCCCCTTGTGTCTGAAGCTCAGGGGGCTGCCCTGACGTGATGGCAGTTGTACTGGGAAGACAGGCGCTCATCTCAGGAAGCCGTGCAGTCACTGCTCCTGGTGCACAGAGGAGGCCACAGGCAGGCAGAGCAGGGATGAGGCCACACGGCCATGAGCCGTGAAGGACAGCCGCGTGCAAGGGACCTGGAGGCCGAGATGGCAGAAAGGAGAGGGAAGAAGGTTGGGGGCAAGGACCCTGTGAGGGTGAAAGGCAGGAATAAACATTTGCCGGAGGGGGACTGAGGGAGCCTGGCCGAGCGAGAGTTGGGGGTGCCATGAGGGCGGAAGGGAGTTGGGCGGGGCTTGGTCGGAAGCGGGGCCGCAAGCAGCCGTGTGTGCCGGGAAGACCTGCTCAGGGAGCCTCAGCTAGACACACCCCCTCGCATGACAGCAGGTATCTGGTTGGAGAGATTGCAGAATCATTAATAAATGGAGGGCATTTTTTTAATTAAGAAAACTAATTTAAACAAATATAAATGCTTATATTTTGTGTGGGTTTTTAAAAAATTTTATTTATTCACTTATTTGAGAGACAGAGAGGGAGAGAGGGCAAGAGAGCACAAGCAGGGGGAGCGGAGTGGGAGAGGGAGAAGCAGACTTCCTGCAAAGCAGAGAGCCCCACACGGGGCCGGATCCCAGGACCCCAGGATCATGACCCGAGCTGAAGGCAGACGCCCAATGGACTGAGCCACCCAGGCGCCCCTATTTTGTTGTATTTTAAAAGGAGAACCACCCCCCATCTCTCTTCCCTAGCCTTAGACACCTTATAAAAGGGGTGTTGGAGGCAGGAAGGGGAAGGTTGTCATCTCACTGAATTTATTCAAATTTCCCATTTGTTGAAGAAACTCCCTGTGTTGTGTTCTTTCAGAATAGAAAACAGGCCCTTGGAAGATCAGACGTGTCTCAGGGGTGGTGGCTGATCTTGTCCCACTTTGATCAGAAGATGGCTTCAGGGCAGAGAGTTCCAAATTTTATTCTCCAAGTGGGTCAGAGTCCCCTGCGGGGTTAGAAGGTAACAGCAGGCATTTCTGACTGAGGGGGTTTTCTCTAGGAAGTGGTGGCTCAGGTTGCCCCAGTGCTCAGGGAAGCAGTTGGTTCTAGAAAGCGAGAGAGGCAAGAGGTGGTCATGTCTGTCTGAGGGTTCGTGGATGGGAAGTGAGAGGAACCTCTCATACCAGCAAGAGGTGTAAGTATAGGGGTACCTCCCTGACAAGAGTGGGAGCCAGGGGCTGGCAGGAACTACCCCTCTGCCTCTGTTTCCCCACTGCTTCTCGCTCAGAAGGCCAACCTTCACTGCCTCTTCACGTGTATAGGATCCAATGTGGCTACCTCAGCCTCCTCTCGAGTCATTTCCCGAGCCAACACCCTGAAAGAATGTCAGCAGCTCCTCGTGGTTCCAGCATCAGGTTCCCAGCGGGGAGACTCCAGTTGGCCAGCTTGGAACAGGGGTCAACCCCTGGGCCCTTCAGCTGTGGCCAAGAGGGCCAGGGACCCTTGGTGTGGACACAGCTGAGGGGCCCAGCTGTTTGGCATGTGTATAATTGGGATAGAGGGCAGCTCCTTGGATTCTAGAAGGGAATGAAGACCCTTTGAGAATAAGGAGGGGAGGAGGTCTTCACCCGCCTGCAGGAAGGGGGTTGGAGCGGTTTACAGAGACTTCCCTTGGAGGTAAAACCACTGGGGAACATTCTGCAGGGCCATCTGGACCCCCTTGTGTTTCGTTTCCATTCGCCAAGCTTTGCCTTTGGCTTCTGTGACTCTGTCCATTTTTCTGGAGCTGGGGCTACCTCAGCCCGGCCTGCCTTACCGATTTTGCCATCGGCCTGTAAAGCAGCGCTCACTCTCCTTTGTGATTCTGGCTGGTGAGACAGTGACTCTGCCCTGGGATATTAGCAGAGGGGCTGGTGGGAACGCGGTGGTGGGAAGAGCAAGGTTTTACTCTTTGGTGTTTCTAGTATTTTTTATAGTATTTCTGATGAGGAGGCAGAGGCTTTCCCAAAGAGACCAGAGGAATTCCGGATGGCTTTTTCTTGCCACGAGCCCCAAACTGAGACAGTATGTGAAGAGCAGGGCCTCCTTCTGTTATTTCCAAGATGGAGAGACTGGACAGACTTGGGTTGACTTTGAGCTTGAGCTCCGAGTTGGGCTATTCACACCTAGCATCGAGGGCTGTCATGTACATCAAATGACATGTCCAGAAGGGCTGAGAAAAGCCCTAGAGCGCTGCAGATGGAAGGGACCGTGATGTCACTCCTAAGCCCCTCATCCCTCCCCCATCGACTGCTGTGACACAGCTTCTCGAGGCCCCTGTTCTGGCTTGCCTCACTATCCTCTGTCCTCTCCCCTCCCTCCCTCCCTCCCACCCGCCTGCACCTGCCCTCTGAATTTGGCTTCAACCAGGGGGCATGGCTCTTCGTGACTGCAAATCTCTTCTGCTGTTTCCACGTGAAATTCTCTCTCCATTAAGTCAGAGCATGTCAGAAGTCACAGCGCTGCTGGGGACAGCTTGTCCTCCTTCCTCTGCGCCCCTTCCCTTCTTCTTCACCCCCACCCCTACTGCTCTCTGGACCTACGGGGGACCCCTTACAGACCTAGAGGCCAAGGGCCACAGGTCGCTTGGCAGCCAGGCCCTGCTTCCAGCACCATCCCTCACCTGCTTCGTGCCCCTGACCTCAGTGCAGCACAGAGCTGCTTGGATTCAGGTCCCCTGGCCTGGGATTATTTCGAAAGCCCTGGTCTCTTGAAAACATAGTTCAGAATCCGTAAGTTCAGAATCAGTGGTTCTAAGCTGCATTTAGAATCCTCTGGGGAACCTTTAAAAAAAATCTCGGTGCAGGGCAGCTCCCAGACAGATCACATGAAACTCTCGGGGGATTGGACTCAGGCCCAGACTTTTTTTTTTTTTTTTTTTTTACTACTTCCCCCAACCCTAGGTGACTCTGATGAGTGGCCAGGGTTGAGGGCTGCCGAGAAGATGGTATGAAGGCACCATCAGCAGTAATCCTGTGTGGGGCCCAGGTAGTCTTCCCAACGCTGGAGGTTTAAGAGGAAGATGGCCAGCCCTGAAGAAGAGATTGACCCATATTAGCAACTGGCCGAGGCCTGAGGGGAGAGGATGGCACAGGGCTGGTCAGTCTGGGTGAAGCTAGTATCAGGGTATCATTGGGTAGAGCTTGTTCTGGGTAGAAAGGACCATGGGAGCCTTGAACCCAGGCACCTCTCACCAGCCTGACTCTGGGCTGGGCTCCTCAGACCTTTGATTTTGGCCAAGGGCAGGGCTGCAGGTACGCAGAGCCTGTGAGGCCCAAAGGGCGGATTTAGGGCTCTGGATTCAGGATCACAGGGGCTGGGTGGGCTTGTGGGGACCAGTGCCAGAGACACAGAGCCTGGCTCAGCCTCTCTGCAGCCTCCCCAGAGAAGAGACAACCCTGGATGGCAGGAGGAGCCAAGTCTGCACCCGTGGAGGCTGGGAGGTTGGGGGTGGTGAGTTAGCAAGGGAGGGGTGAGAGATGGGACTCAGAAGTTGGGAAGGAAGTGTAGCCAGAGATAGGGGAGGCCCAGGGGGTGGACACGTGGAGAATGGTCTCCCATGTGGCCTTGTTAACCACACCCTTGGCCAAATCAGGGCCCAGGAAAAGGTGTTACCCTTCTGGAGAGTGCTGGGGCTCAGAGAGGCCCAGCCAGCAGCCGGGGAGGTAGCAATGTGGCTGCTTTGGGTGGGAATGTGGCTTAGTGCCTGAGAACTGTAGGCCAGACGGTGGGCTCAGGCCCACCAATGCTGCGTCTCTGGTCACGGGAGTGGGCTAGGCAGGGACAGGAGGCAGGGATTGACAAGGCATTCCATTCAGTTCACTCCGGTGGAACTCAGAGTCCCAGAAAGGGGGCAGAGTGGGACGGCAAGGCGGTGTGCTGAGAGGTGTTTGGGTCACAGATGGAGGTCGGGGCTTGATGAGGGCTGGCCATTGCTCCCTCATCTTTTCAGAAATCCCAGAGCTCAGAGGTCCTGCCTGGCTGTGGAGGGCCATCAAGGAGAAAGGAAGTTGCTGGAGATTCTCATGTTCAACAGGGCCAGAGGGGACACTTGGAAACATGCCGGGCAGGGTCATGCCTGTTGAGGCTTCGAATCCCCACCCCCTCCTGGGCTGGGCATGGGCTCTGGACCGCAGAGTATCCCTGGGCTGAGCCCTCGTGCCCAACCCTGTGCCTCGGGGAGCTTTCACCAAACTGCCTTAGTTTCCTGTGCCTTTTCCCCTAGACTTTGTTGCCTCAAACACCACAGACTTACTGTCTTATGGTTCTGGAGGTGAGAAGTCTCCACATCGGTCTCACTGGGCTCAAGTCAGGGTGTTGGCAGGGTAGGTTCCAGAGGGAGCCTCCTCTGACAGGCTCTGGGGGAAAATCTGTCTTTTTCAGTTTCTAGAGACCACCCACCTTCCTTTGCTCGTGGCTTCTTCCTCAAATCACTCCACACTCCTGTTCCCAGCACAACCACTCCTGACTCCAACCCTCCTGCTTTCCTCTCGTGAGGATCCCTGTGATTGTATTGGGTTCACCTGGATAACCCATAAAGTCTCCTCTTCGCAGACCCTTAACTTAATGTTTGCAAAGTCCCTTTACCATGTAGGAGAACAGGGCGCCTGGCTGGCTCAGTCCGTAGAGCATGGAGCTCTTGATCTTGGGGTCGTGATTTCAAGCCCCACATTGGGTTGTAGTGATTGCTTAAAGAGATAAACTTAAAGTCTTAAAAAAAACAAACCATGTAGGAGAACGTATTCTCAGGTTCCGGCGATTACGACACAGACACCTTTGCAGGGGACGGTATTCATACCTTCACATCATCTGTCTAACCTGTAGCTGGGATAGGGAGTGAGGCATCCTTCTGCTAGAAATACTCCCCACATCCCTCCAAGCACCATCCCCCATCTTCCTGAGGCTGGTTGGGTGCCTCTCATAAATGCCCCAGCAGTCCCCAAATACTGGCCTGAGGACAGCATTGGACTGTGGGCTCCAGAATCATAGAGTCGGGACCTACTGGGGCATTGGGGAATTTCCCAGTGCCTGGCACAGTGTTAGCACATAGTATATGCTCACTGAATACGACATGCTCCAAGACACACAATTATCTTTTAGGAGACAGACAGGCTTTGTATAAAATACGTCATGGAAGTTCCTTTGATTATTTTGGACCACAAAGAATTATTTCTCGAACAGCTGTTAGCCTGAATAACCTTAGTCGTTGCTGGTGTTGGGTGCTGCCAGAAATCATCTGACAAAATAAGTTTTTAAAAAGAGGAGGTAAAGAAATTGAGTACTGATTTAGAAGCCCTTCCTGGAGGTTCCATAGTAAGGTTGCAGGTGTTAGACGTTATAAACAAGCTCTCTCTAGATCATCTAAGAGGTACTTGTGTTAAAAGTTGCATTATGGGAAGCGGAGTTGGGCGAGGTGGGGGGGGTCTCCCGTAGTGTTTTACAAATGGTAAGCTCCAGATAAAATTTTGGCCACATTATTCCAGGATTTTAAAAGCGCCCTATATTTTATTGTTTGTTTTAATTCTAGCATAGTTAAGTGTTTTTTTTTTGAGAGAGAGAACGAACAAGTGGGTAGAAGGGTCAGAGAGAGAGGGAGAAGCAGACTCTCTGCTGAGCAGGGAGCCTGATGTGGGGCTCGATCCCAAGACCCCGAGATCACGGCCTGAGCTGAAGGCAGATACTTAACCAACTGAGCCCCCCCAAGGTGCCCCAATATACAGTATTATATTAGTTTCAGGTATAGTAAAAGTGCCCAGTCTTAAATAACTTCTATGGACATGAAAATTAAGCTTCTGGAAACTTGTGTCCAATAACCCATGTATCTAAGTGCAGGTGAAGATCCTAACGGTGAAGATGTTTATTTCTACACTGACTTATAGGATTAAATACACGTGTAACTTTAAGATAAAATGGATTGGGACCAACTGCAGGCCCTTGAGCCGCCATAGGAGACTCAGGAGGGCTATGCCTGCCCCCCACCCCAGCCCCTGCCTTAGCCACCCCCAGGGTAAAGCGCTGGGATGGCATGGGGGTTGGGTGAGAGGGAAGGCTAAGGTCAGCCTGTGGGTGGGGACAAGGTGGCCTTGCTCCAGATTTGTACCCCAACCCTCCCAGGGGCAGGAACGCCTCCCTAGAGCCCAGCCGGTCCCACTCGTGAGGGCACGTGTAGGCGCAGCTGAGGCCAAGTGTGTGGGATGCGGGGGCTGCCCTCAGGAAGAATAACCCCTAGGCCTGTGCATGCCTGGTTGTTCTGACAAAGTGAAAGGAGATGGTGGGAGGTGGGTAGTGGGGAAGGCGGGAGAGATACTTTGGGAAGGTGTGGGAATTGGGTCCTGAACAATGAGGGGTACAGAGTGAGCCCCAGCAGGAATTCTGGGAAGAGGCCTTGCAGGGGTGGAGCAGCCGTGGGAGGGCACGGGTCTTTGAGGCCACAGGAGTCGTGGCAGAGACATAGGAAGAAGGAAAGAGAGAGAAAGAGAGCAAAGCCGCAGGAGAGTACTGCTCCCAGCTAAGAGAAGCTGTCTGGATGCAGGACGGTGCCCTGGCCCCAGCCCCCCTCTGTAGCACACCCCCAGCTTGCACCGGGCCAGGCCCCTGAAGCCCCTGCACTCTTGGCGGGGTGCTCTCGGGGCAGCACGGTGGGGGGGGGGGCGGTGTGAGCCATGCGGGAGGCCATCACCCACAGCCACTGCGTCCTGGGCCTTGCTGGGGGGTGGGCTAGTGAGCCATGGGCCCCTGGGCACAAGACCAGCGTGCGAGGGAACCCCTAACGGGCTCTTTCTTCCTCTGGGCCCCCCGGCCGAAGCGATTGAGATTACAGTTACAGATGGGGAGTCTACTCAGAGTCAGGCTGCCGGAGCTGGAAAGGTTGCTTGGGATGAAACGGAGTGCTAGTGCCTCCACCATCTTTTGGCTCCTCGGAGGGTTAGGAGGGCGGGCGTCTCTCTTTTTATCTGAGAGCTCTGCTCTGTCTTTACGGAGATTCACCTGCTCTTCAATCTGGCTCCTAACTTCCTGCCCCTCCCACCAGCTGCCCTCCCTTCCCCCTACCCGGAGGCTTCTCCTCCAGCACCCACTGCTTCCCCCTTCCTCCGTCCCACACTCCTGCTACGGAGGCCAGGCCCTCGGCGGCCTTTAGCAATGTCAGAGTCATGAAAGGCAAAGAGACGCAAAAGGAAACCAAAGAGACAGGACAACCAAGGGGAGTACCTGGTCCGGGGCTGGAGGAAAACAGCGCTCCAAAGAACACAAGCGACCAACCAGCATGTGGACGGGACGGAGGATAAAAGAGCAGGTCAGTGTTAAATCTCATTTGATAACCGTGCTGTGCTTCCGTAAGACAATGACCTTTGTTCTTTGCAAACACACTGAAGGGCAAAGGGGTAAAGGGCATTATTCAGGCAATCTATGCTCTGACGGTTCAGAAAAGAAAAATAAGAATGTATGTTTTTAAAAGAAGTCCACAGGGACACCTGGGTGGCTCAGTTGGTTAAATGTCTGCCTTCGGCTCAGTCATGATCCTGTGGTCCTGGGATCGAGTCCTGCATGGGGCTCCCCGCTTGCCCAGGAGTCTGCTTCTCCCTCTCCCACTGCCTGCTGCTCTCCCTGCTTGTGCGCACGTGCTCCCTTTGACAAATAAATAAAAGCTTTAAAAAAAATAAAAGAAGACCACAATGACAGTTAAGGGACGAAGAGAATCAGAGAGTGAGTGAGAATGGGAGAGCAGTGACAGCACCAGTCTGGGGACCCCCCCCGCCATGTCACATGGATCTGGCAGGCAGGGCAGTGGCATCACATGGCCCGCACACAGCTCCTGTGGCAAGCCTGTCATGTTTCCGGGCTGCCTAGCATCTTCTGAACCCCCTTGCTAGTTGGGGCCCTTCCAGCCTGTTGAGTGACCCTCACTTAAGGAGTGTCCTCTCCGGCCGCAGAAGGGGCGACAGCAGCAGGCAGCACCGAATGTCACTCCTTCCTCCTCACTGAAGCCGGGGCCCAAGCCTCCAGCCAGTGGGGTGAGGCTGCGGCACCCCCGGACCTGCGTGTCGCCCCCAGTGGTGCACGTTTCCCTGGGCTCCAGAGGGGCCAGCATGCTGCCGCGGGGACGGGCACTTCCTGTGGCTCTCCCTCAAGGGCCCTCGAGCGGGTGCTGTGCCGGGTCCCCAGAAGGGGGCCGGAGGCCAGAGCACTGGCTCTGTAGGCCAGGACCTAGGTTCTTGGGCACCGTGACCTCTTCACCGTTCATGGGGACCAAATCCACCTCCCCGCCCGGGGGGCTGACTACCAGAGGAGCAACATGATAGGTGTGTACATCGTTGGGTGCAGGGAGAGCATTGCTGAAGGCTGCCACCTTCATGCTCAGAGATGAGCCAGTTCAGGGCAGAGCTGCGCCTTTGAGCCCGGGCTGGTAGCCGATGCCATCAGAGAAGCCAGACTGGCTGCTTTGGCCCCAGGTCCACACTCTGCAGTTACTGCTCTGGGGCTCCCGGAAGCTCCCCCTTGTCTCTCTCCATGAGCTACCTCCAGGGGTCTCTGTCCTTTGCAACTGGAAGAGTCTGATAAAAATGCCAAGGAATTTCTGGCAGGGGACAGACAGGACACTCTCTCCATCAGCGCCTTCCGAGCCTCCACAGTCCTTCAGATCAGCACCGTGGGGGTGGGTCCCACTGGCCGCTCGCTCGTGTGTGAGGCTCCCTGATTATGGGCTGCCATCGGGAGCTGGCAGCATGGGCCGGGGGAGGTTTGTTTAGTTGGAAGCTTCCCAAGGCCGAGAAATATTTGCATGGTGATGACATCTGAGAGCCCAGTGGGGGAGCGAATGCAACAATGAGCACTTTGGTATCAGAAAGGAGTCTGGGTGTTGGTGGCTGAAATTCCATTCATATTTATGCCTGTAGATAAACACTACTAAAACTGAAGGGCTCTGTCCCAGAGCCTGCCAGGGGTGCTGGAGGTCCATGGGGGTGACAGTGTGACCCTGAGTCTTGTCCCCAGACCGCAGCCCTTGTTCTGGCACCATGGATGGGACAGGGGATGTGTGTGTGTGTGTGTGTGTGTGAACAAGGGGAGGTCTGCAGACGGGAACTGGGGGTCAGGAAACACTCGGGTCTCCACTACTGCCTCACTCTCCAACATCTGACCAACTGAGGTCAGCTCGTGTCTGGAGTAGGAAGGCCTCCCCTCCCTTCCTCCATTCTCTTCTTTGTAGGATGAGCTTTCTAGACCTTTCTCCAGGGCTGGCACACCAGGTGATGGCATCTATGGCCTCAGGCAGTCTTTGTCACTGCAGGGGTCCTCAAGCTGGGGGTGAGGGTGTGAAAGAAGTAATGTGATACTAATTGTTTAATCACTGCAGACTGTGTTTTCCTAAAGCATCACAGTTTAAGGGAAGCTGGGCCCCCACCAGCTCCAAAAAAGGCCTTTCCTCCCTGGAACAGCAAGGCCATCTCCGCAAGAATAGGGTTGAGGGTGGGGGCGGAGGAGGCAGGACCTCCATGAGGCCATGGGAGTGAGAAGTTCTCGAGGGGGCCAGGCCAAGCCCTCTTTCAGGTGGGTGGCTGCAGCTCTGGGGGTACACCCTATGATGCCTTGGGAGCACACGAAGAAAATAGAGCTGCTCTGCAAACCTCAGTCACCCTTCCAAATTGTGATGCATGTTTCTATGATACGGGTTAGACTTGCACGGGTGCAACATGTTTTAGGAGCGTATTAGTGTGGGCTTCACGGCGAGGCGGCTGGTCAGGCTGCGTGCGGCGGGCACCCCCGGCACGCAGCTCTCTCCGGGTGCTTCTCCCCCAGGTGCCCAAGATGCTCCACCAGCAGTGCCCACAGGCAGCAGGGGGCTCAGGCCCGCGGGAGTTATGGGTGGCAGCCTCCCTCCGCCCACCTCCAGGCTTCAGCCCCTGCCTAACCCCCTCTGCTCCCCCCTGCTCCCACCAGTCTCTTCCTGCGCCCCTTCCCCCTTCCTCCCCACACCTCCCCACTGTGGGTCCTGCCCGGAGACTTCTCAGGCCTCTCTTCCTGAAGCACTCCCTCCTCCCCAGGCGCTCAAGGCCTGTTCTGGGGCACCTGGTGGAGGAAATGAACACGCTGTATTCCTCGTAAGGATCTCTTTATTCCAGACCTTTATTTCAAACTGCCCACAACTTGGCCCGACCCTCGGAGGCTTCCTCCAGAGGACTGCTGCCAGCAGAAATGCCCTCGGTGGCTATCCTGTCACCAGTAACCGACTAGCAATCTCTGGGCACCCCGAGGCAAATCAATAGCATTTGCTCTTCTCGTTAAGTTTTTTCCTAACAGAGTTTCAGAATAAAAATAGATCTCTATCATATATATATATATCTATATATCTATATGTATACACATGCACATGGAGACAGCGATCCTTCAACCAAGCGGCGAAGGCTCTGGTGTCCTCTGCAGTGTCCTTTGTGGTGCGGGGAGGCCCGGAGGGGGCAGGCCCTCTCTGGGAGGCACCCGGGGGTGCACAGTGCTGAGCCAGTGTGGCGAGGAGGGTGGGTATCCGACAGCCCCTTCTCCCTGAGGAGCAGACTGGGCAATGATGAGCAGGGAAGCCCTCATCCAGTCTTTCCACACACCTTGAGATGAGAGAGACGTACCAGATGGAGCTTTAAAAGTAAAACCCAAAGTGCAGATAAAAAAGGAATTCCCTGATAAGGCCCCCACCCCCACGCCCCCGCCACCCCAGGGGACGGAATAACTTCTCGGGGAGAATTCCAAGAGCATCATGCTGCAGGGCTAGGGGAACCAGGGAAGCTACCCACCCACTAGCTCCAGGTCCCCAGCTGACAGGGATCTGCTCTGTCCCCTCCACTGTTCTCCAACCACAGTCCCCACTGGGCCACAGGCAACGGGGGACCAAATGGCCTGTAGTGGAAATGGGCTGTGGGTGGTGAGAAGTACTGGGGTCAGTCCCAGAGACTGCCCGTCTGCATATTATCTCCAGAGGGTTCTGCATTGTACCCATTGCCCAGAAACATAAGGCCTGAAGGAGAGTATGTTGATGCAAGGGGCGGGGAAGAACCGGGTCCAGCTGCCATGTTTGTACCCTAGAGTCTACAGCCTAGGGCCTAAGGAGGCCGCTTGGCTGGGACATGGTTCCAGAAAGATGAGCATGGCAGAAATGGGAGGGGAGTTAGGGCTGGTGCTCAGTGCCCCTGGCCAGGCACCAGAGGCCCAAAAGGCACTTGGCAGTGGAGAGGAAGAGCAGTGGGGCCCAAATGGCCTCATGGGGTAAAGAGGGGCATCCTCCAATAGCTCAAACCTGGGACAGGGACCCAGAGATCCTATCCTCTTCCCGCTTGCCAGCAGAATCTTCAAGCCCTGACTGCCTGGGGCAAGACCTGAGAGTTATCCAAAACCCTATCCTGAGACAGGCTGAGACCAGGGCCCTGGAGCTTCCCAGGCACAGAGGCACAGGTGGAGGTGAAGTTCAGCTGTGAGGCTCCCTGACCTGTGCTCTCAGGGAGCGAGTCTGGTCACCAAGACTCTAAGTCACTTAGGGTTCAAGCAGACCATCTCCCGAGGCACTGAGTTAGGAACGGGGAAAACCCTCTTGACCTAGTCAGAGAGCAGTCTGTGGGGTTCATCTTTGGTGTTGGAGAACAGGGAGCTGAAGTTCGAGGCTAACACCTGTGCAAAGTCACTGGGCAATCCAGGATTGGGGATGTGGAGGGTGGCAGGTGTAATACAGGAGCTTCTAGACAGTGCGGGGTGGTACCTAGGAAACACAGACCCTTATTGCACATTGAGATGATGCACGGACACTCTGGGGGAGATGCCCCGGGCTGATGTGGCTTCCTAGCTACTTCCTTCCTCATAAATGCCACCAGGGCAGACTGAATCCCAAGGAGGAAGGGATTTGCTTTCAATGCAAATCTGGTCCACCAGGCTCCAGATGAGCAGCTCCCAGACCCAGCTGGCCCTGGAGGGAAAGCAGGGCTGGAGTGGGGGAGGCGAGGAGAACTAGGGCTGCAGCCTGCAGAAGTGTTCCCTAGAGATGTATTTCCCTGAGGCCCCACACCTCCCCTGTCCTGTGCTCCCTGCTGCCTGCCTGCGTCTGCCTGCCCCCCCACCCCCTAGGGCAGCTCCCTCCCGCCCCGCCGCTGCAGTGCCAGGTCACAGCTCTCTGGGGATGATGGAGAAGGGCAGCACCGGGCTGCTGGCCTCCAGCTCGAGGGCAGTGAGGAAGCAGTCGACGGCAGCCTCGCTCTGGCCCTGGGCCTGCAGCACCTCGCCCAGGCCCTGCCAGGCCTCGTGGCAGGTGCTCTGCCTCTCCACGGCGTCCCGCAGCACCTTCTGGGCCAGACTCTTGTGGCCCAGCCGACTCAGCATCAGACCCTGGGGGGCAAGCACAGGGCGAGGTTAGTGAGGGCGTCCTGCGGCAGGAGCATCTGGGCATCAGGGCGAGAGGGTTCAGAGTCTCAGCCTTGGGAACCATCAAGTGACCATTCTCGTTACCCATGCAAATCCTACCTGTCCCCGCCCTGGCCCCTGGGTCACCCACCGTGGGAGCTCTGTCCCTCCCAGCCCCGAGGATGGGCTTTCAAGTCAGCTGACCTGGCTGTGTGCCTCCCCACTACAGCTGGGTATGCTGGCAAGTTACCTCTCTGGCCTTGCATTTCCTCAGCTCTAAGTGGGAAAGACCATGGTACCCACCCCTAGGGTTGTCAAGTTTGCAGGAGTCAGTAGATGGAAAGCACCTGAACACTGTCTGGCATGTATGAGCTCTCAGTCAGTGGGTCTCTCACCCCGAGGCTTGCTGCTGCCCTGTGGAGCTACCCTTCCTCCCAGGGCTGTGGAGGAATGTGCGCCATGGGCTTCAGACTCTTATGGGTGTGTGTGTGGTGGGGTGCAGCTCGTTGGCCTGCATCAGCAGTGGCCTTCCTGGGGACATCTGGGTCCTGAGACCTACTGCCCAGCCCAGCCCGGCAGGTGAAGGTCACAGGAGGGCAGATGCTGGGTAGAAGGACAGGCTCTGGTAGACGGGTCAGGGTGGCTAGGAAGCTTGGTGCTGCTGTTTGCCTTTAGCAACCCTGCTGGCAGAGAGAGGAAGTGACAGGAATCGTCACAGATGTTTGGGAAGTGAAACTGGGATGGTGTCCCTTCTATGTCCTCTTCCACTCATACTGGGAAGAGTGTAGGGAGGTGGGAGGACAGGGTAGTGAGTAAGGGGTGGGGGACCAGGACTCCCCTTCAGCCTCCAGTCCCAGAAAGGCTGCTTTGCTCCATCCCACTGATCTGTGTTCCAGCCCTTAAATGCAGCATGGGATGGCAGCATGGGGGGTTGGGGGGGAGGCTCCCCTCATTCAAAGATGTGAGGTAAAGCCTAACACCGACTTCCTGGGCAGGCGGGGGAGAGAAGCTGCCTTCTGTGTTCCTGGAGCCCCCTCTCGGGTGCCCGCCCACTGATGGCCATGTACATTTTTAGCTGGAACATTTTCCTTCTCACCACGCTCCTCAGAGTTAGGCCCTCTGTTGCTATGGAGACCCACCGGGAAAGATGCACATGCCCGATTTCCTAAAGTCCTCTGAGGGCTTGGAACACGACCAGCGAGGCAAGAGTGAAAGATGGCGCTCAGGCAGCCCTAGGCAAAGCCTCTCCCCCTCCGGAGGTGCTGGCCGTGGTCCTGGGGGCCTGTGGCCAGGGGGCAGGGAAGGAAGGGGGAGCTGTCTTCATCGTGCCTCTTCAGGCCAGGAGGAAGCTATCCCCAGGGAGCCCCACGGATGGGGTGGAGGGCAGGGGAGCTGCGGCGGGGCGGGGCCGGCCGGGAGCCGTGCTGACTCAGGGCCGCCCGGGAGCGGAGGGCAGCGCCCGGTCTGGCCAGCGGGGCCCTGGGCCAAGCTGTGCTGCCGGCATGGCCTGGGAGCTGGACCCTGAGCAGCAACCGATGGAACAGGGCCCACAGGGAGGAGGGAAAGCAGGCGAGACGACAGGCCGCCAGACACCAAAATTAAGCACCAAAAATGGAAGGTTTGCGCCCTGGGAGTGCCGCCCTTGAAGGAGCAAGAGAGGACAGATGGGGAAGGCCAGCGGGGCCTCCCAGCGAGGGGGCGGGGCTGCCGTGAGGTTCACACACCCAATTTTCTAGATGGAGCTTCCATGGGAGATTTTGTTTGAAAAGGGCTCCACCGATAAAAAGGAGTTCGAAAACCCCTGATCTCCAGCAGCGTGTGGGTGTTTGGGAAGGGGCCAGATGTGGCTGCAGGCCGAACAGGGGGCGCGCGCGCGTGTGTGTGTGTCTCTCGCTCTGTGGTTTTACTCTCAGTTAGGAAGGTCTGCAGCAGGCTTCTCTGCATGTTTCATGTAGAGAAAAGAGCCAGAGCTCTGCAGCCAGAAGACCTAGGCTGGGCTGGGCTCCCAGCTCTGCCACTGACAAGTGCAGTGACCATGGGCCAGTGGCCCGTTTTCTCTGAGCTGCGGTTTTCTCATCTGTAAACAAGGGGACAGAAAGGTACTTCCTGGTAGGAAATTGTGAAGAGTCTGCAGGGATGAATTTGCAATCACGTAGGCAGGGCGCACGGTGCACTGACAGCAAAGGGAAGCATCCCCAGGATGAGCAGAGGGTCGTGTCAGAGTGAGGAGTAGGAGGGGATTTCTCCAGAGGGCGAGGCTCCCTGTGGACGAAGACTAGGGACTGGGGTGGGGTTGGATCACGTCCCCCGTACCCTGGGGTGCTGACCTCAGAGCCTGAAAGGAGACACCGGGCTGGGGTCAGGCTGGGGCCCCGAGGCCCAGGGCTTGTAACAGGATCTGCTGCCACCTGCCTGAGACACCCGTCCGTTCGTGTTTGGTAGCAACTCGGAGCTGTTTGCTGCCTGACAACTGGGCAGGGCCTGCCCCAGGAAGACTCGAGGTCTCACCTGCTCTGCCCCCAGCCTGGCGCTGTGCCAAGGGCCCGCCATCATCCCCCCTCGGCACCCCCACCCCAGCTGCCCGGAGAATAGGTCTCCAGGGAGATGGTGGGAACACTGTTCCACCCAGATGTCCCCGATGACTCTTCCCCACCCTGGCCAGGGGGCACCCTGAGCCAAGAGAAACTAGACCTGCCAGTGGGTGACTCAGCCTCTGACCCCACCTGGGAGACGCCACAGCCAGGCGGCCACCCGCAGCAGTCGGAGAGCAATGTGCCAGTTGCTCATGGCCATTGAGCAACACACCTTTGAGAGGGGGCCAAGGTTACGGCCATTCAGGGAGGGCAGGGCTATGGGAGAAGGCCCCAGAAATTCCCAATTTCATCCATTCCCTCCTTCCCTCCCTGGATCTCAAGGAGGAGGGAACATCTGGCCTCATCTCAAGTACCCAGGACCCTGCTCCTCCAGCAAGCCTCTGAGGATAGCACCTCCTGGCCATGCCATTGCCTTGGGGTTGTGACTCATTACCGGTGGGCTCCTGTGAGCCATCCTAGGCTGAGAGGGACAGGGTCCGTGGCTCCTGCCTGTTTGGCTATTCCCCACAAGACAGCAGCTCTACAGAGCGCACGTGGGAGGGTCCTGGGTTCTGAGCCAGGTACACCAGAGGACTTGGGTGTGCGGGCTTGCCGACCTGCTTAGGGCCACAAGGACGGGCAGCCGAGGGGCCCTCTGAGGGGGGTACAAAGGCTGCAGCCTAGGATGGGGATGAAAGAGAAGAAGGGTCCCCCCTTCCTTTTCCAGAATTGCTACTGCACACCATCTCACCTCATTAATTCAGTGCCTGACACTGTCGCCCAAGAGGGGAAGGGCAGCAGGAAAGTCCTGGCTGTATGTGTCTTTTTATTCTTCTGGGTCAGGGGGAGGCCTGCCCTGGGAAGCAGCCCCCAGCACTAGGCCAGCTGCAGGCCAGGCTGAGCACTCCCTCCCAGTCCCTACCCTCAAGTATTTATAGAAGTTATTTTGGGAATTTTCTTTCTGAGTTCAAGGCACATTCCTGGGATTCTGTAACAGCCTTTCCAGCTGGGAAGCAGGGAATCAGCTGGAGGCTGCTGGAGCCTCCTGGTCCCAGGAGCCCTCCGCTTGGGGACCCTGGGGCAGCAGGGAGGAGCCTGGGGTGGGGCCACCTCTGAGGTTGCTCGCTTCACCCACCCTGAGGCTGACACACCCTGCGGGGGAGGCCCACATTCCAGCCCGAGCTCAGGCCTGCGCGCAGGCCGTCTCGGGATGCCAGGTTCTCCCAGGTGTCAGCCGCAATCCGTCCAACCAGACTGGGAATGAGGGGTCTCTCCGGGGTGAGGGATCTCCACAGATCACCACATCCCTCCTGGAGCTGGGGCAGCTCCAAGGCCCCAGGCCGGTCCCACCTCCCTTTTGGGAGAAGGGGCACAAATCCTTCTAGACCCCACCCAACACCTGGTTGACAAGCTCCCCTAGGCTTTCATCCGAAGAGGCCCCTGCTGAGGGGGCCGAGAGACTCACTTGGAGCTCAACTAGGTGGGGGTGGCAGAGGTGGCCGTGCTCGTGTGGCAGAACCCATTCCTCCCTTCAGGCTGCTGCCTACCCCCGCACCCCCCATGTGAGATGTCGAACGCCAGTGGGCCTCTTGGTGGTGGTGGCGGGGGGGGGGGGTTGTCTGTCTTCAGAGGGCCGTGGACAGACTCAAAGGTGAACACTAGCTTGAGGAGAAAGCACGTCACCTCCCGGGGGGCTCTGCCTTTTCTCCTCTCACATTCTGGGCTGGTTTCAGATTCTGGGCCTCTGGAGGCTCTGCCCACTCTAGAGCACAGCTAGGCCCTCAGGCCTCGGTCAGGAGCCTGGACTATGGGTGCTCCAAGTGAACGTCCTGTGACGAGCAGTGAGGGGGGCGCCACTGCAGAAGCTCCCCTCTCTGGGCAGGAGGTGGAGCTGAGGGGAGGGGGCTGCTGGCCTACTGGACAAGGGGAAGGCTGGACCCTCCCATCATGGGGAATCCTTCAGACCATTGATTTTGGAGCTAAATTAAGCCAACAGTGATGTGGGAAACAAAGGCAGAAGAAAAATTATTAAATTTCCTTACCACCTACAGCCCATTGATAAGTCCTTGAAACAGAGTGACCTTCCTCTAAGGGACTCAACTGCTTCGATGTTGATACTTTGCTAAGGGCAAAAGGCAATCCTAGTCAGAACCCTCCCCTCCAGGATGCTGTGAGCCTACTTTAACATATAAAAATTCCTTTGGAAACTTCCTTTATCTCTAAAACCAAGATAGGTGTTGACAATCATCCCCCAAGCATATGGCTCCCCGATATACATCTGAAGGGTCTCATGACTAAGGTTTCATTAGATGGTAAAAAAATGACCTTTTCCCAACAATAGTTAGCTCCCTCAAGGTCCTGGAAACCTTGCTTTCAGAATTCCTTAGAGACTTACACTATCCCTAACCCCCTCCCAACTTGAAAGTATATAATGGGCCACTCCTCATGACCCCAGTGCAGCTCTTTCTGCCCACAGGTCCTATCCCTGTGCTTTAATAAAATCACCTTTTTGTACCAAAGACGTCTCAAGAATTCTTTCTTGGCCGTCAGCTTCGAACCCTAATGTTTTTCCTACAGCAACAGTGCTTAACTATCGTTCTGATCACTCTTTGATGGGTGGCTTCCCTTCTACTTCCTCAACCGGGGTGCTGAGGACTTCAGGAGCCCACACTTAGGCTCAAGCCTTTCCAAAAGTCTTGAGCCAGGGCCAAGGGGGCCTGCCTTCACCTTCTCGAAGGTCTCTGAGCCTGGGGCTGGGGGCCGTGCAGCCCAAGAATGAGGTGGGTAGGCAGGGGCCCGAACCCTGGTGAGGCCCACGCTGGGGGACATGCCCCACACACCGAGCCTCCAGAACTCCCTTCTCCCTCCTGCCCCATTCCACTTTCCCACCAGGGAACGCAGTCCTGAGGCAGGACTTGGGAGGGATGAGGAAGAGAACGCAGAATAAAACCCCAGCAGCAGGAGGCCAAATGGCCAACAAAACGTTCCTAATGAGCTTTCCTGACAAACAGCAATGTTCCCCGTCTATCAGAGCTGGGGCGGCAGACGCAGATTCTGTGGAGAGGGGCTGTGTGTGTGTGTGTGTGTGTGAAGGACTCAGGGTCCCCGCACAGACAGCACAACACAGCACAGACTTCTGGGCCTTCCCGTTCCTTCCGGCTGCCTGCGCCCTCTGAGCCACCTGCCGTAGCTCAGGAAGCCAACAAGGACAGAGAAGCCTAGAGCAGGTGGGGTGTCCAAGACCCCGAGGCATCGGGCCCCAGGAACCAGAAACCCTGCTGTTGTGTGTGCTTGCTGACCTCAGCCGGCATCAGGGAGCCTTCAGAGGGCCAGGCTCTGGGTTTTACTCTGCAGCTGCTCGGGATACCTTTCCTGCTTCCACTCAGGAAGCGGAGGCTGAAGCAGCCTGGCCCAACACCGGCCGGAGCAGAAGGCCGAGCAGGGCCTCCCCAGAACTTGGCCTTTCCTGCTCCTCCTCCCCAGCAGGCCCCGTCTGCTGAAGAGACCAGCCGCCCTCACCTCAGACTCTGGCCTACTGAGCAGGCTTCCCCTGCTCTCAGCTAAGGTCGGCCTGGCCTGGCACTGTGGATACTCTTGTCCCAGGCACAGGGCACTTGGGGCTGGGGTCCTGCACATCTCTGCCTCGGCCAGAATCACCTGATGGGCTCAGTGAGGACCGAGAGGCTCGGCTACAGTGAATCTCTGGGGCTCGGCTCTGGGCCTCTACTTCCCTCTGCAAACCAAGAGCGTCCGAACCTGGCCCGGGAGCCAGTGTTTCAGCATGGAAAAGGTAAAAGTCACCCCAACTACTGGGCCATTAACTTACAGAATTAGTTAACCGAATACTAACAGGAGACCTAGGTGCTTGGCATTGTGATTTCCATTTTCTAGATGAAAACGCCAAGGTGCCAAGAGGTTGAGGAACTTGGTTATGGAGGAGCAGTGATATAGGCAAAGTGGGGCCCGAGTCCAGGTCAGTGAGACTCAAAGGCTGAGCTCCCGCCTCCAGATACCGGGGCTTAAACACCATCCCAGCCGACCAGCCCCAGACACAACCTACAGGCAGCTCTGAGGCCCCTGGTCCCTTCCCAGCACCCCGTCCTCCCTTCTCAGCACCCTGCCTGCCAGCAGGGACCCGCGGAAATCTGGACCAATGACTCCTGCCCCATGGCAGCGAGGTGGGACATCCTGGTCAAAGGTGGAGCTCAGGCTTCGGCCCTTTGCCACCAAGTCTTCTACACGAATGGTGACAAAAATGCCGCATGTCGGTTTATCTTTTCACAGCACTCAGGTCATCTGAGTACTGAAATCCTCCCTGGAGGTCACAAGGGCCTAAATTATTACCCCCATTACACAGAAGGGAAAACGGAGCCAGTGAGGGGAAGTAATCTCCGAAAGCCCCGGAACTCTGGCTCTCTGTGTCAGGTGGGTCATCTCTCCAGTCCGGTCCTGCCCTCCAGGACTGGGAAGGGGGTATGGCGGGGGCTCTGTGCCACCAGACTTCGCCTGTCTGGCCTTAGAGAGGAGTGCCTGCTGTGGGATTCCTGCAGCACCTGCAAGGGGCTCAACCCAGAGCCGCAGGGCCGGGCGGGGCTGGACAGGCCGGAAGGGCCAGAACCCGGGGCCTGGCTGACTCAGGCCCCACCTCGGGGAGAGGCCGGGATGGTGGTGGGCAGCTTCTGGGGAAAGAGGGACCAGAGGTTCCGGGGCCAAATGGGGCTGGCCACATGTTATGGCCATGCCCCTGATCCCCCAAACCCACTTGAGAAACAGACAGCAAGCTCCACGCTGGGAGCGAGGGAACGAGTGCAGGGAGCTAATTCACTGCCACACACTCGTCAGGGCAACAGAAGACAGAAACTCGGTCTTCCTGTCTTTCCAGGAGCATCTGGAGGAAGAAGAGGCTGGCGCATGAGGCCAGGACTGCTTCAGAAATTATATCCCCAGGAATTACATCACAGGAGCCCAAGTTCATTCAGGGCAGTTTCCCTCTGCGGCTGGGGGGCCTGGAGAGGAAGGGGTTCTGGGGAGACAGGGCAACCAAAGCCTGGAACTCTGTCCCAAGAAGGAAGCATGACCACGGGCAGGGGCCAGCGAGGAGCAGGAAGGCCTGGCCAGAGAGGCGCCAGGAAACCCCAGAGCCTGTTGCTGGGAGGGTGGGGTGCCGCCCGCAAACACGGGGTGCAGGGAGACAGCGTGCCTGTCCGCTCACAGCTGAGGCTCTCGTGGGGTTTCTTGCAGGGAGACAGGCTGCATCGAAGCATCCACTCTCGTGGCTCTGCCAAGGGGCGGGCAAGGAGAACGGTCAGTCTGTGGCCGGGGCTAGTGACCCTCCCACCACCGAAGTCCTCTTCAGAGGGCTCTCCGTGACTTGACCATTCCATCAGTTGCCCCTGGCTTCCTTGCCTTCCCCAGGCATCTCTGTTCCCTCAGAGATGCAGAGAGCCTTCTGGGAGGTGGCAGGTCAGAGACAGGCTCAGAGAGAGAGGAGGGTGCAGGCTGCCTCGATTCCTCGCCACCAAGCCTGTGGAGCCCTCTCCGAAGAACAGTGTCACCTGGGGGCCAACTCCTCTGCGGATTTTGGGAAGGGCTGTGCCTCCTTTCTCCTGTTTCCTCAGGGCGGGCAAGAGAAGTTCAGGTTTCCCCTTCTTCATGAGATGCTTTTGCCCATAAATTCAGGGTGGAACACCCAGGCGAGTGAGCAGGCTTTCTGGCTACCTGGAAGGGAGGCCGAGATGAGCTGGCAAAGACGGTCGGGACCTGTTCCTGAGACTTCGCTGGGAATGTCCATCTGCAGGGAGCACGGCTTTTTCTTTCTGCATCCAGCAGTCTCCTGAAGCAAGCTGGCCATCCGTGAGCCCCGCGGAGGAGGTGGCCCGCAGGGCCAGGGCCTGATGGCACAGACTCCTCGGGGGCACTGGTGGGGCATGGCTAAGCCGGTGTGTCTGTCCTGCCTGCTGGGTGGGAAAACCTGAGCTGAGCCCAGCATGGAGCCTGAACTATGGAAAGGCCTCCCATCCCCGCCAGGGCTGGGGGCGGGGGCAGGGGTGGGGAGGGGAGAGTAGCAGGACGGAGAGAGTAGAGAATCTGCTTCTGGGCCAAAGTTCATGTTCTTAGAAATGCCTGAACCCTGCCTCCTAAAAGCAGTAGCCTAACACTCCCCAAGGCTTTCTCTGGCCTGTCCCCACATCTCCTGTCCCATGCACAGGGCCCCAGGGAGAGGCCGTGAGGCCGGGCTCCTGGTGTTCGATGATCCTGCCCTCGGGACTATAAGGCTGAGCCTGGCACCCACACAGCTCACCGAGGGATCCAGAGCTCTCCCAGCCCAGGCTGTGGGTGGCTGTGCTCTCCGGAGAGGGGCGCCTCTCCTCTCCTTGCACCCATCAGAGGCTGATGTCCTCATACAACCACAGTGGTGCGGCAAGGCCAGGACGTCCTCCTTGGGAACTTGCCTTGGCAATGACTGCATGGGGAGGGGGCAGATACCAGTTTCCTTCTCTACTCCTTTCTCCGGATAATTCTCCAAGGATGCACCAACTTCCAGAGTTCACAAAGGTCGAGACAATTGATGGGTCTCTCTCATTCTCTATTATTTCTACAATGAATCACTTACATAAAGGCCAAGTTGACTTAGACCACCAGGTAGTGGCTCCTCTCATGTTGTACCATGGCGAAAAAGATCCCAAGGTCACACCTGTGCCATGTGAGAAAAAGTGCTGTGATTGATTAGCAAGGTCTATCCGGGGTGACGGACTGGAGAGTAGGGGCGTGTATGCTGTTTTGCCTTCTCTGATGTTGCACTGCAGACCTCTAGAAGTGTCGTCACCTCACGTGATTAGCACTGGTCTAGGAACGACCATTATTAATCATTTGCCAAAGGAGACATCAGGAACGTGGAAGTTACGCGTGTCTTTTCCTAAATCACCAGAGTGAATTAGAGCCAGAGCCAGGATGAGATCCCAGAGGTCCTGAGCCTGCAGCAGCCATCAGGGAATGCTGGAGATCAACATGCCAAAGTGCTCCCGTGTCTTTGGGCAAAGAGGGCTTCATAAATCTTCTCCAGGCTTGAAATTTGCTATTCTCCATGCATATGTGTGGGCTGCCGGCAGGAACAGAGCATGTGGAAAGCGAACGGGCGGCCCACGCCAGAGCTGACCGCCCCTCTGCTCGCCTGTGACTTTAACAGTGGGCAGGCCTGGCTCTCACTCGCTCTCATTTCGTCCCCTCAGCCAGGCACCCCGGGAAGAGAAAAGGGGCCATTTCAGAAACATCTGTAGGGAGCCACTCTGGGCCGCTATTCGGTTACCATGGAAACCCGCCTTGGGAACTGGCTTCAATTTCAGGAAAATAGCTACAAACAATAATGAGCATAAATGAAAAATGGTCCACTGTTACTTCAAAATCGTACCTGTTATTGGACTTCACTGGGTTTTAGGGGCCGAGACGGCGGGCTCCGCTCCGCGAGCGCAGGGGAAGGCAGACGTCTCTGCCTGGCTGCGGGCCTAACGACACAGCCCACATCCTCCCTCCCACCACCCTAATCAGGTTTCTGGATGTGACCTCCAGGGAGGCATTTGTCACAGGAGCTAATGTCTGAACTGCAGGAGGAAGGAGGATGTGCCTTGCAAAAAACAAACATTTGCCGAGCAGACTGCAAGGCAACACGCAGCCATGTGGAGGGGAATGCAGGCCAGGGTGTGACGTCACCGCGTGGGCTGTCTTCAGTTGACGCGGAACATTCGCACGGGCCCAGGGTAGAAATCCTTCAAGACTTAAAAAAAAAAAAAAAAATGGGGGCGCCTGGGTGGCTCAGTGGTTAAAGCCTCTGCCTTCGGCTCAGGTCATGATCTCAGGGTCCTGGGATCGAGCCCCGCATCGGGCTCTCTGCTCACCGGGGAGCCTGCTTCCCCTTCTCTCTCTGCCTGCCTCTCTGCCTACTTGTGATCTCTCTCTCTGTGTCAAATAAATGAATAAAATCTTAAAAAAAAAAAAAAAAAAAAAAAGAAATCCTTCAAGAAATCAGGCAGCAGGAATAATAGCTGAGCTGGGAGGCCCTAATCTGTTTTCAGGGGCTCTTGGGGTGGGGAAGGACCTTATAAAGACCACCTGACCCAGCTCCTCACCCAAGTGGGGTTTCCGTTCTCTTGGCGATGTCCTCACCAGACAACTCCTGAGTTTGTACTTGTCCTATTCTGAGAGCTGTACTGTCGTTCCTGACACGGAGCGGAAATCAAACTCCCCGTGGCTTCTCCTCGGGAAGGAATCAGACCCCTTTTGGCAATGATAACCGTGCGGCCATCTGTGTTCTGCATGTGGCCAATGTCAGGGATGCCCTCATGGCCACTCCCCTCAGAGGACGCTCATGGGGGGGCGTCTGAGGTGGGACCTGCTCCCTGACAGGGGAAGGCTGTCGCTAGTGGGGTGCTCCTAAATTATACTTCAAAAATCACTGTGCCGACGCAGGCCTGTACGCTTTCAGAGCATTACGTTTATCCTGATGACCTGCTCTCTGAAAGTAGCTAGGGAAAAAAATAATAAAATAAACGTAGCTAAGGAAGGAAGGGAAAAACGGTTATCTCGCCGGTCTACCATGCCAGCTGTCAGAGCAGGTATTCAGTAAATGTTTCCTGCACCAGAGAATCCCCATTGCACAGGTAAGTCAAACCGAGGCTCAGAGAAGGAGGCCGGCTTGCTCACGATCACCCAGAAAGAGAATGGCAAGACCAAGCCAAGAACGCCAGCATCCTGCTCCCAGCCTCCAGATCTTCCCACAGAAAGTCACCGAACCCTGGGCACCCAAGTCCTGAGTGTCACGTCCCGCAACTGGGGGCTGCTGGGCCCTCTTACCCCCAGGGGCCATTTTCCACGTGTGCTCAAGTCAGGCCTGACATGACAGCCCACCCATGACATCCCCTGAATGCCACCAAAGAGACACGGAGCTCCTTTGAAGAGGGAGCGGTAGCTCAGTGAGCACAGGCGGCCCGGGGACTTCCAGAAAGCCAAGCATTTTGCCTAGAGTGTCCAGGGCAAGGATCTGAGGAGGAACCCCTCTGGGGTTACACTGCTTTACAGAAGCTTGGAGCAAAAACGAAGTCAAAAAAGAATATCAACCCATCCTAGATTTTTTCATCAACTCGGGCAGGCTCTGACTGAAGGGGAATGGCCTGCCTCGACAAGCCGGTTGTCTCTCCCAGCAGAGGAGGGAGGGGGCCACCTCCCCCCAGACACCAGAGCCCACGCAGACGGGGGAGGGGGTGAGAGGGGAGGAGGCTCCCGAGGCCTCTCTCAGGGGGCTGGGGGCTGACTCACCAGGCTGTGCATGATCCGCACGCCGTCTGGGTTCACAGTGAGCGCCTCCTTGTACAGCTGCTCGGCCTCCTCCAGGCTGCCCTTCATCTCGGCTAGCCGGCCCCGCATGTAGAGTACCGAGTGCGAGGTGGGGAAGAGGCCCGCCGCCTCCTGGATGCAGAAACCTGCCTCCTTGAGATGTCGCTGCTCCATGAACAGCTCAGCTGCGAAACCAGAAGGACAGTGGGAGGTGACCGTGGGAGAAAAGTCAGAGGCAGAGGCCCCCTTCCCGAATCCGACCATCAGCCCCCAGAGTTTGAGGGTCTCAGGTGATGGGAACCGCCCCTGGAGTCGCAGTGACATGGGCCTGGCTGGCTCCGGACTGTGGTGGCAACAGCACGGGATGTTTCCGAGAGCTCGCTTGGCGTCAGGCACAGACCATACCCACCGACACTCACAACAGCCTGCACACCAAGCACTTCTATTACCCTGCCTCGGGGAGGGGGTCACTGGGCACAGAGAGGATAGGGAAGTTGCCTAAGGCCACAGGGAGAGTCCGTTGTGCACCTGGGGTTGGCATCAGGCTGACTTCCAAGCCTGGCACTGGGGGCATGGGTGGTACCCATAAAGGTCAGTGGCTTTCTGCAGTGTCCCTCCGCCTGATGCCCACGAGGCTGGGAGTAGGGGATGGAGGCTGATCAGGATGAGGCAGGTGCGCGCTCCCCAACGGCCCACACTCCTGGAGACGGATAGCGCGCCAAGGCCTGCTTCTCCCAAGTGTCTTCTCTCATTTACTCCTCCCAAGCGGTGCCCTCATGGGCCCTGCGCTAACAGACTCGGCTGAGAGAGGGCTACCTCACTCCAGTCCCTCCGTAGAAAGAGGCAAGACAGCGCTGGGCTCCCAGCAGCTCCGGCCTCCCCCCAAAGCTCAGGGCTTTCTGCTACACCAAGAGAAGAGGGGATGCTCATGCCTTTCACCAAGAAGCTAGGAAGATCGGTCCTACAACCAGTTGGCCTTCTTCCCCTAGATCAGTGGAAAGTGGGGCCCTCCGATCCCAGGCCAACCCACATAAAGACACACTTCAGATCCACACTGCACAGGTACATACCCACAGCAGGCACTTTTAGAAACAGGCTGGCTGGGCGGGCAGCTCGGCCTCATGGCCCACTCAGCCTTCCTCTCCTGGCAGCCCCGGGCTCGGCTGCCCCTCCTGGGGCTGGTGCCCGCGCAGATGGGAGCACAGCAGGGCACGCAGAGCCTGGCTTGTGACTGCGCCAGGAGCTGTTCCTAGCACTGGCCAAGGGCTGAGGTTACACTAATTCAGGTTAGGTCTAGGGCGGGGTGAGTAACAGACATCCCCAAAGAAGCTCCCAGAAAGAGGTGGAAAAGCCGGACCCAGGCATGACGTCTTCCTGTTCCGACGAGCAGCAGGAAGGAAGCCCAAGGCCTTGACTGCTGCGCACGGCACTTGGGGTAGTCGGCATGAGTGTTGCCTAAGGTTCATTGTGTAATCAAGTAGCTTGCCACATCCTATGACTACAGAGGCCTTTTTCTGCAAGGGAACTCTTTTCTCTAGCGGAGATGAGAATTTGGAAGAATTTAGTAAACAAAGAGGAGCCAGTCCCCCATGGTCAGGCCAGAGAGAAACTCAGGCTCTTGTTCCCGTAGACAGCCTGAGCGGCAGAGTCCCAGGGCAGAAAGCATGGAAAGGTGAGGCCAGGAGGGGCAGGCTTTGGGCCAGAGCCTTGCAGGGGGGCCTGGCCTGAGCTCAGGGGCTTGTCTAGCTCGACCTAGGCTCTCCTCTGCTGTTGTGTTCCCTTCTGGAGCTGCTGCTTGGGGCTCTGAGCAGGCTGCCTTCATAAGTGAGGGTCCAGTGTGCAACTATTACATACTGACCGTGTGCCTGGCCCTTCCAGGAAAAGGAGAAAGAGTGGAGGTGGAGGGAGGTGGGACAGCTGAGCAACCAAACCGCTGGAGTGAGCCAAGGCAATGGAGCGACAGGTGCCAATTCTGAAAGCTCTGGGCACTCAGAAGGGGTCAGGTCAGCTGTGCCGGTGTGGTCAGGGAAGTCTTCCTGGGGGAGGCAACATTTGAGCTGGGGCCTGAAGGCACAGGGGCAGTTGGACTGACACAGAGAAGGGAGGCTGTGCCGACCCGGAGGGCTGGGCTCCACTGTAAGCGAACTCCCCAGGGTCACTGGGGGTGAGCGGAGAAGCAGAAGGAAGTGTGTGGTGTGAGTGTCGGGGGCAGGGAGGCCGCTTCCTCTACCACCAGGAGCTGGCTCAGAGGCTAGGCGCTCCACTCCCCTCGCCTGCGCCCAGCAGGCCCGGCCCACCTGCTGGCCTCGTCCTGCCACTGCTCATTAAGCTGTTTACAACTCGCTGGCCTGCCTTCTGAGTCCCTGTCTCTGGAGGCTGTTTCTTGTCTCTCCCTTGGGGGCTCCTCCCAGTGCCTCCATATCAACAGATTTCAATTACAGGGATCCCCACCTCTCTCTTTCCTCGGGGCCCTGGGCCTTGTTGGGCCGGCCACACACCAGAGAACATGCCCAGAAAAATAGGTAGGGCTGCTTTGGTCCAATGGACTTCATTACCAGTTAGGCAGGAAACCAGATGACACAGAACAGAGCCAGCGAAGTGAGGTCTCCTGAGGGCTCCTGGCCGCCTTGCACACAGTCCCTGGCACGCTCAGCCTTCAGGGCGGGGCCTCTGCCCTGCGGCCAGGCCCGCAGGTCTGGGGGCTCCAGGGCACCCCTTCTTCCCAACCTCAGCGTCCCTGGGCAACTGTTTTACCAAACATGGTGCTCCCCAGCCAGCCAGCCTCGGCTCCAGCAGGAGCCGCACATGGCACCGTGCCCGTCCGCTGCCCTGATTTCTCGACCTCCCGGCCTTGACTGCCGGGGCCCCAAGGTACCCACGCATCCTGGCCTCCTCCCCGGCCAGGGCTGGAGGAGCGCTCCCTGTTACCGGCCTCGGCTTGAATTCTCACAGTCTGGGCCACCACCCTGGCAAACAGCCCTTGCTGTCCCCAGTGCTGAGGGCCCCTCTCCCATCCTCTCAGCACCCTCTCTCTCCCTCCTTCCCGATTTCCCCACTTCTCTCATCTTCCTGTCGCCTACCCTTGACCTCCCCTCCTGCCTCTGTGTCCCAGCTTTTCTCCCTCTTCGGTCCATCTCTCTCCACCCGCCCCCCTCTGTGTTTCTCTCGGCAGGCTCCAAATGGAAAACATCTGTTCCCTGGAGCTTTGCAACAGTCCCTTTTATTTTTTTTTTTCCTGAGGCATCCTGATCTAACCCTGCACCCAGAGCTGGTTCCAGTCTTTTCTGTCAGAGCCAAGCCCCGCCCCACCCCCAGGTTGGGGGATGAACTCACTCTTCATGGGCTGTTTGCACACCCTCTTGACTGGGAGGGCCTTGCCCCAGGGTCTCCTCCTGAGTTGAGAGGCAGGGTGAGGGAGAGCCCAGGGTCAGGTCTGAGGCCTTTCAGGGGCCTCCCCACATGAGAGGTGCTTCCTGGAGACCCTCCACGAGACCTCAGAAAAGAAAGGCACCCAGGCTAAAGGCAGAGACACCTCAGGGAGAGGCTCAGGAAAGAAGGTAAGTTTGGCCCTGAGCTAGCCTTGAACCTCAGAGGGGATCACCAAAACTGCCCCCTAAAGGACACAAACGTCCTTCCCACGGAACAGACCTTCAGGACATATGGGCACCCAGAATAAAGGAGAAGGAAGAGAGGTGGACAAGGAAGGAGTGAGAGAGGCAGCCAGGGAACCAAGAGAATAACAGAGAATCCAAAGGTCTAAAGGCAATCTGCAGGTGGTCTGAGACCCTCCACCCCAGGGACCCAGAGAGGGGCCCGATTTTCCTCAGGTCACAAGAGAGTCGAAGCTGCAGGGCCTAGGCTCGCTACTTCCTGTCCCCGAGTGGCAGCTGGGAGGAGGGGTGCCACCGAGGAGGGAAGAAGAAAAAGCCTGAGCAAGGGAAGAGGGGGGACGTGGGAAGAAGGCACAGAAGGCAGGAGGGAGAAGGGCGGGGAGCTGGGACGGAGGGGAGCGTGAGGGAAGATGAAGAAAGGGATGAGAGGTGAGGGAACAAAAGCACAAGAGAAGCACGTGGGACCGAGGGTAAGGCAGAGCTTCTCCCTTGACTGTATTTCTTTCTTTTTTTTCAGATGGGGGAGGAAGAGATAGAGAGGTGGGGCAGAGGGGGAGGGAGAGGTAGAGAGGTGGGGCAGAGGGAGAGGGAGAGACAGAATCTTAAGCTGAGCTGACATGGGGCTCGATCTCACAACCCTGAGATCATGACCTGAGCTGAAGCCAAGAGTCGGACAGATGAATGTCTGACTGAGCCACGCAGGCGCCCCTCCCTTGACTCTAACTTTATGAAGATGATCTTTTGGCACAGCCCCAGTCACCCCACCCCCATTCCCCAGTTCCCCAGTCTGCCCAGCTCACAGCTGGGGTAGCTTTTACCTACCTGTGCCCAGGGCCTCCTGAGGACTGTCTCCATAGGCCGTCCCCACTCTGAGCTGCCTTGGGCACAGGTGCCCTGCCCATCCTACAGGCTCTCTGGGCACAGATCCAGCCTGGACCGTGGTGGCCGTGCTGGCTCCTGCCTGACGCATCTGTGTAGCAGCTGGAGCTCTGTGCCCAGGGCCCAGACACTGTGACTCTGCCATTTGGGAGCTGAGACTCAGGCCAGCTTCCCCGGACCGAGTGAAAGCCCGTGGCCACCTAGGAGTCCCCTGGACCTCCAGGGCAGGGGAACCCTTCCCTACATCTCTCTCCCTCCCCCCAGCACACTGTTAGCTCCCAGAGACATGAGCTGCAGTGGCAGAGGGAGGTGGGCCATCTTGCTCTTCCGAAAGGCACCTCTCGACACGCGGGACATCTGTGACGCCTTGCGCCACGGTCACACGAACCCGCTGCCAAAGAGGCAACATTCCTGGAACCCGTCTCTCTAGAGGAAGCCACCCATGATGTTTGTCACATCTAACTGGAATGGGAGGGAGGCCTGGAGAGGGCAGGCAGGAGGACAAGAGTTGGGAGAGGAAGGGTACCATCTCCCAACCTAAGTGGGGGGACTGATGGGGCTGCAACAGCCCGGGGTGTGATTCATCCTGAACGAAAGCTGGGGGACGAGCTCCTTCCGAAATGAAAAAAGGAGGACGTTCTTGCCTTCCTGCACATTTGCTGCAGGGGCTGGAATCATTAGGCGGGGTGGGTGGGGGTGGGCATGCTGGTGAGGATGCTCAGCCTGGGTCAGGTCAGGGGTGAGGTTAGGGAGAAGTTTTTGCCTCAGGGATGTGGTCCCGGCAGCCCTTCGTTCAGTAAGTGCTCGGAGCATGATGCTGATGGCTTCCGGAATGCAGAGGGCTCCGGAATCCTCCCATGCTCAGAAGGGAAAACCTGGAACACTTTCTTACCTCCCTTTCTGGCTGTGGCAGCTGTCCCTCAGTCTCTTCTCCCTTTTTCTGATAATGAGAGCCCCTGGTTTTTCACGGGGCATACAGACAACCAGGACAGTGACATTTCCCAGAGTCCTTTGCGCCTAGGTGTGGTCATGTGACTAAGTTCTGGCCAATGGATCATGACGGGGATGGATGTATGCAAATTTCAAAATATATCCTTACAGGGAGGGAGTGTCCTCTTCTCCCATTCTCGCTGGTTATGCCTTGGAAGGTGAATGTGATGAAGAGCCACGATGGGCCACGGGGGTGAGAATGACACCCCATAGACAGCAGAGCCAACAAAATGGAAGGAACCTGGGTCCTTGGACCAGGAGAGCAGAGCTGTCATCCCAGGCAAGGGCCATCTGAATTGTCATGAAAGGACAACAAAGCGTCTACCTTGCAGAGGGTCACACACACCCAAATCTGTCTCCTGATGCCACACCGCCCAACCCTTACCCGGCACCACATTCAAAGCATTCAGACTTTGTTCTCAGAGTTCTCCGGGGGCTGAATATCTAGGATAATGTCCAGGGAAGAAAGGCTGACGTGCAAATTACTGAAGGACATGTATTTATACTGATAATTCCCAAGTCTGATTATAAGCTTCAGGAAGGCCGTTGAGTTAACCTTCCCTGGAGTTACCAGAACACACTAGCACCCTGAGCATAAAGCCGCATACCTGAGCCATGGAAAGCAGTCTTGTGAAATGCAAACACGCATTCATTTGCTGCTGGTAGGAGATAACGCGCAGCAATAAATGGGCCTTGGGAGTTCCGGAGTAGGCAGCACACAACTCCGGGATCTGGCCACCGCCTTACTGACCCATGTGGTGAAGGCCCGGTGTGGGTGTAGCCTTCTACCCCAGGCACATGGGTGGGCTGGGGCTCCAGCATGCCCCTTGGGAGCCAGGCTGGCTCCATGTCTTAGAAGAAGACAGGGCAAAAAAAAAAAAAAAAAAAAAAAAAGACAGGGCGCTCTTTGCCTAAGGGAGGCCTTGTTTCATATCCCTTTGGAGTTTCAGCTTACCTCCTACCACTTAGGACGCCACAAGCTGGCTGGGGAGCACGGCTCTCACACATCCCTGGCCTCCTAGGGACCCTGATATGCTAACTGGGGCCATGTGCATTATTAAAATGCTTCCCTGTCTAGCCTGTGCATCCTGGTCCAATTTCTCTCCCCAGACTCAGAACTCGGGTGGGAGAGTAGGGGGAGGACTGCATGCTAATGGGGCCCTATGTGAAATCCAGGCAGCGGGAAGCCTTAGATTCCTAGTGAACCACTTTCTTCTGCCTCTGACTTGCAATGTCCGCTCGGCTCAGGAACTTTCTACTTACAGTCTCTTCTGCGTGTCCCCTGGAGGGGGTGGTGGTGTAGGCACCAGCCCCTGGGGAGAGATGGGCTCCCATCAGGGTAACCAGAAAACAGGGCAGGAACTTCCCTGAGCACCTACTGTATGCCCCACATGGCACCGAGCACTTTACTCATGAGCTCATTTTACATCAGGACGGGCCATAGGGGGGCTGGCATTAGAACCCAGCCCCGGGTGATCCCGAAGCTGCCTGCATCCCCGACAGTAACTGACCCTCACATTCCACGGTGGCAATGGTGCTGTTACCTATCAAGGGGGACTGTCACCTGAACGGCCACCTCAGGGTTACCAGCCCTCTGCCATCGTGAACTATACCCCAGATCTCATCTCCTCTCCAGCGATTCCGTGAGCTCTCTGGGGCCTGAGCCAGTTTTAGTCAGGAGAGGGTGGGCAAGCAGGAGGGACGGGGCCTGTCTTTGAGACTAAGAAGGCTATCCATCTGCGTGGTCTTTCCTCAAATCTTATATTTGTATTTGCTGCCAGAGAGCCTCCCCCCAGGCAGGCAGGCCCTGTCCCCATGTGGTAGAGAAGGAAACCCCCAGCCAGACAGATGACGTGACTCTTCTAGGGTCAAGCAAAGAAGAGTGAGCCGGAACCAGAGCTCCAGGCTCCCGATCCCCAGGCCTTTCCGTGAGCACTGCAGTCTACCTAGGCCTTGTCAGGGGTCTTCACAGCCCCACACGCCCCCCCTCCGGGGCAGGACACAGCTCCGAGAGGCCTGCGGGCAGGCAGGTGGTGGGTGTCACCGGGGCAGGGGACACTCACCAGCCTGGAGCCAGATCTGTTCCAGCGTGGTCCACAGCTGCATGGGGCCCTGCTTCAGGACGGAGCTGGGCACCGTCAGCTCCGACATGGCCTCCTCCAGCCGGGAAGCTGCGATGGACGATGCCCACCGAGAGCCTGCCAAGTGAGAGGGGAGGCGGCTGAGTAGTCGCAAACCAGCTCATGGACGCACAGGGAAGGGCCCTGCTTGTCCCCTCAGCCACGGCTGGGATGAGCTTAGGAGGGGCAACCGGAGGGCAAGCCCGCTCCTAGGAGCCTATCACTAAAGAAGACAGGCCTGAACGTTGGCCAAGGTGCCTGTAACACTGAGAACAGAAATGACCCAAATGTCCAACGACAGGGAGTGATTCAAAATCCGTGCGGGGCTCATCACCCGAGACCCCGCGGTCACCACGCTGATGGCACAGAAGCATGGAGCTGGAAGCAGAAGGTGCTCCCGGCACACAGTTAGGTGGGGAAAAAAAGCAAGCCGAAAAAGGGTATAATCATATTTTTCTAAGAAAGAAATAGGGGCCTGGGAGAAAGGTCTGAAAGGCCATTATTATGGTCTGGATGGTGAAACTGGAGGGTTTTTCTCTTCTCCCTTCTCTCTTTGCTTTCTCTTTTCACAGGCGCATATTACTGTTTCTTCTACAGGAAGGTCCCATTCGAGGCCATGCTGTGCCAAATCCTTGGGTAGCAGCGGCTCAGGCGGGACCCTGTGGCTCTGGAGAACCTCCCCTGTGGCAGTTCTGGCAACTTGGGTCCCCGCTCAGGATATATAAGCTGTTGACATTTATATTTCACATGCAGGTGAAATGCGAGCCCTTTCTTCCCCTTGCTCTCTCTCAGGGGCAATAAAGGCTCCAATAAACTCAGGAGACCTCGGGGGACACCACAGATGGTCTCAGTTTCCAAGAGGCACACCCGTGGAGCCCTAATCATTTGTTCACGGTTCGTCCCCCCTTCTCCGCAAGGGCACCGTGTCCCCCTTCACCATCCCTTCTTTGGAGTCCACGGCTCTGCAGTCAGCCCGGCGCCCCTCGGATGTGCCTCCAAGTCCGGTGCAGGGCTCGGCCTGGGCAGTCCGGCTCCGGCAGGGACAACAAAGGCGCACTCGGCTCACGTCCACAGAAGTGGACAGAAGGAGCAAGGCCACTAAACACAACTCCCTTGCATTCCGTTCCTGTGACCAGTTCTTCTTGTGCCTTGGCTATTCTGCTTTCGTCGGGTCCTCACTGAAACAGTACAGCTTAGAGTTGTAAATCGAAGCTCAGCTCGTTCCTTCCTACTTGACTCCATCTGCTAAGGACGTTTTAGTGGTAGAGCCTGGCCTCGAGCTCTGCCTAAGGGAGACGGCTTCTGGGCCCCACAGCCGTCTCTCCGCCCTGGCTCTCCTCTCTGCACCCCCGCCCAGGAGGCAGGGCCCCTCCCTTGCCTGCTCCAGCTGCTCACTTCCCACCCCAGAGCCGGGATGGGTAGGAAAGGAAGGTGCCAGAAGGGCACCCGACGGCAGCTCCTCAGCTCCTCAGAAGCACGCTCTGGGGCTGCAGCTGGCCGGGAGCAGGGGGGGTTTGGCCAGGCCGGGCCGAGGCCACTCTCCCCGCTCGTGCTCCAGCCGAGAGAGTGAGCCAGCGACCCACACGGACAGCCGCCCACAGGCACATTCTTACCAGAGTCTGCGTCATGGGCATCGGGCAGAGTCAGGTGCATGCCGCTCTGCTTCTTCAGGGTGATGCCCTCGCCGAGGCTCCCATCCTTTTCCAGGCCTCTGAAAGGCAAGGGAAGGCCAGGCCCCGGTGAGGTGGAGGGCTGGCAGGGAGAGTAAGGGAGCCTTACACCAGGCCGGCTCTGGGGCTGAGAGTTTAGGGCGGGAAACTGCGTCAAAGCTGGGACCGCTAGGAAGGATGGAGACCACCAGAGTGGCCGAAGAGATCAGAGCTCAGGTTTGGGGTTCTAGAATCTGGCTCACTCTAGCAGCTACACCGACATGCTGTGAATCCCCAGCGCGTGTGTATACACACACACACATACACACATACAATGCTGCCATTGTGTGCCTGTGGGGTCATCAGTCTCCCCGCTATTCCTCAATCCTACCACATTTCATCCCCACAGCTAACATTTGCTCATGCTGCTGGCACCAAGAATGTTCTCGCTGTTCTTCTGGTCCATCCCAAACCCTGCAACCTTTACAACCCAGCCCAGTGCCCTTCATCCATCCAGAAAGCCCCCATGTGGCTTCCATGCCCCTCACGGCTGCCTCCCACCTTGCCCTCCGTCAGCGTGCAGCCAGCAGCACGTGGGTTCAAAACCTTCCTCTGAAGCGTGTGACGCTCTGAAGTGTGACTCCCAGGCCACCAGGAGAGGAGGTCTCTGCTACCTTCTGCTGCCCTCACAGTGTCTAGCAGAGTGCCAGGCTCAGAGCAGGCACCAAGGTCTGGCTCCCAAGGAAAGCTTGGTCTTCACGGGCCACCAGAAATGCCCCCAGCCCACCCCCCAAGGAAGGAAGCCCCAGATGCTCCCCCACAAAAGAGCCAGATAAAGAAGCATGGTCATCTCCCCTGCCTGCACTTGCCCAGGTCCCCGAGGCTCCCACACCGCTAGAGAGGTTCCTCTTTTCTCCAAGTGGGAGGCCGGGGAGCCACCAGCTTGGAAAGATGGCACAGCCTGTTGTGCCCATCCCAGGGCACCCGTGCCCCCAGGCACCCCTGCCCACTTCTGGGGTCACCGTTGAACCTCCTGACGGGAAAGCTTAGAGAAAGGCCAAGGTGGAAATGGCAGGAGAGAGGGCATGCCCAACCCTGGGGCCAGAGGCCTCTTCCCTCCACCGGGGCGCCCAGATGATAGTCCCAGCAAGAAGGCCAGGGCCCTGTCCCCGCTATTTAAACTCAGGCTCATGCCGGCCTGATCTTGGGCCTGCGGGTGCACGGCCATTGTGCGGACATTAGAGGAAACCATCCACAAAACACAGTGGGTCCCAGTTGGGGCCTTTCCTCCCCACCCCCTTCCACTCCTGGGAGGCACCCGAGTGTGGTGCCAAGGAGTCAGAGACACGGGCCACCCCTCCTCAGCTGTGGGACCCTCAGGAAAGCTACTTAGCCATTCTGAGTCTTAGTTTTCTCCTTTTGCTTAGTGTGTGCAGTAATAAGCAGGGGAGGTCGGTCTCACAGGGTTTCCGTGAGTATGGGAGGTGACACGGGCGGGTGCCAGGCGCAGGCAGCTTCTCATCCCACCTGCTCTCCCAGCTCCTGACGGGGACACTCCTAGGGCTCCCGAAACAGCCCATCTCAGGGATCTTTTGCCTCCTGGGTCTAGGCCAACATACAGCATCGCTCCTGCCCTGAAGAACCCAGTGGCCAGGTGGGAAGGAGAGTCCATGATGAGCACTTAGAAAGACCTAGTTCAGGAGGGTTGAGCTAAGGCATCAGAGGCTGGGTGAGTGCAGGCTCGGAGAAGGAAGGCATCTAGTGGGGGCCTGAGAGGTGTGGGCTGGCCCGGGTGGAGCAGAGGAAGGAGGGCCCTGGGTGGGGCCGGTAGGCCAGACCTTCAGGCTGTGGATTCTGGCCTCTGTCCTCAGCTGCCCCAAACCAGATTTCACAAGTCCTAGTTTCTGCTCAGTGGCTCCATGTTCAGAAAGAATGCCCCCTATAGGTATAGGATCCTGCCGTCTGGTCCTAGCAATGTGACTCCAGATAGCTGGCCTGGCTGAGCCCCACCCGGCCCTGGGTAGGGAACAACGGGAGGTTCCCCAAAACAGGTGCCTGGGGAACCTAGGAGGAGCTCTACTGGGCCCTCGGATCAGAGAGGAGTGTGCGGGTGGTGATATAAAGTGAACCCAGCGTGAACCTACAGCCCCAGCCCTTGAGAGAACATGGGGCAGCCCCACAGATCTGCTGCCTGGAGGGGAGGCGCAGGGTGGGCCCGCAGCCGGGAGACAGGGCTGCAGCGCGAGGGCCCTGCCGAGGCCGCCTGGATGGGCAGGCAACCAGCCATCCAGCCAAGAGGAAGTCCTTGCCACGTGCAAGGACAGCTCCTCTCTGTAAGGGGAGCCAGACTGTGGCCCTGAGTGGCTGCAGCCAGTGAGCGGCTGAGCAAGGGGCCTCTCGGGGCAGGTCCCCCTCACACCAGAGTCTGGGCCTCACCCCCACATCACCCAGCTGCCAGACAGCTCCCCATTCCCTTTCTGGAAAGTCCCTCACCCCAGAGCCTCCTTCTGGCAGCTTCCGCTCACTGGGTCCTGCTCAGCCCTGGAATCTCCAAGGCCTTTCAAAGGCCTTCAAAGAGAGGCAGACCCTGCTTTGCCCAAGGGTCTTAACCCGCTTGGATTACCCTAACCCCGCTGGATTAGCCTGGGGCCTCCTCCGTAAATTCCACCATTAGAGACACATGCCTCTGGGGACTGTGAAAGCCATCTGGGCTCCCAGAGTCCCTGAAAATGGGAAGGGGAGGGAGTCGGCACCAGAGGGCAGGAGACCAGGAGGGCCACGTGCACTTGCCTGGCACAAGGCCCTTTTCTGCTTTGGACTGCACAGTGTCCGAGGGGACTGGAGCAAAGACTTTCAGCAGCTTCGACCTAGAAGGGAGTGCCTACTCTGGCCCCGGAAAAGCCTAGAGCCCAGGCTGGGGGATGTGGTAGGGGACAGGATGTGTGGAGACGGTGGGTGAGTGGGGGGAGGGTGGGTGGGGCAGGCCCTTCAGGAACTTAGCTTCTGCCTCCTCTTTCAGCTTCCAAATGGAGCCAGGAAGAAGCACTGGGCTTAGGAGTGCTGGGACTCAGGGGACCCAGGTTCAAGCCCCAGCACTTCCATTTACCAAGTGAGTGACTCTGGCAAATTCTAGAAGGTCTCGGACTCTTAGTTTCCCTCCTGGGCTGAGACAGTGTTTAAGATAGGAGCGGCCATCCTAGTGCCTGGCCCAGACGCTCCGTGATGACTTCCTTCTTATTCCTCTGCACTTCTGCTTCCTGAGCTGGTTCTTTCTGTCCTCGAAGAGGACTATCAAAAGGTTAAAATTACCCTATGGGTGTGAAAGGCCCCAGGGGCAGTAAGGAGCACACTCTGATTCAAATGCATCACCCACTGCAGGCATCACAGCCACTCGGCTGTGGGCTGTTGCCTTGGCAACCAGTGCCCGCCAGTGTCACCATCCACGCCACCGTGGGCACCCCCGGGGCCAATGCCGGCCACTCACCCCATCTGGGAGAAGTTGTACAAGGTCTGCCACAGCCGCAGCATTTGTCTGCAGGTCACGAGGGCTTCCTCTGGGCCTTTCAGCACCTGCTCCAGCTTCACCTTGGTGAACATCAGGCTGCAGGGCGGGACGGAGGCAGTTAGCATGCACCTATGAGGGCCCACTTGCCCCTGGGTTTCCTCCCAGGCTAGGACCCCAAGGGATCCTGCCCCACCACTCTGCCGGTCCCCCTCATCCACTTGGCCCCCGATCACAGACCTCCTGCCCCAGCCTCTGAAGCACTGTCAAGTGTGGCTGTGAGTCTTGTTTGCTCCTCCTACCCACACCCACAACATGCACCATCCTCAATGACCATGTGGCCATCCTTGTATTTACACGCTCCCCCATGGGCCTCGATGGGTCCTGTATACAAGAGACAGTCCCAGAAGGCAACTCTTCATCAAGGAATGAAGCTAAGCAAGGAACTGGCAAAGAAAGGGCCCCTAAAGGGCAGAGTTCTGCTTTAGACCTAGCCAGCACACAATAAATGCTCAATTAACACCTCCTCGGTTGAAACGCAGACAATTTCCTGACCCTGGATACATGAGGACAGTCATCAGTCATGTGCTACTTTATCAAAGAATCCTTCACTGGATTTCCTAAATAAGCCAGCTCCCCTTATATGTGCAATAGGATTAAAGTGCCACCAGATCCTATCTGGTCATCGTTTAGAACACAGCCACTCTGCAAAGGGAGAGAATCACTTCAGAACCTCTTTCAACCTGAAAAGTGGGAGTCCTCTGAGGTCAGGATGGTGTGGGATGGGGGATGTGCCCCCGATGGGGGCTGGGAGGAGAGGGAAGGGGCTGGCCCCACCAGAAGGCAGGACCACAGGAGGGGGGCCGACCGCTTCCTCCCTCTGCCCTGGACACAGCAGAGACCATCAGAACTCTGCTCGTCAGAACTGGGGCAGGGGGCCCGGGCATCCTGCTGTGCCAGGTGCTGGCCCTTCAGTTGTCGGGGAGTCCTGGGGTCCCGGGGGAGGGAGGGTCAAGGCAGAGGGGGACACTTAGGAAATTCAAGGCAGTGGCCATTTACTAACGGCTGTGGAAGTCCTGCATTCTTTATACTGTGGGTCCTGCCAGCCACCCTGATGCACACCAGCTGCCTGGGCAGCATGTGAACTTGGCTGAGCCACTGAGGCCCAAACAAGGCTGTGACTCCGGTTCTCACCGGGTGGGGAGCAGTGAGGCCCTTTTCATCCTGGCATTGCTGTTGGACAAACGCACATGACTGTCAGACCCTGTACTTGATCACTGCCGGCTGGTTCTGCCGGCCCATCTGAGGTTGGCACGCAGGCCCTCGCGGAGGCTGAGTGCGCGTCCTGTGATCTGAGGCTGCAGGCACCGGACGGGGAGGCCAGCCTCCGACTGGGAGCTTCCCACTCTGATCTTCTCTCTCACTCAGAGTCCCCCCAAGTCCCCACCACCTTCCAGCCCCACCTCTCCGTGTTCGTCCCTTCTCAAGTCTGACCTTAAATTCCACCTTCCCAGACGCTCAGGATGCCTTGTGCCCGTCTTAGAACATCTGCTAATGAACCGCCTGGCTGGCCTACAAGGCCCTGAGGGCGGAAAGCGTGGTCCCCACCGCATGGACTGCACAGGCCTGGGCAGGAATGTGGTCTCTGCATCCTGGTGGGCAGTTGCTGGGGAGAACCAGCCCTGCCATCCCTACTCTCCCTTCCCGCATTCTGCAAGGGTCCGACACTTTGCAAGTATTAGGGGCCTCCACTTTAGGAATCTGGAGTAGAAGACACAATTTCTGCCTTCAAGGTAACAATTGGTGCTAAAGATGACACCGTGCCCAGATCATCAGGTGCTGATCATCACGTGATAATCAGGTGGCTCAGACTCAGTGCAAGGAAGGTAGAGATAGGGATCCTGCTGGTGCTGGCATGTGATAAAAAGGAAGGGTGGGGTGGGGGGGTTGGGAAGTGGGGGAACCACAGGCTGGAGCAGCTGTCGATGAGGAGGGAAACCCCTTCCTGCAGTCACGGGGAACATCCAGGCTCAAGTCAAGAAAAGAACATCCAGGCAGGGCCACTCAGGGCTGGGCTAGGCTGGCTCCTGGGACAGTTCCCTGGGCAGACCAGCCTGGAAGCCCTCCCCTGACATGCCTCCTCCTCGGCTCCTCTCGGCTAGGCCCCTTCCCCCTCCTGAGTCCCCGAGGGCCAGCGTGAGTGGCAGACCCGACCACGCCATGTGCCTAGAGCAGAAGTGGCTGCAAGCTGAGCTGGCAGACAGTGACTTCTACCAACACAGGCTGTTATCCTCGCAGCTGCTGACATTCCATTAGCGTGAGTGACCCAGCGCGGAATTTCTCAACCAAACCACATCCTTTCTGGGCTGGGGCAAGCACTCCAACGGGCCGTCACCCTCTGGTCGGATCCTTCACTCCCGGATCCTGGATCTTGGGAGGCTCCAGATTAGCTCCTGAGATTTCCTTAGTCTCACAGTCGAGCACTGCCAAGAGGGATCTTCCTCAACAAAGAACCCGGCCTGGACTGTCCATGACATCAATTCAAATGCCTTTGTGCGGTGACCTTCCATTCCTGCCACTCCTCCCCATGCCCTTGGGTGCCCGTGTGCCACTCATACGGGTATTAGCAGCAACCTGAACTGGGGGACAGGCTCCTGGACTCATCCGTGCCCTGCTGCACGTCATCGCCCTTGCTGGGACTCGCCCTTCCCCTCCAACTTCCGGCCAGCACCTCAGCAGACGTCACCCTCAGGCTTTCTGTGTGTCCCCATGGCGGCAGTACACATGCCCCTCCAGGATACTCTTCACTCTGTCGGGCTTGGTCATCTGCACACCTGCTGGCATGCCTCCAATTCACCGCTGGGCTCCCCCCCAACCCCCCGTCACAGTCCAGGGCCCCCTCTCTACCCTGTGTGCCAGGATGCACGGGGGGCCTGGTTCTTCCCACGACAGTCAGAGAAGGCTGGCTGAGCGCTGGCGTGCCGCTGTGGCTGGTGGACAACCCCTCCCAGCCCACGCCACACGCTGGAACCTCACGGAACACGGTGCTTCCGGGCAGGGCTTGAGGGAAGCTGCTGGCCGTGGGGACCAGGGGATGTGGGGGGGCAAGCCTGGGCTCCCCACCCCTTCAACCAGCCCAGCCTCTGGCAGGCCTGTTTCATATACCGACTGAATCTAAAACATCACCTGAAGAAGGGATTCTGAGACTCTACAAAAGCCCACTATTTTAATTCGGTGGTTCCAGCTGTCCTCTGAGAAGCCCCAGCATGACCTGCCCTTCTCTGAATATTCAGGAGTCTTTGCTTAGCACTTAATTACACAACCCATACCTCTAGATATTATCTATTTATATACATTCTCTATTTATATATGCTAATCGTTTTTTGCCCCATAGGCTTATGCGTTCAATCACGAAGATACATTCCTATCGAGCATTTTTAAATTCAGATAATCTGGAAACAGTCTATGGCCAGTCGTGCCTACGATGGTAAAACCACCATCTATCCTGTCCTGTGTCCTGCCACGCATCGCTCCCTGGGTGGCAAGGACTCGTTGGCCAGGGCCCTGCTTCCCGCCCCAGCAGGGTCCTCCCCGCCTCCCCAGCGCCCGGCACAGAGCTGAGCACAGTGTCTGCTTAGTTCTGGGGGGATCTGTGTTGTTACAACCATCCGGCCACATTCAGGGTCTCGCGATCCGTGTTAAATCAGAGCTGACTTCTGACACCACCACTTCCCGCTGGGTCCTGCTTAGGAAGGAGGGGAGGACTCTGTTTGCTCAATGCCTCATCCCTGCAGAGCCGGGCATGGTGATGGTGCCTCACACCAAGCAACGTGCTGGCCGAGTCCATTCTCAGCTGTCCAGAAGCCGGGTTTTACGGGGCCTGGGCAGCACATGAAGGCGTCTGGCTCTGTAGGACTCGGTCTTCCTCCTGGAGGACAGTCACCCAGGCAGAGCTGGAAGTCCCACCAAGCAATACCCCTGAGACAGGAAGGCCTGGAACATGGGCATCTGTGGGCCCCCTCACCCCTCGACGGGAGCCACCCTGGGAGAGGAGCGGCCACACTGCTGACCCCGCACGGCGATGTCGTTCAGACCGGACACACACTGGCCTGGGAGTGGGAAACCCGAGCCAAAGGCCCAGCTCCACTGTCACCCAGCAGGGCACATCACAGGTTCCAGTGAGACGGCAGTGATGTCTCCCACCAGAGGAACTGCAATGAACTCTACGCGGCCACTGAGAAATGCACAGCTGTACCCAGTCCTCAAGCACAGCCCTGCCCCGAGGCTGGGGGCAGGGACCCCCCCCCACTTCCGAACTGCGGGCCTCGAAGACCTGGAGAAGTGGGTTCTAGGCCTTGTGCCTCAGAAGGCTCTCAGAAAGCCCCTGACCTCTGTGGGCTGTTTGGCAAGGCGGGCAGTCCTCCGTGTGGCTCCCGGGACTTAAGAAGCGTGTAGGAAAGGAAGGGAGTGGGAGGGGATGGATGGAGGCCCAGCCGACCGGGTCCAGGTGAAGCAGCCTCGGCCAGAACCCCCTCTTGCAAGCACTTTCCTGTTTGTTAAGCTGTGCAGGCCCATGCAGAATAAAGGCCGAGGTCTTACAGGACTAAAGGCCCTTTCCACGCCTTGCATCCAAAGGCAGATGTGAAAGTGAGTGTTCTCTCTGGGGAAGAGGAAGGAGCAAGAGCCATGTAAACACATCATGGGCTCTGTCCCACCCCAGAGGGGAGGCTGCTAGGGCTACGAGAAGGAGTCCTGGGTCCCGGACTCCACAGTCCTGCCCAATCGAAGCAGCATGTGTGCCCTGGTCCTTGTAGGGAGGACCAGTGAGTCCCGGACTCCACAGTCCTGCCCAATCGAAGCGGCATGTGTGCCCTGGTCCTTGTAGGGAGGACCAGTGAGGCCACAAGGCCACTCTCCAGGAGCTCACACCCTAAGAATGCCACCAGAGCTTGGACGGTCCACACTGGCCACCTCATGTGGCCAGGCTTGGGGACCCCAAGGGGATCCCTTGGGGGATCAGACACCATCCCTACCACACACTCTTCTACCGCCGTGCTCTGCTCAAGGCGGGACCTGTCACCTCCCACGTCACCTGCACGGTCCAGCACCCTGGGGGCACAGGCAGGCACTCTGCCCACCTGAATAGGACCACCCCTGCTGGACCACGAGGCCCTTCAGCCTTGCAGAGTCTGTCTGCCTCTGGGCCAGCCCTCCTCCCGGGGGCGAAGACGCAGACCAGCGAGGCCAGCGTCTCTGGGTGTTCCCAGAGGGCATCTTTGCCCATCTGCCCAGCCGCTCGGGCCAGGGGCTGCTGGAGGAAGTTTGTGGGGGACACATGGCCAGCCTGGCATCCACCGCCTCCTCCCTTGCTCCTGGGCCCTCCTGGCCCCTGTTTCTGGGGCAGGATCAGCCCGCTAATTATTTGTCAAACAGATTAAGATTTGGAGCCATTCCCGTCTGAGACACAGACAAATCATTTTTCCCACTGCCATAAAGAGGGAGATATCTTAGGGTGAGCCTCCTCAAAACTGGGTGAACATGAACCCTTCCAAAAAAAAATATTTTTAAAAAGAATTATTTTGTAAACGGGATATTTTTGTGAAGATGGCTTGAGCTAAGCGAGCACTGTCCTGGGGTCAGAGGTCATCTTGTCCATTCCCCCTTTCCAGGAGCCTTGGATCAGTCTCTCCCGTGTCTGCCCCCCCCCACCCCAGCTGCACCCCCCAGCACCCTGCTCCCAGTGGTAGGGGAGTAGGTGTAGAGCGGAGGTGGCTGCAGGGAAGGACCTGGGCTGGGTTCAGCACAAGCTCCATGGGTCCACATTTTCCCTTTCCGGTTCCTTTAAACAGCTCCCTATAACATCACTCAGCACGTGCAATAAACTCCTGAGCACGGCCACTGCTGTCCAGCTGAAGGGGCCACCTCCGGCCCGGGGCTCGCTCCCAGCACACGGGAGCACATCGTGCTGAAACAGCCGTGGGCACCGGACAAAGCAGGTGCCTCACGTCTCTGGGACAGTAACGGCACCACCCGGGAAGGCTTGCTGGGATGACTAAGGGCAATGGAGTCCTATAAAGGCAGCCCTGGCGCCGAGTCACCCCACAAGACAGGTCTCCTCAGCCCACACCATGACTGCCAGGCTTCCCCAGCAGACCCTGTGCCCGGCAGGGACCATGTCTAATCTTTGCATCCCCAGTGACGGACCTAACATCACTTAACAAATCTGTGTTGAATAACAGGAGTTTGAGCCACAAGGGCTCACGGAGGCCTGTGGAGCTGTGGGCGTTCCTGGGATCAGAGAAGTCCAAGGAAGAGAGGCTGCAGTGTCCGATGGCACTGTCCATTCTTCCTGGTCCCACCAGCCGCTGGCTCTTGGCCACCGTGGGAGCCCTCCACGGTGGGGGAGGGGACGGCGGCAGGTGTGGCAAATGCACAGAAGGGGGCATTATCTCTTTAAAGGACAGTAATTAGTAATTCCGGCTGATGGCTGTGCCGTGCTGTTTTAATGAAGAGTTCTATTTTTACAGAAAACACATAATTGAGTGAAAAAGCAGGCTATTCTTTGAGTCAGGCGGCCACGCCTCTGGAAGGTCTAAGTCCCCGGCCGGGAGGCCAGAGCCTGCACACCGCATGGGGGAAAACACAGGAAGTGGGCCCCATCCTCCGTGGCCTGCGTCGGACTCTGTGAAGAGCAGGCTCCACGTGGGGTGACCCAAGTTCAAACCCCGGTTTCCCTTTCTTCTAGCCACGGGGCCTCTGGGGCGAGTCCTTTCACCGTCTCAGAACTTTAGTTCTATATCCGTAAAACAGGAAGGACGTACCTGTACATCCGGGGCAGGGGAGGGGCTGCTCCGTGGAAACACTGCGCAGAAAGGCCTAGCACCGGGCTCTCGCGTTGCTAAGTGCTCAGTCAGGTTGGCCCCACCTGCCGTGGTTGACCCAGCCTCGCTCCCATACAGCTGCGCATTTATGCCCTCGTGGGTAAGGTGGGAGTAATGGGGCTTGTTCGTCCCCCTCGGGTCCCCAAGGAGACCAGGACTTAGCGCGTGCGGAGTGTTCCGAGCAGTTCCGAGCCTACCACAGAGCACAGCCTGGGTGCACCGCTCTCCTTTCATTCTCGAAGCTCGTAGGGTTCAAGCATCTTGGGGCTGTCCAGCCTGCCACCTGGCTTGGGTTCTGGCCCCTGCTCTCTGCCCTTGACCAGCTGTCTGACCTTGAGATACCACCTAGCTTTCCCAGTAGTTTTTTCAAGCAGGAGGGCTGTAAAGAGCATAAATTAAGCACCCCCAAACAAGAAAACAGGGTAAGTGGAGTGAAGGCTGTGAGACGCCAACATCCATGTGGGGTCCCTCCTTCCCTCCAGAGCAACGAACTAAACCACTCCCACGGTCTACCCATCGGAGGGTGTGCTGGGGTGTGCTGGGTGTCCAGCCGAGGGGCCCCCACAGGGAGGAGGCAGGGGCACGGTGCAGCCACAGTCTCTGCCCCAAGGGTGCTTCCACCCACAAGAGGGACTTCAAACAGTATATTTAAGGCAATCGGGAAACAAACCAGAAGAGAATCCAGTACTCAACTGAGTAGTTCAGTTTTCCGTTTTGACCAACAGGGGTGAGGGGTGGGGGGCTTCTAGGCAAAATGGAACTGGTGGGCTGGCCCAGCACGGGTGATGGCTTGGAGGTGGGGCAGGAGGTCCCACCCCGAGGACAGAATGGGGGCAGGGAAGGAGCAGGCCGTCTGGTAGGAGTTGGGGCCCCCCCACCCCCATTCAGGCCGGAGTCACCTGGTTCCAACACCTGGCTCTACCCAGTGGCCCAGGAAGCCAGGCAGGTGTGGGGTGACATGGGTCACAAATTCCACGCCTCTGGGAGACTCCACGAGGGAAAATAACTGGTTAAATGCATACACATGCTCTGGGCCAGAGGGAAGCCCAGCTTTCTCACTTTCCTAGAGACTAACCCCGAATGTGGAAGGGACCCTGACAGCAGCTCTTAGCCCTAAAAACCAACGATTTCCCCTTGGGTCTGGGGCAGTAACTGACCCACGTACCTTCATCTTTTGAGGCTCACACGGATCCACCACCTCTTAAGGAATTCATTCAAAATGAACTAACTTTGAAGTATTAAACATCAATAGCTACAAGCTTCTGCTTCCTGAAATGAGCCCCTTCTTGCTTCAACGGTCCTGGTCCCGCCTGGGGAACGGCCTCGGCATTTCTGAGAGCAAGCCTGCACCCAAGCATGGCTGGGGCTGGCCGGCTGGGCCTTCTTATCTGTGCTGACCCACGGCTGACCCAGCAGGCCTCCAGGCCCTGCTTCCCTCAGCTGCCGCCTACCTCCAGTGATCTCCAGATGACTCTCCAAACACAAATGCCTGATCTTGACAGATAAGGACCCAAACCCTGCAGAGCCTTGCCGTGACCATTCAGGAGTGGAAGAACTTCCAGAAAGAGGGTCCCTAGGTAGAATAAAACGTAGGGCCCCAGCCTGGTTGAAATCACCAAGAAGCAAACACCTCGGTCTAGGTCTGTAACCTCTAAGGAGCAGACCCTGGGGACCCAAAGACCATCCACGGCAGAGGGGAGGCCAACCCTGCCTCACGGGCAAGAACGCCCTCTCTCCTTGGGGCAGAAAAGCTTTGTCTTGGGGCTGGGCCGCAGTGCCTGCCTCCAGCAAATGCTGTAGGCTGGGAGATCAGGGAGTGAGGATCAGGAAACAAAGAGCTGAAGTCACTTCAAAACAAATTAAGAATACCTTTTGGGGGGTGGGAAAAAAAACCAACCACCTGCAGATAATACCCTCCTTTCCTTCTCTTCTCAAAACCAAACCACCTGGGTCATCAACCCTCCTGTCTGAGCATAAGCAGACTGGCAGGGGGAGACCGAAGCCCCTGACTGCAGTGCCCCACAGAGCAAGATCACAGGAGGCTGCGCAGAACCACCAGCAAAGGGAAATGCTGAATGTCAAAGCAGCTTAGCTGATGAGGAACTGACCTTTGGGGAAGAAAGTGCTGGTGCCAGTGATTATGCCTGGCTTAACACTTCCCTCAGCCACAGGGCCTGCAAGTTGAACCCCTGGCTCCTGTCCTCACAGGGGAGGCTGTGCTAGCCAGAAATGTTTAACGAATCCAGCAAAGCGATAAACTCTGTTTGTGTTAATACCTTTGATTCCATCCCCCTCACTGGACTGTTGGTATTTTAAGTGTCTTTTTGATCTACTACAAGTCCTTAATAAGAGCCATCCAATAAACACACCGGGTTTAAGTCAGAAATGTTAACACAGGCCCGGGACTCTGAGCCTTCTGTCTAGTGGAATGCACGAATAGAAATAACCTGAGAAAAAGGTGAGGCAGCCCAGGTAGATTAGATAGATGCCCTTGAGGCCATAGTCAGCCTCAACCAGAACCAGCCAAGGTCTGGCCCCAGCTCAGCCTAGTTATCAGCTCAAACATTTTCCAAAACAGCCTAGGTTTCCTGGGGGAGACGGCTGTGCCGATACTTTGCTTACACACGGCGAGCTCTGGCTTGTGGCTTGTGGAGAGGACCATATTATTCCCATGCTGGAGGGAGTGCCCCCCAGGCTCTGACACACCTTCCCCTAGGATCTTCTAATTCCCCTGGGACCTGGGCTGGGCCAGGCACAAACTCCCAAAAGGGCCTAATGGGACCCCCAAGGGTGGGGCAGGAGGAGGTGGTCTCACCTTTTGCCTCCTCTGCCACCAGTCAGTCCACCCCTGGTCTGGGTTTTTTAAACCCAGTCTGGCAGGCTGCCAGGTCTGGGTGGGGGCAGTGACTGACAGGCTGGTTATTGGAAAGCTCCCATCACAAAGCCGAGGAATTTTGTTTGGTTACCATGGTGACCTTCACTACAAGCGCACTGACTAAAGCACAAGGAATCTGTTACCTAAAACCAGTGCCCCTGGAGCCCCAGCTTCAGGAGCCATGCTTATCAGTGGCCTGTTCCCCTTGACCCCTGCCACTCCCCATCGGAGCCTCCCAGCTGCCTCCCTCGGCCGGGACTCGCGCAGGCAGCTCCGAGAGCTTGCACACGAGGAGACCACGCACATTCCGCCGCCAGGCCTGGCTTGGAAACCGGCTCTAAATAGGGAGTCTGCTGCCCCCCTGAGGCCCCCTGCAGGCCGGCCAGCACACGTGTCCCGGGCTTAGTGGGAAGCCCGAGGGATTTCAGGAAGCTGTGCAGGGTGTCTGGTTGCCCCCATGCCAGGTTCACACTGTCCCCGCAGGGCCATTGGTCTCTGCCTCATCACGTTTCTGCCTTTTAAACCCAAGCTCCGTTCACTAAAGGTCATCCCGCAGCACGGAAATCAAGGTCCTCTGTGTTGTGCTTTCCAATCTCTGAATTTCGGGGGATTTTTGGAAGTTCAGCTCCATGAGGGCTGGGTTTTTCTCCAGGAGTCATCAGCCTGCCTGGAGGAATGGTGGCCTCCCGTGTGTGCAGCCAAGGAGCTCCCACACCTCTCACGGAGCTTCCCGTTGCCTCCTTGTGCCTCCCAGGCCTGGCGTGAACGGCGCTCTCCTCCAGCTCGACGCCCGCCACGCACCCCGCCCTCGGGTCCCACGATGCCTTCCAGACACCCCCCACACTGCTGCCCTTGAACACGCTTCTAAACCGACTGCGAGACCTCCTTTGGTCTGAGTCTCACCATGGGCCTCGGAGGCAGGACAGATGTCCGTGTTTGGCATTTGAACAAGCTGCTGGAAGTGGCACAGGTGACAGACAGCATGACCCGGTGAGGGCAGAAGCCCCACTGTGACCCTCACGTGGGGATAGGCTCACATGGAAAGGGCTCTATTCCACCCACTGGCCTGCCCCCCCACCCTCCCGTGCCCCATGCCCCGTGCCAGGCCCTCTCCACCCTTGACACTGGCCTGCCAGCCTCTTCCTTCACTAAGACAGCCTCTGGGAGCTAACGCACGGGCAGGTTCTGCAGAAGAGAAGAGCCCCTGAAAAGCCTCAGCCTGTTGGAGCAGCCTTCGGGGGACTCCCAGTGGCATACAGAGCTCGGGCTCTCACACGGAGACCTCGCTGGGGACACGGGGCCCAGGGTGAAGGGGCTTTGATTTTTTTTGTTTTGCTGCCATGGTATTGACGGGACCGGCAGGTGAATTATCTGCCGTGATAACAGCTGGGGCCACACACGGCTTGTTCCCGGCGCAGGGGGCAGCTGGAGGAGCAGGGCGCAGGCTCTATGGAAGGGCAATGACATTTTCCAGTGATCCCTGGCCGGTAATGGGCTCAATGACATTTCCTGCTAATCCACGGGTTTCTGTACTCTGCCGTCCCATCTGTGGGGATTGGTATTGCCTTATTCACAAAGAGCCGTGGTCAGGCTCTATGGTCACTCCAACAGGGCTGTGTGGTTGGTGGATTTTCCACACCCGCTCCCCACCTCCTAGATATATGTATTTTTTTTTTAAGGGTTGATTTTTTTTTTTTTTAAGATAACAGAAACGTATTGTCTCACAGTTTAGGAGGCCAGACGCCCCTTTTTTTTTTTTTTTAGTTAGTTTTGCAGCCTTTTAGGGCTGGCTTCAATCAAGACAGAGGTCCTCATGGCCTCCAAGGGAGGGACTCACGGCTTTGAGATAAAGAGTCTGCCCCTGCTTCTCTATCCCTACTGTCCCCACATGGGTAGGTTTTGCAGAGCGAGACACCACAGAGAAGGGATGCTCGGGTCCCCAGGCCTTTCTGCAGTGACACAAAACAGAAGAACCCTAGGGATGGTCCTCAAATGCTTTCCCTCCTTGGGCTCAGACCTCAGAGAGATCTCCCTACTGCCAGCCCCATGGCCCGAGCTCCTGACGCCCTGGCAGTGACCTTGTGGTGTCTGGATGGGGCCGCTCTTCTCATGCAGAACCTGCCCTTCAGAAGGCTCCTGACGGCAGAAGTAGGGACACAGCTGACACAGAGGGGCACGAGTATCCTACAAATCCACCAAGCACACAGTCTGCACCAGGGAGGGGCCCGCCACCTGCTTTGGGTTTAGGGTCCCCTAGAGGATCTGGTGAAAGCCATCTCCCTGCACACAGGGGCACAGGCACAACTGTTA
>CM052885.1:64376971-64461841 GCA_028534135.1 Potos flavus
CCGAGGAAGGGCCAGGTGGGTAGCGTGAGAATCCCCTGCCCCATTTCCATAAGGACAGATCTGTCCCCCTCTGCTCCCAGTCTCCACTGGCAGGTAATACTGCACTTGGGAAAAGGACTTGCTGGTTAAATAACATCAGATGCCAGGCCCAGACTCTTTCTTATGACACACACTCCGACCTGGGCAGGGCTAGGAGTCTAAGATTCTCCTCCGCACAGTTTTTGTTTCCATCAAAGCCTAACCAACAATGGAGTAAATACACACACACACACACATACACGCACGCACACAAGCACACGCATGGCTGGCAGCAGACAGTGGGTCAGACTCTGCCTGACACTCGTGAGGATGAAGTTTGGAAAAGAGTGAGGTCACTGGTACTGGAAGAGGAGGGCTTCTGTCCTTTGTGTATTTTCACTAAAAGTAAAAAAATAAACTTCTATACAGTAGGTCTTGCGGTGCTGTGCTTGGGATGAATGAGACAACGGAACTCATCTCTTGTCCACACACACTATTTTATCTGTGTTTTAGTATTCCCTAAGCTATCTGCCTTTTCAAGTGAACTGACTTCAATTTCAGTTATCTCCCAAATGCAGGGCTGAGGCCAGGGGTTGGGGCCATCTCCTGAACGCAAAGGACGGGCTCTGTCAAGTTGGCCACGCACCAGCTCTGCTTGCTCCCGGCCGTGGGCAGCCGAGCCCCACCGGAGACGGGCGGCAGGAGGACAGAAGGGTCAGGGGTCAGGGTGCTGCAGGCAGAGGGTCAGTGTGGACTAGCAGCAGCGGGGCTGACCCGCAGGGGGAACGCCCACCCTGCCTTTATGCAGTGGGGCCTGCTCTTCGATGGGGCACGCTGGGGAGCTTACTGTGAGGGCTCTCTGCTGCTCCCCAAACACCCTTCTTGAACCTCGGTGAGGACAAAGTTTCACCCTGCAAGGCCTGCAGGCAAAGATACCCATGGCATCCTCGGAAGGAGGCCAGTGGCCCAGGAAAGCCAGCTCTGTCCCCGATGAGCTAGGGATGGACAGAGGAGATGCCCAGGCCCCCCCAGGAAGGGAACCTCCTTGGGCTGGGACAGTTGCGGCTTCCCTTTATCACCTAACACGGCTGTGGCACCCACCAGCTTCCCCTGATTCCTCGTGAGCCTGTCTTCATTGCCAGTGTGAGTCCCCCCTCCAGGGAGCTAGCACCATGCTTCTTTCTGCTCTCCGAAGAAAGACAGCCCTCGGCTGGTGCTAAATAGCCCTCCTTCAGACCCGAAGGGGGAACATGGTGGGAATGGGGGTGCTCCAGGGCCCCTCATCCTGGGCTCACAGGATTCAGAGAAACGAGGTCTATTGTCCCCAGTGTCACATGCTCTGGGGGAAGAGGGCAGACACCAAAAGATGACCGACCTCCTCACTTCCTCCTGCAGAGCCATGCACCCTCCTGCCTCAGCTGGCCCGGCATGGCTCCTGTTCCCCAGTGTCCTGGCTGGGTGGCATCGGTCCTCTGTGTGTAGGTGGGGGCAGGAAAGTCTCATCCTGCCACACCCACCATGGCCTGGGCCAAGTGATCGTGAACCCTCCTCCAAAGAGAGGGGCATCTAGGCAGTGTGGCCTGGTGGGGGGGATGTGGAATTGCCGAGGATGGAGAGAGAGGCCAGGACTGCTCTGGAAGGAGAGAACCCCTTTCTCCCAATGCCCGTGGCCTGCCTGGAGGCAGGGAAATGGCTCACTGGGCCTCCGCCAGCCCAGCCAGGGTGAGCAGCTCACCCCCGGCTGGCTGGACCAGGGTTATGATTAAGTTACACAAGCAATGTCCCCATGCGGCTCAAACGCAGAGCCCAGGGCGGGGTGGAAGCAGCTCGAGCACGTACATGTGAACACAGTCTCCCCTGGGGTCCACGTAGCCCCCATGGAGCCTGCAGCTGCCGCACGGAGCCCGCCACTGCCCCCCACCCTCACCCCGACGCCTCTGGGCACAGAACGCCGGAGGCTTCTCTGACCCCACAGGGCCTCCCCCTGCCTCCATCCTCCAGCCAGGGGCTGTGCATACAGTCTGCACTTAATCAGTGTGTGCCGGCTGGCTAGTGGCAGGGCAGGGGCGCACACAGGCGCCTGTGTCCGCGGCAGGCTGGCCCCCAGCCGTGTCCACAGGGAACTCACTTGAAGTTCTCGGGGTACTCGGTGATGGCCATGTTGATGACGTCCAGGGCGTGCTGGTAGTGCTTCTGGGCCGAGAAGAGCAGCGCCAGCAGGTGGAGGGCGTTGCCATCGTCCCTGCACACTTTCAGGGCCTCCTGCAGCTGCTCCATGGCGCTGGAGATCTGCCCAAGAAGACGCCCGGCTTAGTGACCTTCTCCAAGGCCCAACCTCCCCCCGGACTCCAGGGCCAGCGCCGGCCAACGAGGGCAGAGCAGACTCAAGTGAGCCCCTGGGCCCCGGGCGGCGGCGCTGGTGCCCTGACGAGAAAACATGGTCCGAAGTATCATAGCGAGAGGGAGCTGCTGTCCCAGGTCAGGCTCGGGGGTAAAGAGAGGCAGGTTTCTGGTGCAGCGTGGAGGACCTGGGTGGGTGCAGGGGCTCCAAGGAGGCCAGTCTGGTCCCTGTGTGCAGACCTAGAGGTGGCCGCTCTGCACCTGTCTGTGCAGGGATGGAGGCCGACACACAACGCTTCTCTACTCAGAGGCCCACCTTGGCAAGAGCTGCGGCGCTCTGGGGCTGGGGGGGGGGGGGAGGGGGGCAGGGCATGGAGGCCGGCCCTGCCACTTTCTCGCTAGAGCCTTCGGGCGACCTCTCTGAGCTTAGCTACAAAGTGAGGAGGGCGGTTGTGCCTGTGCCTGGGGCTGAGAGGGTGAGATGACGTGAGAGAACGTTCTGCCCATTTCTGCACGTGTGTGAGATGTGCCTATCCCTCCTCAAGCCCCCAGAGCCCAGGCAGCCGCGGGGCAGAAGACACTGCCTTCTCATCCTAAGGGCTGTGTTCTCGCATGCCCTCGGGACTGGTGACTGCATTAGCTCCTGCAACTCTTTGCATGTGGGGGCCCTAGCCTGCCAGGAACCTCGGGAGTCTTTTCTAGAGAGTCTTGCTCCTTACCACACCTCAGACACAGGCCTCCTGTGCTCCCTGAGGGGCCTACGGTGCAGGCCAGCCAGGGCCTTCGGTCCCAGGTCTGCTCTCCACCCAGCCTCTGCACCCGCTGCGAGCGCTAGTGCCAGGCCCAGACTCCGCCCATGGGCACCTCTTTTTATGAAGTTCAAGGAAAGGGAAGGAAGCGAGGTTATTGTGGTCACTGGTTCAGCTTGCCTATGTCTCCCTAAGGTGGTTCCTCCCTGGTGATTCTCCAGGGTGAAGCCTGTTATCCTAGGCCGAGTATCCAAGCCCACAGCAGTCACGTGCTCTGAGCAGGACGGGCTGGAGGCTGCCAGGGACCCAGGTGGGCCTGCTCTAGCCTGGAGTCCACGCCAGCGTCCTCAGCTCCCTAAGGCTCCCGAGATCTAGGGTCCCCCAGGGAAATGGGTGCCAGGCTCCATCGGCCTGGCCCCTCCCTCCCTCTGGGAGCACAGACACCATATATCAGGGGCGGCTGAACAATTCAAAATACTAAAAAATGTATCATCAAAGGCTTATCGTGCACTTGACTGGCAAGAAGAGAAGCTCCGGTGCTTTTACGGAGGGCTAAAGGTAAAGTGCTCTCAGGTATGTGCACCCGTGTTCTTCGGAACACCAGAGCAGAGTGCTGCTCCTTGGGGACGGTGGCAGAGAGGCACCAAGAGCCTCTCCCTGGACCCAGAAGTCAGGAGCCCCATGGGGAAAGCTTGGTGGAAGGTGAGGACGTAAATGCTTCCTGCGGTCACTCAGCAACGTCTCAGGAGACCGAACCCTTCGAGGGGCTGTGAGGGCCGAGAATAATCCCCTCCTGGGTGCCCGCCATGGGCTTTACCACATTTTCTGACTTAATCCTCACTGGGTCCCTCGGAGGTGCAGGACGAAGGGGCTCATGCAATAGATGAGAAAACAGGGACTCGGAGAGGTCAAGTCCCTTGCAAAGGGTCACGTGGCTGGGCAAAGCAGTGGTAGCAGGAGCAGCTCCGCAGTCCTCAGGGACCTGGGAGATAGGAAATGTGACAACCCACCTGGCGGACGAGGGCCAGCTGCAGCGAGACATAGAGGATGACCTGGGGGTCACCGGGCGCCAGCTGCTGGGCTCTGTATGGGGAGAAGGAGCGACAGGTCAGCGAGCGAGGACTGAGCACCCAGGGCGTGCCGTGGGCCTCCAGCGCTGGGCTGCGTGCTGCAGGGAGAAATGTCAGGGGTTCTCAGGGCGGCCCGGTGGGGGAGGGTGGCGGTGGCGGCCCGTGGGCAGCAGGCTCCAAGAGAGCTGGCCGAGGCCCTGGGGAGGCCTTGTACAGAGCCTGGAGCCTGACCTCTTCTCCACAGGACAGAAGGGAACACCCCTGAGGGTGGAAGGGCTGGAATGGCCTCTCTGGGAGAGACCTGGGGACTGAAGAGCTGGCTCTGGTGGCTCAGCGGGGATTGGCTCAGATGGGACTCTGTCACCTCCCTGGGTTCAGGAACAAGGCACCCCGGAGAGGGGCTGGATGTGCTAATAAGTTCCCATAAAGACGGCAAGAGATGTCTAGCGCGGCCTCCAGGCTAGCAGCTTCCACAGCGGTACTCAGGGAGGGGCGGGGAGTAAGACCCACAGGGACCAGAGGGCAGAGCCCTGCGATGGGCCCGAGGAGTGATGGGGGAGCGGGGGAAGGATGCTCGGGTGGGGCCCCGAGGCTATGGAGGAGGCAGGGGCTTAGGAAGGATGGTCTGAGGGAGGGCGGGAGGGCCACCACGGGGGAGGGGCTTTCCTGGCATCCCCCTCCCTCCTTCCCTCCAGCACCCTGGCTGCCAGGAAATCTCTGTGAGGACCGGCATGGGGGAGTCCTTAAGCCCTCAAGTCAGAGAGGGGCTGCCAGGAGGCAAACACCAATTTTGAGCCCCTGCTACACTTAAGGCACATACACAAGGTGCTTTTCTAGCTCTATCTCCCAGAATTCTCACAACAGTTGTGGGCTCTGATTCCCGTGTTAGAGCCCTGAACTGCAGGGGTGGGGGGAGCCTGGGGGCAGCCTACCATCACCGAAGGGCTCGGCCCACCCACCCAACCCCACTAGCCTGTCCTTGCTTCCTGAATGAGCTCTCAGAGCCTTGGCTTCCTGGTCAATAAAACGGGGCCTGAAACCTTCAGTCTGCCTCCACCACGGGGTCCAGGGAGATAAAGTGCGTAAATGGGCCACCTGGTGCCTCTGCCGGGCCGGGGGTCCCCCTCACCTCTCCAGGGTCTGCAATGCTTTCCGGTGCAACTCGTCTTGCTTGGATTTCAGAGTCGCTGCAGGAGAGAAGACGGAGACGGAGCCGTGAGGGGCTGCCAGCCCAGCCCCACCCCATCCCTGGGCACATGAGGTCTTCAGGGAGAGGCCTGGAGAGGGCCCTAGCCGGCAGATGCATGCACTCAAGCAGTCACTGGGGGACGGTGTGGGGCGTCCGCTTGGCCCCAGCTTCCCAGCATATGTCCTAGCATACCAGCTCCTTCCACCTCTTTGTCTTTTCTGCTACCTGAGCCTTGAGAGACAGGCTCCAAGGGCTGATGCCTGCCTCCCTGGGCTTCCTGACCCACAGGACCCTTCTTTTGTAACCATTTTAACAATTTCTCAGTGTTAAATTTTAAGGCAGGCGTTTGAACCTTAGCTACACACAGAACCACCCAGTAAGCTTTAAAATGACTGTCAGCCAGGCCCCAGCCCAGCCTTGGTCCGATTACTCTTCCAGGTTTAGTCTGAACGGAACCCCATCGCTCCCCTTCCTGCAAGCATAGAGAAGTTGGTGGTGGCTGCCTCACTGATGGGGGGACACGCGGCTGAGCGGGCAGGGTTCAGGAAAGAATGCCAGGCTCGGGGTGGCAGGAGTGGAATCCATCCTCCAAGCACAGGTATTTATTAAACCCCGACTGTGTACCCAGCACTGCGCCGTGTGTCAAGGGAGGTTTAAAAGACCCCAGAGGGACACAGCAGTGCAAACACACCTTGGGCTCTGGGCAGACAGCATATTACAGACTGCAAGCACCTGGGAGTTCCAGAGGCAGGGGGCAGATCTGCCGAGGGGCTGGGGCCAGGCCTGAAAGGGTGCGTCCATGCAGAAGACACGCATGAGAGTGACAAAGTCTGGGTAAAAGAGTGGAAATGGGACTGAGGGGTGTGTGACTGTGTGTGTGTGTGTGTGTGTGTGTGTGTGTACGCAAGGGAGATGTGCTAGGGGGAGGCGGTGGGTGCTGGTGGGACGAGATGCCCGGGAGGCCCCCGGGAGGCCTGAGCCCCCCAAGCAGAGGCTCTGAGGCCCCGGCACTCACCATCAGTGGCCTGCAGGCTGTAAGTGAGGCCCAGTGCCAGGTAGCCCTTGGCAAGGAACTCCCCGGCTTCCTCCCCCAGGTCGATCACCATCATGGCAAAGCGCTCTGCGTCCTCCAGCTGCAAAGAGGAGATGCACAGGTCACTGGGAGGGCTTTCCTGGCCCCAGCATGCGGGCCGCTCAGTCACCACCCCGGGACACGGCAGAACCGCAATTCCTCATGTGTGGGCAGCCCGACCAGAGGCCAGGTGGCCGTCTGAGACCACACAACCACTACGTAGAAGAAATAAGGCTGTCTCCTCTAGCAGCAACCCCAGGGCCTGTGCGCCGTGTCACAGAGTGCTACCTCTCTCCGGGAACAGCCTCCCTCGCCCCAGACAGCCGAGCTCCCTAGAGCTTACTCTGCCAAGACTAGGGTCCCAGGGCCAGGCCAGTCTGTGACAGCTCCCTTCACCATCTGGCCCCTGTCTGTGCCTGCCCCGTGCAGCAAAGAGAGGGGAGCCAGGGCCGGGGGGCAGGCAGGGCCCTGGGACTGGGTCTTGGGGACACCGCCAACCCTGCAGAATGGGCTGGCTGCCTCTGGCTCAGTCTGTGAGCTCACTCCCGGACACAGGGAGCTCAGACTTTTCAGGGGAAAAAGGCCTGAGGTTGTTTTTGTCCTGGGAGCAGGAAGGACTGTTCCAGTTGGAAAGGGGCCAACCGGCACAGGTCACGTGTGCACACCATCACACACGTCATGTGACACGAAGAGGGACACGCACAAGGCAGCTCTCGCAAGCTGTCTGGGGCACCCACAGCGGTCAGGCCAGTCAGGGAGGCAGGAGACAGTGGGGGTCTCAGCCATGCACTCAAGGCCTACAGGCCTCTAAGAAGCCCCCTCCTTCTCCCCAGTCCAGGAAAGTCACCCGTCCCTTTGGCACGGCAGCGTACTGGCGTTAGTGTCACCGAGAACAAAGACTGGCACCACCCCACAGCTAGGGGGCTGAAGGGACCATACCCAAAGCCCCACTGAAACCCAGATGTCACGGCCCCCTATGGGGGGCATCTTGCCCCCGGCAGAGGCCCATCAGGGAGCTACCTTCAACCAGGGAGCTAGATTCCAACCCAAGCTGGCTCCTGGCCTTCATGCCAGGGTTGCTCCTGGCCAGAGGGGGGCACCTCTGCGCATCTCATGGCCTGACCACTGGCCTCAGCCGGCGTGCCGGTGGCCCCTCTGTCCCTGGGACACGGAGCTGAGACCCTGAGACAGAGGCCATCAGCGGACTGGAGTTGGATAAGCCTGCCCTCTGCGCACAGCCATGGGAAGCCCTGCGCAGGAAAAGGGCTGAAGGAGCAGAGAGCCCACCATGAGGGGAGGGAAACAATAGAACCAAAACACGAGGAAGCAGAGCACATGAGTTGACAGCCCAGACAGCAATGGCGGGGTGGGTGGGTGGGTGGTGCTAAATCCCTCTGAGGCCTGTCCACCAGCCCTGACAGGCCGGCCTGACGTGTGCTGGCCAGGGCAGAGCTCCAGCCCCCTCGTGGTGCTGCTCTGGCTGCTGGCCTGGGCAGCGGGCCACCTCCAGGTTGGGGGGCTGGTCACTGAGAGGAGCAGGGAGTCTAGGGACCTAAGCTCTGACACCATCAGGCCCCAGGACTCAAGGTCTGGGGTAGGCCGTAGCTTAGGAAATCCCTCTGCTGCCTGCTGCCCAGCCTCGGCTGGCCAGGCAGGCCCAACGCTGTAGCAGCTACGATCAGTGTCCTGCGGCACCTGGCCCAGCGGGACCTGGGGCAGTGGCGGGGGGTGTCTGGGGGCCTACCGTCAGAGCCAGGTGGAGAGAAAAGCACTGAAAGAGGAGCTCCAGACACAGGCTCTGGTCCCTGCCTAGCGCCTGACAGCTGAAGAGCCTGGAGCAGATCACTTAGTTTCTATGCCCCAAAGGTCCTCTTCTGCGAAACGGAGACTCGGAGCCCCACCCCCAACTGCTCCTCCGTACAGACCTCCGCTGAGGCTTCTGCAGCAGCAGACTCTGTGGTGGGCCCAGCTGGGGAGCCCCGACAACAAGGGAGAGGGATGCCTGGATGAGCTCGCACGCAATCCCCACAAGCTGACCCCACAGGACAGGGTGGCCCTTAACTAAGCCCCACCGTGTGATGCTGGCATGGGGCCGGTGGGGCTCCACGAAAAGGACAATCACGTGGCTGCAATTGTCCAAGGAAGACTCACGGCTGAGGGGGGACAGAATTAAAGGGTTAAGTGAGCAAACTGTACCCCCTCCAATATCCCATTGCTGATGCAGCTCATCCCATACACCATCGTTAGTCATCATTATGCCCCATTCGAACAGGAGCAAGCTGCTTTATCAGCCACTGAGTACAAGTTACAAAATCTAGAAACCTATCGCATCCATGCACATAACTCTTCCCATGACTGTGTCCTTCCACTCAGCAAATGCCAGCTTTGATCTCTTGCAACTCTTGTAGGGAAGGTGCCAGGAACAAAGCTCAGCGGTTACTGGCAAACAGGGAAAAGTCGCTCTCCGGTTCATACACATCATATCCTGGGCTAGTAGAGCTCACCATACTTTAGATTTAAAAAGTGCAAACGTGGGCGCATGGGGGGCTCAGTTGGTTGAGCGTCCAACTCTTGGTTTCGGCTCAGGTCATGATCTCGGGGTCATTGGATCAAGCCCTGCGTCAGGTTCCATGCTGGGTGTGGGGCCTGCTTGGGATTGTCTCTCCCTCTCCCTCTGCCCCTATGCATCCTCCTCTCCCCCTCTTAAAAAGGGAAAGCAGGGGCGCCCTGGATGGCTCAGTCAGTTAAGCATCCGACTCTTGATTTCGGTTCAGCTCATGATCTCAGGGTCATGAGATCAAGCCCTGCGTAGGGCTCTGGGCTCAGGGTGGAGTCTGCTTGAGATCCTCTCTCTCCCTCTGCCCCTCCCCCTCTAAATAAATACATAAAAATAAAATCTTTAAAGAAAAAAAAGAAGGAGTTCTATCTCAAAACCCACTAACGGGTCTCAACTTCCAAGGTGAAAGCCACAGCTCTAATCCAGCGGCTGAGTTGCCCGGCGCCCGCCTGTCTCCAGCCACCCCAGTCATCCTTCTCCCCGGGACTATCTCACTTGGCCTTTCCAATCTCCAGTCACTTCCTCTGGTGGCCTTGAAAGTCAACAGCAGGCGGCTCTAAGGTTGGGGCTGCTGTTTCTGCAAGATGAGCTCAGGTTACACTGCTGGGTCCTCCCTGCTCATCAAAACACCTCCAAAGTGATGGGTTTTTAAAGTTCTTTTCCACCATTCTCCTTCCAGCGATTTACTGCTTTCTAATATCTCTTTTACCTACAGCAGCCCTGCCCTTCACCACGAAGCCCAGGTAGAGACCCCCACCCCATGCCCCTGCCGTTCTAGAGCGGTTTAGTGCCTCATGGCACAGGTGTCACACAGCTGAAGGTTCTGGGGCACAGGGAGCGTAGAGGGCCTATCTGAGGCCACCTGGCGAGGGAGTGACAGGACTGAGGGTCCAACCCAGGTCTCCTTAACCCACATCTAGATCCTTCTGAGCTGCCCGAGTCACAGCTGCCCTCTGCGGTTCCTCCCTTTCTTCCTCTCTGACCATTTGGGAGAAGGATGCACGGAAGGCTCTAAGGTTTGGACCCTTTGCTTTGGCTTTCCAGAAGGGCCGGATTCCCGTGACTTCACAAGTTCCGACGGCTCTCCAGGCTGTCTAATCTGGTGCCCACGAAGACGTGCCTCTGGCTTGGTGGGCTCATCCATCTTCCACTAGGCCAAAGAGGTTGTTCCCGCGGCATGTCAGCCTCTTCCTCCCTTCCCTTCTGAGCCTGCGGAGCGTGTTGAAACAGCACCTCTGGTTCTCCTCAGGCCCTTCCCCGGGGGCCCAGGGCCTGTTGCTAACCGCTCCACTGAAAATGCACTTTCCCCTTCCTGAGAGGAACAGGGCGAAATTTCCTTATTTCCACATCCAGTGGCAGGGTGGCTGGCATTCTTTCTTCCCTGCCTCATAAACCCTCAACTCATCTTCCTGGCTCTGGCCACCCCTGGATCTGAACAAGGAAGGAAGAAACACAAAAGCACCTCCCTTCTGAGAACCTGGTGTCTGGAGGGGCTGGCACTCACCGGGTACCCGCCGTATGCGAGGCAGCGGCGCTCCTCGGCTGGGGGGTTCCGAGCCACCTGTACAGGGTGGATGTGACTGCCTCCAGGGTACAGAGGAAGCACAGAGAGGGTGAATTACTCCCCTGAAGTCACACAGCTGCTAACTGGGTAGCCAGGGATTTGAACTCTATGCTCTCTGCCTCCAAAGCCTGTACCGTTTCCACACTCCATTCGGTCCCCTCAGGGAAGAGGCCAAGAGACAGCACCACAGACCTTCCCGAAGAGGAGCCTGATCTGCTTTCCCGCTTCCTAACCCCCCTCTCATGTGTGACATGCAGCACACACGCACACCCCCATCTCCTATCCTCCTAGGGAAGCCTCAACTTTTTAAATTCTATACATTTTAAATAATTGTGTTTGGAGAAATACTAAAAATAAATATTTACAACTCTCTTTTCTTCCTGCCTCAACTAACTGGCTGGGGACCTTGGCAAGACATTGATCGGCTGTGCCAAGGCAGGAGCTGCCACGCACTGCTGTCCCTGGGTCAGAGCCTCGGATGCCCCTCCCTACCTAGGGGAGCCTCAGGTGAAGACTCGGGGCCAGTGCTCTCCCACCTGCCCCCACGCCTGCCCCGGGGGCAATCACCTTGCAGCAAACTCCATGTCAGCCAGCCTGTGACTGCGTAGGTCCCTCTGCCTGGTGCACCACGACCTGAGGGCCACCTTGCTCTCAGACTCAGGCTCAGCCTAGGGCGTCCCACGCTGGCTCTGGGCATGGGGACAGGACGTGGGGACAGCAGGTGCTCCACCTCTGGGCACACGGCCACCCTGGCTGGTTTCACCTAACACAGCTCGTTTTTCAGATGTCCCAGTTTCAGCCTCCCTTCCTGCGACCTGGGCCAAGCTGTCCACCCCCAGATTTCTGTCCGCTGCTCATGGAGCTTGGCTGGGCAATGGCTGGGCCTGTGGGGGCTGCTGGGAACCAGAAGAGCTGCGATGGCAAAAGGCAGAGGTGGCCTCAGATGCCTTTCAGGAACCGTGCTCTGTCCCAAGCACCAGCACCCCTCAGCCCGTCAAGGTCAGACCCGTTCTTCCTGCTCATGGTCCCGGAATAGAGTGCTGGGCCACCCCTCTCCTGGCCTCCTTGGAGAACAGGCTGCCCTTAGCTACCCACGGTCTGCTCTCTGCCCAGTGCCAACTCGGGAACCTGAGACCCGCTGAACCAGAGGCAGACTTCCCGCACCCGTCCCTTCCAGCCGGCTGGGGTGGGAGTCATTCTAGAAGATCGGAGTAGACATCCAACCACATGCAGGGTTCTTTGCTGGGGAGAGGGGCTCAGGGTGCAGACATGGTAAGTAAAGAAGCTCCCCGGCTAGTTGGGAAGAGAAGTACCATATAAGGCAGAATTGGCTGCCGAGCGGTTACGCTCAGCGGCCAGCAGGATCTATCCAATAAGCACCGGACGTGAACTCTGGGCTGGGGTTTCAACAAGGAAGAGAGACAGTGTCTGCCTTCAAGAGACGCTGGGGATTACCATGTAATGTGCTAGGTGTCCAAGGCAGGTATAAACGGGGGCTGTAGGGAGGTCCGGGGGTTCCGGGTTAGGGATGGCTGCCAGGAGCCACCCCGCTCCCTCCAGCGGGACCTGGCCTGAGCCTGGACCCAGTTTCGACCCTGGCTCAAACCGGCCTCCCAAGCCATGCCGGCTTTGCAGCTGAGGTTAAACTGCTCACCCTCCTCCCCGATTCTGATGACAAGTCTGTATGTTTAAGTTTCTTTTTGGGCTTTTCTATTTATGTTGTCATTGATGACTTTGCTCCTAACTCATCTGATTTCAATTTGGACTGATTGGATCCTAATTTTATTACCATGTAATCTGAATGCATGTAATGACTGTAATTATGCCACTGAGGGAAACAGCTCCTCCATGGCGGGAAGGCCTAAATTTAGGCTTCCTGGCAAGGGTGGCTGCCGGCTGGGTGGACACCCGTAGCCACCTCAGAGCTGGGGGCCTCAGGGGGGACAGAGGCCCTCCCCTGCCCCAGCTCGGTGAGGCGAAGGAAGTGAAGCCCCTCTGAGGAGCCCCGGGAACACGCAGGAGTGTGAGCGAGGGGTCGGCGAGCCCACCGTCTCTGTGACCCCCGGCTCCCACCACGGCCTTCTTTGCAGTGCACAGTCTGGGTGTCTCTGCTGACACCCACATACCACCCGCGTCCCCACAGCTCCCCCCGCCTGTAAGATGCAGGATGCCAATAGGGGCCCTGGAGAGACGTGGGGGGCAAGGGCTTTCCCTGCTAATCCTAGGGTGCAGGAAGCAAGCAGCGATGAAAGAACCTACCACTGGCCTGAACCCTCCACGGTCCAAGGCCTCCTCCTCCTCCAAGCATCTCCTGACCCGTCCAGCCTTCTACATACTTTATGTCACTTATGCCACATCTGAGGAACAGACTGTTATCCTCTCCATTTTACAAATGAGGAAACCGAGGCACAGCAAGGTTGTGTACCAAGACCACCTGGAGGTGGGCAGGGAAACTAACCCACCTCACGGCACAGCCGCTGCCTAACGCCTGGAGGCTGTAAGAGGTGGTTTTGCCGGGTTCCCCCTCACCGAAGCCACACTCTTGAGCCTGGGGCCCGACGCCATGCTTCCCCCTCCCCCTCCATTCACAGTGAGGGGGGCCATGGCGGCCATGCGGGCACCTCAGCTATAGGAATCTGAGAACCAGGAGACAGAGGGGAAGGTACTCTTCCCCCCTCGCTCCTCACGCTAGGGAGGCAGTCCTCTCTGCAGCAAAGAGAGGACAAGGCCCACGGGGTGGTGAGGTGGAGACCCAGAGAGGGTCGGGGCCAATTTCCAGTCCCTGGGAGACTTGGCAGAAAGGCTTCGAGCACGGAGTCTCCCTTCCCCGGGCTGGATGCCCAAGGAGGGGGCAGTGGCAGCGGGAGGGGGACAGGCGGCTGTAGGCCCCTGGGGCCTGGAACAAGCTGAGCACCCAACCACGGTGAGGGTGGGCTTGGGGGGCTGGAAATTGGCCTGAGGCCTGTGTGTAGGAGCGGCTCCCTGTGGGGAGACACCGGGCCTGGAGGACTGATGAAGGAACGGGAGCTATTTTGCCTGAAGAGAGGAGAGGCAGGTGGGGCCGCCGGCCAATAGGCAGGAGAGGATGCATTTGTTCTAGGACAGCCCCTGACCTCAGGAGGCTGGTGTGGGCGCAAGGAAGGAGGGACCCTTGGGAAGAAAGCTCCCAGTAGGAGGAGACACCTTTGCAGAGGCTCCACCCCAAGACCCCACAGGCTCAGAGCAGCCCCCAGGGGAGCCTGAGGAGGGGAGGGCCCCAGGCCCAGTGCCTTTCATGGCTCCGTGCTGCTGGCCTCCGGGAGGGCCTCAGAGCCAAGCTGCAGGAATGCCCGGCCTGTGGGGAGAGGGTGCACTTGCCCATTCAGCCGCCTCGGCAGAGCCCTCGGCAGGCAGCTGAGCACAGGGCAGGGACCCGCAGGCTGGAGCCGAAAGAACGAGGGGGCCAACAGAAGAGGCCACCCGCTAGTCCGACCCACACAGCACTGTCCCCCATAGTAATCTGGGCCTCCATCCAAATGACAGCCAGCCCAGGTGCTCTGAGACCTGCCCACACTGCACCGCTGGGCAGGCGGGGGCCCCTGCTACTTTTGACTCCACATCTGGCTCCCTGGAGACCACAACTCAAGACTGAGCCGTAAACCTGATACCAGCCTGAGTTGGGGGACCTACTGTTGCAGATGGAGGCTGGTTTTCTCAGACGATTCCTCCTTCCAGGCCTGCCTGCCTCACAGCTCCCCACGCGCCCCCCCCCCCACGCCCACCCCTTATACACACAGCAGGATGTGCACGCCCCAACCTCATGCCCACCACCACCCTTCCGCAGGAGCCGCTAGGCCCTGGGCCCTGCCCCCGCAGCTCACTCACCCAGTGCAGGGACCCGATGCAGACCTTGGCGGCCATCAGGGGCACGGTGGGGTCTGAGGGTTGAAGCTTCACGCATTCCCGCAGCAGTGACACGGCATAGGCTGACTGCAGAAGAAAAGGCAGGTGACACCATCACCAGCAGCCCTGGGTCTCCACAGACTAGGGGCCTTGTGCCTACAGCAGGGGGGCCTTTCCCAAATAGCCAGTCCTTGCTCTGCACCCCTTTCCCCCCAGGAGGCAGGAAGAGGGCCCAGCGGGAGCAGCCCTGGTCATGGCGGCAGACAAACCCCTCCCAGGCCCCCGATTCTGCATCTGGAGAATGGAGGCTGTGAGCCTTGCCCAGATAACAACAGGGGGAAGCGCTTCTAAAGGAATTCAAATGTGAACCACAGAAATTTTAGGGGCAAAAAGGGGCTCTTCCAAACTTCTGAGTTCAACAGCCTTGGTTTATGAGTGACAAGATGAGGCCGAAGGTCCACAGGACTGGGAGGCAAGGCCGTGGTGGGGATTGGGGGGGAGGGCATAATGGCTGGCAGAGGAGGAGGAGAGAAGCTAAGCTGGCAGAGGCAGAGAGACCCTCCAGACAGGAGTCTGGGACTCCTCAAGGCTCCAGGGACTCAGCCACAGAGACGGAGCCGGAATGGACCTGCTGAGGATGGCCACGTGTGGACGGAGGGTCAGGACGGGAGACCGTCCACAGGCAGGCAGTGATGCTACCAGTCACAATAAGGAGAAAAAGAATGCCAGCGAACACCCATCCGGATGTTACTATGTGCCACGCATCGTTATAAATCAGAGCTCAGCAAAACACAGCCCACAGGCCAATGTGGCCCTCTGCCTGCTCCTGTGAATAAAGTTTTATTGGAACTCGGCCACGCCCATTCATATATGTATTGCCAACGGCTGTTTTTATGACAGAGTGGAGGAGTTCCCACAGAGACTGTCTGGCCTGCAAAGTCAAAAACGTCTCCTATCTGACCCTGTACAGAAAGTCTGCTGTCCCCTGTTCTAAGTGCTTTATAAATAAAATTTTCACAACTCTCCTATGAGGTAGGTGAGCATGTCCCTATTTACAGATGAGGAAACGGAAAGGCAGAGAAGTTAAGTAGCTTGTTCAAAGCCACAGTGCCCATATATGGCTCTACGCTTGTAACCAATTCAGGGCTTCTGACTGCGTCCAACATTTTTCCAAGAAACTCAACAGTGACACCCCTCCCCCCAAGTGTGCACACTCCATACTTGTGTGACCCCCAGGCAGGCAGGGGCATGTGTGTGAGCACAGTTCCCATGTACTAAGCCCTACTGTGAGCCAGGCTTCCTCACCATTAATTAGCTTTCACCCTCCCCAGCAACTCCAGAGGGACCGCTGAGGCAATGGGGGCTCTGGAAGGCTTACCTGTTCAAACTCAGAGTGAGAGACTTGAAGAGAGAGAGCTGGAGCTCCAGTGATCCGCGTCTACCCTGGACCCCCAGCCTTTCTCTAGCTACTGCTCCCTTCACCACCAGCTAAGGAAAAGCTCTCCTCAGCCCAGACATGACAGACTGAGGCTCCGGGCTCAGGCATATTAGACCCGTTTCAGGTGTCTCAGCCAAGGGCTGGCTGTGTGCCCAGTGCTGGGCTGGGGTTGTGGGGTCACTGCGGGAAAAGGGAAGAAGAGGGATGTGGCCATATCTCTCGCCTATCAGGTGCCTGCAGAAAGGCCAGGGGGAGAAGACAAAAGCTACCATCCCCCACTGCTCTCTCAGAAAGCGAGCGTGCGAGACCCAGCACAGGCGGGCAATTCCGGGAGGCTGGGAGACCGGCCTGAGCTGCGGGAAAGGGGGCCTCGCGAGGGGCCCGTAGGAGTCTCCAGGCGATCCACCTCTCCTGTGAATGCCACTCCCACCCCCCGGCCGCACACCACGGCGAGCCTTGGGCTCCCCTTGGCCTCTTTCCCTGGCTGCTGACCTCTGCAGGGTGGAAGGTTCTCTAACCTTGAGATGAAGGTTCTACAACCCTGACCATCCAAGTTCACCCCACACAGACCACAAAGTATGGCTATTTCAGGAGCCATCGGAGGACTCCAGTCCTGGCAGGCAGCTTGGGTTTTTTGTGGGTTTTTTTTTTTTGGTCTCTCTTTTTTTTTTGTCATGGTGGTTACCTAGCAACGCAGCCAATGTGACTGCTGAGGAGATCAAGAGAGGGAGTGACCTAAATCATGTCACGGACCTCACCTTTTCTTCCAGCAGGCTGAGGTGTCCGATGTACATACATCCGCCCGGCCACACCTTCGGCACAAGTGCGGGTACAGAACCTTGATTCCTACCTTGGGCTTTGGCAAAGGCCACCCTGGGCCACTCTGCTGGAGGGCTGCCTGGGCCAACCAGGCAGACTGAGCTGGTATGCAGGGTTCCTGAGGGGGTGGAGAGTGCGCTTCCAGAACAATCTCCTGCTGCACCCACCAAATGCAGGCATGGGTATAACCCCATGTCTCCAGCCTGCAGAGCCTCACGTGTGAGGAACTCACTGATCACCCCAACGTCCTGCCTGTAAGCCCATTCTCGTGCCCACCTTGCTGGTCTGTGAAGGAGCCAGGCTGGGACGCCAGCTCCCTGGAGGCTGGGACGTGCTGGACTGTGTGTGGACTTCTAAGCCCGGCTCTTCCAGTAGGGACGTCGAAGATCTCATCCCTCCCAGGCTAACACCTTCTCCCTTGATTGGGGAGTTTCCTGGCACATGGCCAGAAATTAAAGCTAGCTTCTGAGCGTGCTGCCTTCTTCTGAGGAGGGCTCCCCGGCTTTCCTTGGCATCTCAGAGGGGCCCACGACCCAAGAAGGGTGAGGACCACTGCCCTGGCCCTGAGCCTCTCCTCCTGGCCCACGCTCACTATTGCAAGATGGGAGGTCCTTTGTTTCTTTGCAAGAAGATGCTGTCACATGCCGCAGTGAGCTGCCTGCCTGGGCTCTGTGGGAGCTCTGGCCCCACCCCCTCCCCTCCGTCAGGCCTCACTCTAGCTGCAGCCTAAGCTCTCCCCGAGCCCTGGCGAGCCCCTGCTGAGCACAGAGCCAGGGTAGACCATGTCTGTGCCTTTAGGATGCTCTGGGGGGTGGTCAACGTGATGGTGGTGGGGAAGAGGTTTGGGAAGACAGAGGTCCACTGAGGGGGTGGGTGGGAGGCCCCCCCACTTGACTCTCACTCTACTTCCCTGGCTCCTTCCCACTTACCAGGCTGTAGCACCTGCTCTTCTTCCTCTTCCCTGCCTAACCTTTGTGGGGGAGGTGCCTGCACGCCGAGGAGGGCCCTCCTCTGAGCTGTGCTGTGAGCGCAGGGCTAGAAATGGCAGGTGGCACAGATGGGCGGGGGAGGGGCAGGAATTCCCTCAGCCCCACAAAAGGGCTCTGGGTGTTTACAGCTCTTGGAACGATTTGCAAGCTCCTGCCACCTTCTTTCCTGCATTCATAGCATCCTCGGCTCTAACACCCTCAGCACCCAGCTCCGGAAAGGTTTTCCTTTCATGTTATTGCTGAAAATAGAGGCTTATGTAAGTGTAATTCTCATCAGAGCAGAAACCAGGGGGTGCTGGAACAGGGCTTGGCAGGTAGAGAGCGAAGGCGGCCCTGGTGAGCAGGGATAAGGTCAGACCCCTTGTGCTGGGCAGAGAGAACTCCCCTGGCCTCTGCCCCAGCCACATCCAGGGGCGCAGTTCTCCCCCCAGACTCCCTTGTGGGCGCTGCTGCTCTGCTCCACCCTTCAGCCCTTCCCTCCTAGGCAGGTCCTTCCACGGGAAGGTCCTTTCCAGCCACACCTGACGGTTACTGGCAAAGAGAGCTACGGCCCAAATGAACGCGTCCCTCGCTCAGAACCCGTGTCCCACGCCTGTTGCATGCAGCTGTACTCAGCAAGTCACATGCGGAAATGCTATTGCCCCATGTGTGCACATGTACTAGAAGAAAAGCATCCACAGACTCACAGCTGTAACTCCCAGGTGGACAGCAGACTCACACCGGGGCTGAGTGTGACCCTCTGCTGCTCCTCACTCTCCCAGAGATGAAAATCCGATGCTGGAGAACATTTCTGACTCATGGCCGTGCCCTCCGCCCAGCCCTGGAGGGGACTGGAGGACAGCAGAGGCCCAAAAGGCAAGTGTGCCACCTCCCCCACTCAACACATGCCCTGGGTCTTACCTTCCCGCAAGCCACCATGGAGAGGGCCACTTGGTACCAAAGGTGAAATTCTTCAAACGCAAACTTCATGGCTCGCTCTAGGCACTGAGGAGAGGGAGCCAGTCAGCACGTACCCCCCTCCCAGGGGTTCTGCCACCCCCAGGCGATTCAATACCCCTCAGAGTAACCGATCACTGCTCAGATCACTTCCTGTAGGAGGCTACAGGAGACCCATACTTGGTTCCTGTCAGAAAACCCCAGGCATAACCTGCCCCTGCCACTGGACAGATTATGCTGTGTGACCTTCCACAAGTGTCCTACCCTCTCTGGTCCTTGGTTCCTACCTCCCTAATATGTGACTGCCTCACAGGACGCCGGGGAAAAGGGAATGAAATTGGGTCTGGGTTTTTAAACATGTCAACATCCCATAAAAATAATAACTGCTATTTATTACTGTTGTGCATGGTACCACTCTCAATTTTTTACACGTTATTAACTTATTCACTCTTCCCAACAACCCTGGGAGGTGGGTTCTCCCATTAGTCCCATCTCATAGATGAGGAGGGTGAGGTTTGAATGACTTGCCACAGTCACCGGGACAGTAAGTGGCAGAGAGGGCTGGCCACAAAGCTGCCCAAATGGAAAGGCTTTTCTGGGTTCTGCTGTTCTCTATGACCACTGAGAAAACTGCCCCACCCGCCTGTCCGATCCTGGGCAACCTCAAATCAGGGGCGGCCTGGTGAAAGAGACACGATGGAGGCAGAAGCCAGCCTGTGAGGCCAGGATTCACCACGTGGCCACGGTCAGGTGGGGTGGGGGACAGAGGCGAGGTTCCGGGACCAGACAGCATGGACTTAAAGAGCTCAATGGCCTGGGTTCACGAGCTGGCTCAGATGTACCCCCTCCACCCTCTCTGGGCCTTGCCTTCCTCACTGGTAAACTCAAGGGAACACCACTTCAAGAAGGTAGCACCTAAAAGCACCTCGCATGGTGCTGGGCACAGGCTGGGGCTCAGCAGATGTCACCAGCTCCCTCAGGGGCCCTCCTAACCCCATAGAAAGAGAAGCTACTGCAGGAGTGGACCTCCTGTGCAAGGAGACAGGGGCCCCAGAGCCACCTTTGATCCCAGCCCAGATTTGAAAGTTCTAAAATGCGTGCATGCCATTCGCCGTGTGGGGAATGGAGAGAGGGTCAGCTTGGTGCCCGCCTTCACCCCAGAGAGGCACCATCCCGGGAGTACTGCCCCACCAAGGGTTGCTCAATAAAATGGGCTTGCTCTGTCCAGCTCGGGTGGGACGGGGTCTGGGGTCCTGAGCCCCTCGCCAAGCTCAGAGCTCCGCAGGCAGAGGCAGTCACAAAACACCATTATCATCCATGTGGGAAACTGGGGGGATGGAAAATTTTCCCCTTGTGTTTCTCTACACAACACCATGTGTTCTTTCAAAAGAAAAACACACGAAAACACTAGTAAAACCACCCGAACCCAAACCACCCACCCTGTCAGGTAAGGGCGGCTCTCCCAGCCCTCGCAATGGAATGGTCCCAGGCCCCGTCTCCCAAGGACCGAGCGGTACCCCCTGGCGGAGGCAGGGAAGGGACCGTGGAGGAGGTCCAATGGAGGCCCCACCTGGCTTCTGGGGAGGGGGTGGGTCGCCGTACCTCAGAGAGCATGACGTACTGGCCCCTCCTGCCCAGCGTGATGCTCAGGAGGTCATAGATGGCCGCCGCGTTCCGCAGGCTCACCGCCCGGTCCTCCTCCTGCTCCGGTGCCCGGCTCAGCACCACGTCCCGAGTAGCCTGTCGGGGGACGTGGTTGGGGAGAGAACAAGCACAGAAAATAAGCAACGGCCTGCCCCCGAGGCCCAGGGACCGTCGCCCTCACGCTGCTGACCCAGGCCACGCTCCCAGAGTCTGCCAGGGCCCTTCTCCCACCCCCACGAAGGCCCCCGCGAAAGAGAGAAAACCTCCACCCACAGCCGAGGTTGGGGTGAGGAAACCATTCTGAGGGCTCCTGCTCCTCAATGTTTTAGTCTGCAAAGTCTCAAACCTACAGAAAAGTTGCAAGGGTGACGGCGTTGACCACTCCTGCTTTGTCACTCTCTAGTACACGATAATGAGGATAGAGTCACGAAGGTGGGGCGACCCTTGACCCCTAAGTACAACCGCCAGAGGAATGCCGGTATTTCAGGAAATGTAAAGCTGATGTCTACCTACCAGCTCATGGTCAGACCTCCCCCCGCCCACTGATGGTCTTACTAGAAGGCTTCTCACCCCAGAACCCCATCCAGGACCATGCCCACATTCCAGGGCTGTGTCTCTTCCGTCTCCTCTCATCCAGAAGGGCCCCGCGGCCCTCGTCTTTCAGCATTTTTGGGGATAGAGGTGAGCGGTTTTGTGGAACAGCTCCTTGCGAGCTTGTAACTGTCCACACACAGAAAGAGCTTCAGGTAACATCCGGAAGCGTCTAGATCAGGTGGGTGGCTCTGCTGCTTGACTCATGGGCTGTAGCCCCTTGGTGCCACTAGTCCCTCCGGGAAGGACCTCCTGGCCCCATACCTCCTTCCCATCTCCACTGTGTTCAACCCAGACCCGATGCTCTACTCCTTCCAACTCTCCTCTCAGGGTTCCCTAGAAACCCCCAACACACAGCCTCTGTGCTCGGTGCCCAGCACTCAGGAGTTCAGTAGCTCGGAGCTGCCAGGTAGCTGCCGGGCCCCGGGAGTGCGGGGGAAATGGGAAAATACCCTTTAGGATTAGGAGAGTCTATACAATCTGAAGTGGGGAGCTCTGTATCACCAACTGAATTCTCCCCACTGGGGATTTGGGACCCTCTTTTTCTGTGGCCTACGGTCCCACTCTCTCTCTTACAAACCCATACTCTGAAGACAACACTCAGGCCTGGGAGTAATCCAGCATGAATCATGGGGTCTCTGAGCTGAGAAGCAACGGGGGTGGGGGGTGGGGGGGACCAGCTAGGAATGCTGTGACTGTGCATGCACGCATACACCCCCTCCCCCCGCCGAGGGCTGTATCTGAGCTGAAGCAAAGCTCAGTTCCAGCCAGATGCTCCTGCTGGCTACTCCCAGTAACCTTCTCCCTCTGTAGTAAGGGCTGAACCCCCTTTTGTGTATTGGAACTCACCATTTTCTACTTCCCCGCACAGGACCTCAGAACCGAGGATGCTGGGACAAAAGGGAGCTGCTGGCCCTTAAAACCAATTTCTCACTGTCAGATCCAGACCATCCTTCCTGTCAACAGATGGTCTTTAAAACCTCCCTCCGGGCAGGATTACGAACCCCTCCCCCGGGTCAAGGGCTGCGGCCCCCACAGGTGAGGGGCCATAGAGGCAGAAGAAGCCCAGTGGCCTTCAGGCTGCAAGCCTGAAGTGTGTTCCCAGAAGTTTCTGGAAGCCAAAACGCCTCTAAGACCCAAGGAAGTGACTCACCCACGGGGACACTTCAGCAAGGCAGGCCAGCAGCCAGAGGCCCTGACGGGTGCCCCTCCAGCCACAGCAGGCGGGGGCTGCCGCCACCCCCGTGTACGTGGACCAGCCCCAGGAGAAGGTGCGGGGTGCCAGGAGACCCCAGAGAGGATGAGCGCTGGTACCAGCCTGATAAACAGGAGCTGGTCAGGAACTCCGAAGGGTTAAGGGGAGAGGAGCAGAGAGGGAGAGTGCCAGAGAAATCCTCCCACACAGGCACCATCAGGAAGAGAGAAGAAATTCTGAGAGGCTTGGCAGGAGCTATTTGACGAAGCGGAGTAGGAACACAAAACTGGCCATGTACCTCCCACTCCTCCCCTTCCAGCCCTCCCCTCCAGAACTCCCCAGCTCGGCCCCGAGGGTGGGGCCCCGAGAGGCGGCCTCTCGAGCAGCCAGGCAATGAAAGGACGGGGGGCCACAGGGCCCCGAAGCAGCAGCGGGAGTACTCGTGCTCAGTGCATTCTGACCTAGAAACCCGCTGGGAGAGAGGGGTCCTCATGGAAAGGGGGCAGCGCGGGCAGCCTGCAGCAGGGCGGTGGGGAGCTCTTCTGTGGGGTACAGGGAGCAGCCTGGCCGGGCACGTGCGGGATCTGGACGCTATCCGTGCACACCGGTCTTGTTCTGGGGATGGTGGGCAGTGAGCTGTGACTGCGGGCCTCAGCCCTGGTTGGCCTGTCCTGGAAGAGTAACCCCTGCAGACCCCAACTCCCAACCCCCTCCAGACTGGCCCAGCACAAAGTCGAACCTCCTTCTCTGTGGCTGCCACGACGCCTGGCCCACCTGGCCAGCTTCTCCCCGACCAGCTCCCAGTCCTCCCTCTGCCCCACAGAACTCCCCGCAGCTCCCTCTCCGCACCACGGCCTGTCTGAGCCCTGTCACCCGGCACGCCTCCGGGCTCCTCACAGTTCAGCTCAGGTACCTGTCAACCAGACTGATCCCGCCAGGCAAGGGCACCCCCCTCTTGTCCTCTCCCAGCATGGGGCGCATACCCCAGCCCCCGTACACCCAACGGTTCCCTGGTTCTGGGGCCGGGACATGTCTCACTGTCTCCAGCACCTTCCTTGGTCCATGTTTGTAGAATGGGTGATGTTGAACAAGAGTTCTGGGCTTGGTGTGGAAACGTTCTCCTCTTGCCCTCGACTTTGACCTTTAGGACAACAGTGTCTCTGACTGTGTGCCTGGGAGGGGGGCCAGAAGGGGTGGATTTCCAGCACTGGGCTAGGATGAAGTTAGAAAATCAGGAACAGAACTGAGCATGTCCTCGGCCTGGGGGCTGGACCTCCCTCCCCATAGGAAGACAGCAGGGAATAGGTCTCCTCGGGGGTCCGCAGGAACTGGCGCCTGTGTCAAGAGGCAAGCAGGGTTCCACAAAGGAAAACCAAAAGCAGAAGTCTGCCCTGGTTGCTATGGCTCCAGGGTAGGGTTGCGGTGAAAGGCGGTGGTGGTGCTTGCTGGGTGGGGGAAACGGGGCAGAAGGAAGGAAGCTGTGGGGGCTAGTGACAGGGCAGGAATTCATGTGCAGCATGGAGGGCGGGGCCTCAGACACTCTGCTGGGGGCTTCGAGTCGCTGCCCACACGCCCCGGGTGTCCTGTTCCCTCCCCCCTGGCCTTACCACCCTCAGACCAGTGATGGTCCCAAATTCCCCAGCAGCCTGCCTGGAACTAGCCCCAGCCACTCTTTGCCTCCACCATTCAAATGGCCCCTCTAGGAAATCCTTCAGATCAAATGCAGAGAGAGATGGGAATGTGCCTGTGACCTATAAAGCAATATGTAGACACTAAGTATTCTTCCCACCACCACCATCCTTATTCCTCTGAGAGTCACGAAGAATATTCTCCTCTTGTTCCTCCCTGCACAATCTCCAGGCCCCCACCTCTGGGGATGCCTTGCCCTTGTTCGGTCCACACATTTTGTTCCAAGCAGGACTCCTGAGCTGTACCTGCTCCTAACCCGGGCCCTCTGGCTGTCCCCCCACCCAGGGCAGCCTCTTCCAAACTGAGGACATTCACCCCAGGCCCTCTGCAAGCCAAAAGGGGAAAAGCCAACCCCCTCCGACTCCCCTCCTCCAACAGCGCATCACTGCCAGCGTGACCTGTATCTGGTCTCGGGAGAAGGATCCATGAAGCAAACCTAGGGCCTTACGGGAGGGCTGGCGGGAGAACTGCCATGTCCCCGGGCTGGCCAGCCCACGTGAAAGCCAACGCAGGCAACACTTCCTCCAACAGCCATTCCTTCCACGAGCCATGCATTAGCTTTTCAGGGTCACATCTCATCTAGACTCACAGTAACCCCAGGGAGGTGCAGGAGGAAACCACTAGGCCCCCTTTGCAGATGGCAAACTGAGGCCCAGAAGGTGAACTAATTGTGCAAGGTCCCCGGGAGGTAAGGCTGCACCTCCAAAGGCCAGTCCAGGACGGCTTCTGTTGCCTCATGGGCTCCCCCCGCCAGCCCTGGTCCCGACCCTCCGCTGATTGCAGGGCGTCAGACCACACTGACCTTCGTTTCCACCCAGCCCCGTTTCTCCTTTCTAATCCCTGACACAAACACGGTGAGAGAAGGAAAGGAAACTAACCTGTGGAGTCCTTTGCAATGGCATCTCACAAAGACCTCATGTACTATTGTCCTGTTTCACTGATGAGAAGACTGAGGCCCAGGGAAGCTCCCCAGGGCATACACAGATAGGTGGGACCCAGATTAGAACCTAGACATTCTGACTTCACCCCCAGAGGCCTCTGAAGAAGTGTCCAGTAGCCCTGTCCAGCCATCAGAGGCCCTGGGATGGCTCTGCTTATGGAGGAACCAAAGCAAAACACCAGGCCGGGCCTTCCCAATCAGGGAAAAAGCCCCGTGGACAACATGTCCAGGGCCCTGCTCGGCCCTGTTCTCCGACACGGCTGCTCCGCCTTGGCCAAGGACCCGGTCTCAGGGCCTGCGGCTGGCACCCCACAAAAGTGACCTGGAAAGGAGTCCCCCGGCAGCATCTGTGCCCGGTACCTGCCCTTCCCTGGAGGGCACTGTCCTGTCCCGATCCTGCTGCCATCCCCTACCAGCAGACGTAATTACCACAGCTCTCGAGCTGCCGGTCCACAGAGCCAAGAAGTAACAGGCTCTGTGACGGGGCCCATCCACCCAGAGCCCTGGGCCAGGCCCACGCCGGCCCCCACTCTCCTGCCGCGTCAGGCTTCGGCGGCAGAAATCACAGCTCTTCCTGCCAGCGAGGGCGAGAGGCTCTCCCACCTCTACGGAGCCGCCCATTCTGAGCTGGCAGCAGACCCTCCACTGCGGCCGCCTGCGGCACGGCAAACCAGGGGCCAGAGCCAGAATGATCCATGCTCCTCTGCGAGTCCCAGATGGAATCAAGCCCAAGAAGCATTTTTTTTTTTTTTTTTTAAACAGAATGGTATCCTCAAACCAATTTTTCTTCTAACCTGATCTGAGCCTGACTGTTCTCTAAAATGACCGAATCGGAAGCAAGCATTTATCAGGACAAAACAAACTCATGTTGAATGTCTATAACATACCAGGCACCTGTGTGTTCGTTTTCTGGCTTTTTCTGTGCAAGAAAGGCCTTGTTAGCCTCATTTTACAGACAAGAAAACAAGGAGCAGGGAGGGAAGAACGCTGTCCAGGCCACACAGACTGTGAATGGCCGATTCAAGGCTCCTACTGCTGGGTCTGACACTGGACTTGGCACAGTTCGCTGCAGGCTCCAGTCCCCAGAGGCTACCTGTCCCCCCCACTCTCACTCAGCACCAGGCGTTTGGGACCTTGTGGTTCCCAAGAACCTGAGACGAGCAGCAGCTTCCCACCAGCTGAATGAAACAGGGGCCCACGGATTCCGTCTGCCTCCACATATATTTTTTGCCTAGAGGAGTATTTTCGAAAGGATCAAGACTTCTGTACTTCCTGCTTTCCAACTGTTTGAGAAAATCAGACTAGTTCTGATATAGAGTTCTCATAAAAACTAGAATATACACTAGAGGTTCAGAAGGGGGGATTCCTTCTGATGTGAGGACCAGGATTTCCTCCTGGTCCCTGGATCCACCTCCAGTAGGCAGGAGTAGACCTGGGACAGGGGGCAAGGACTGAACTCATCACTGTATCTCCAGGGCCGAGTATGGCCTGGCACATTGTAGCTGCTCAAATGAGATGGGATAGATGGACAGATGAATGGAGGGATGGATGAGCAAACGGGTGGGTGGATGGATGGATTTTAAAATGTTCTTTTGGCCCCAAAGACTCAAAACTAGATCCAAAACACAAATCTTCAATCAGTTACCACTCGCATACTTTTGCATTTCTGGGATAGCATTTGTAAGGTTTCTATTTACCTCTTGAAGGACAAGGGGGGGCGGTTCGCTATTCATTCCGATGATGCTCGGTTAGCCTGTAACAAAAACCACATCCAAGGGAACAACCCCACACTCAGGACTGCTTGCAGGCTACTCCCCTGAGTTCCAAACCGCAAATAGGGTCTGACATACTCAGGAAACCTGCACATGCCCTTTCCCTGAGTAGCTGCTCTGGTGATCCTAGAGGTGGAAAGCGTTCATGATTATGTCTCCTGGGCTGACTGTGCTGGGCTAGCTTTCACTGCAGCATAATGAATCCTGCAGGTATTAGGCAAAGCTAAGTAGCAGCCAAGGCAGCCAGCTGCTGTTAGAGGCTTCTCCCTGACAGCTGCGGCCAAACCCAGGCAGCACCAGGGGGAGATGAGGAAAACCCTGCAGGAAAACATACCTGGAGATCAGGCTGAGCCTCAGGGTCCAGCTAAGAGATCAGAGCCTGGGAGGTAGGCACAGTGGTGCCCACACCTGACCGAGAATGGGACCCGCAGGGAAGGAGGGTATGAAACAAGAGCAAGAGAGAAGGCAGAGGCTGTCTGGTCACTCTGAGAAATAGTTCCGAGCCATCGAGGCCAGATCCAGATCCCAGGAGGCAAGCTCCGTAGGGGAGACATCAAAGCTCTCTCCCCAAGTCCTAAAGTTTCTAAAGGTGTGACAGGCTGGGTGTGAGCAAGAGGAAACCAACCAGCAGGCCCTGGAGGAGTGCCTCCTCCCAGGCCAGTGCACAACTTCCTTTGCTTTGCATGCCACAGGGAATTCCCAGGACACCGCCTGGCAAGCCGGCCCGCGTCCCAAGTGCCTTGAGCAGGCCAGCAAGTCACACAGCTTCTGGCAAAAGGGCAGGAACTGCTAGGAGGGAAATTGCGTATTTAGGAAAATTCACCTTGGCTCCAAATGTGGGCCACCTTTTAGTAAAAGGCCATTCTCCACTCTGAGATGGGGGCAGCTTGACGGTTTGGGGTGGGGGTGGGGAGATAATCTAATGGAGAGGCATCTGAACTCTGGTCCTAGGCACCCAGATCAGGCAGAGGCACAGAAAATGGCTGGGGGAGACAGAGTCCAGCCTCGTCGCCCCACCCCCCACCCCACTGCTGTCTCATGCCAACAGACATGTCCCTGTCGACAGAGCCCTCCCTGAGCCTCGTTTCATTTGATCCTCAAAATTACCCCCTCGGCCCTTTTACAGATGAGGAAACTGAGAACCAGAGCAGCTCGGAAGTGGCAGAATTGGGCTGCGGTCCAGGGCTTGGGCTCCACGGCCCGTGCTTTTGGAAGCTATCTAGGGAGGCGGATGGGATTTGAATCACGGCTGTGAGCGTTATTAGTGTGTGACCTTGACCAAGACAGATACCTGTCCTGAACCCTTACTTTTCTCATCTGTAAGATGGGAACATATTAGTTCTAGACCGAAGCATATGAAATTGTTATTTTTCATATGGCTCAACATCAAAAATGCCTCCCTCTAGGAGACCATCGGCTTGCAATCTGGCAGCGAAAGGACCTAAGGAATGTTTCTGCTTTCACCTTTTTACCTCCCACCTGTAGTCCTCAGCACAGGGAGGGGAGTTTTGAGACAGGTGACTTCAGTGCCGTCTCATCTGAGGGTGTGGGTGGGGAGAGGCTCAGGTGTGAGGGTCAGGGGGGAGAGATGGGTTCTGGTCTATGTCTGAGGTTCCATCAGTAGAAACTGGGGCTCAGTCTATGGTCAGAGTGAGGGCCCGTTTTCTGTGAGAAGTGCACTGTTCTCCCATGAAGATCAAATCTGCCACTCGGTGTTTCTTTCCCCACCTTAGGCTAACCAGTTAGATGCCCCTCCTTGGAGCAGCCACTTACCCCCTCACCTGCATGGCCCCGCACACCTTTTAGTACCACAGCCTAGCTGAGGAAGGCTATGAGCTCTCGCCACCCCAGTCCAGCGTCCTCCCCCCTCCTGCCTACCTGCTGACGGACCCAGTGAGGTGGAGGAAACCCACTGACCAAAGCACTCGTGGTCCCAAGTATTCCAGTGAACATTTGGTTCCGTCTGTTCAAGAACCCGGCTCGTGGGGGTTTGTTTCTTGTTTCCTACTTCCACACACCGCTCTCAGATGTGCCAATTTAGCAAAGTTAGTTCTCAATCTGGGGGGGGTGGGGTCCCCAGCTCCCAAGCTCCGAGAGGCCCCTCAGTCAGAGGGCTTAGACCCAGCCTGGGCCTCCTCCCCCGCATGCCCCCACCCCTGGCTTCTGGGGCTCCTGCACAGCCCTCTCCCGCCTCCCCCGGCCCAGTCCAGGCCATCCTTCCCACCGCCCCCTGGACCACCCACCACCCCTCTCCCTCACTGAGGCTCCAGGGCCCATGCGAGCGTGCGTGTGCGCCTGCCGGTACGCAGGTGCGTGTTCGGCCCCTCTCCCTGCCTGCCGCGGGGGAAACGGGGGAAATCAGCCAAACGGCACTTCACGCGGGCTTCGTCCAGCATGCTTTGCCCCTCCTCTGCTTTATTTTTCCACAGCGCTCAGATACTAGGCCCTGGACATTGTCGTCGCTAATTAATTTATTGTCTACCTCCCTCACTCGAATGTAAGCTCCACGAGGGCAGAGACTTTTCTCCGTTTGTTGGCTGCTGCGTTTCTGGCTTCTAGAACAGGGCCTGGCACAAAGATGATGATGATAAACCGCTGCGTGAACGAGTGAATTCCTTGAACAGGCACATTTGCCTCTGGGCACTACCATCATCTTACAGGGGAAGACGCTTTCAGGGGAGTTTTAACCCAGAGGTGTCAGGTTTGCTGTGGCCCTCAGCTAACAGCGGCAGAGCTGGAAGCACCTGCTCCTTCCAGCCCCTCACGTCGGTCCCAGAACCAGCGCAGGGCTGTGCTCAGTGCATATGGGTGACTCACTGATAATCGTCTTTTGTAATCCCCGGAGAGGTGTTGGGGATTCCTAACTCAGCCCCACTCAGGCCCCCAAATACAGCCTTGTGAACCAGACCCAGACCTAGGAAGTGAGCCTCACCCCCGTGCAGGGGGCAGACTCGAGAATCTTGCTTCAGGGACATCCGTGGAGGCTGAGCCAGGCCAAGACCTGGCGGCCCGTGCCTGAGCCCCCGCAGCCCTATTCCCACAGGGGCAGAGAGGGAAGGGCCTGGAGCTTACCATGGACTCGCTGATGAGGAGCAGCAGGAGGGCTTCCTCTATATTATCCTTCGGGCAGTAGAGGCTGAAAGACACAAATGGCAGCTCCAGCTCCAGCACAAGCTGCTCCAAGCAGTGCGGCTGGCCCACCACGCGGCCCTTCTGCTCCGAAGTCAGCAGCAGCCGGGTAAGGTGACCCCCTCCTGCATAATTCACAGACACCGGATACCACCTGCAGCTCTTTCTCCAGCCCCAAGAGTTCTGGATTTGAGGGGTGGGCAGTGGGGCCAGAAATACTGCAGATGCTCTGGGGGAAGAGATGCCCCTTCCAGCACCCAGGGCTGCACGACGCAGCCAGGGCAAGGCGCAGGGGAGAGCCGCTCGGATCCCACTGTCAATTATTAAACAAATAAGAGCGAAGGTATATGCAGACAATTAGGAAGGCAGGTAACCTCCAAACAATTCGACCTCTGGATGCCTTCTAGAATGTTCCTCCCGACCCCCATCCCAGAGACTGTCTTCCCTGGTCTATTCGGCTCCTGCGGCTACTGAAAGAGCCTGTATGACAGTGAGCTGGGCGGCAGCTGGAGGAAAGTGCAGGGCAGAGAGAGGGGACGTCGGAGCCCCAGGTGTGGGCACGAGACCAGCATGGTCCAGCGAGCTTACTTGTCTCCTTCGTAGAGATGAGGTTTCCGCAGGGCTTGCGTGATGAAGGAATTCTCCTCCTTGCTCATGAACTCAGGCAGTGGGTGGGACAGGGGGCTCCAGTAGCACTCCTCACTCAAGGAATGTAGCAGGACCCCTGCCAAATGCTTGGCCGCCATCTGGCAGAAAGGGAGGAACTCAGACTCAGAATGCCCCCCGCCCACTACCCGGCCAAATCCACCCGCCCTGCAATGTGCTGCCTCTTCAGAGGCCCACCACTCCACTTCACTCCCAAGGAGCCCCCTGTTCTCTCTGTTTCCAGCGCTGAGCCCACCCCACCCCTTCTCTTGGCCTTTGATGGCTTCTACCTAATCTTCTGTCCACTGTCCTCTCCTAGACGGGAGCTACGTTTCCTCCTCCTCTGGCCCCATGGAGCCCGGCACAGCTCTGAGTATTCAGCAGGCCCTTGCAGAGCAAGAAGTGACTAGCACTTGACCAGATACCTTCCCGATGCTTAATTACAAATTCTAGAGTGAGAAGCAGCTGTGGCTCTGATTTGGGGTGAATTAAAGCCTAAGAAGGTAGGCTTGAATTAGGGCAGGGAAAGGAGTCCTGGTTATTTAGTAAGATCATAAACAATGCCTACGAGTTGGCCTACCACCTTGCTAGGAAGGGATGACATTGGGTTTTAACTCTGATCTAACGTTAGGGGCTCTGTGCAGTGCTGTGATGAGGACGCTGAGGGTGCTTCCCAGGGTTGGTGGGAGAGAATGCAGAGATGGATTAACAATGTCTGCCATGAGCACAGACAGGGAGAGGAGAAGCGTGCATGTAACATACTGTCGTCCCTGATTCAGAGGCTGCCTGCTAGCGCTTTGGTTGTTTCCCACTGAAAGTGGCCCCCGTATAAGCCAGCCATACCCAGCACCCAGCCCCGAGGCCTCGCCGTGTTACCACTTTGAAGTTCTGAGTTGCTTTGGTCTCCACGGTGCGTAGGACCTCCCGGAGCTCTCTCATCCCTTTCACAATGTTCCTGGGGGGAAGACAGCAGAAGCAGGGTCATTCCCAGCCTAGTTGCCACAAACATCATCATCAAACCTGCAGACACAAGCAGGAGCCCACCCATTTGAGTTTTACTTGAGAACACTCAACTAGAATGAAAGGTCAAAGCTGTAACACCAGGATCCTAGAAGCCTGGGACATTGTCGATCAAAGAACAGGAAGGATCCCTCTCCCCCACAGCCCCCCAGGAACCCTGGCTTCCAGTTCACCACCACAAGGGGACCCGGATTGAGTATTTCAAACAAGACATCATTTACTCTAAAAGCTTTGGCTGGTATCAGACGTTCTGACTTGAATTAGCCTCAAATTCTCCATCTTCACCCAGCACACCTGGTCAATGCTGGAGTCCATCCTCACCTCTCAGTCCCTGTCACCAGGGCCCTAGACCAGCCTGCATCACCCAGGGCCTGGATAACCTCAAGGGCAGTCTCACCACCCCCCAACCCCTGCCAGCCCTCTAGGCCCGAAATAATTTGCAAGCTTTTTCAAGTGTGACCCAGAATAAAAAATACATTTTAAATTGTAACACAGCACGTACACACTTTCCTTACATAAAATGGAAGCAAGTTTCTTAATGCACTACTTAGCTCTACCGTGTGCAGTCCCCTCTGGTATTTCCAATTTGACATCTTGCTCTGTTCCTCTTTTTAAAAATGCTGGTTGCAGCCCACTAAACAGATCTTGCAGCCCACTAATGGGTTGTGGCCTACAGTTTGAAACACCGCTCCATGGCCCCTGGAGGGGTCTGTATGCCCGACATGCAAACATTATCTATTACCCACCCCCACCCCCTGCCCCAGCCAAGTCTGGCCCCTTTGTCAGCACCCCCAGGGCTCATAAAATCCAGTCTCGGTCTTCATCACGGCATCGTGGGGCTGGCGGGTCTGCCCCTCGCCTCTCACCCATCTTGTCTCCTGCCACTCAGGTCCTTTTTGAACAACCTACCATATGACCTGTGTCAAGTCTTGGCACAGACTCCTCCCACCGCCTTAAACAGCCCTTCTGCACTCATCCTCAGAAAGCCTTTCCAATAACACTTCCTCCTTGCAGCCTTCCCAGACCCCTCCCCACACTCGCCCCTCTGGCCTGCGTCCCTCTTGCACCCTGTTAATTCCTCTTTCGAAGCATGACCTTGTGTGGTCATTTCCCATTTCTGGGCTGACCCCTCATGCACTGCGTACTCGGAGGGCAGGGCTCCCGTCTTGCTCCCGAAGCTCAGCACTAGCACAGCTCCTGGTACACAGTAGGTGCTCAGCAAATGTTTAGGCCCTGCCCTTCTCCTTTGCTCTGGGGGTTCCCTGGATCACAGCTCACAGGGGAAAGCGGAGACCGCCAGGTTGGCAAATTGAGAAATGGAAGACCACAGAGAGGCGAAAAGCCAAAGGTGGCAGCCAGAAAAGTACAGGGCGCCCCTCCTGCATCTTTCATGCACGGAAGAGATTCCTAGGGGCTTTGGGGTCTTGGGGTCTGGAGCCATAAAAGGACAAACAGGCAGACAAGTCCCTGCCTTCTGGGAACCTCTGGTTTCAGAGAAGAAAGCAAAGATGTGCCAACTATCAACATTATAAACACAGACCCTCGTGTGCAGGGCTGAGAATGGAGACAAAGACCACAGGGACAGAGTCAGAGTCACGGTGACCTTTCCCAGTCTGTCCAGAGCTTCGGAAGAACCAGGAGGGGCTCACAGGCCAGGGAACCACAAGTGCCCTGGGAGACAATTCAAGTTTGCGCGCCGCCACTAGGACCACGTAGCCCGAGGAGGGGCTCACCTCGGGGGCTGTGCACGGTCTCCTCCTCTACAAAACCAGGCCTTCGGTGTGGACAGCGTCTCCCAGGCTTGTCCTCTGCGACCCATGGTTACAAGTTCTGCCCCTAGCTGCACACCACCGATGTTTTTACTTAGGCAACACTTTCCTTCACATCTTCTTTTTCACTTTAGTAGACATATCTTAAGAATACCCGAAATCACGGATTTGGTGTGCGAGTTTTTTCCTTTTTTTTTTGGCCAATAGATATTAAATACAGAAGTAATTACAAAAGGTTAGTCTTTGTCTCACTCAAAACCACCTCGTGTATCACTAGAAGTATAGCTTGAGAAACAACAGACTAGACCACAGGTTCTCAAAGTGTGGTCCCTGGACCAGCAACATCAGCATCCTGGGAACTTACTAACGCAAAGTCTGACACCCCTCCCCCACTCCCCCACTCCAGACCCCCTGAATCAGAAACTCCTGGGTGAGCCCAGCAATCTGGGTTTTATCAAGCTTTCAGGGGGTTCCCATGGCCATTCAGTTTTGAAAACCACCGGTATGGGTGATCCTCAGTGTCTTCTGGTTCTCCCGTGCTAAGAAGCCGGGTTCCAGAAGGGACCACCTGACACGGAAATACCAGCTTTGCAGCCAGATCCTAAATTTTAAAAAAATTTTATTTGTCAGAGAGAGAGAGAGCATGCAAGCAGGGGGAGCAGTGGGCAGAGGCAGAGGGAGAAGCAGGCCTCCCGCCAAGCAAGGAGCCCGATGTGGGACTCTGATCCCAGGACCCTGGGATCATGACCTGAGCCGAAGGCAGCGGCTCAACCAACTGAGCCACCCAGGCGTCCCCCTAAATCTGCAATCTTGAGAAGGTGTGGCAGCTGAGTCCTCATCTCCCTGTCCACAGGAGGAGGATTCCTCATTGGCTCATAGTGCGGTCAGGAAGACAAACGTGTGCGCAGCCCAAACATACCTGGGCATGTGGGAGAGGCACTCTACGTAGTAGTTATTTTCCTTTCCCCTTTTACTTTGGGTCCTAAAGATCTTCTTAAATTATGTTTTAATTTGCCACATTGTTTTGCTTGGAAGTCCAGGAGTGAATGAGTAGAGGGCAGAGAACTTGAGGGGCCTGAGAGGATCTCCCAGCTTTGTGTCCACCTGTCTCCTCCCACAAGCCCTGCCCCCACAGGGGACACACACACAGGATTTCCCTGGGAGACATATCACACCCAGGGACAGACTGGGAGTCCCCAGGAGCCCAAGCAGGAGGAGCCTGCAGCAGACGCCCTTCAGTCCCACTGAGGCCTCTGCCTTAGAAAGGAACCCAGAGGACGCCTGGGTGGCTCAGTTGGTTGAGTGACTGCCTCTGGCTCAGGTCATGATCCCGGAGTCCTGGGATCGAGGCCTGCATCGGGCTCCCAGCTCTGCGGGGAATCTGCTTCTTCCTCTGACCTTCTCCCCTCTCATGCTCTCTCTCACTTTTTCTCTCTCTCTCTCAAATAAAAAAAAATTTTTTTTAATCTTTAAAAAAAAAATGAAAAATGAAAAAAAACAAGAAAGGAACCCAGAGGTCAGGCCGGCTGAGGGGAGATCCCAGCACTGGGAGAGAGCAACAAGACAGACTGCATGAGCTTCCAGAAAAGAGAAGAAATGGTTGGCTCTGGGAAGTCTGCAGGAGAGTGATGCCCTGGCAGCTGAGCCAATGGCCACGGGCTGGGGCCAGGCTGGATCCTGGGGCTGGACCCTGGAACCGCTCCAGAGCCGTAGGGCCCGTGGCTCCTGGGGCCTGTGGGTGATTTTCCACTCTGTGGGCTCCCTGCCAGCTTCCTCCCTGGCAGCCCAATTCAGGCTGCTACCAGGAGCCCAGAGCCAAGAGGGACCACGGCCTCTTCTTCCCACTCCAGCTCAAGGACTGTCCTCTCTCTGCCCTTAGTCTCCACATCATTAGCACTAGGAGAGGGCGTCCAGACCATGCACTGACACCTCCTAGGGGGTGCAGAGACATGTAGATTCTCAGGGACCCTGCCTCCCCCAATACATGCACACAATGAAGGATTCAGATTGCATTTTTACAAGATCCCCTGTCCCAAAAGTTGCGTAATTTTACTATTTTCAAATCTGTAAGGAATTCTGGCATCTAAATCAGCTCCTGGGAATCCTTTCGCAAGGTGAGTAATCACCCTCAGGCATCTTTTGGGTAAATCCCAATTTTTATGGAATGCCCATAGAGAGAAAAACCAACACAGAGGCTGTGGTGGCCACAGCTGTATGGGGAGAGATTTGGGCTCCCAGCTGGCCCTGATCTGTTCTGAGATGTCGGGAACACCCCTCTGCCTCAGTTTATGCCTCCAGGGAATGGGAAATCACATGGGGTTTCTCGCACCAGCCTGAGCGAAAGCTCCCAGTGCCAGGTAGAGTTGGGACTCTGCCCAGCCCCGTGAGAGGGCGGCTTGAAAGATCTCTTTGTTCTCGGCCTCTCGCACTGACCTTTCAGAGAAGAGCTGCCACTTCAACAATATCCAAACAGGGCCTCAGACCAACCCTGGCCCAGAATGAGGCTGTGTGTGGAGAAGCCAGGAAGCCATTGATCCCAACTCAAGTCAAGCCTGGCTGGCTGGGAACAGAAAGACAGAGATGTGCAAGCAGGAATGAGTCATCGAGGGAGGCCTCCAGGTGGGAGACGCAAGGAGATGGTGAGCCCCTCGCAGCCCCTTCGTCAGCAGCGGGCAGTTTTTCCAAAGTGCTCTGTCTCCCTCAGTCTTCACAGCTTCTGATGAGGGTGGTAAGGCAGGCTTTGTTCTCCCAGCTACTAGCACAATGCTTGGCACATAGAAGGCACTCAAGAGATCATTGTGGGATAAATAAACTCCCATTTTCCAACGGGAAAATGAAAGCCTTGTAGACACCTGCCTTTCCAGGCCATTGCTTACTTAAAGGGAGAGGCAGGCTTACCACAGGCACCAAGGCTTCAAACTTTTCTCCCTTTAAACTAAAAAGATTCCCGAGAAAGACAATGCTTGTCTTTTGACCCAGCAGGGTTACATTTTCCTTTCCCAGCTCTGTGAAGTCCAGGACTCCTGAAATTAAGCTACGTGATTCATCTTTCCAAAGTACCTACTGGGCACCCAGTGTTTGGCTGGGCACCAGCCCTGTTGACAGGAGACATTCAACGAACACTCATGAGAAGTTCACGAACAGAGAGACAGAATGAGGGAATGAATAGCTCGTTCGTGGCCCTGCAGGTCAGAAGCTCACAGTCTGTTAAATCAGCCACACTCTTGATTTATGCAGCAAAGTGTTTTGCATACAGTAGGTCCTCAACAAATACTGTTTGGTTTCGTTTTTCGGTCTGGTTTGATCTGACACAGAGACTAAGAAACTGCGTGGAGTTTATGATTGAACGGAGTCTAACATGGGACCCCAGCCAGAAGTCCCCATTTCAGGGCTGCCGCTAATGGCGCAGGAGAGGTTTCTGGTCAGGGACCCAGAAGAGCACAGCCAGTTGGCAGATCCCAACAGCTGGAGGGTTGAATCAGGAGACAAGGTCAGGTGAAGTTCAAACACTTATCAGGCTGTTTACTCCTGCCACAGACCCACAGCATCAGTTTCAAAAACTAAAGCTCTCCTCTTCGCCCCAAGTCCCAGAAAAAGGCAGAAAAACCCTTCCCTTGCAGGGCATTGAGGACATCCGGGCAAAGAGATCTTTCCTGCCCAGCGAGGCGCAAGACGGGTAGCGAGTGGGTGCTAATGATAAATACAGGCTGTGCTTTAAGAGCCTGGGAGAGTGTGTCCTCTCCAATGGGCCTCAGAGGTCTCCCTGTGTCCCAAAGAGTGACACAGGTCACCAGGAGGCTCTCCGTGTTGGAGGATTCTGGCCCCTGAATCCCCCTTAGTGCAATCTGGCTCCTGCCCTCCCCAGACTGCAGACAGGGGGCTGGGAGATGGGCTGCTATGGGTAAGGCAAAATCGCAGCTGATGAACACACCCCTCGCCGGGGCCATATGGCACAGGAGGCCGGTGGGCAGAGCCCCTCCCCCACAGCCGTGTGCAGCCCAGGCAGCCTTAGCTGCCTCTCAACTCAGCACCTAGCTGGCAAGGAGAAGCATGTGGCAGTTGCACACAACCCCCCCCCCCACATGCACATACACCCACACCCCTCAGTGAGGGAGAATGCTTTTATAAGGCTGAACACTGCCAAGCCCCAGGAAACTCCCTTAGAAAACACACACACTCCCTTCCCTATTGTTTGGTTTTGGTACGGTGAGCACATATTGCTCTAGTAATTAAAAAAAAATTTTTTTTAACATGCACGAAACATACAGCCCACCTGGTTCAGTACACATGGCTCAGGCTCCCTCTCAGCCCAGAGCCAAGAAGAGGCTCTGCCGGTCTAGGCAGAAGGATGGGGAAAAATACCACGCCAAAGAGAATGGCCCCTTGCCCACTCTGGGGGCAGAAGCCAGTAGCTTATGTTCTTGTTTTGGGGAGCTCCCCAGAGACTCGGGTCCTAGGGAGGTCAGGGCCCCGGAAAGGGACAGTCGACTTTCCTGCTATTGCATCGCCCTTGGCTTCCATTGCACCTCACCCCTGGAGCTGCTTCATGCAAAGGAGAACCAAACTCTCCCATAGCTAGGGCTCTGGGCCCCGCGGCCATCGTCGGCATCCACCAGAACACGTTAGAAAGGTGCCCTCTCCTGGCAGCTGGCGCCTGAGAACTACCTGGAACAAAGCTCTGACGAGAGTCCACGGCTGCCCTCTGGTGGCAGCAAGGGGAATCGAACCGAGGGTCTCAGACCCCTGCCCTCTGGAAGGCGCCTCTCTCAATTCCTAACTGTCCTTTCAGGTCCCGTCTTTCAGTTCCAGGTCAGTTAGGAACCCTGTCATCAGCTACAGGGCAAGTGGCAGGAATTAACTATGAATCGATAGGGCAAGGCCTCTAGGGAAAAATGAATGTCCCTCAAACCTACTAAGTCTAAAATACTCAGGCCCAGGCTTAACCAAAGCCCAGAATAAAACCAGAGCTGTCGGAGGTCAAGCAATGCCTGCACTCCCATTTTGCACAGTGGAGAACACCGCGCCCTTTAAATCCTGTCAAATCCTCACGTGGGGGGACAAGGCTGGACTCTGGGAGCAGGCACTGCTTGTGGCCATCTGTCCTCGGGAACGGAGCACCCCCAGTCCACCCAAGGCCCACATGGGAGCGGGCGCCAGCTCTCGGATTCTGCCCAGAAGCGGGTCCCACCATCTTCCCCTGCTCCTCAGGCCCCGAGGGCAGTGTTCTAACACTGAGAAGCTCCCTGGTCCCTGAGAGCCCACCGTATCCCAGCAGCACCCCCACCTCCCTGCCTCCCTTCCCTCCCCAGCACCCAGCAATGTCTGATGGCTACATTCGGCTGCTTGACTGTCTGCTCCGTGCTGGGATGGAAGGTCCCGAAGGAGGGGAGCTTGTCCTGTGAGTCAGGTGGGGTGTATGCTGCATGGTGGGCTCTCAGAGGCTACCTGTGAAATGAATGCTCGGGCTGTTCTCTGGGGTTTGTTCCTTAGTCCCTCCCCCTTACTGGGCTGTGACCTCTCTTTACGTGGGGAAGGGTTTTACTACCTTCCCAAACACCCCAAGAGCCCCCGGTGAGGTAAGGGAGATTTAACCAAGACGAAATGGTTTTGTAGCCTTTTAAAAGACTTTTCAGAGCTGCCCTGGAGGAAAAGACCCAATGTCAGACATCGGGGGTCCCACTGTAGCCCTGAACCTCTGCTTCTTGCACCTCCGGCTAAGGCAGTGGTTCTCAGCTAGGGGTGATTTCGCCCTCCATCACCCAAGACATTTGCCAATGTCTGGATACATTTTTGGTTGTCACACTTGGGGCAGGAAGAGCTCTGGCACCTAGTGGGCGGAGGCCAGGGATGTCGCTAAAGCCTACGACGTGCTGGTAACTGGCTCACAATGTTAACAGGTCAGTACCTGAGAAATCCTGGGCTGAGGTGCCTTTTTAAAAACTTCCTAACAACAAATACATATTAAAAAAAAACATTGGAACTGGTGATTCCCCTAAGGAAGATGGAACTCTGACCTGAAGACCATAGTGAGTAATTACGAGAGCCCACACCACGGTGGCGGGTGGTAGGGAAGGCCCGGGACTGTGGGGGGACAGACCCCACTCAGCTCCAGGCTTGCTGGCTCTGGGCAAGTTACTTCCCCTCTCCTTTCTTCAGGAGGCGGGGACATTATTAGTTCTTCTTCATAGGACTCTGCCTGGCATGCAGTAAGTATTCAACAAGTGTTAGCTACTGTTAAGAGAAAAGGGGGAAAAAATTATCTAAAGTCCAGCCAGGCACACGGAGCCACAGCCCCTGCTTTAAAGATATCTGTCACATTCCCAGGCCACCTCTGGGCTGGACGCAGGCAAAGGAAACGGACGAAGGGGCTGAGTTGTTGCCACGTGTCCCGGGGACTGCTGCCCAACACTCAAGCTTTCAAATGTTTGGGCTGTTTGCTTGGAAAGAAATGATTCAGTTTCCATTGCTCTTTATTTGGGAGGCACAGGGGGGCGGTGGAGGGGGGCAGAAGAGTCAGCATCCTGTCTTTCAGGACGAAACTCTGTGCTTCAGCAGGAAAGGAGGACGCAGGGTGGGGAGCAGAGTGACCGGACCAGAACAGTCACTGGAACTACTTGGGCTCTCCTGGAGGGGTGAGGGGTGCTTAATGCTCTGTCCACTGCTGGAGGCACCACCACCACCACCACCACCACCACCACCACACACACACACACACACACACACACACACAGCCAGAGTGGGCAGAACACAGACAGGGAGGAAGAGGCCCACTCGGGGAGGGGTGGGACCAGCTTCGGGAAGAGGAGCCACCCGCTGAGAATGGTGACTCAGGGTCCCAGAGGAGCGCAGTGAGCCCTGAGTCAGCGTAGCCACGATCAGCCCAACCACCACCAAGGCCCTGTCCTTCCCCCACACACCCCCGCCCCAAACTGGAAACCGCATGGGTTTCGAGGCTACTCAGATCCGAAGCTGGAATCCCGGTGGGTGAGGTGGGGCAAGTTACTCCACCTTGCTGAGGCTCTGTCCCCTCTCGAGTGACCTGGGGTCACCGGACTCCCTTCACAGGACACTGTCCCCGCTGAGCGCATGCACACAGCGGGTGCTTGATAACTGCCCTCCTCCCCTCCTGGCTGTCCTTGACGGTCACCTTAACCTTGTCACACCTGCAGCAAGTGTGGTGTGGGGAAGGGGAGTGGGCAGCCCTGAGGGGACTGCAGCGGAGAGGGGGTTCACAGCAACACGCCCTGCGCTCTGAGCTCAGTACTCAAGGTGCTTTTCATTCCTGCCTCTCCTTGGACACCGCCCCCCCACCCATGGAGGACAAACGGAAGCAGAGCCAGAGGTGAGGGGTGGAAGAGGAATTTGCCCAGGGTTGCTGGGTGGTCTGGGTGGTCTGGGTGGTCTGGGTGGTCTCCCGCTCCCGGGCCCTGCCTTGGTGACCTCCAGACGGCCAGGGCACCCCCCAAACTCTTCTGACTGGAAGTAGAGGCCCTACCAAACTGGAGCACACTCGGAGCAAACACACAGGAGGCGGGAGCCCCCAGAGGTAGGAATAGGGGCTCATTACTCCCGGAGTTTCTGCTGTGGGCAGAGCAGCCTCATAGGAGTGTTGGCTGGGTCCTGCATGCGTAATCCTGGCTGTGCCCAGGAGAGGCCCAGGACAGGTCACTTACGTTCTCTGTGTTTCTACCCCCGCCGCATAGAATGGGGACGCAACAACAGCCCTGACCAGAGGGCTGCCAGGAGGACCAAATACACAGGAGGCGAAGCTCCTAGTAAGTGCCTCCCAGAGACTCAGCACGGATCAGACGATGAATATTTGCTAAACACCAGAATGAAGGGGACACTGGAATCCCGAAGATCTACTCCTAGGGGGTGCCACACAGAAGAGCACCTCTACCCTTCGTGCCCACAGGAGGCCTTGGGAGGGACGGCCCCTCAAACACACAGCAGGCGTCAGTCAGCACACTTTTCTGTAAAGGGCCAGGGACTCAATGTTGCAGGATCTGGATCTACTCCACTCTGGGTGAGAGACAGTATGTCAACAGTACTGTGGCTGTGTTCCAATAAAACTTTATTGGCAAACATGGGCAGCAGCAGATCCGTGCTGCAAAGGTTCTGCCGAGGGGGCATCTCGTCACATCCCCTCTCACCCATGAGAGCCGCAGCTGCAGACCGAAGGGTGCCCTCCCCCCAACCCCGGGGCAGGGGCGGGGTGGGGGCGGGGCTGCCTGCAGCTAGGGAGAAGGAGCCAGGCGCAGCCGCCTGGACAGCAAAAACAGGAACCGGCCCCCTGGGCCGCTATGTCTCTGAAACTGAGGTTCAGCAACCAAAAGAGGAAAGAAGAGCACAGACGGTGGAACGGAGGCAGCACGCTTCCCGGAGTCCCCCGGATGTCCTCCAGTCCTGCACCTTCCCAGCCACAGGGTAGGCTGAGGAGCCCAGGGCTCTAGGCCAGTGCCACCCTCGGGGTCAAGCCGCCTGGGCTCTCTGGGCCTCCTGGTCGACATGTCCCAAATGGGGACACCACTGCCTCCCTGGCCTGGCGCTAGAAATACTGAAACAACAAACACGAAAGGTGTTCCAGCCCAGGCCAGTAGCTTACCCAGCTGTGGACTGCCACGAAAAATAACACAAATAAATGATAATAATGCCTCTGACTTCCCAAGCAGCTGGGAAGGGTCAGGAGCTCTGGGAGGCATTCTCACCTGAGAGCAGGGTGACAGCCTGCCTCCTAGTGACTGTTCTACCCTGTTCTTACCATTCGGAAGACAGGGACTCGAGCAGTATCCCCTTGTCTAACAGTGAGGGGAGCATGGAGACAGAGAAAGGGCGCACAGGCCTCCTCCAGGCCAGGGGTCCAGCTGGGGCAGGACTGTCCCCCTCCCCAGGTGTGTGCCTCTGCCTACCTCAGCCTGACAAGACGGGAACACGCCCGCCCCCACTGATCCTCTGGAGAGAGCACACACCGGCACACACCCAGGTCAGAGGCCAGATATAACATGACGAGCGTCAGGAGCACCCCGGCCCCAAGAGAAACGTCCAGGTCCCACTCAGCTGCCAGCGACCTACCCCTTCTTAAGGTTTGTCACATAAGCGCTCTGGAGGGCGGCTTCCAGGAAGTAGGTGAGCTCATAGTCGACTGGGTGAGAGCCTTTCAGATGCCGTGATGTGGTGTTATTTGTGATCTGGGAAGGGGAACACAGAGAGAGCCATGGTCTCAGAGTTCTGAGTCAGAGAGGCTGGGATGAGAGTCTGCCCCGGCGGATACGGCAGCCCCATCACCAGCCCATGTCCCTAGCTGCCTCAGAGGCACGCCCCGTGCCATTCTCAGACCAAACCCAACCTAACTGGCTTTTGTTTAACATACGTCTGAAACACGCTCTCCTCATCCAAATGCTGGATGCTCATGACAGCCCTGCAAAGCTGGTTTCGTCTGCATTTCATAGATGTGGAAACTATAGATGTGGAGGCTCAGAACGTGCCTCAGGTCACAAAGCCAGCACGCACCTAGACCTCGAACTTTAGTCCGGCCAGTTCCAGGCTCAGGCTACTTCTACGACTTCTTGGTTCACTCATTCAACAAACCCTCGAGGGCCTACCATGTACCAGGTGCTGTCCCTGTCACGTACCACGGAATGTCAGAATAGCCCAACAGCTAAGACCCCGGGTTCCAGGAAAACATGAGCAGCAATTGCGTTATTAACTGAGCTGTCCTCAAGCCTCAGCTCTAAGACGGTCACCCAGCCCCACAGATAGGCCTGCCTTTCCTATGCCACCTCCCCTCCCTGATCCGAGAAACAAATCAATGAGCCATCCGCCTTACCTTTAAGAGAGGTTCGAAAGTTCCTTGGAGCTTGGGGCTGGGTCTTAGCAGGGACACACAGCATTTCTGAGAATGCACAGGGTTTCGAGGCCTGCCTTCCCCTGACCTGAGATAAGCAGCTCCCAGGGCCTATTTGTCTCCCCACTGCCACAGGGCCCCGATTTCAGCCCTGCACACCGTCACAGCCCATCATCGCAACCCCTGACTGAATGGGAGACGACCTATTTCATGAAAGTTTTCTCTAAACCACATGCAATTCCAATGGGAAGGGCTCCTAAAACTAGAATCAAGGATAGAGGGAGTCTGCTAGTCTAGAGTCTGCTGTCTAGCCAGGATCCACGTGACCTCGGCAGAGGTCAACTCAAGCAGGCCAAGCCTCTGGGTCGACTTCTGCCAGGGAATGTGCTCGAGCGCTGTTTCCCCCCCTGAATCCCCAATCACTTGTCCCTTCCTCCTAAAATCCAATCAAGAGAGGGACACTAGGGTAGTGATACTCAACAAGGGTGTGATTTTACCCTCCAGGGACATTTGGTGTATCTGGAGACATTTTCGGTGACCACCACGTTTTGGCTGTTGGCATCTGTAGAGGCCGGGGATGCTGCCGAGAATTTCACAATACCCAGGGCAGCCCCCCACGGTAAAGACTGGTCTGGCCCCGATGTCGAGAGGGCTGGGGCTGAGAAACTCCGCGCTGGGGGAAATCGGCCTGGCCCGAGGATGACTCCTCCCCAAAGGCCTGTCACAGACAGATGCTGGGTTGGCATTCTGGCACTTGCCAAAGCAGGTGAGGTCCAAATGCCTCCGGGCTCTGCCTCTCAGCTCCCGAGTGCCTCAGGACACCGAGCCCGGGCTCCACTGCCATAGCGCCTGCCTTCTAGCACCTATTAACCGTCTACTGAACAGAAGGTCTAGGGACCACCCCCAAATTCTCCCTGACAAGAGATCAGAGCCACACTCCCAGGGTTCCAATCTGCCAAAGCCACTTAGCAACCGTCTGAACTCCAGGAAGCTGTGGAACCCTTCCCCAAGCCCGAGTTTCTCACTCGGGAAACAGGAACAACAGGGCCTCTCCTAGCCAGACGGTGTGAGGGTTGAATTCGAGAATGACTGTGTGGTACTCAGAATACTGCCTGACACAAAAGCAGGAACTCAGGGACCATTTGCAGTATCTTTGTGAAATAGAGCTGTCTATCCTCCCCCCGTTAAACCAAGAGCTCCCCAGAAGGGAAGAACTGGGGTCACATCACCGCATCCTGCTAACACCACCACTGCCGTCCCGCAAACAGTTCCTACCGGCCTCCCACAGGGGGAGCGGAGACAAGCGGAGGCTGAGGACTTCCAGACCCCGGCTGACTGGCTTCTGCTGGCCTCTGAAAGGCTCGAACCATGGGCTCCAGGGCCTCCCCTCCCCGAGGGGATCCAGCAGGGAGCTTCCCGACCACCTCAGGGCAGGGAAGGATGCCTGACTGCAAGGACCAGGCGCCTGCACCGTGGGGAGCAAATGGTTTCATCTCACTAAACCTCATCCACTTGGGGCACCTGGGTGGCTCAGTCGGTTAAGCGGCTGCCTTCGGCTCAGGTTAGGATCCCAGGGTCCCGGGATTGAGCCCCTCGTCAGGCTCCTTGCTCAGTGGGGGTCTGCTTCTCCCTCTGCCTGCCGCTCCCTCTGCTTGTGCTCTCTCTGACAAATAAGTAGAAATAAAATCTTAAAAAAAAAAACAAAACCCTCATCTACTAGACGGGGATAAATACAACACCCACTTCACAGAGCTGTGGTGAGGATTATGTAAGTTTAACAGGTGCAGATAGGCTGTCACATTTGGGCGCCCGAGTCGAGCTCACCGAGACGGCTCTGGGCTCCCTGGTGCAGGCTCGTTTATTAAATCTGTTTGCTGGAGGCGAAGGGTCTCGTTCTGACAGACTAGGTCTACTGTGACGAGCTTTCCAACCACCGAGGCGGAGGGGCACTGGAGTGCGGGAGCGTGCCCTTCTCCAATGTGCACAAGGGCGATCCATGGGCTCAGTGGGGGCCTGCTGTGACAGGTGATGCATGGAGGCAGCTAGGAGCAGAGCGCCGTGTTCCCAGCTCACCTTCTCTAACTCCTGCAGGAACACCTGAGCGATCCAGGAGGCCCTCTCGAAGCAGGTGATCACCTCCTCCTCCCTCTCGGTCAGGCGGTGGCGGGAAGCGATGGAGTTGGGCAGGCGTTCCAGGGAGAGGCCTGCGGGAGGAGGACAGCACCTCAAACCTGCCCTGCCCTGCCCCCCCCGCACCCCCATCCCAGGCCCTGCCCACGGGCCCAGGGGTGGGCTCACCCGGGGAAACCCAGGCTCAGGAGCAGCCAGTGGGGGAGGGGGGGGCGAGGTCCACGGCGGGGAAGGAGGAGGCTAAAGCGGTGGTACTGGCAGTGGCTGGGGTCAAGCTGCAGGCTGACGGCGGGCACCCCCAAACCCCGCACGGGGAACCACACCGTGGCACCCCCACGTCCAACTCCTGCCTCCCCTTCCAGCTCCTGCAGGAGCCATTCCTGACCCTCCTTCCAAGGCACTGGACAGAGACACCCGCTCCCCGGGCACTCAGCATCTCTACGCTGCACTGCGGGTGCTGACACCCAGGTCTTCTCTCCGCCCCCTCCGCCGAAAGGCCCACGTGGGCAAACCGTGCGCCTTTCTGCACGGCCACTGCGGTCCCTAGTATTCGCACACGACAGAGGCTGGAGCCGGGCCGCACTGCACAGGCACGCTGCCACAGAACCAGTTTCGACCTCGCCTAAGTTACCCGCGCTCGGGTCAGCCTGCGGGAAGTGGACAGCAGCTGCCTGTGCCCTCCAGGGCCCCAGCACCTCGCCTTCCCTGTGAGGGGCCCTCCTGCTGCCTCTGAGCACGAGGACCCCACTCCGGCTCCCGGGCAGACCCATCACCAGGGCCACAGGGACCGGCTAAGGATGACCACGGGGCCCGGAACTGTACTCTTTCCACTGGGGCTGGGAAGCTGGGAGGAGGTCAGCCTGCAAATGCTAGGGAAAGCCTGCCTTAAAATGAGGCTACACAACGTGAAGACTGCTCATGCGACTGAGCCGTAACCCGGCACATGCTTACAAAGGTAAGTTTGGTTATTTTTTTCTTTTTTACCGCAATTAATTTTTTTAAATAAAGTAAAATCATTGCTCTAAAGCACAAACAAAAAGCAAAACAGAACACCTTCCAAACAAAAACAAAGTGCACCAAAGAAAGGGTCAGAAGCCAAGAAGGGAAAGCACGGTTATGCTCATTAGCGGTGAGTGCCATAAAGGAAAACGACTATATTTGCATCTGTTTTGGACTTTTTTAAGACCAGAAAAAGACTGAATACATTCATGGTCATGGAAAAAAAGAAAAAGCTAGAGTCAAGATGAGACCAGACTGAGGAGGGCAGATTCCTAACGACGCCGTCTGAGCACCTGCCTGGGGCTCTACCCCCTGAATCGTCCCAGTATGTGAGCCTGTAACACCCCACCCCATTTTGGGTCAAGTCGGTCTCAACTGTGTTTCGGTCACATGTGACTGATGCCCAGACCTGACTAGAAAGTGCTGTCCTGGACTGGTGCTTCCTCAGGGGCCGAAGCCGGCTCTCTCTCACCTTAGTGTCCCACACGTATTTTATAGGTAACAGGTGCTCAGGAGGAACCTACTGGAGGAGCTGTAGGAATGGGACCCCGCGCCCCAACAGCCAACTGATGACCGTGCCCTCAACACTTCCCTTCCCCTTCTCCGCCTCCCTCGTTTTAGGCTTTACCCCACGAGCGGAGGACCACCTCAGCCTCCCTGCCTCCCTGCCCTTCTCATGCATCCTGCGCACTGCTCCCAGGGTGATCCTTCCAGAACTCCACCGCCTCAACCCTTCAGGGGTCCCTGGTGCCACAGGGTGAGGTCCAAACTCCTGGTGCCGCACACCAGCCCCTCCAGGATTCCATCCCTGTCACCGGGCCATCCTTGGCGCCCGCCGTGTGCTACAGGCTGAATGTCTGTGCCCCCGGCCCCCAGGCCCTATGTTGAAATGCTAGTGTCCAAGGTGATGGTATTAGAGGCGGGGGTCTGTGGGAGGGGATGAACGGGATTTGTAGCCTTATAAAAGAGACCCCAGAGAGCGGCCTCACCCCTCCCGCCACATGATCGCAGCAAGAAGTCAGCAGCTTGCAACCCGAAAGAGGGTCCTCCCCATAACCCAACCATGCTGGTGCCCTGATCTTGGACTTCCAGCCGCCAGAGCGGTGAGAGATAAATGTGTGTTGTGTATGAGCCACCTAGTCTGTACTCCGTTAGTGCAGCCTGCGCTGCGACACCACAGCTGCTGGGGCCACACCCAACCTTGTGCAAGGTCATTCCTCCTGCCTGGAATGCGTCCCCACCACACACACCTAACCCCCCCCCCCAGTCCACCCCAAATTACCACTTACCTTCTGCCCCTCCTAAATACCCTGGTATGACCAACCATTCCCTCCTGGGGCCCCAGTCTATGGCTGACACACTTCTGCCCCACAATTTCTTATGCTTATTTCTTCGCACGCGCACCTAGACTGCACGTTTTTCAAAGCACAACCATCTCACGTTCATCTTTCCACCAACTGGCACACAGTGGGCACTAGGCAAGCACTGGCCGGCTGGTGAAAGACAGGGCAAGCCCGACTCTGCCGGACAAAGTACAAAGTGCCCAGCCAATACAAGGCAAGGAATTCTCATTTTTCTTGGCGAGATCCCAATTCATATGGATTTAGCGACCTTGCCCTCTGCCAGGCTGAGGCATGAACGGATCCAAAGGTCGGGGTGACCCGGCCCGGGCGAAGGCAGGCACAGAACGTGAAGGCCTTTGCTCAACACAAGGACTCAGTGACCAGGGTCACTGACTATCACTGTGCCTCCTGCCAAATGACTCACGCCCAGGAGGGAAAAGCTCCTCGCTCGCTCGCGCTAAACAGGGCGGAGGGGAGAGTGGGAGTCCTGGAGGAGATGCAGAAAGAAGGCAGAAGGCAGGCACCACGGCTCACTCCCCAGCTGCAGGGCCTGTCCACCCTGCAGGAAGGTGGGACACACCAACTGTTCAGAGGCCTGGCCTGGGAGACCAACGGCAGACGGCGGGAGGACGCGGACATTCCAGAAACCCTACGATGGATCTGTTTCAACACGGTCACTCTGTGGCTTCCCTGAGAGACACGCTGCTGGCGGGGCTCCCTCCTCCCCCCCAGCGGGGCCCAGACCTGGGAAGGAGGATGCTCAGGCTGCCTCCAGTGGGCTGGCCAAAATGGTGAATTGAAGAACATCTGTCTGAGGGGTGTCCACTGGCCATCGCTTCATTTGTTCCCTCTGCACCCAGCAGGGGCCTCTCCACCATGCTTCTCTGGAAATCCTCAGTCCCATCCTGGAAAATCCTTGCAGTGAAACCGCCTCCTCTCTGAAGCCTTCTTAAGCCTCCTGACCTCAGAACCAGCAGCACGTTGTCCCTGCCTCTCCTCTGCATATGCCTTTTCCCCAGCTGGAACCATTCCTCTCTGCCCATTTCTGATTGCTCTTGGCACCCAAGAGCGGAGGGAGCAGGGCCTGGTGACTGGTGAGTGGGTGGATATAGAGCTGAAGGCATCCATTCACTTACGTAGAGGAGAGAGCCCGCGGGCTTTCTCCTGCTCCACTTACCAAATGGTTTTTGCTGAATTCATAAGCAAAACGTGGCATATGTATACAGTGGAACATCACTCAGACATAAACCAAAGGACAAACTCTGATATACATACAACATGGATCAATCTCCAAGAAATCAGGTTGTGCAGAAGAAGCCAGATACCAAAAAAACTCCATGCATGTTCAAAAAAGGGCAAAATTATAATCTGTAGTAATAGAAACCAACAAATCACCAATCATTGCTGGGAAGCTGAGGCTGGGGGTGGAGAGAGAACCAACTGGAAAAGGGCCTGCGGGAAACTTCTGGGGTGATGGCAGCGTTCTTTGTCTTTACTGGGGTACTGGTTACCTGGGTAATTACACCTGTCCAACTCACCAAATTATATACCTAAGATTAGTGTACCTCACTGTATGAAAATTTATCAAAAATAATGGATAGGATGCCTTCTCCGAAGGAAGCAGTTGTGAGAGCAGAGAACTGAAAGATCGAACTACAAGAGATCTATGGTCACTAAGGTGGTCCCCTGTGAAATGATCTCCAATGCACGTGAGACCAAACAGCTGCCCGGAGCCGGCAATGGCTTTTCCTAATGACGGTCAGAGCCTAGTCATCCAGTTCTGCCCACAAAAAGGAGCTTCTTGACCTTACATTTGCTTTTTGACTCCCACGGTCCATTTTCCTGTCTACAAATAGCTGATGGGAAACCCCCAGGGGACTCCAGGCCTTGGGTCGGTCCTTTCACCCTCTGCCCCGTGAGCTTTTCTGCACAGGTGGCCAAACCACAACACTAGACACAACACTAGATCCCAGGGAAGACACGCCGCTCCTGAGGCCAGCCCGCAAAGGACCCCAGTGGTTGTCACACAGCCCTGTGAGTGGCAGGCAGCCAGGAGCTGCCAGGAAGCCCAGGGCACTGCCTCTCGAGTCCCACTGGCAAAGGGGCCTTTTTGTGAAAACACCCAGCTCTCCAAGCCAAGGGAGGGCCCTTTTCAAGAAGAGTGCTTGCTTTCTCGTTAAGTCGGAACTCTTGGTTTGGAGGCAAGCTGATCTGTTTAGCCCTGGGCTCAACACCCAGGCTGGTCCCCACCTCTTCGGGCTAAGATGACTCATCACATCACAAATGGGCATCTTTCCAAGAAGCCCCGCCCTTGGAGCCCTGGGCCCTAGATGCAGAGGTGGAGAGCACAACATTTCCTCTGCAATGGAACTTTCCAGTTGGGTGGACCCCTCGCTCCCTCCTATTCAGTTGGTCCAAGGGCACAAGGCACCCGCAGAAGGCTAAGCCCAGAGTTAGGTACCTGAGTTGCGGGGAGGGAGAGGAAGAAATACAAGTCATTGCTTCAGCCCTCAGGGAGGAAGCCTCATGCCAGGTAGGGAAGAACCCTTACAAATCACACTCAGAAGCAGGCCGTCGTGGGAACGCAAAATGGTACAGCCGCTGTGGCAAACAGTGACAGTGCCTCAAAAAATTACAAACAGAATTACCTTATGAACCCAGCAACCCCGCTTCTGGGGGTAGGTCCAAAAGAACTGAAAGGAGTGTCTCAAAGAGGCTTTTGTACACGCATGTTCACGGCAGCATTAGTCACAACCGGCAAAAGGCAGAAACATCTCAAGAATCCACTAATGGGATGGATGATAAAGAAAATGGGATACATGCATACAATGGAATATCACTGAGCCTTCGAAAAGATGGAAATCCTGGCATATGCCACATAGATAAACCTTAAGGCCATTACGCTAAGTGCAACAGACCAGTCACCAAAAGATAATAGTACACGATTCCACTTCCATGGGGAATCTAAAGTAGCCACTTCATGGAGACAGAAAGGAGAACAGCAGTGGCCAGGGACTGCAGGGAAGGGCAAACAGGGTGAGGCTCAGTGCGTAGGGAGCGGGGGTTTTGCAACATAAAGAGTTCTGGAGACTGGTTGCACAATGTGAATGTTTGTAACACTACTGAATTGTAGGTACACTTAGACGTGGTCAAGCTAGCGAATTTTATGTTCCGCGTATTTGACCACAGTGAAAAATAAAATCTTTAAAAGTTAGTTAAGATGCTCAATTTATGCTATATCTATTTTACCAATGTTTTAACCTACAGTGTTCATCTACAGGGTTCTACTCGTTTCAGGTGTGCAATATAGTGGTTCAACACTTCCATACATCACCAGTGCTCGTCACGACAAATACACTCCTTACTCCCCCACCACCTGTCTCCCCCAACCCTCCCACCCCTCCCCTCTGGTAATCATCAGTTTGTTCTCTATAGTTAAGAGTCTGTTTCTTGGTTTGTCTCTCCCTTCCTCCCCCTTCTCTCATTCTTTTTTGTTTGTTTCTTAAATTCCACATATGAGTGCAAGCATATGGTATTCGTCTTTCTTGGACTGACTTATTTTGCTTAGCATTATGCTCTAGCTCCACCCATGTTGTTGCAAATAGCAAGATTTCATTCTTTTTTATGGCTGACTAACATTCCACTGTACCTACTTACCACATCTTCTTTATCTGTTCACCAATCAATGGGCACTTGGGCGGCTCCCTATCTTGGCTATTGTAAATAATGCTGTTATAAATATAGGGGGTTTTTATCTCTTTGAATTGGTGTTTTTGTATTTTCTGGGTAAACACCCAGTAGTGCGATTATTGGATCACAGGATAATTCTGTTTTTAACTTTTAACCTCCACACTGTTTTTCCACCAGTGTGCATTCCCGCCCACAGTGTAAGAAGGTTCCTTCTTCTCCACATCCTCGCCAACACCTGTTGGTTCTTGTGTTGTTGATTTTAGCCATTCTGACAGGTGTGAGGTGATATCTCATTGTGGTTTTGATTTGCATTCCTTTGATGATCAGTGATGTTGAGCATCTTTCTATGCGTCTGTATATTTTACCAATTTAAAAAAAATGAAAAAAAAAAGGGGGAGGAAAGTGGACAATTTAACTCCATGTGCCAGTCTCCAAAAAAATACTTATGCTATGATCCAATAATTTACTTCTAGGAATTTATCACTAAAAAAACTCAATGGTATATGCAAAAATTTAGTTTCAAAGATATCGATGGCAGCACTGCTTACAACAGCAAAAAGATGAGATTTAACCTACAGGTCCAATTTCAGGGGACAAGTCTGCTGAACTACAAGACATTCTTACAATGCGATACTATGAAGCTTTAAACGGCAATGTAGACATGTTTTGGAAAATGCCTTATAAAATACTCACTTTAGAAAAGAGGTTATAAAATATGATTGTATGAACTTATTTTTGTTTCACAAAAAACTACATATAAACCTACAGGAAAAAAGACTGGAAGGATATACCCAAAATGTGTATAGAGACCTAAGTCTCGGTTTCCTGAAACACAAAATGGGATTACTACCAATGCCCAAGTCACTGGGGACAGTGAAATTGAAATTCGATGATATTCTATAAATGAGAACACACACGCTCTCCGAGAATGTTAAGTGAGGCTCATAGTGACCTCTCTGGGAGGGATCTGGTCCTTCCCCGGAATGACAAATGAAACCTCTAATTCGAGGAGGAGCGATTGCTTCCAACAGCCCTCAGTTAAAAGCACCAGAGTCCACACTAGATCCGGGTCTTCTGGCTTCAACACTGTCTGCTGTCTTGGCCCAGACTCTCTGTGTCTCCCCCTACCTGCTGTGAGCCCCCAGGGGTTCCCAAACGTCTCTGGCCAGCCCCTGGTGGGGCTGTGTGTATCACGTGTGTATCTGATGGCTGATTTATGGCCATCCACCCTGCAAGGGGACGGGCCCTCGTGTCGGTCCTGGGGCCTCAAATGCCCCCCTTAAAGTCTACCTGCCCTCCACACCCCCAGTCCGGGAAGGCACTCAGCAAACACCAGGTGCACGCACGAAGAACATGCTTAGTCCCTTCTGAGATGCCCCAACAGCATCCCCCTCCACTCGTTTCTCTCCCTCTGGAGGCCAGGCCCTGGCTCCCGGACTGCAGTGTGGGGGCAGGGCAGCAGCGCCCAGAGTCCTGACCTGCTTCCCCGCAAGGCCAGCGACCCACGCCCCTTTGCAAAGGAAGCCAAAATCAACAGCTAATTCCTGCCATACCAGGACTAAAAAAAAACCCAAACCAAATATGCCACTATGTCTTGCCCCTAGGAGCAGCCTGGTGTCTTTATTTTCAAAGGTTTCAATAAGCCACAAGTTCCCAGGTGAGAGCAGAATAGCTTGGGGTTGCACTGACCGAAAGAGAACAGAAAAACAAAAACAAAAACTCGAGGAGTGAGGAGAAGAGAATTTGTGGGTCGTCATTCTCACAGCTGCTAAATGGTTTTGGGTTTTTTTGGTTTTTGGTTTTTTTTTTTACATTTTTACTTCCCACAGCACCTTCATCATTTAGCACCTAGCTGCAGTATTTGGGGAGAAGCAAGGCCATTTTTCTCCACAGCCAGCCCCGTCTTCCACCTGTCAGCCGGCGGGCAAGCCTGTCCAGAGCATGGACTGCGGCCTCCCTGGTGCTGGGCTGTGAGCAAGAGAAGAAAAGGCAGGACTCGTGGCTGGAGAAATGAGGGGTCATATCTCTCTCACGTTACCACACAGAGCTAGTGCCAGAGAAACGGAAGTGGCACAGGCCCGAGGGGAGGCAGTCGTTTGCCACGGAACAGCCTTCCGAGAGGTGGACAATGACTGTGCGGGCTTGTGGGGCTGAGGTGTCGACAGTGCAGGCCCTGAAGCTCTTGCCTGCCCATCAAAGCTCAGCTACGTAGGGCCAAAGTTCTAGAACACCAGCAAAGAGACACCCTGAGCTTTACTGCAAGCACCACCACCACCCCCCCCTTTGCTCCAAGAAGGTGTGATCACATCCCACCTCTCAACAAGTCGCCTCTGTTTCTCCTGGGCCTTCTCTTTGGACTTTTCCTTTACCTGGAAGGCTCCTCTTCTACTCAACTGCAGACGATTCCTCCTGAAGTTCAAGTTGACCTCTAAGCTAACCTGGAAAAGCCCAACAACTAGCTAGGGCTCATTCGTTCAATCCAACAAGTGCTTTTTGGGCATCAGGGATGACCCCAAATGCTGGGGTCAGAGAGAGCCTGAGTTCAAGTCCTGACCTGGATACTACTGGAGTAACTTGAGCTGCCTGAGCTCTGGGATTCTGTCCTCCGTACCTTTCACCTACTTTGGTAACAGCACCCTGATTTTCCTTCTTTGAAACCATTCCTCCAACTCAGTACATAAGATTCAGGTAGAGAAATCACACCCCTGGCACCAACCCTGAAACCTATATAAGACCAAGCCAGGTTAATGAGGCACTCTCTCCTGCGGTTCTAAGTGCTATGCACAGAACCATGTAAACCTGGGGCTGCCGAGAAAGGCATCAACACAAGGAGCCCCCCTGGATCCAGCTATGCCTGATGCCCAACTACCCACCTTGACTTTCTAGTTACATGGGTGCATACATTTCCAGTGCCTCCCTCCTTTTTGTTGTAGCTTTTCCAGCTAGTTGGGAGTTGCATTTTTGTCATTATAACCCTAAGTCTGATTATATGGAAACTGATCCCCAGAAGCACAATGTCAGAGGGGACAATTTCTACACTGCAAGACTGGCTGAGTTAAGGTCAGATATGAGTAAGGATTTACCATCTCCGAACTAAGAAACTGGGATTCTAGATACACAACAGCAGTAATGCCTGTTGAAATGCAGCCTATTTTGTCTTGGGGTAAAGGCTAGAGCTTTAGGGCAACTGGTAGAACATTTCAGAGTATTAGCCTATGTTGGATACTTCTTAGGGTCTACAGTAAGGCCTACAAAAAGGGCAAGCTTCACTCCTGGTAATCCCTCTGGACAATACAGCATTGTTCAGGGGCCTGTTTTGCTTGTGGACAATAATCCGAGGTGGCTGAGGGTCAAGTCAGATAATCAGGGTTGGAAATGCTCTTTTTTAAAGTAGGCTCCATACTCAGCATGGAGTCCAACACAGGGCTTGAACTCACAACCCTGAGATCCAGACCTGAGCTGTTGTAAGACTCGGACGCTTAACTGACTGAGCCACTCCGGCACCTGAGGGTTGGAAATTCTCTGCTCCTGCTGAAGGTAGCACCATAGGAAACAGGAAGACCAGAGCCTACTGAGAGTTAAGGCTGGGGCCTGGGAAAGGCCTGATCCCCCAGGATCTCACAAGGACCCCGTGCTGTGGCTCCCACGTTACAGGGCTAAATGCACTTGCCGGCAAGAGGTGTGAGCACCCCCAGCCCAGCCCACTGCTTACCCACTAAACTGAGGGCTGGGGGCTGAGAGGGTCCCTGAGGCCTGGTGCAGAGACAAACCTCTAGGCCTGGATCTAGAACCAACAGTTTTGTGTCGATAAAAACTTTGGTGCTAGTTTCTTATCCACAGAGATGATCTGATGCCAAATGTCCAAAGACTTATTCCTAAGTTTTTCTGGAGAGCATTAGAGCCAGACCTACCCCAAGGTCGGACCACTCAACTCTTAAGGTGATCCCAAGCATGTCACCCCCATTTGGAAGTGGGCCGCCAAGGAGCTGCAGCCCCAGAGGGGACTTGGGAAATGCCCCTCTCGGGTGTCAAGGCAGAGCTCCCCACAGAACAGAAGTGGGGGCAGCCCCATGGCTGGGGCACCACGGCCAGCAGGAAGTGCATTGCCCTGCCCCCAGCAGGCCGCAGAAATAAGCTACAGACTAGCCACCTCTGGAGTGTTTCTATTTCCTGATTTTCCCAAATGGTAGACTCCACGGACACTATGACCAGTCTCTCTGTTCGGGGACTGGACAGGAAAGAGTGGCACCAGTTAGAGCTTGTGACTCATCAGTCTGGCCATAGCTCCCGCATATTTAGCTCCTCCTTCCATGCAGCTGCTTCCCCCAGAGCCACATCACACCAGCAGCAGACTTTGCTCACCTGACTGCCACTCCCTTCAAGGGAAGGGACCCTAACTGTTCATCTGGGCATCCCTGGCAGGTGCAGGCTGAATCAACGGCTGGCAAATTTCACTTTCGCCAGGAAGACGTACGTGGGCCAGGGATCAGGAGGGGTACAACGACCAGAGGCCAGATGCCTGGCAGGAGGAACATACTGACTTCGAACTGGGGAGACTGGGTCAAGGTCCAAATGAGCTTCAAGGAGGAAGAGAATGCTATAGTTTGCAGCTATGACCGAGGGAAGCCTGCTGGTGGAGAGGGACCTGAACTGTGCCTGCAGGGAGCTGTAGGGCTGGCTCTGTGCGCAGTAAATAAAGAAGGGGCCTGTTGGGCGTGAGCAGAGGATCAAGGAAAGGTGTAGAGACAAAACTCTGTAGATCACATTGGACACCAGGAGCAGACCTCATTCAGGGGGAGCAGGAATGGCTCCAGGAAGGGAGAAGAGGGAGAGAAGACTGGGGGTGCAGAAGAAATGACCACCTGTCCCCCGGAGGCTTCAAGTTCAGCGGGGCCGGGGGCCATGAGCACGCAGAATCACAGAAGCAGACTCTGCCGAGGGCTTCACAAGGGTGGGCGGCACTGCGGAGGGACCTTTTGAGAAGGGCCTCGAAACCAAATTATTCTTGATTGCTTTTTAACCAAAGTAAATGGAAGATGTTCTCCCAAGACAAACCAAGATGGCAGTGGGGCAACACCATGAAAAACAGATATCTACCAGAGTGCCTGGGTGGCACAGTGGGTTAAGCATCTCACTGACAGTTTCGCCTCAGTTCGTGATCTCAGGGTCATGAGACTGAGCCCCAAGTTGGGCTCCGTGCTCAGCATAGTCTACATAAGTTTCTCTCGCCTCCTCCCTCTGCCTCTCCTCCGCCCTGCGCTCACTCTCGCTCTCTCTCAAATAAATAAATCTTAAAATAAAATAAATACCTATCATGTGTACCTGGAATGGGCTGGGAACATCGTCTTTTCCAAGCCTTTCCCCTGGTCTGACATGCTCAGTCAGGAGGTGGGGGGCTGGCAGAAGTCACAACGGGGCCACTGTGGGGCCTGGGGAACAGGGTGGGAGAGCAGCGCACTTGCCACTCCAGTCCACGGTGACTGATGTCGACACAGCAAAGGAAGTTTTCTGACCAGCTCACCCAGTAACACCACTGCCCCAGGCTGCTTTCACACTGAGTGGACCCAGGGAACAGTGGTACAAGGCTCCACCAGGGGCTGTGGCTCCTAGTCAACCCACGGCTAATGGAGGCCAGGAGAGGCTGAAGCCCCCATCTAACCAAGGACCAGGTAGGCCCCCTTTTGGGCCACCCTCAGGGACAGAAGGACAGTGCCCATAGGCATCGTCCCTCCTGGCTGGCTCCTGGCTTCTGCAGGAACTGCAGGGAACCTCTCCTTTGTCGGGGCTCCCGCACCATCCGTACTCTCCTTGTCTGTGTGAACCCGTCTCCGCGGTAACTGTCACCTGCCCCCCGGGGGGGCTCCTGTGTCACAGGCAGGACACGAGTGTGAGAGAGACAATCACCCGGCCATCAGTCTAAGCTCTGCTACTTACAGGTTGCACAATCTTGGACAAGCCTCGGTTTCTTCATCTACAGTGTGGGCATAACAACTGCCTCCCACCTCAGAGAGTAGCGACAAGGATGAAGCCCCTTACAGAAGCTGGAGGGTCGTGGAAGCCCCATGCAATACGCACACATATGCAGGTACCGTTTCTGCATTCCAGACGGGAGAAACCCAAGCCTGCCGCAAGTGCCCCTTCTCCCAAGTGCCTCTGTTGGTGTCTAGGGCCCTCCCTGAGAATCAGAAAGCATCTTCTGGTCTAATCCACGTCCCCCTGACTTCAGAGGAAGGCCTAGTCCTTGTGAGTGATGCCTCGGAAGGACACATTGTCAGGTCCCTCTGCCACGAAGGGGAAAGAGGGTGAGTTGCATGAATTTCTATGCCTGTTGGGCCCCGAGCCTGCTCCTGACTCCCCTAATAAGAACAGGAGCTCCACGCTGGAGATACCCACACACGTGCCCCACTGAGCCCCCGGGCCTAGCCAGCTCAGGCTCCCCCGTGACACACGGCCCCGTCCTCCTTCCTCCACCCAGGTGTGCTGAGAAAACCCTCTGCCCCACTGGATGGTACCAGGGTGGGACCATGAAGCAGAGCCCAGAACAAAATGGTAAAGGAGCTGTGGCATAATGGCCCGGCCGGGCAGGAGGAGGCCTCCTGGAGATGGACAGAGCCTGAAGCCGCGAGGCGGCCTCAAGGGGAGCATTCTAGTTCAAACACAAGCTGACTGCTGTCCCGGGTAAGTCACTTCATTTCCATGAGCCTTGCCTTCCATGTCTGTCACCTGAGGGATGGGCCGGGACTGCTTCTGTGACCCGCCTCAGTCCAGGATTCCGAGCAGCCCTCCCACGGGGCATCACAGAGCTCTGGCTGCCCAGGTTCGATCAAATCCCAGCTCTGCCATTTCCAAGGAAACCCATGAGTCCCTTCACCTCACTGACCATAACTCCTTGTCTGTAACAAGGGAATGAAAAAACACAACCTCGTCAGGGTGACTGTGGATTCAGTGAGGGCAGGGCGTAGCCGGCATGGAGCGAGGGATTCATAACCAATATTATTCTGTGAATCCTGTGACCTTCTGCCATCACCATCCTTTTGATGGACTGAATGCTTGCGTCTCCCCCCAGCTCCCACGTCGTATGTAGCCCAAACCCCCAATATGACGGTGTCTGGAGATGGTGCCTTTGGGAGGTAATTAGGGTTGGATGAGGCTTTACATTAGTAAATGTAAAATGTAAATGAGGCTTTACATTAGGTTGCATTAGTGGCTTTTAACGAAGAGGACAGAGAGAGATGGAGGAAAGGCCATGTGAAGGCACAGTGAGAAGGTGGCCATGTGCAACCCACGCAGAGAGCCCTCATAGACACCGAACCTGCTGGGACCTTGATCTTGGACTTACCAGCCTCCAGAACTCTGAGGAATAAATCTCTGCTGTTGGAGCCACCCTGTCTGTGGCAGATCAAGACAACCCCATGACCCGCCATCCCCATCCCCTACTCTCTGCACAGGAAATCCCACTAGATCCCCCCGGAACCCAGGAAAATCAACATCCCGCACGCCCTGGAGGCTGCATGCATGATCTCAAGCACACACAGGGTCAGGTCAGACTCAGCATGCCAAGCAGCAGGGCGCAGTCACAGCGACAGGACAGGGAGGACGCGCAGAGAGGAGGCAGGCAAGTGGGAGGCCACGAGCAGTCAGTAAGAGGCGGGGAGCTAGCACGGGCCACGACCAAGCAGCCCACACCGGCGGCTCTTGGCTCCTTACCTCCCCTGCAGGACCTCTGAGCACCAGGACTGCGTTCCCCCAAGAAGCTGGAGGCGTGCTGGAAAGAGTAGAGAGCAGGAAACGGGGAGCAGTAGGTAGAGCCAAGTCTACAGGAGAAAGTGCTGGAAAGGGCCCCCACAGAAGGGTGTTAGGTTTGGGGAGTCCATGGCAGAGTGGTTTTCAAAAGGCCCAAAAGACCCAAATGCTAAATGTAGCACACCCCCAAGACTGGCCTATGCCGGGGCACAGGAAAAGGGACAAGAGAGCAGAGGGAGAAGACCCCATCTACTGGATCACCCCACATGTCACCTGCCCTCCTGCACGCTGGTGCTGCGTCTGTCCAAGGTGACAATCTCGGCAGACTTTCTGCCATGATGCGAACAGTCTCTTCAAAGGGAAAGGGACCCAGGGGTGGACAGACAGCCCTCCAGCAAAAGCCAGAGTCAAAGGAGGCCTGCCCTGCACAGACGTCAGTCAATCCCCTGGGATCCTAAGGAGACAGCGGGGAGGTTCCAGCACAAATCTCTGGGCAGCTATGGGCAAGGTATGTATCTTCTCTTGGCCTCAGTTTCCCCACGTGTAAGATGGAGAGAATGTCCCTCCCTACAATAGAGAAGGTGACACTCTACCATCTCAGACGCCCAATCCCCCTATGGCCGTAAGCATGTCCAGACTTTTCTCTGGGGACTGGTTGGTGCTGAAATAAGGAAATGACCAAACATCTAAGACTCCTGACAACAATCTGGGCAGAGGTGCTCCTGGGACACCTCACTGCCACCACGGGTCACCCTTTAGGGCACTGCGATCCCAGGGTTCATAGATCTGGGGAAGGAGGAGCCTGAAGCACAAGGTCTGGGGTCAGGCTTTTAGTAATGTGTAACCTCCTCAAGGTCAGTTCAAGGGCGTCCCAAGCGAGCCACCATCCGGAGCCCTGTATCATGAAATCTCTCCATCACTGACCCTGTGTGCCTGGGATCTCACCAGAACACCCCTCCCTCCGGGAACTGGCTCTGACCTGCCCATCCCTGGGTGCCCCCCACAGGTGCCCACAAATACCCGAGGAGGGACAGGCTGCTCTATACCACCAAGAACCCGCCCAGTAGCCAATGTCAGCCACCGGCACCAGCCTGACAACGGGATGGGACATCGTTTAAGTCTCTCTCAACCTCGTGACCCAGCGGACGCTTCCTGGTCGTTGTCACCCTGTGAGGGCAGGCATCAGAACTCTGTTTCACACACAAGCCAACTGAGGCCGGGAAAGACAAAGCGGTAACCTGCCCAGGGACGTGCAGGCGGGGGACTGGTTCCTGACAGAGCCAAGGTGAGTCCTCTGACATCTGGCCTGGTGGCTGCCGTCCGCCGGCATGCCCTGGCGTGCCTGGTCGCTGCTGGTGTCTGCCTGGCGGGTCAGCGCCCGAGCACTACTAGGGGCTATGTATCTTGGCCACTGGCCCTGGAGGCCAGCTGCCACCACGGCACCTACGTGGCCTACGGCGGCCACCTGCTCCTGGCATGTGGGGGCCAAAGTGCAAGGGGCCGAGCACGGAGGTGGGGAGCCAGGGCGCCCCTGCTGGGCCCACACCTACCTTTGATGACAAAGGCCTCTGCCAGCAGCCGCATCTGATACAGTGGCTTGTTCTCCATGGACATGTCGTCGATCCCGGCCCGCGCGTACATGCTGATGGCATCTCGGTACGAGCCCTCCACGTAGTGCAGCTTGCCCTGGATCAGCATGGCCTCACACAGGTACTGCGGCTGAAAGGGCAACAGATCCCTTAGCAGGCTCCTGCCCTGAAGCCCCCGCCCCACCCCCACCCCATACCCCGGGATGAACCCTTGCCTCCTCCCACGGAGCCATGCTGGCTTGCCAAAGCCCCTCCTCCGGGAAGCCCTCCCTGGCCCTCCATCACGTGTGACATCTCCCTGCTCCCCACGTCTGCACTGCGGCTCTCACTGAAATTCTTACATAATTGCCTAATTGTTGCGTGCGTGTGTGTGTGTGTGTGTGTGTGTGTGTGTGCATGTCTTTTTTTATTTTATTTATTATTTTTTTAACGACACACAGCAAGAGAGTGAACACAAGCAGGGGGAGTGGGGGAGGGAGAAGCAGGCTTCTCGCCGAGCAGGGAGCCCAATGCAGGGCTCGATCCCAGGACCCTGGGATCATGACCTGAGCCGAAGGCAGATGCTTAAAGACTAAGCCACCCAGGGGCCCCAATGTGTGTGCATATCTTATGCCACTAACCAGACTCCGGGCAGCCTGCAGGCCGGGCTCGGTCTTCTCTCTCCCGAAGCCCCACAGGCATCGGCCCCAGGCTGGTATTTAGGAATTCAGGCATTGGTTCTCAACAAAGTGGGGAATCAAGGACCCAGCCAAATGTTGTGGGGTCTGAAGTTCACATAACTGGGGGGGGGGGTTCTCTTTACATGAATATCTGTACAAATATACAGTGAGGGGAAAGGCTGTGGAAAGAAGCCGTGCACGTAAGGGGTCAGCACCCACAACAGCTGGACCTGTGTGGGGACAACGGCCTCATCAGCAGTGGCACAGGAAGGCAGGAGAGCCAAGGCCTGCGGGGCCACTGTCCTCATCTCAAGTGCAGAGTCAAGTGCTTGAATTCAAACTTGTTTCTTCCCTCTCTTTCTCCAGTGCTGTTTATGCCCAAATCTTCACCCCATACGAAGACTCTCAGGGCCTCCCTCGGGCCCCAGGAGGTCTGGTCGGCCCTGCCCAAAGTCCTGCCCTTGGACACGCGTCCAGTCCCGCTCCAAGATCTCCCACTTTCCGTGACAACTTCTCTAGCCCTCTGCCTCCATGTCTGTGCTCAGTCGGCTCACCGCCCCTCTGGGCCAGGCTCTGGGCATGGCTCCTGCCATCCAGCAGCAGTTCTGTCCACAGAGTTCCTTAGAGGTGCAGTGCTGGCCCCCAACCCAGCCTCTGTCACCAGCAGGAAAGTGCCACCCCTTTTTTCCTTCAGGGAGACTGGAGTTTGGGGAACCTGTAGTCCCAAGGAAAGCCTCCACTAATCCCAACAACCCACTGCCCTCTCAGAGGCCAACCAAGAGATATGGAACAGAGCAAAGCCAAAGTCCCCTTCCGCACTGGTGTTTTGGTCATTGTAAATACACATTTTTCCCTTACCTTTGCTCACACAGCTCCCTATCTGCAAGAGTCTCCCCCTTCCCCTTGGTCTATCCAGATCCTCTTCCATCCTTTGGAAGCTTACTCAGGCCTGCCTCTTCCTAGAAGCCTCCCTGAGTATCAGGGGACTCCTGCTGCTGAATTCCTATAATGCTTCTGCCAAGTGGACCCTCTCAGCCCCTGCAGGCCGGACCTGCTCTGGCTATGGGTTAACTTCCAAGGCTGAATTTTTCAAGTACATTTGCTGGTCTCCCCAAATAGGCCCCCTACTCCCTCCACCAGGGCCACAAATTACACACTCCCAGAACCTTGTGGCCCATGGTGTCCCCTAGCTGGGCAAAGATTCTGCTGTTCCCATATTGGTTTCAAGCCACAAGCCCATTTTCTCACTGCTCGGGCTCATTGTACCATGGGTGAGGGCAAGACAGTGACGCCCACCAACACCCACCCCTCACCTCCCATCACAGCAAGGCCAAGAGCATCAGGGTAACGCAAGTCCAGAAAAGGGCTTTGACCTTTTCTTTAGGGAGGCATTAGATAAATACAGGGCACGAGTCATGATCATTATTATCCTGCTCCACTGTCAATGTGAAGGGCAGCTGAGCTCAGAAGGACACACTTCGGGGTGTAATGACAGCGTGTAGCTCCTAGTGGGTCCTGGGGACCAATGGCGGCTCACGAGAGAGCATTCACCAAGCTGGGGAAAAATTAAGGACCACGCGAGTGCTTCAGATGCTAAATTTACACTAAAGAGCTTCCCCTAATCCTGAAAGCATATCTGTCTTGCTTTTTGGTGTCGAGATGTTTTCTCTTTTAGGGAACGATGATAAAAGACGGTAGTTTTCTCGTTGTTGGGTGGGTTTTTCTGTTTGTTTTGTTTTTGCTTTTATTTGTTTTTTTGTTTTGTTTTGTTTTAATGTCCTTACTGGGCAGAATCGGCCGAGGGTTGGCTGAGTGACTAACCTTTCCTGGGTCTCAGTTTCCTCACCTGGAAAATGGGGATAACAGTAACTCCCACAGCAGGTTACTGAGAAGACCAATGAGATGGTACAATGGCTGGTGCTGGGGGAGGAACAGCTGCAGTTACAGCAAAAGTTAGAACTGAGCTAGACAGGACCTTAGAGATCACAGGCAGGAGGTTCCAAACCTCCCCGAGGATGGGCCTCAGGACCCACCTTGCCCACCTCTCCCCCTATCTCATCAGAGCTACTCAGGATACTCAGCACTCCAGCTGGGGCTTCATCTGCTGCCAGGAGAGACCGTCCCCCAGCCACACCCTGGCCTTTGGGGTAAGACAGAGAATCCCACAAACTACTTTTGATATTTCATTGTGCCTAATCAGCATCACGTTTTTGGCTTTGGCCTGAATAACCGTGACTGTCTGAGTGCTGTTGGTGCCTGTGTATGTCTTTGATTAAGAAAGCACAGTAAAATCTGTTCTTTAGAAATGTGATTGGGCATACAAATGGTTTCCCTGATAATATATGTGGATGCTATTCAGCCAACACAAAGAATGAAGTATTGGCATGAGGAGAGCTCCAAGTGAAAGTTCCGGTCAAAAATGGATCCTATGGCTCTAGTGAGAAACGAAAGCCTGACGTGTGTATATGCGTGCTCCTTAATGCACAGAGAAAGGCGTGTGGGACACACACCAAATGGTGACCAGGGCTCAACTCTGGGGATGGGGGTGGCCTTGGGGGTGGCAAAGAACTTTTCTTTATTATTCAAGCTGTTTGCTTATTTAATGACTTGTTAACAATAAGCCTGAATCATTTTACTGTAAAAACAATTTTTAAATAGTAAACGGAGTCTGGAAAAGAAACAAAATTAAAAGGGGTTTTGGCAGGGGCAGGCTTGGGACCCATTACTCCAGTCTAGCCCTTTTGATTGGCAGATGAGGTACTGGAGGGCCCAAGAGGTCAGGGGACATGCTCCAGGCCAAACAGCTAGTTTATTTAATGTGATACAAAACCTCCCAGGCCTACAATCATCCCTGCTGAGGAGTCTGAAGGCAATATCCTTAAACTCCCAGTACATTTCCCCCGTAGAAAAAGCCCCACACTTCTGGGCCTGGTACTTCAGTCCCCACTCACTGACCCCAAAGTACCTCCATAACTATTTCTCACTGTTCCTTTTGTTCCCGCAGATTGACGTACTTTAATGAAAATCTTATAAGAGGAACCATTAAACGATATACTGCTTCCTTCTTGGAATGCCCTCTCCTATCTCTGTATGTCAGTACCCTCCCCCAACCTTCGAGGTCCAGCCACCCCACATCCCCCCACCACAAGAGCCCAATTCTAGTCCTACCATCACCCTGGGTTGACTCCCCACCTCGTCCCGGCAGTATCCCCCCTCGAACTTGACTCCTCACGTATGCTACTCCTGTGGCATGTGTCACAGTCCACCTAGGACAATTTGCAGTAAACCTGCAACCTCCCTGAGGGCAGGCTCCACGCTGGATTCATCTTTAGCACCCTCAGGGAACAATGCGTTGTGCCCTCGGTCACCATAAATGCTTTTTTAAAAAAATATTTTATTTATTTATTTGTCAGAGAGAAAGAGAAAGCATGCGCACAAGCAGGGGGAGAGGCAGGCAGAGGGAGAAGCAGACTCCCCGCGGAGAAGGAGCTGGATGCAGGACTCGATCCTCAGACCCTGGGGTCATGACCTGAGCCGAAGGCAGATGCCTAACCGACTGAGCCACCCAGGTGTCCCACCATAAATGTTTAAGTCGGTAAATCTATTACTTTGGAACATCTCTTGAAATATCATGTCCTCTCTGGGTCTTTAATGATGTACCCATACCTCTATTACAGTTCAGGATACTGTAATCCAGATCAGTCTCAGACTTGAATGTACACAGGAAATCACCAGGACAGCTTGTTAACACAAAGATTCTGACCCAGATTTTGCATTCCCTGGATGACACCCATATAGCAGGTGGGTGGACCGTGCTTGAAGCAGCAAAGGTCTGGAGAGAGCTGACGATACTTCCCTCGGTGCCTTTTATACAGTAGGTGCCCAATAAATGCACATAGACTTAAACAGGCTTGCCCTGTTTCTGAGCTCTTCTGTCGCTGGCCAACTTCACGTGTTTGCCTGTTTCCAACCAGATCATGGGCTCACTGAGGTCTTATTTCCCTGGGACCCCCAAAGAGCCCAAAGGACTAGACACATACTAGGTCAACCAAGAGCCGTATAATAGAACTATAACTTAAACCACATGTATAATTTAAGTTTTCCTAGTAAAATTTTCTTGTCACATTAAAAAAGGCAAAAATAGGGTGCCTGGGTGGATCAGTCAGTCAAGTGTCTGCCTTTGGTTCAGGTCATGATCCTGGGGTCCTGGGATCAAGCCCCGCATCAGGCTCCCTGCTCAGCGGGACAGCCTGCTTCTCCTGCTCCCTCTGCCCCTCCACCCTGCTTTTGCTCACTCGCTCTCTCACTCTCCCTCAAACAAATAAATAAAATCTTCAAAAATATAAATAAAAGAGGGGCGCCTGGGTGGCTCGGTGGGTTAAGCCTCTGCCTTCGGCTCAGGTCATGATCTCAGGGTCCTGGGATCGAGCCCCACATCGGGCTCTCTGCTCAGCGGGGAGCCTGCTTCCCTCTCTCTCTCTGCCTGCCTCTCTGCCTACTTGTGATCTCTCTCTCTCTCAAATAAATAAATAAAATCTTTAAAAAAATATATATATATAAATAAAAGAAATATTTTTTAAAAATCAAATAAGAAGGCAAAAATAGGTGAAATTAATGGTAATGAGATATATTATTTAGCCTAGTCTATCCAAAATATTATCACCTGAACACGTAATCAGTATAAAGAATTAACCGTCTTGAACATTCCTCATTTTGTGCTACACGGTCAGATTCCGGCGTGTGTTTTTCACTTACAGCACATCTCAGGTTGGACTGGCCCCACCGCAGGCGCTCGAGAACCACATGTGGCTGGCGGCTGCTGTACTGAACAGTGCAGAGCCAACCCCTCAGGGGGACTTCCCACTCAGATGACCAAATGAGCCAGGGACCCTGCGTGCCAGCCGACGGGAGGCAGGACAGAGAGGAGAGGAGGGGGCTGACCACTTACAGATAGCCTCCCGTGGTTAAGGATACTACTCAGGTGATTTCTGGCTTCATTCATCTTCGGCTCATTCTTCTCAGGCAAAGGGATGGAGTCTTTTATCTTGGCGTGGTTCTCCTTCAAACACTGCTCCAGGAGGGCCTCGGCCAGGAGCAACTTCCCAAAGTCATCTGAAAAACAGGGCAGGGATCCCCTGAACATGGTAGATCCCCTGACACTAGCCCACGTCCCTGTGGCCACCCAGCCACCCCTGCCCCAGCACAGGAGCGGCCCGAGTCTGAGAAAAGAAATAAAGACCCAGTTTTCATAAAGTTAAACAGCCTCGAGAGTCAAAACACAGGCATTCTATCATGCTCACAGTACAAACTGCCCCTTTGGGTTTATTTTCTGTAGTTTAGTGGCTGGGGAGGCAAAGTTCCCAAGACTTGGGACAAATTCCCAGAATTTCAGAATTTAATATGAGGGACAAAGTCACACCCATGCCCCATTGAGGGTAATAAGTTCTTAGACCAAGAAGGAATCCACCCCCCCCCAAAAAAAAACAGCCCAAGAGGAAAAATATAGGAGGTGGCTTAATGCATTTTCATGAGCTCCTAATTTCCGTGTAACCATAGCTGGTTTTCTGCATTTTTATGGTATTTTACCATAACCAGCAATAACCTAGCAATGAGAGCAAAGAGTTAAGGCGGGAAGCAGATGTACTGGTGTAGCAGTGCAAATCCGTGGACATGTCTAGTCCTGGCACTTTCTGGAGTTCTCTCACATATGTCAGCCTATCTCCAGACCTCCCCGCCTGGCAGGGGAATTTGTACTGTTTGGTTCCATTTGCCCCCTCCCCACACAGCGCTGAAACCTCCAGGCTTGTGACCACCACATGCCTGCTACCTACAGCAGAGGCGACCCAGGGAATGGGTGGGATCCCCAGGGCTTTGAGGTCACGTGTGGTTTCACGACCACACTTGGTGGCTGTGCTCAGTGTGACTGGTTCGCTGTCCCTCCCCTGCAACCAGGGTGAGGACCAGGACCACCACCCAACAGAAGTGTCCAGCTACCAAGGGAACCGGATCCTCTCCATGGCTGGGTGACAAAGCTAAGAGGCTCGGGGAGTCACATGCCAACCCAAAATGCCTCCAGGAAGGTCTGCTTGGTCCCCAGCCTTCCCAGAGCTCTTTCTACTTACCAGGATGGCGTTCTTAGACCCACTCAGGAATGCCACTCACTCCTTACTCTCAGGACCGCTGCAGCTTGCTCACAGCTCAAAGCCACGGACCCCAAATTGCTGGGCTCTAAGAGTCTCTCCCTAGAGAGGAAATTCCCCACAGCCCAGATCCCAGAGAGAAGTCCCTGGAGGCTTTCCCTCTGAGGATGCCACAGCCCATTAGTGATCCTTTGCTGTCTGTCTCGTGATTTCGAAAATTAACATTTGGAGGAAATGGCCAAAAAAGTACTTGTCCAAGCTATCCTCCATCACTGGTGGTGCAGAAGTTGGCGGGACCTCTAGAAAGGGCAACTTGATGACGTATATCAAAATTGTGCACCCCATCGACTCTGCAATCCCATTGCTACAGAGGGAGGTCTTGGCACACGTGTACAATGACTGATACAGTAAGTCACTCCTGCAGCGTTATTTATAATAGCAGAAAATGAAAGACAACTTTTATGTCCATCGACAGGAGGCTGATTAAATAAAGCATAGCACTTCCATAGAAAGGGACACTGCACCGCCATAGAAAGGAATGAGACGCTCAGTCTGCGCTGTTAGAGAATGAACTCCAAGACAAATCAGTAAGAAAGCAGAGTGCACACAGCGGATGCAAACGTGTGTTTATGTATAAACACGTGACAGGATACACACATACCCCGATGGCCTTTCTGGCTTACAGGGAAGGTGGCGGAGACGGAGGGAGGCTTTTCACTCTTTACTTTTTGGTCCCTTTGGAAGTCCGACCCATTGGAATATATTATCTAGGCAAAAATAAAATCTAAGTCAACTCAAGAATGAAAGGCAATCTTCTCTGTTTCCAAATGTCAGCTAGGAGGAGGGCTGGGCTGCTCAGCGGTGGGGACCTGAGCAGCATTCCGGAGCTGTGGGCCACTGGGCATGCAGCTCTCCCTCTCCAACCTGGTTTGCACCCGTTCAACCACAGGTAGAGTTAGGAACCTGCTCCTTCTGAGGGAACGGAGTCCCTCCCTCCATAGTCCCTCCCGGGCTGGTTCCTCGCTCACCTGCAACTCCCCACCAGGTCCTGTCTCCACCACCCAATTGCAGGAGCTGGCTCTCTTGTTCCTTGCAAGCCCAGAGAAACCGGCTTCCTCCCCAGCAACCCTGAATCTGGAAATACTCCCCAGGGCACACACCTCTCCCCAAAAGAAGGGGTGTGTCCTCTGAACACGTGCTGCTCCAAGTGTGGTGGGTGGGCTGGGGTGGGTCTGTGTCTGTCACCCAGTTGATTATAATGTGATACAATAATTTTGAATCTGTTGACTTGAATAATAAAAAAATGAGACGCAGCGGTTTGTCTATCTTATGAAAGTATCGGAGCCCAACGAATTGGGAATTAAAAAAAAACAACATAAAAACATGAAAGTAGGGGTGCCTGGGTGGCTCAGTGGGTTAAAGCCTCTGCCTTTGGCTCGGGTCATGATCTCAGGGTCCTGGGATCGAGCCCCGCATAGGGCTCTCTGCTCAGTGGGAAGCCTGCTTCCCTCTCTCCCTCTGCCTGCCTCTCTGCCTACTTGTGATCTCTCTCTCTGTGTCAAATAAATAAACAAAATCTTTAAAACAAAAAACAAAAAAAAAACATGAAAGTAAGCACTGCCCTGAACCATAGAGTCCCTTTCACTGCAAAAGGGGGGGCAGTATTTGCTGAGGGCCTACTGAGTGCCAAGTACTTTATTGTTTAGTATCCTTTAATCTGCACGGCCCTAAAAGGTAGATATTCCTACCATTTCATAGACGATAATAAAGATACATAATACTGCTATGGTCCCAGCCCACAGCAACATCATACCACATTCAGTGATGCAGCCACAGGCTGTCTGCCCTGCAGCCCATGCGGAGCAGAGCTCCTGGTGGTTTAGAAATAAAGAAGTCTAAGGGCTGTAAACAGCCTGTGTTTGGTTTAGCAGACATTTGGCAGGTGTTGGGAACTGAACTGACTTTCTTTTCTTCCTTGCCCACATCGCTTCCCTCTCCACTCTGCCGTCCTTCCCCTTCTTCTGACCATCCCACCATTCCCAACTAGCCCATCTATGAGACCGAAGACTTTTAGAATTAAAAGTTCTAGATTTCCAGTTGTCCAATAAGAATCCAGGTGGTTTTGAGGCTTTCCCATTCTTCCTTCTCTGAAGGTAAAACATGGCTTTTTATCATCTTGTTTGAAACCTACTCCTTATCCAGATTTGGGTGAAGTGTTCCAGCTTCTCCCCTCCCAGAGGCATTAGGAAGACCTTCCTGACAGTGAAACAGATTCTGGAAGCCTGAGTACGGATTCGTGCAGCCCAGGCCAGCCCCCTGCCCTGGGCAGAGGCCCTGAGGAGGCCCCCACCGAATGGCCCCTCAGACTCCCCACCCACCTGGTTTTGAAGGCTTCTAGCAGCTAGCTTCCCATCTGTTCTCAGGGTGCTAGGTCTCAGGGACCCACTTCAAAGATACCTGCCCCTTCCCCAGAAACCACATTTGCAGGGCGGTGCCCCCTCTCCACAGCCTGCCGATCTGCAGTCAGAAACCTGGGTCCGGCCAGGTACGCCCTTCCCCACGAAGTCAAACGGGGACACAGTGGTCTCTGCAGCTGCTTACCACACAGAACCGCAGAGGACTGGGAACTTCTAACCACAGCGAGAGGAAGAAGAGGCCAAAACTAGTGAGAGGCCACCTGCCCCAAACACACCCCCTCTAACGCCAACTGAAGAAATGCTCAGAACAATCTCCAGTTCAGGAAAAAAAAAAAAAAGTCATTTAGTTAAAAAAAAAAAAAAAAAAGATGGGGGTGACTACAGATTAAGAGACTCTAGATGGATGGATAGATAGAGGGGCGGACATGTGATAAAGTAAGTACAGCTTAATTTTGCTGAATGTTTGAAATTTAAAAAAAATACTGGTGGAGAAAAGAGACACCCAAACTACTAAGCAAACGCAATGTATAGGATCCCAATTGTAGCAAATGAACTATAAAATTAAATCATTAGATTTTAGTGGCAGAGAGGTGGTGGTGATAATGGTATGGTGGTTTTGTTTTTTCAAAAGAGCTCTTATTTGGCCAAAAAAGAAAGGATTATACAATTGATTACATAAAAATAGAAGACTGCAAAAAAGAAAGAAATTCCAACCCACTATTTAAACCATCATCCTATCTCACACCAAATCATCTAGTCCATGACATTCTGACTTACTAAAATCCTCATTTCTCTTTAGAATTCTTTAGTGTAACAGACCACTGATCTTAATTAAGAAAAACTTTTTTTTTTTTTTAGGATCCCATACTGGCTCCCGAGGGTCACCCCTTCTTTATGTATGTGCTTACACACTGCTGTAAATAAATCTCTTCGCAACCGAAAGAGAAAAGAGTTCTTATTAATGAGTACCTACTACGGTATTCAGTGTGGGGGAAAAAATAGGTTGGCACGTAGCTCAAACAAGATCATTCTTGAGTTCATAATCACTGACGCTGGTTAATGGATACGTGGGATCCATCGTTCTGCTTTTCTGAGGTTTTAGAAATTTTTCATAATATTCATCTCTTTTGCTTTAACCGCTTGGACGGGTTCTTTGTTTTTACATGAACTGACTCCATCACAGCCAGCCACACTCTGGGGTTCCCCTGCTCCCTCCTGACCGAATCTGAGCCGGATGTGTTTGAGAGCAAATGTACAAAGAGTGGCAACCACCGCCCCCCTGGGCAGGTGCTGGGAGCAGCCTCCCCAGAGAAGAGGGCGGAGGGGCCCCTCAGTCTGAGCGTCTCCTGACTCTTCACTCCCACCAGACCCCAAAGAGGACCCCCCAGGGGGTCCTCCCCTCTGGCCCCCCAGGACTGAAATAGATGGCCTGGGAGTGGTTTTTAGTTTCTGTAGGAAACCCTGCTCAGGGCCTCGGTGTGTAAAATGGGGTTCAACTGGGGTTTAGCTCCCCCCTCAATACGTTTCCTCTCCTCTCCCCAAATATGTAACTGTTGAAGCTTCTGGCCACTGACTGTAAGAGTCTAACAGGCCACGTAGTACAATAAGAATCTCCCTTCTGGGTTGAAGGGGTCAGTGCTGTACCGCTCCAAAAAAACGCCCTCAATCCCTCGAGTGATCAAGGAACCGTGAGAGAGAATCAAAATAGCAGACAATCCAAAAAGTGCTCTACGCATGTGTTTGGGAGTCATTTATTTTCCTTCCCCGCGTGCGTCTGTGTGTGTGCCTATGTGTGTGTTGGGATAGTGTATCCAGACTTAACAGTGGGAGAAAAATCATTTGCAGAACCAAACCCAAAAGTTGGCAGGAGAGAACCCCCTCCTTGTGCCGGGCAGTCCCCACAGTGAAGCCTCATGCCCTGCCCCCACCTTCACTAGTAGTAGGCTTGGTGGCAGAACTGAGGCTGGCATACAGGCTCTGCCACATACACATGACGTGACCTCTTTGGGCCTTGGTGTCCCAATGTCTAAAATGGAGACAATAACTCCTGCTCTCCCCACAAGGTTGTTTACAAGAACTAAAAAAAAAAAAAAAAAGGAAAGCATTTTATAACCATACCATACCATGTATAAACTGTACCATATCAGTGTTTCCCAATAATGCTTCATAGCATATGGTCAAGGCAAGTTTGGGAAATGTGTTTATACTCCAACCTTGGCTTGTACATCATAGGCAAGTGAACATATTAAAGGCTCTGAAGGGGCGCCTAGGTGGCTCGGTAGGTTAAGCATCTGCCTTCCGTTTGGGTTGTGATCCCAGGCACCTGGGATCAAGCCCCACATTGGGCTCCCTGCTTGGTGGGGAGTCTGCTTCTGCCTCTCCCTCTGCCCCTTCTCCCGCTCGTGCTCTCTCACTCTTATTCATTCTTTCTCAAATAAATAACTAAAATCTTTTTTAAAAAATAAATAAAAATAAAGGCTCTGAAAAGTTCTGCAGTTAAAAAAAAGTCTGTTTAACACTATTGAATCTATTAGGTCCAGTTTCTTTACTTTTTGGGCTAAGTTCTTTCTTCTTGGGATACCAATTAACTATGTAATCTCCTTGAGACCTCTAAAAAGCAGTTTAGGAAATACAGACCCATATGAACTTGAGGAGGTCAAGTTCCTATGTTGGCCCAGCATGTTTCTCTGTGCTGCCAACCTTACTCAGATTCCCATAACTCATCCAGGCCCCAGTGCTCGGTGTATGGGTCCGTTTCCATTCCTACCCTCAGAAGCCCCACCCCACTACATCGCCCCTCACTGCCATGCCCCAAACCGACTGTCCGTATGTCTCTGTCACGTAGACCCCCTCGGCATCCTTCTATCCTTCCCCTCATTGGGCAAACACACTCTGCCCTTCCCAATACCAGCCTGAGGCCAGTACACAGTCTGCTGCTTCCCAAAAAGTCCTTTTCCTCTGAGCTCCGCCATCTACCACACGATTGCCCTCTGGTCATCCCCATCCCTTTTGGCAACTCCTCCCGCTGGGATTTTGTGCTACACATCACTAAGAGGTAACAGTGCCAGTGGTTAAAAGAATATACTCAGGAGCCTGGGTTCAAATCCTGCTTCTACCACTTATTGACTGGATGATCAGGTTATTTAACTTCTCAGGGCCTCTGTTTCCATTATCTGCAAGTGGGGCGAACAAGAGTGCCTGTTTCATGGGGTTCTTGGGAGGAATTAATGAGTTGACTGAAGTGCTTAGTAGGACAGTGCCTGGCACACAATGAGTGCTGGATAAGCGTTAAGCTATGACTACTACTATTATTATTATTATTCCACAGACTGGGCAGTCTTTAAACCTCTTCGTATCTGCATTCATTTGACTCCTTGCCTCCTTCCGCAAGGCTCTAAAGTGGTGGTGCACAAAGAGAGCTGTGGGAGGGCGCTCTAGGCTGAGCTGTGGGCATCAGGAGCAGGATTTGAGGCTGGAGTCTGGGGCGGGGTGTTCCCCCCCCCCCGACTGCCACATCGGGGTGCTTTCCTGCCCCAGCATAAGAGCCCAGCCCAGCCAAACCAGCCCTACTGCCAACGCCACCGAGTGCCAGGGCTAGATGGGTCCCGAGTCCCACCGCAAATGAGGAAACTGAGGCTTACCAGGCCTCTTCCCACTTCACCACCCCACCCTGGCGCTTTCGCCAACGCAGCCCTGTCTGCTGTGGACAGAGCACCGCTTTCAACTGGACTCGGGTGGGGGAGGAGGGGAGGGCAAGGAGAGACAAATAGCCTTCACCTGGTGGAGTTTAGGGACCAGGTGCGGGGTGGAGGGACGGCGTAAGAGTCCAGCCCTTGCCCTGAGCTGATCCATGCCGATACCACCATTTCACAGTAGACGGGGTTGCCCACATGATCCCAAAGGGCAGGGAGCCAGAGCCGTTTCTCTCTCTCTTCCCCAAAGCGCCCAAACCTGCATGTGGTTTTTCTCCTGGGGCATAAGAACCTTCCTCATTACTCTGGTTGCTCCTAAAACCAGCACTACAGGAAGGGTAATACCGAAGGCGGCCGTCGGCGGCCGGGGGGCAGTCGGGCCCGCTTCCTGGAGGAGGCGGCGCGTTTTGCGCGCCGGGCGTTCGGGAGCCAGCCCCCTCCCTCACTCACCGGTGTCCAGAGAGGTGAGCAAGGCGCTCGGGCTGGTTCGTCGGTTGCCTCCGCCGCCGGGCACGGCCAGCGTCTGCAGCTGCCGGACCAGCTCGGGCATGCGGTCCCAGTGGCCCTCGGCGCGGCAGCGCTCCAGCTCGCTCTCCATCTTCAGGTGGGAGCCGTGCGCGCCCTTCGCAGCCATCTTCGCGCGGGCGCTGTCATGGGAGGTGCGGCCGAGAAGTGGAGACCCGGTCGGGGGCGGCGTCCCGGCTGGGGCGCACACGCGGGCGGGGGCGGCGGGGGCGCGGGAGGCGGCCGGGGCCCGGGCGGTAGCGGGGGCCCTCGCGGCGGCGGGCGGGCGGCGGCAGCAGCAGCACCCAGCGCACCGCCCGACGCCTCCGGGCTGGGGCTCCGGCTGCGCGGCCCGGACGCGTCCAGGAGCAGCCTCCGCCTCTGCTGCAGCAGCTCCTGGCGCTGCTGCCGCCGCCGCTGCTGCAGCTGCTGCCACAGCCCCCGCCCCGGGCCCGGGCGCCGCCAGCTGCGGACCCGCCCCTGGCCGCTGCTCCACCTCCGCGGGGGCGTGGCGCGGCCTCGGCGAGCCGGGCGCGCGGGCGGCCAGCGCGGCCACAGCAGCCAGGCGCGCGACGAGCGCTCGCGGCCGCCCCGCCGCCAGCGCCAGGCCCCCGCCGCCGCCGCCGCCGCAGCCGCCGACTCGGCGCTCACTTTAATACTGCGCGGGGCCCCGGCGCCCGGGGGCGCCTCGCTCCCCGCCCCCTCCCCATCCCATCGGGGTCCTTGGCGTGGGGCCCCGACGCCCTGGCTTTGTGTGGTGGCCTCGTCACCGGCGCTGCCCCCGGCACGTCACAAATCTGGGGAGAGGCCGGCCGGCCCGTCGCCCCCGCCTGCGAGAGTGAGCCTCCCTGGGAACCGGGCCGGGTGGGACGCGCGGCCCTGCCTGCCACCCCCTCCACCCCCACCCCGGGGTGCTCTTGCTGGGAGCGGGGGACAGGGGCGGAGCGCAACGGGCGGGTTCGGAGCGCCTCGACTCTCCGGGCGTCTACGCTCTTAGAGACTTTTCATTTTCTTTTTTAACAGCGGAGTTCCTCTTTCCAACCTGACTCCCCCGCATGACCTGGCTGGCCTGGCCTCTGCGGACTCCCGTTACCCTGGAGTTCTTAAAGGTGTTAAGCTGTTTTCCAACTTGGTATTTCTTTCTTAAGTCTGGTGTCTGAAGACTGCGATCGAAACTCACGGCAGGGCTTAGCCTGGCGCTGTGAAGTACTAAGAAGTTAAAGGGATTACAGGGTGGCCTGAAGGAGAAGGGACTGGTTAGGGGGGCCCGGCCTCCGGGGCGGCTTGCAGGCCAGTGTGAGGATTGAGGCCATCATGCAAGAAATCACAGCGACACCAAAAAACTCCCCTGGAAGTGAGATAGTGCAGACCGAAGACTCCAAAGGGAAAGTCAGGGCAAGCTTTTTAGTATAGACTCCTAAGAGTTAGGTGTTCACATTCCTCCTCAAGGTGGAGAGCTTCGCCACTGTCTGACGCATGACCATGGGAGTATGCTTGACCACTTTCGGTGTCAGAAGACCCCACTATTTCGCACTTGTGGACAGGTGTAACTGTGGTAAGGTTTCGGTTAAGCAGAGCACAGGCTCCTGGTGCTTAGTCAGTCCCCCCGGGCTCTTTGCTATCTGGGATTATCTGTTGAAGGCCAATCTTCTGCTCCCCACCCCCACAACGCCCCGCTGGGTGGGGTGGATACCCTCCAATCCAGGTTCCAAATACAGCTCCATTCCTTGCTGGGGGACAGCATTAACTGACCTTAGCCGCTGCTCTGAGCACCTGGGGTCTGTTCTGAACTCCCAGGGGCCAGGAAATAGACGAAGGAAAACAGGGACAACCCTGACAGTTGGAATTTAGGGCTGTTTTACTCCATTTACACAAACACCGCACCTATTCCTGTCACCTCCTCTAACTGGCATTTGGTTAGCCTTTGGCTGCCCTTTCTGGTCACTAGAACCAGCTTTCAGTTGGAGAGAGCTGTGCATGTCCTTTGGATGAGGGTGCCCTGAGAATACCCTGCCCCAGGTCTGACATGCCCCAGAGTCAGCCCTGGGGCAAGCAGGGGACAGCAGAGTTGAGGAGGGGAAGGCAGCTGTGATAGAAATAAGCAAACCTCCCCTCCTCCCCTTTTTCTCCCTCATCCTTTGCCAACCCTGCCCCCAGGTTGCAGGACTCCGGGGAACTAATTGAAGAATTCCCGCTTTTTCCTTGGACTCATCCACCAAGATTTGTGTGAGTATGGGGCATGGGAGAGAGGAACAGGATATTATGGTTAGATCTTACAATGAACTGGTCCTCAACACTGCAGCCACATTCCTGATCCCTTTGTGGCTCTTTTCCAGCAGAGATAAGCCCCCAGCCTGCTAGTGACCAGCATTTTTCAGGGGAGTAGAGACTGTAGGAATGAGAGCAAAGAGCAGCCATGATTATATTAGTAATATTTGCCACAGTAAAAGGCATGTAGAAAGTGTGGTGGTTTTTATTTTTGATAATCTGAAATCTCTCAGATGAGAGTTTGGAACAAATTCTGATATAGATTGTCGTGCTTTGCGGGCTGCAAAATGGCTACCAAAATAACTTGCTGATCAGGAGAAGCTGATTGATTGCTTAACAGAGTGAGGGAGGGCGATGCCTGGCAGTCTTAGCACCTCAGAGAAAGTACTGGAGCTCACAGGAGGTAAATCGACCTGCTAAGAAAGGTGTAACTAATTTTAGGAAACAACGAAGATGGTACCGAATGAAGGACCAGCCAAGCTGACAAAAGACTCTACGAGTTTAGATGCTACTCCTCGACGAGGTGGGGAGGCTTTTGTCGCTGGATCACAAGAGAAGCTGGTCTCGATTCTCACGAAGTTAAGGGTTTGGAGAGATCTCTCGTGTACTTATAGGTTGAAGGTTTATGATATTTGGTTAGGCCCAGAATGGGAGGGTACTGAAGAGCTAATCTGAATTCAGAAAATGTCTGTTCATGTTCAGGTTCCCAGGGAAAAGGTTTGGTTAGCAAGGACTTGGGTAGGTCCAATTAATCGCGTGCCCATTTCAGAGAAGTTGGGAATGTTGTGCCTGCAGTGGCCCAAGGATCCTCATAACTGTCTTAGTTATTGGCCAGACACCCTTTGCACAGCTCATTGTCTGGAGTAAGGGATTTTCCTCCATGGGATGCCTTGCCTTGTCTTGTCTTGTAAACTGAGTAAACTGAGGCATAGTGGTCACCCTGGTACTATTGTTGATTTTCCCTGGAGAAGACATGTGTTAACTTTTGATTTAAAGAGACACCAAAGAGGGGCACCTGGCTGGCTCAGTGGGTGGAGTGTGCGACTCTTGATCTTGGGCTTATGCGTTCAAGCCCCATGTTGAGTGTAGAGATTACTTAAAAATAAAATCTTTAAAGAATAGACACCAAAGAAAGTATGACATAGATCTATAACTGTAAAACACATGATCTCTGTAGGCCTTGAAGATAGAATTATTATTTGAGTTTGATCCTAGCCCTGGGGTCCTAAACGAATCCATATTCCTGCCCACTGGGCTTTTCAACCGAGAGGATAGGAGTGTCACGAAGACTGGGGCAAGGTATGAGACTCGTTTTTCTTTAAGGCTTTTGATTATTAGTTTTATTCCTTCTTTTATCACCTTGTTTTTGAGGCTATTATACAAGTTTGGATAGAGATTGAACCTTGATGGGTTTAGCTCCAGTAGAATATCAGTAGAATTTTTGCTGATAAAAGAGCTTCAATCTGCTTGATTTACACACAGAAGTACTGGTAAATCATTATCTGAATGAGCCGGGATCTTATTATGAATAGGGTTGTCCTCTGGGACCAGACCGGAAGGAAGGGACCATCAGGGAAAATATTTAATATGGCAGTTCCATTCACACAGTAAATCCCTTGCTACTAAATTAATGAGTGTGGTGTTCCTTGGTTAAAGGTTTGAGGCTGATAGTTATGGGCTGGGGCCTGGGGAAGGTGTGGTGAGGATAAATGTGTGACTGGAGTAGTTTGAAGACTCCAAGGAAAAGGTCGTGTAATAGTGGTCAGGTTTAAGATTGGTATTTTTGTGTCCTTATCAGTAAAACATCTGTAAGGTTGTCCTTTAATTTTTAGAGAAATGTTTTCTTATGGGTTTAAGAGTAGAAGAGAAACTGAACACCTTCACTGATATCTTCATTCTTCATTTCTTCATTTCTAGAACTCTTTCAAAATATTCAGCAGGGGGGGATGGCGCCTGGGTGGCTCAGTGGGTTAAAGCCTCTGCCTTCAGCTCAGGTCATGATCTCAGGGTCCTGGGATCAAGCCCCGAGACGGGCTCTCTGCTCAGCAGGGAGCCTGCTTCCCCCTCTCTCTGCCTGCCTCTCTGCCTACTTGTAATCTCTCTCTGTGTGTCAAATAAATAAATAAAATCTTTTAAAAAAAATATTCAGCAGGGTTTTGGAGGTCTGGCCGTGGGGCTCTTTCCCATTCTAGTTTTTGCTTGCACGTTATCGCTCCTGTATTTCTGGTTCAAGGCCATTCACAAAAGGATAAGAGAGTGAGCCAGGGTCACGTCTGCTTCAGGATCAACTCCTGCAAGCTGTCTATAGGTATTAACCTATCCCTGAGGTCTCTCCATCACACTGCTCCTTTTTCTGCTTGAAAAACTGAACCAGAGCACAATCTATTTTCACGGGACAGACAGAGGATAGCCTCCAAAAGAGCCTGACCAAATCTATAGGTTTTCTAAACCCCTTTGGTTCTTTGTGCAATTGACGGCCTTTTTAGTCACCATTGGCGGTCTTCCCATTCTTTTTCATTGAACTTCTTGCATCTACTCACATAGGAGTGAATTGGAATATATGCGTCTGCTCTGGGCTGTATGTTCCTCAAATGATTCTAAATTCCTCTGCAATGTTTCTCTCTTGTCTAGGCTCTGCAGAGTCTCTGACAATGGCTTTCAGCTGAGAATGAAATCAGAGCTTATAATCCACCATAAAGAGGCTTCCTCTGTTCCGCAGGAGGTTTACTTTAAAGAGGTAAGTGAGCTTTGGGGTACCTGGCTGGCCAGGAAGGAGAGGGGAGTGAGTCAGAGGAAAAGATAGAGGGGTAGCAGGAGATGGAAGAGCACAGCATGGGGGAAGAGGATAGTAGGCTTAAGTTGTGGTTTGGGGGGAATTTAAAAGATTTAACTTGTTCACATCTTCCTTTTGCTTTGGCCAAGCAATCTGTTAAAGGAGTAACTTTGCAATCTAGTTTCTTTTGGATGCTTCCTTGTGCTAATAAAAAATAATGAAGACCATTGGGTGCTTGGAATTATGTTGCCTTTACATTCTAAGGCACCTCTCAAGTAAACAGCTTTGTTCATATCGAAACTTCCTCGTGGTGGCCACTGTAATTCTAAATTATCCTTGGTGAAATGATGCTATTTGGAAAGATAAGCGCACAAATTTCGGTATAGCATAAATACACGTAAGAAACAAAAGTCTGGCCCGAGGAAGGCACGGACTGAGGTTTATACTGAGAGCCATGAGAGCCTGGAAATGGTCAGTCGAGACTTGCTTACACATCTTGTGGCTCAGGGCCCCCAACCTCACAGCTAGACCTTCTCCAACTGCAGCTCCGATGACTTTATACTTCCCAGCAGATGGAATGTGTGGAGAGATCTTTACTGAACCTCAAAACAAGTCTGAGGAAAGTTCTCGTAAGGGGCCCAGGACAAAATTTGTCCCTGGGCAGGTTAGGGACATAGTTATTGGGACCTGTATCTGTCCTTGCCACTGTCACCTTGGCTTTTACAGAGGCACAACCAAAAATGACACAGGATGGAAATAGAGAAGGAGTCATGTTGTTCGTAATAAGACAGATATCAACCAAGGAGAAAAGATTTTCCAATATGGTCAGGTGATCAGAGGATTCCTGAAAGGGTTTATTACTGGAGACAAATAGACCCCATATTTGGGGAGCTCAGGCCCAAGACAAGACTTACATCTCTCACTGCTGTGGTCTAAAAGACTCCTGAGGGGCTTGAGGGCCTCAGAGGAGCACCCCTTCTGAGTCAGAGTCTTGACCACAGTGGCGAGGTCTTGGTGGGTGTCATAGTCAAATACTGCTTTCTGAAAACAGTATCAAAACAACTTTGTGAGAGTGCAAAGCTGGATTTTTTCTGATCGCAGGAAGGGAAAACATGACTGTGCCTAGTCACAGTAGCATCTGTATTGGGGGGCCACATTGAGATATTTAGGAAGTGTTGGGTCTATTTTAAGGCCCTTTTCCAATGAGGGGCTTGATTGGGACTGGGCAAGAATCATGATACAATGGTTGAGTATTGGTGGACAGCACAAGGTGAGGATTTGGGGGCAAGGGTTTCAAAGAGTCTTAGAGAATAAACACTGGTTAGATGTAGTCTATTGAAAAGTTGCCAAGTTTGTCGAAAAGGTTGCTTCTTGGGGCACCTGGGTGGTTCCCTCAGTTAAGCATCTGCCTTTGACTCAGGTCATGATCCCAGGGTCCTCCTGCTCAGCGTGGAGCCTGCTTCTCCTTCTCCTTCTGCGCCTCCCCCCTGCTTGCTCTCTCCCCTACTCTCTCTCAAATAAATAAGTAAAATCTTAAAAAGAGAAGAAAAGAAAGGTTACTTCTTGAGGGGCGCCTGACTGGCTCAGTTGGTAGAATGTGGAACTCTTGACCTTGGGGTCATGAGTTCAAGCCCCACGTTGGGTGTAGAGATTACTTAAAAAAAAAAAAAAAAAATTATTTCTTGAAATTTCTGCAAAAAACAATAGCTGTTTACAACTTTTTCTCATCCCAGGCAAGGGTTTCCTACACTGGAAAACTCATGTCAATGTCAACAGTAGGCTGAGTGCAGGTGGTTTTGATTCTTCCTGTGTACTGATGCAAAGAAGTATTCTGTGTGATTATTACCACATCCCCTCACTTCATCAGATCATTCTGATTTATACTCATTGTGACAGTGCTGCGAGTAATTAGACCATCCAGAGGTGGAGACATCCCCTCCCCACCTCTACTCCCCTCTTCTCTCAGACTCTTATATTTGCTATTCGGGGGCTCCCAGAGCCCTGTGTTCCCAACAAGAACCCTGAAAACCCTAAATTTGAATATAATTAAATCTTTTCTTCATAGCTAACAGTCCTTTCATGCACTCAGATCATCAGTTTGTGGGATACAGAGCCTGTCCTGTCTTCTGTAGTCACATGGCCCACAGTCCTAACATTTGGAAATCAGCTTTCACTTAGGACGGTGGTTGTTGGCTCATAGCATTTCTGGCTTATGCTGTCTCACGTCTTAATGATTAGTACTGTAGACTGGCCAGCAGAGCTAGCCGTCCTAGAATGTTGCTATGAAAACTCTGCTGGCTGTAGGGTCAGTCTTTCCCTTTGACAGCTGCCAGAAAATCTGCAGGTAATCATTAGGTGAGGGATGAAGCCCTTATAAAGGCAAGCTTCAAAAACCATGAATTCTTTATGCTTTTGCGTAGTGGGCACTCAGTGATTATTTATTACATTAATTTTAGAATCCTAGAATATTAAAAAGTTTTCTCAGGCCCGCTCCATTTCATGATTGAGATAGTAGCACCTTCTCCATGCGCTGACTTGCCTCCCATCCCCTGGGACCCGTCTGTTCCCTGGGGTCCCAGATGACTCGGCTTCTCCTCGGTGCCTTCTGTGTCTTTTTGCAGGACTGTCACAATGGGTACCCACCCCAGAGTGGGGGCCCACACGTTCTCCTAGCCTTTGCCAGCGCTGGTTCTCTGCCCAGATACTGCGATCCTGGAGGTAAGCAGTCAGCCCAACTCAGGAGTGCTCAGAGCCTTTCAGCTCATGTTAGCTGGTCTACTCTTAAGCTCCACCACTCCTAAGACCAACCTGAGTGGTTGCCCTTCAATGATTATAGCAGTTTTAGGCCTTAAAATGTAGCTTTGCTCTATCTCCTTTTCAAATCCTTCTTTTCTTTCTTTTTAAAATTTTTTTGTTTGTTTTTTTAGTAATCTCTGTGCCCAACCTCGGGCTCAAACTCACAACCCTGAGATCAGGAGTCACATGCTCCACCCACTGAGCCAGCCGGGCATTTCCTTTCTTTCTTTTCTACCTTTTTAAAAACATTTTTGTTGTGAAAAATAACACAAAGGAAAGTGCATTAAACATAATTATTATGAAGCACTTTCATTAACTACCACCTGGAAAAAAGTAGAGCTTTACCAGCATCCCAGACACCCCCAGTATATCCCTTCCTAAATACAACGCTGTTCTTTCTAAATGTAACTGCTGGCTTTTTATGGTAATTACTCCATTGCTTTCCTTGATAATTACTTTTGTTCTTTTATGGTAATTACTTTCATTGCTTACTCCCAACTTCCCTCTTCCCTCCCTTCCTCCCTCTCTCTCTCTCTTTCCTTTTTTTTTTTAAAGATTTTATTTATTTATTTGACAGAGAGGGAGCGATCACAAGTAGGCAGAGAGGCAGGCAGAGGGAGAGGGGGAAGCAGGCTCCCTGCTGAGCAGAGACCCCTGATGCGGGGCTCCATCCCAGGACCCTGAGATCATGACCTGAGCCGAAGGCAGAGGCTTTAACCCACTGAGCCACCCAGGTGCCCCTCTCTCTCTCTTTCTTATTGAAGTATAATGACATACAATGTTATAGGAGTTTTAGTGTACAACATGTTGATTTTACTCTAAGCTCTGATAAAGGATATCCGATTTAGAAAAATCCTTTTAATCCTAGTTGGTTAAAACTTTTGTTTTGTTTTTTTAAATGATGATTGGAGTTGAATTTTATGAATTATTTTTCTATTTATTGAGCAGTCATATGATTTTTCTTCTTCAAATTTACTTATATGGTGAACTATTTTGATTTTCCAATGTCGAAGCATCCTTGTATTTCTAGAATAAGATCAGCTTAGTTGTATCTGTTTCCTGTCGCTTCTGTAACAAATTCCCAAATACATAGTATCTTAAAATACCACACCTTAGTTATCTTACCATTCTGGAGGTCAGAAGTCCAAAGTGGGTCTTGCGGGCTAAATCCAGGTGTTGGCAGAGCTGCAGTTCTCCCGGAGGCTCTAGGGGAGAGTATGTTTCCTTGCCTTTCCCTGTTTCCAGGGACTAGCTGCATTCCTTGCCTGGTGGTCCCTTCCTCCGTCATCAGAGCCCATCCCTCCAATCTCTGCTTCCATGGGCACATCTCTGACTCTGACCCTCCTGCTTCCCTCTTATGAGGACTCTTGTGATTACATTGGGCTCACTGGATAATCCAGGATAATCTGCCCACGTCAGGGGCCTTAATTCGGTCACCTTTTTGAAGTCTCTTTTGCCATGTAAGATGACATTTTCACAGGTTTTGAGGATTAGGATGTAAACATCTTTGGGAGCCATCATATTGTCTACTACATTGGTTATAATGTATTTTCCTTTTTATATGTTGCTTGATACAATATTTTATTTAGAATTTTTGTATCTGTGTTCATGAGTGAGGTTTGGCTAAATTTTCTCTTCTGAAACTATTTTCACTGGCTTCTGGTATCATAGTTAAGGTAGCCGTATAAATGAATTGGAGCGTATACCATTTGTTTTCTGTCCTCCAAAGTGTTTGTATACAGTAAGCATTATTTTTCCCTTAGCTATTCAAACTTTTTAAAGTACTGATTCAATCTATTTAAAAATTATAGGACTTAAAATTTCTGTTTCTTCCTAGATCAATTTTAAATAAGTTGTATTTTTCTAGGACTATTCATTTCATCTAACTTCTCACATTTTAAATAAAAATTATTCATAAAATCCTCTATCTTTTTAGTGCTTATAGAATATATAGTGATATCTGCTTTTTTCATTCCCGGCACTGGTTATTTGTACATTCTCTCTTTTTTTTTCTCTTTTTAATTTTCTTGATAATTTCTATGGTTTTATCAGTTTTTTTGGTCTCTTCAAAGACCCAGCTTTTGGTTCTGTTGGTTTTTTCCTATGGCACATTCTTTTCCATTTCTTTAATGCTGTTATCCTTATTATTTCATGTATTGTACTGTATTTGGGTTTCTTTTGTACTTTTTTTTTTGTTAAATTTATTTATTAGAGAGAGCGCACACACGCGCAGGGGCATGTAGAGGGGAGGGGCAGAGGGAGAGGGGAGATAGAATGCTAAGCAGACTCCAAGCAGAGTGCAGAGCCTGATGCAGGGCTTGATCTCACGACCCTGAGATCACGACCTGAGCCGAAACCAAGAGTCAGTTGCTTAACCGATTGTGCCTTCTTTTAGACCTCACTTTTGACCACATGATCTTGGAAAGAGGACCTCAAGCCTCAGATGAGACTCTAGCCCTACCCAAAACCTTGATTTCAGCCTTGTGAGACTCTGAGCAGTGAGCCTAGTTGGTCCTTACCTGGACTTCTGATCTACACAACTGTGAGAAAAATAAATGGGTATAGTTTTAAACTGCTAAGTTTGTAGTAATTTATTACATAGGAATTAAAAATTAATACAGTGTTTCTTGCTAGTGGATAAATCATTTGGTTTGTTTGTTTGTTTTTGTCCAGAGATGTCTTCTCATGTTTGTATGTGAAGGAGATTTTAGCTGGATGTAGAATTTTAGGTTAGCAGTTTACTTTTAGCCTTTCAAGATACTATACTTTTTTCTGGTTTCCACTGTTGCTGTTGAGAAGTCAGTGGTCTGTCTAGCTATTGCTCCTTTGAAAACAATCTTTTTCCCCCTCTATCTGTCTTTAATTTTTTTTTCTTTTATTTTCTACAGATTTATTTTAATGTGTCAAGAGTAGATTATCTATAATTCGTTTTGCTTGGGATTTGTTGTTCTTTGTGATTTTGAACTTAAAATCTTTCATCAGTTGTGGAAAATTATTCTCTTCAAATATTGTCTCAGCTCATTCTCTCTCCTCTTGGGACTCCAACTAAATAAAAGTAAGATCTTCTCACTGTATTCTCTGTATCTCTTACCCTTGCTTTTGGATTTTCTGTGTTGTCTCTCTTTATTTTAGATCATTTCCTCGGCCATATTTTCTTTTCTTTTTAAGATTTATTTATTTATTTTAGAGAGAGAACATGTGAGCAGGGGGAGGGGCAGAAGGAGAGGAAGAGATTCCTCAAGCAGGCTCCCCACTGAGCACGGAGC
>CM052885.1:64462341-64503075 GCA_028534135.1 Potos flavus
GCATACAAAAACAGTGAAGTTGTATATCTTAGCCTAGCCTCTTGATTGGGGGAAAAAAAATGTTCCCCTGGGAAGTTATAATATCGCTCTGCTCCTATTCAGGTCTAGAGCTCAGTCTTAAACTGCTTATAGAAACTGGGGGCCTGCAGGTTGAAAATTAACTTAAAAAATGGATACCAAATAGACAGAAGCAAACATAAAATCTCTCTGAAGAAACACCCCCTCCATGCAGGATTCCCATATACAAAGCCCCACTAAAGATGAGCTCATCATCTAAAATTACAAAATGCAGGCGGCTATAATCACCATGAGTGAGAGCTAAGGAATTCTCAAGAGGGAAATGGTATAGACCTGATCTAACATAGTGTCAAGCCTGGCATGAATATTCCACAATTAAAATCTCCAACTCATCAGAAGAATCTCTCAGTGGCTAAAAACTGTTTGTTTTTCCCAGACAGCTTGTTTAAGAGCACACATCACAGGCTGGACTCTGCCAGGTATCAGCTTAGCCTTTAGCCTCCCCCCAGCCAAAGAGCAAACCAAAAACTCTGAACACTTACTGTTCCTCGCGTGTCTTTAGTTTCCCCCTCCATTTTTAAATTTATTTTTTAAAGATTTTATTTATTTGACAGAGAGGGAGAGATCACAAGTAGGCATAGAGGCAGGCGGGGGGGGGGGGGGAAGCAAGCTCCCTGCTGAGCAGAGAGCCCAATGCGGGGCTTGATCCCAGGACCCTGAGATCATGACCTGAGCCGAAGGCAGAGGCTTTAACCCACTGAGCCACCCAGGCGCCCCCCTCTCTCTCTTTTAAATCCTTTCTTGTTAACAGTCTAACAGAGTCTAGAGTCTAAGAGTCTAATTTCTCTTTAAAATAAGTGAGTATACCATTTGCATGCAGGTACCTAAATGTCTCAGAGTTATGCTTTGATGGAGGCAAATGAATAGACATAGCAGCAGGACTGGACCACAATAACTTCAGATAATAAAGTTCCCAGACTATAAAAAAAAAAAAAAAGAGTATACTTAAAATAGTGAAAGACGCATCCCTAAGTATTTTATATTTTGGGATGCTGTTGTAATGGTATTTTTAAAATTTTATTTTCCATGTGTTCATTGCTAATATATAGATATACCATTGCTTATTATATATTGACCTATAGCCTTTGGCCTTGCTAAATCCATTTAATTCTAGGAGCTTTTTTCTAGATTCCTTAGGATTTTCAATGTGCGTGATCATGTTGTCTGTGAACAAGGACTGTTTTACTTTCTCCTTTCCAGTCTGTATGCCTTGGGGAACTTTTCCTTTGGCTGGAAGCTCTAGTGTGATGGTGAATAGAGAGTTGAAGGTGGACATCCTTGCTTTGTTCCCGATGTTGGGGGAAGAGCACTCAGTCTTCTGCTATAAGAACATTAACTGAGGGTTTTGAATAGATGCCCTTTATCAGATTGAGACTACCCTTCTATTCTTAGTTTGCTGAAAATTTTGTATGGTTTTTTTTTTTTATCATGAATGGGTATTGATTGCCTTTTCCCTCATCTTTTTAGATAATCATATAGTTTTTCTTATGATCCTATATTTATTTATTTAAGTACTAAAGGAAAAGAACTGTGAACCTGAAGTTTTATACACAGCCAAATTTTCATTTCAATGAGAGAGAGTAATAAAAATGATCTCAGGCATGTTATGAGAAGTTTGCCACATAAAAATCTACAATTGAGAATACCTTTAATGGAAGTGTTCAAGTAAGAGAAACAAATCCAGGACAACCTTCAAGAGATATGGGATGTCAGGGTGATCTAATATTTTGATAAATGTACTGCTGTTAAAAAAAAAAAAAAAGTCTAAGATTGAAGAAAAGAGAATGTTTATCCAGAAGAACTAGTGTCGAAAATTCCAAACAAAAACAACATGATGGCGGAGGAGAGGAGATAAAAGGGATATTAAGAAATGGTAATGTGGGGCGCCCGGGTGGCTCAGTGGGTTAAAGCCTCTGCCTTTGGCTCAGGTCATGATCTCAGGGTCCTGGGATCGAGCCCCACATCGGGCTCTCTGCTCAGCGGGGAGCCTGCTTCCCCCTCTCTCTCTGCCTGACTCTCTGCCTACTTGTGATCTCTCTCTGTCAAATAAATAAATAAAATCTTTAAAAAAAAAAAAGAAAAAAAAGAAATGGTAACGGGTTTGACTTAGTAGGAGGAAGGTATATTTACTGAGAAGTTTGAGAAATCAACAGTCGTGGGACTTTTCACCAGATGCCGTGAGTTCTTTGATAATAGTCAGGGATGGATGAAGCAAAGTCATTAAATCCAGATGGCCGTCATCTCCACCTCCCCCATGTCTGAATTCAGAACATCCAACAGAAGCCAGAACTCCACGGTGTTTCACTCTTATCGGAAACAGGAATAAGAGGAGAAATATGAAGCCCTACTCCAGTACCTTAATTAAAGCAGATTTTAGTCGCTCAGTAGTTTAAATTGCCCCTTTTGTGGTTATCTTGAGCTTTGTGTATCCTGGGACAGCGCATCTCAGTACATGTAGGGTGCGTTTCATTGTTCAAAGTGTGTTTCATTGTTCAAAGGGAAGGGAGCGTGACCGCTAACGGGGATGCTGGAAAAGCGAAGTAGCTTCACGTTCTAAGGCAGTCCTTGTCAGGCAGGTCAATTTTAGCAAAGAGTGCGTATGAAAACAGAGGGTCTGGAAAGTAATCCCTCAAACTACCTGCGCCTGGGCACCCCTTGGGATGTCTGCATGTGCTCTCAGAGGTACTCGTGCTTCTGGGGAACGCTAACGGGTCATTGTGTTGGAATGAGGAACACAAAGAATGTAAGATAGGCTAGCTGGTTCTCATGACTTTAGCATAAGAGAGCTTTAAAAAAAAAATTAGGGGCGTCTGGCTGGCTCAGTTGGTAGAGCATGTGACTCTTGATCTCAGGGTCATGAGTTCAAGCTCTACGTTAGGCATGGAGCCTACTTTAAAAAAAAAGAAGTTAAATTGAAAAAAAAAATCACAAACCCAAAATTTTAAATTCTTAGCTCAAACCACAGTCAGAGCCGCTAGGAGTGCCTTTAAAAAAGTCTCTTTTCTCTTAGAGCTGCTGAACAGAAGCAGCTAAAATCTGGATGCAGTGTCTGATACCGTGGGAACCTATATCACAACCTAGGATGAATTTATAAACCAATCATGTCCTTCATGAGAAAGCTAAGGCACTGACTAAGAACATATGGGACCTTGGGAATTAGAATGGGGGAATCAATGAATCTGAGTACCTGGAATTCGTAAAAGTCACTGGACCCAAGTGTGAACTAAATTAATGAAGGTGAGGTCAGTGGGGCTTATTGCCAGTGGAAGCAGCTTCTTTCTCCCTTCCATCCTCAGATCGCTCCCTGGTGTCCTCTATTAGCTGAGCCGGCAGAAGGCAGCTGGCCAGAGAGGCTAGGAAGTGCTGTTTGCTGGGGCTAGCCCCCTTGTGATGCAAAACACAAAAAGACGAGGAATGGATCTGAAGACAAGTATGCCCAGGACAGTCACCCCTGTGCTTTCTGCATGTACCACTAATGTCAGGAGCCTTGCCGTGGCCCTTTATGGTCAAGTAGGATATACTTCGCATTCTCCTCATCCCCATCCCAAGCTCTCACCTGGTTTGCTTTCCTATTACACATGGCCCCTGGGAGCGCTTGGGAATCCTTACCTCCTTTTGCTGAACCATGCTGGGGACTGGGGACTGGGGACTCCTTAAGGATGCTCCTAGGCCCTAGACATCACTCTCAGTATTGCTTCTCATTGTTCAGGTCCCATATTGGGCTCCCAGGGGCTTGTCATCTCCTGGAAAACACCTGGGGAACGTAGGGACACTGCCCTGGGCTCTTCTCAAATCCAACCCAAGGCATGAGCCCTTGAACCAGCTCGGGATCATCTTTAAATGGATCCTACCCAAAAGGGTGTTTACTGGGGTCCTAGGGAAAGCAGATACTGAGAGAGGACCAGAAGCTTTCTGAAAGGGAGGTGTCAAGAAAACTGTAGTGAGGGTCCCAGCTGGGAAGCCACACAGAAGCACCCTGAGTGAATGAATCAGCATCAAATGGAGAAGGGGAGGAAGAGCCAACTTATTATATGAGTCGGGCAGGAACTTCCTTATTCCCCTACTACTCTCTACTCCTTCCCCTACTCTGCCCTGGTACAGTCACTAATGGCAGCTAGCCGGAGGACGAAGAGCTGGTGATTGAGAGAGAGGATTGATTGATTTTTTTTCAAGATTTTCCTTATTTGTCAGAGAGAGAGAGAGTGAGAGCACACAAGCAGGGGGAGTGGCAGGCAGCTCCTGCTGAGCTGAGCTGAGCTGCCTGCTGAGCAAGGAGCCTGACATGGGTCTCGGTTCCAGGACCTTGGGATCATGACCTGAGCTGAAGGCAGGCGCTTAACCAACTGAGCCACCCAGGCCCCCCCCCCTCTTTTTTTCTTTTTTTAAAAGATGTTATTTATTTGAGAGGGAGCAGGGACTCCCTACTAAGCAGGGACCCAACATGGGGCTCCATCCCAGGACTCTGGGATCACAACCCAAGCTGAAGGCAGACGCCCAACCTCCTGAGCCACCCAGGTGCCCTAATTTCCAATTTCAACTAGACCTTCAATTCAGGCCAGAAAGCCTTCAGTTTGCTTTCCCAGTTACACCACGATTATTTCAAACTTTGACCTGCTCAAACCCTGCCTCTCCCCCCGTCACAGCACTGTCAGAAAATAGCCATGCCTCCCAAATCCCTGGCTAGTACCCATCTGGGCTGTGGATCCTCTCCCTCCTGCCTCCTTAGTAACCTTATCCTTTCAATTTTGTCCCCTCTGCTGTCTCTTCAAGCTCACCTTTGCTGGCTTCTTTCCAAAAGGATGTAGGCATACGCATGGCACTCCATCTCAGAGACAGCCCTTCCTGGATCCTGTGTCCCCTCCAGCTACTTTCCTTTCCCTTCACAGCCAGTGCTTGGAAGACTTGCCCATATTTGCTCTACCTGAGGCTTATCTTCCAGCTGCTCATCCAGCAATCTGGCTGCTGCCCAGTCCTCCACATTAGCTGCTCCCTGAGCCCCCAGTGACCTCACCTTGATCAATTCAGTTGAGCCCCCATCTCCCTTGGCTTCTGTATCGCTTAGGAATGCTTTGGAATGCAAGTGACGGTCTTAGAGTAGCTTAAGCAAACAGGAGTTCTCCCCACCTGATAGGATATCTGGGGGCAGGCAGCTGCTGGTGCTGATTCAGCAGCCCCAGAGCCCTGGAGTAGCCTTTCTGAAATTCTCCCTGACTTCCTTCACAGTTGAGGATGACTGCTGAGGGGCTACATCCCCACTCGGGGCTGGAAGGGGAAAGGGCTGCACCAGTCACTTAGCTCTTTTATCAGAACTGCAGAAGATTTCCCAGGTTTCCCTGTGTCTCACTGCCAGAACTGTGTCACGTAGCCATCTAGCTGCCAAGAAGACGGAAAAGTGAGTATTGCATGTTTTTTGGCCTTTATTGTGGAGACTGACAGGAGGAGGAGGGTGGACAATTGAAACTGGGTGCCACCCAGTGTAACTCACCAGAGGCGGCACGGTGCAGCTCTTTGGTTGCCTGTAACCCACTCACACGCCTCTTTCCCATACACACATTTTGCATGGGACGTACTCACTCCTCCATAAGGGAGATAATCCTGAAGTTTCAGCCAGCTCCCACAGACAGCATGGAGTCCAGGTACTCTGGTGTGCAGGCCCCTCTTTCAGGTCCAAATGTGGGTGTTCGTGGCATGATGACTCAAGCTAAAGGTTAAGTTCTCTGCTAAAATGAAAAAGACAGTACGAAGTGTCGGGAGAATGGGGAACGACAGAACTGTCCCATGTGCTCTTGCTGGTGTATATATTGTCACAGCCACTTGGGAAAACTTTTGGCAGTATCTGATAACGCCGAACATCTGTGTTCCCTACCCGCCAGCAGTTTCTCTTCCGAGGTAGACACCTGATGGAGATGTGGACAGACGTGCAAAAAAAGAAATGTTCTACAACATTCAAAGCAGCAGTATTTGTAATAGCCTCAAACCCAGATGCGCATAAACAGTAGAATAGAATAGCGTACAGAAAAGAGAATGATCTAAAACTACACACACTATAGATGCATCTCAAAATGATGTTGAGTCAAAGGAGCTAGACACGCCAACTCGGCAGGGACAGGAGCTGCTGCACTTGGGATCCTTCCAGACCTCATCCTCTGTATTACCAAATCTGGCTATTCATCTGTGTCTCTTATGATATAATAAACTGGCAAACACAAGTAAGCATTTCTCTGAGTTCTGGAAACTATTCTAGCAAATGATCAAGTCCAAGGAGGGGGTCGTGGAACCTCCAGTTTGTAGCCAAGTTGGACAGAACTTGCAGGTAACCTGGGGACCTACTACTTGTGACTGTCATTGAAAGTGGGGGCAGTCTTATGGGACTGAGCCCTTAAACTGTGGGGTCTGCACTAAGTTCTGTTAGTGTCGAGTAAATTGCATTATAGTACACTCAGCTGGTGTTGCAGAGAATTGCTTGGTGCGGGGAGAAAAATCTACGTACCTGGGGTCAGAGGTATCGTGTTTCTGAGTAAAGGAAAACAGGAGTGTGTTTTTCCTCTATGACTGCACAAAATAAAATGTATAAAAACACTTTCAATGCACAACGTGAAGAAACAATGAAAGCTTCCTTTTGGGGGAAAAAAAAAAAAAAGAATGGAAAGCATAATATACCCCCTTCAGTAACCCACCTCCATTCATGCTAGACAGACAGAGCAAGGGATCTCTTCCATGGCAGTGCTTTAAGTTTTTCATTGGGGAATCTGGTGGCCCCTCACTTCTGTCCTTTGGTTGTGCAGTAGGCACAGTGTTGGTGTCCTACTCGCTGTTGGAAGGAATTCAGGAATCCAGGGGTTGCCCTAAGGGTTAAACAGTAACAGACCATTGTTGACCAGGTTTGAGATTTTAGGGACACAAATGATTCCCACAATCATTTGTTAGGCTTCTGGCCAATTCCATGCATGAGTAATCACAATCAAATAACTTATGTAGTTTTAAAATAGCTTTCTAATTAAAAATTTAAAAAATTTTTTCCCAAACAGGTAACACTTTTCTTGGTTAAAAAAAAATTCAAAGCAATACAAGAAGAAACAAATTAAGGTCTTATTCTCACCTCTGTTCTTTTATTAGTTTCTTGTGTATAACTTAAGTGTTTATTTTTGCAAAACCAGCAGACCAACCATTAGAATATTTAAGTCTTTGAGGGGCTGCTTTTTTTGTGTGCTCACTTACAGTTGAGACAGTTCAAAACAGCTGCAGAGAGAGATGCCACCTCGAGTCTGTTTTTGCTACCTTGGACCTCAATCTTCTCTCCTGGTAAAGCAGCCTCTTCCCTGTTTCCACTTGTGCTGGCTTCAGCTTGGGTATACAAAGAAAATTATTTCAAACCCGTGAGACTCCAGGTTGTGGGACTTGACCAATGTAGGTTGTAAGCTGCCGGTAAGGGGTTCCTTTCTTACCAAGGCCTTATTTTCAATCTCTGCTTTCAAATCAGAGATCCCTAATCTAGATTTGTCTCTCTGTTGAAGGACTTTGCCAAAAGCTAGTAAAGGGAGAAAAAAAGCTAACACCACTAATGTTTTATATTGTTCCTGAGACTTCTCCTAGAATACAATGTTGGTTGGCATGCGGTCTGTATCCAAGGCACAGCAAGTGACAGCGGTTTGTTTCACTATGGCTCAACAAGTTGATCACTGACTCCCATTTGGAATAGAGTCTTCACCACTGGCTACCAGAACCTTCATTAGCTCATTCCACATTTTAGTGTCTGTTTTTAGTGTCCTACTTGTGGTACCAAATTGTTTGCCTGTTAGGAATGAGTTCAGCTACAAGATACAGAATATTCACCTATAAATGGCTTGAGTTAATGTGTGTTCTCACTCATGGACTAGAATGGGGACAAGAAGGCATGCGGGAAGTTCAGTTAGGAAGCTCTCCCAGTAGTGCAGGTAGCAGATGATGGTTTCCTGGATACCAACTGTACTTCAGTAGGGCTTGGGGAAAACAAGAGTAGCTCCTAGAATTTTGGCTTGAACAGCTAAATGGATGGCAGTGATATTTACTAACGTGGACAAAACAGAAAGGTACATATTAGGGGATGAAAATTATTTTGGTGGGAGGCCAAGTTAAGTTTTGAAATGCCAGTTAGACATTCATGTAAAGATGTCAAGTATGCAGGTTTTTTTGATGAATTAGGAATTACAGGGAGAGGTCATCATTAGAGAAAAATTTGAAGTCACCTGTTTATAAATGCTACCTAAATCCATAGGACTAGATGAGATCATATAAGGAGAGTGGGTACATAGAAAAGGGGACTTAGGATAGAACCCTGGGTGCTTTGATATTTGTAGATTGAGCAGAAGATAAGCCAGTGAAAAGAACCCAAGAAAGAATAGCCAATGAGGTAGGAGGACTAAGAGTGCACGATGTCAGAAAACAAGAAAGTGTTTCAAAGTGGGAGTGGATGACTGTGTTGAATAGTACTGAGAGGGCAAGTAAAAACAGAGAACAGAGAAAGGACCACTGGATTTGCATGGAGATAGTAGTTTCAGTAGCATGGTGGGAGGGAAACCGGAGAGCAAGCTTATATGATGATGAGAATTGTCTATTAGAGAGGGAGCAGTTTGTAATTCAAGAGAGAGATGATAGAGGCTAAGATCCACAGAAAAAGTGGAAGCATTGGGCAAACAGAATCAGAGCACAAGACCGTGTCTTATTTGTGTATCTAGTAGCTTCTAGCAGTGTCTGGTACATAAGAAGTACCCAAGAAATGTTACTGAATCAATGAATGAGCAAATGGAAGAACGGATAGATGGCAGGTACATGGCTGAAGAATGAACTAGGTAAAACTTCAGAGTAAGGAAAAAAGTGGGCCATGAATTAACAGGGTTTCTTCAGGGACTTTGGGATCCTGGGCTTTTTCTCTGGGAGAGGATTGACAGAGTTCAATCTCTGATGAAGATGGGAGAAGAAGGGGAATGAGGCACTGTCGATGGCAGTTACTTTGGCCAGCTTTTTCCAGGCACTGATCTGCTAAAGCAGAATGCAAGGAGGGCTCATCTACTTAACCTCTTTCTTTCTCTCCCAGTCTCTCCCTTTCTGGATCCAGACTCATATGAAAGATGATTATGTATCTTTATGAACACAAGTGGGATAAGGGATTTAAAAAATGACAGTCCCACATTCATTTACCCATCTGGTCAGTAGATATTCATGGAACAACAGTTTTGTATAGGGGGAAGTTTCAAGAGCAGCATTATGCGGGGCTTGCATCTGTCTTTTTCTTGAAGTGCTTTGTCTTCTACTAAGATAGCAGGTGATTCCACGAACTGCACAAGTTAGGTGGTATTGGAACTAGGCTGCCCATAAAGTCTTGGCGGGACTCGTAGAATACGAGTGAAAGGTATTGCAGATGATGCGGCTTGTGGAAAACAACAAGCAGAGGCTGGAAGTAGGCCAATCTTGACATCGCAGCATCCGTGGCTGGCTTCAACGTCTTTTAGGCGTTTCATAAGGAGAAGAATTAGGATTCCTATGATCTTTGTTCCCAACCTGCAGTCGAAGGAACCGAGGAACCTGTAAAGGTGGAGGCAGACTGGAAGCCAGCTGTGGTATCTGACCCATCCACATTAACCATCCTCCGTCCCACGCCGAACTACATTCCTACATTCCCAGCAACCTGCGGACACCCTGAAGGCTCAGGTAGCCCAACCCGGACCCGAGACGACTGTCGCCCTAGGGAAGGCAGGCAAAGGCATTGCATCTGCCTGGCCCTCGCTGGCCTTGAGCCCTTTACACGTGGAATCACCCCAGCGGTCCGCACTGCCGGGCGCCGGGCGGAGGCGGGGCTCTTTGGCGCCAATGGGCGGGCAGAAGGGAGCGCGCGTGCGCACGGTGAATCGGGGGGGCGGGGCCAAGTAAAGCGTTCTGGGGACGGGGGCTGGTGAGGTTCATGCTGGAAGCCTTCGCGTCTGAGGAGAACTGTTTGGAAACGGGGCAGTGAGGGTAAGTGAATACCTATAACACCTGAGGCCCGGGCTTCGGTCTCTGAGGCCCGTAACCCCAACCTAGGTAATGAGGTCGGTGGGGCAGCACTCAGGGGTCCGCGGCGGGGCGGGATCCCGGCGCCCATCTTCCGGGCTCGGGGCCCCGGGCTCAGGTCGGGGGGCGGGAGCGGCCTGGGTAGGGGTCGCTGCCTCAGGAAGCTCAGCCGGCTGCGAGCAGAGCCTCTCTCCTGGAACGGAGGCCGCCGGGGGCTTTGAAGCCAGATGGGTCCGGCCGGGGCCAAGTCCCTGCCTTCTTGGACGACCTGCACCGAGGCCTGGGGCATTAATCTCCGTCGCCTGCCGGTACCCCAGCCTCCGTTTGGGAGAGACAACAAACACGTCCCGGGCCGGGCGAGTGGAAGGCAGGGGACCTCCTCTTGTATTCCCTGTCTGAGCATGGCACTGCCAGGCACCCGGCGCCCAAGGCAGAAACCTGGGCGTCATTCTCCCCTCCGGCACGGCACCCCTTTACCCACTCAATCGAATCCATCGAACATCTCTCTTCAGTATTTCCACTTCGCCCCTGATCCACAGCCCCCCTGCTGCAGCTAGTTCAGGCCCCCATTGCCCCTGGACTACCTCAGTAGCCTCCTGACTTGTTCCCCGAACCTCTTGATGCTCTGTAGTGTGTTACGTACTGGAAAGCCAGAATGAGATCCTAAAACACAGAACTGGTCGTGTCGCCAGACGCTTTCCCCCATTCCCTTTCCTTCCTTCAATGGATTCTCATTGTTCTTCCAGGCTCTAAAACAGAGCTTATATAGGCCCTTCATGAACTGTCTTTTTACTCTTTTTGCCTCACCCTAGTTCTCTTCCCCACTCTGCTTGAATGGATCAGGTCCTCTGGCCAAACAACCCTCCTTATCAAATGGACCAGGTATAGTTCCTGCTTATCCTAGAGTACCAGATTTCAGTTCACAGCCAGTCCGCAGAATTATTCAGACAAGCTAATCATATCCTTCCATCTGCCTCTACTGTGTCTTCAACCTTATTGAGCCTTTTTTAGTTCCTGAATTGGACCAAGTTTCTTACAGGCTTAGGTGTTGGTTACATTATTTTCATCTGCCCAAAGTATTACGCTTTAGTTGAAAAAAATCCTTCTTATTCTTTATGTGTTACTCCAGGTGTGGGTTGGGATTTCTGTGGTACTCCATGGGTGTCTGTTTACTGGTCTCTCTTTTCCACCAGGCTGTAATCCGTGTGGCAGGAGCCCATCTGGGTCAGTATTCTGTCCTCAGTACCTTGTGTGGCACCAGGCTGTTAGTAAAGAGTGTGTTGGTTGAATGCATAAATGAAACATGGCCACTCCGTGGGCTCCCCAGATAAACATATAGATGAAGTTATTGAAGCAGGGCTGCTTTTCAGAACCAATTCTCAACTCTCCTCCTCCCGCCAACCCATGTAGCAATTTCTTTGGCTTAGGAATGTGGTTCTGTTCTTGCCATCAGTCCAGGACCATAGCAGTGGTAAATGGGAATTATTGTTCAGAGTTTTTCTTTGGCACTGATTTTGGGTACAGGATGTCTGGACATTGGTGAGTGTGGCTCCTTTGAGTTTGAATTAACTGAGGGCCGCTGGCATGAGAGAAAAGCTGCTAACAGCTGTTGCAGTCTTTATGGGAGGAAGGCTGGCTCTAAACTCTTACATGCTGATAGGGCTAATGACACAATGGAAGGAGACGGTGAGCCATGCTGGCCAGGCCAGCCCTAGTGGGAGGGCTCCAAAGGGAAGTTATTTTTCCAACTTAGGCCAGATCTTCTGTGATAGGGAACAACATATCTGGGTGCCAGAACCCAGTGCCCTGAATCAGATGTGAAGTTATGCTATTCTAGGGGCAGCTTAGCACTTTGTGATAGAGTAAGGGAGAGACAGAGAATATAGGCTCCTGGCCCTCACAGAGGAAAGGAAAGAGAACAGTTTGTGACTGTATGTCTGAGAGGCTGCAGACTGAGGTGGGAGGAGAGAATGACTGGTGTGACTGGAAGAATCCCCAGATGACGTGTGAACGGGGCCTGGAAGGGAGAGGGAGGACGGATTAATGGAACAGTGGGAGCAAAGGTTCTGGGCCTGGAAGAGGCTGCTGGATCAGTGAGGGGAGCCCTGTTACACTCTAGGCACTGCAAAAGACCCACCACTGAGCATGGTCTGGCATTCTCCTCCTGGGACTGAGGCTCCTCCTTGTGAGGGACGTCTCAAAGCATGGTTTGGGTTCTGAAGTTGCTTTCAGAAGTCTCTCCTTTGGATTTTTTTCCAATCTGGACTTTCTAATTTCTCAGAGAAGGCAATGAGCCTGGGACCTGCTGGGGCTTATCTACCAGGCTATTTGCTCATGGTCTTGAACTAAGTCATTGGAGTATGGGTGATGCAACTTGTTCTTTGGGCAAAGGGGAGTTGCTTATGTTTCTTTTGGAATGTGACAGTTTAATTTGTTAGGTGACAGATTTCCTGTTTTTGTTGTAGCGCTTGGAGGGAGAGTTTCTCCTCTGTGTTTATAGATTGGGCTTTTGTTGTGTTCTGTTAGAAATCTGCTACAGCGAACCAAGATGGGACATGTTCAAAACTAGTGGTTCTTGGCCTTTATTCTGCTTCCCTTGAAGAAGGGATAATGTGGACCCATAGTTACTGTATTACTTATCACTTGGTTGCTTTTTGGTGTTATATAAATGGAACCTGTCCCTCCTATACACACACACACACACACACACACACACACACACTTTGATATATTAAGCCTCCAACCATATAGATACAGGAAATGGTGCTATGGGTTCATTGCTCACCCAACTGTCTGACAGATATCTCCAAAAAAAAAAAAAAAAAAAGGCTTTATGCTCAGTTACATTGACATCAAAACTTGGCAGCATATCTATGAAGGCAGGAATCCTCCCAGCCCTTAAGGACCATGGCACACAGGCTGAGAACTGCCAGCCTTTTTGCCAAGCACTGTGCGTAATGCCGGGAATGTGGATTCAGTCCTTGCCCTCATAGAGCTCAGGCCAACAGGGAGCACTTACAAGTAATCAGGCAGTTCTCAGGGTCTCATTCACAACAGTTGTCAGACAGGACCCTTCTGAAGGGAGGCACTGGGGAGTATATGGGAAGAATGCCTAAGCCAGACTCGGAATTAAAGAAGGCTTGCTGGAGAAAGAGATGTCTACTGTGCATGAGTCTATGAGGTTTGGGAGGAACTGGCTTCCCTTTCTGGTCTCTCCTGTCCCAGAACTCTAAGATATGTGGTTAGACCAAGCTGTTCTGCTCTAGCCTGGGCAGTCACTGCGAGGAGTGACTTGAGACCTTGTTTTCAGGTACCAGGTACAGTAGCAGTAGCCTTGTCAGGGTCCGGACAGTTTTATTTGATAAAACTGGAAATGTAGTTTCTGTTCCTGAATTATTTTCTAGAGATGAGAATTAAATGAAAGCCCCTTTGTTTATTCCATCCATACATATTGGAACAAAATTATGGGGTAAATTACATTAAATACATATTTGTGAAGAAAGAACATGTTTTTAGTAGAAACTTTAGAATTCATAGAAAAGTAAATAGAAAAATCAGAATCACATCTCGTAATTCAGAAAATAATATTTAACAGTTTTTAGTCATTGTTTTACGTATGAAATATACATACACTTTTTTCTTACAAAATTATTCTTTCCAGACTTCAGCAGTCTGCTCTTTTTTATTAAAAGTGTATTGGGGCACCTGGGTGGCTCGTGGGTTAAGGCCTCTGCCTTCGGCTCAGGTCATGATCTCAGGGTCCTGGGATCGAGCCCCACATCGGGGTCTCTGCTCAGCAGGGAGTCTGCTTCCCCCTCTCTCTCTGCCTGCCTCTCTGCCTACTTGTAATCTCTCTGTCAAATAAATAAATAAAATCTTTTTTAAAAAGTGTATTAAAAATCTTCTCTTATTGTTAAGTTTGACATTGCATTATGATGTCCCTATATGGTAGTAAGATTAGATGCTGCTTTTTGGCCTTCTGGAAGTTATATCCCAGTGATGGTTGTTCCCTTAGGGAGGGGACTGTTGGAGGAGATACCGTTGATAGGCAAAATGGGTTTGGGAAATATTCCCTAACGTTGTAGGGATGACATTCTCCTAGAGTCCAACCTTTTGGGATGGGTGCAGGGCCTGCAACACAGCTACTTCTCAGCCTCAGGTGCAGGGAGTGGAGGTAGCAGTAGCTTTGGAGTCAGCTCTGTGTGTGGTGTGTGCAAGGGAATGATTCCTACCTTAAGCTTTCTCTTTACTGCTGTCAGTTTGGGCTTGTGGCTACAGTTGGCCCATTAGAAATCACTGGTCTTGTTACCAGCAGAATCTGCACTGCCTTTTGGGAGGGGAATGTGTAGTCTTTGTGTTGGTGTGGAGGTCTCTTGGCCGTCCTTCACCTTCCTTTTTGAGGTCAGTCTATAAGTCTCCGGAAGGACTGGGAATTTCAGTTTAACACAGAGTTAGTAGAGGCCTGCCTGAGCCTTGGTGGGGAATGCTGGGGAATAAAGCACTCCTGCCCTCAGGCGCTTGCAGTGGCACTGTATCTTATTGACCATAGTTCCAGGTCTATGCAAACTCCAGGGGTACTTGATGGCATCCTAATGTCTATGTAATTCTTCTTTCCAGAGCTCTTTCATAGTGGTTGGGTTACCTGTGCCTGTTGCAGTACTGGGAGATGGACGAGGCAGGGATTAATAGCCTTTGCTCCATGGCCCTAACTGCATGCCTTCATGTGACCTGCCTCATCATGTGACCTGCCTCATCGCTTACCTTAACTACCACATTCCTATCTCTGGTCTTGCTCCACTAATTACCTTCCCCCCACTGTGCTGCTGGATGAGCCATTCTGAATCTTAGCTCTGAGCTCCTCTCCCATTCACAAATCCTCAGTGGCTCTCCATTCATCCTCGAGAAACTTCAGCCTCCTTGGCCTAGCATGCAAAGCCATATCCCATACGGCCTGGTCAATCTGTGTGTCCTTTGTCCACTGTTCTGCCTGATTCATACCCTCCAGGCTCCTCCCAACTGAAAGAGTTTCTTTCCCACTTGTCTGACCTGCTTCTCACTCACACCATTGCCTTAGTCCTTCAGTCCCTGCACGTCCAGTGTGTACTCGTCTGTCCAGGCCCAGAAGTATCCCCAGGTCCCTCAGCCTTCTCTGATCTTCCCTTACCCAGAGGAAATTTCTTCCTGTAAACTTTCAGTTTTGTTTTTCTTTAGGACACCTCACTTTGTGCCTTGTTTAGTGCTCTTCATAGGAAGTATTTTACCACACTGTAACCTTCTTGTAGGCAGGAATAATCTTCAGATCCCTTTAAGCTCTCATGAGTTGCTTAGCATTCTGAAGGAACTTTAGGAAATGTCATGGAGCCCTCCCACCCCCCACTTGAATGCTGGGGACATGGAGTGCCCAAGGTCATCCCACAGTCTAGTGGCAGAGCTGGCCTTGGTCCCAGTTGGCCGTGTTCTCTTCTTTAGTCTTGTTCCTTTCACTGAGTTCCTTCCCCAGAAGCACAATGTGTCACGTTTTGAAAGAACCTTAGCTCTGGTGTTTTCACCTGCACCTTCTATGTTCCCCACCTCCCAGGTACTGGCGACCATGAGATCTCTGCGGCTGCTCAGAACCCCCTTCCTGTGCGGCCTGCTCTGGGCCTTTTGTGCTCCATGTTCCAGGGCTGAGGAACCTGGGGCCAGCTTCTCCCATCCTGGCAGCGTGGGCCTGGATAAGAATACAGTGCACGACCAAGAGTACGTATTCAGCCAGGGCTGGGGTCCCAGGGCCTCCCTTCTGCAGCTGCAGCCCATGCCTAGCTGTGATGGCTTCCTCCGTCCACTCTTCCCTCTATTATTTGTACAACCCTTTGATATTTTTCAAGAATGATACTTACTCCTTATAGCCACCTGTAAATCAGGCAGTCTTTTTCCACCATTGTTTCACAGATGAAGGATCTTGAGGCCCAGATGGGATAAATGACTTGTCCGAATTCATTCTGTCTCTCTCTTTCACCACAGACATACAGACACCCCCAACACACACACGCACATTCATACTTGTGTGTGCGCGCACATTCTCACACACATACGCACAAGTAGCAGTGACAGAACCCAGGATAAAACTAAGGTTTCTTGACTGACCAGACATTTTTCTTTTTTCACTGGCACATTTAAACATTGAATTATTTGTTGCAACTTTTGTCCTGGGCCAGTTAGCCTCTACATTATTTGTTATCCTTAAATTGGTTCAAAACCATTTTTTTAATTGCTAGCCCCCAAAGTGTTATTATAGCATTCTAACAATAAAGAGGGAAAAACACCCATAATCTTGCCAGCTTAACAGGGGAACTGTTTGACTTTTTCCCTGCCCCTTTCATGGCTTGGCCTGTGTCTATCATCCTTGAATGTGCTCTCCCACTCTTTTTGTTGTTCTGGGATGGGTGAACTTTAGGATGTAAACTTTTCAGTCCTTAAGGTTTTGGCATGATTCCAGGGTTGTTGCTGAGTGGTCTGAGTCTAACTATTGGTTTTTAGGCATATCATGGAGCATCTAGAAGGTGTCATCAACAAACCAGAAGCAGAGATGTCCCCACAAGAACTGCAGCTCCATTATTTCAAAATGCATGATTATGACGGCAATAATTTGCTTGATGGCCTAGAACTCTCCACAGCCATCACTCACGTCCATAAGGAGGTAGGTCAGCCGTGGCTCAGTGGGCAGCATCTTGGAAAGTCTCTCTCCCCTCCCCCCCCCGCCCCGGCAGTCCCCAGTCTTGATGACCTGTGCTGTGCTTGTACAACAGTTTGCTGCATCTCCTTTTTCTGCTCACCACTCTATTCTGCCTCTTCCTGTTCGGAGCCCCTTCGTGAAAGGGTGACCTACTGAGGCAGAAGCCCCTGGGCCTTGTATCTCTGACAAGTGCTACAGGCATTTCTGCTGCACCCTGGAGTTTGAGAACCAGCACCTAAAGGGCAGACCACATTAAAATGCAAAGCAGGGGAGAAGTTGTTTTATTTGAGAAGAGTAGCAAACCAGGGGACCAACGGGTCGAGGGACTCAGCAATAATTGAGGGTTTGTGTGATATTATACAGTTCTCCATATGAAGCCGTTTACAGAGCACTTTCAAGTGGGTTAGAGAGCTTGTTTGATCTTTGCAACAGCCTGTGAGTAGGCAGGGTGGGCACTGTTATTACCCCCAGTTTAGAGGTGAGGGAACTAAAATCAAGATGCTATGTCTCCAGGTCTGGTGTCTGTCCTGCTCTGCCACACTGCTGTCTGTAGAGAGGAGGAGAGGCGGAGCTGGGGATGGGAGTGTGCTGCCGTTGGCTGCCAGGATAGTAGATTTGGGTTTGCTTTGAGGGTGGTGGGGAGCGCTAATGGCTCTGGGCGGCAGAATGGCAGTGTCACGGGAAGATCGTTGGCTGTGGGAGGCAGACTGATGGATGTGGGGAGAGACTTGCATCAGGGAGAGAACCTGGGATTCAGCGGTCCCGGCAGGCCAGGCTGGTGGTGGCTGTAGGAGAGCAAAGAGTGCACATAGGAGAGGTGGCAAAGGAAGAGTCCGCCGAGGACGTGAACGGTGTTAGCTTAGCACTCGGCACAGTGAGCCCTGCTATATCTGCTTCTGGAGCAGGGCCAGTCCTGTCACCTCAAAGATTGTAACAGGTTCTCCTGGTCGGCAGCACTTTCCTCTTCTTGTTCTGACCCCAAGATGCTATCCAGTGCAGACTGCTTGCACTTTCCAAGGGCATGTTGCACCCAGAGCTGACCCTTGGGAGAGCCTGGGTTGTGAGTTTGTGGGTTTGTGGGAATTAGGAACCTCATAATTCTGTGCAAGCCAGCCCTAGGTTTCTACAGCGAATGTGTATTACTTTTGTAATTAGAAAAGAATGAAAGTAATTTTTACAACAAATAAGCAAGGCCTGCTTTGCATCTTTCTCTTTTTAACTGGCAAATATAAATCTAAATTGGATTGCTGTGAATTGACTCTCTCTGATATATGGTTTGTGGATTCTTAGAAGTAGCCACATGCTACACATGCTACACTGAAGGAGCTTTTGGACACATGAGCACAGACATTTTAGACATTAGCTAAGCACTTCCAGTAAAATGTGCGACTCATCATTATCTAATTTGTATTTTGTAGGAAGGGAATGAACAGGCCCCACCAATGAGTGAAGCTGAACTGATTAACTTAATAGATGGTGTTCTGAGAGACGATGACAAGAACAATGATGGATACATTGACTATGCTGAATTTGCAAAATCACTGCAGTAGACACTGTTTGGCCATGTAGTTATATGCAAATGTGACCCGTTACAATGTGATTGAACACTTTCGGTAATGCAAATTAACTCATTTCCAACTATTGCTACAGTATTTTGGTAAAAACCTGTAGCAGTTTATTACACTGGGGTGAGAAAGAGGGATCAAGAGAAATGTAGGAGAAATGGGACATATGCAGTCTCGTACTGTTCGATCTTTTACTGGACAAGGGCTTGATTAAAGAATCCTTTTAAGAATATTGGATAATTGGAATGTAGTACTCAGGAACTTGACTGTAGAATACTGCTAGTCTCTTGGTTTTCATTCAGGCTACCTGAAAAGTAAGATAAGCTTTGCCAAGTGGGCACACTTTTCAGTAACAGCGAAGGAATAGCATAAATGCTAAATGTTTCCCCTGGTGGAACCTGTCTCTTCAGGTAAACGCGGTCCGTATTCTGCAAAGTGTCCTCGTCCCCCATCCCCTTCCGTCCGCCCTTCCGTCCGTCCCTCCATCCGTCCTATCTCCCATCCCCCGCCGCCCTCCCTCCCAATGATGACATGCCCCTGGGCAAGGGAGTATAAGGCTATTTCAAAGCCACTGTGTAAGAAGGATGCCAGATCCTGAGTTCAGCTGCCTTAGCATCTAAGATTCTGTATCTTCTGGCACTTTGGAAGTGATACACCATCGACCTACGTGATTAACATTTTTTAGTTTTTCAGTATTTTGTAGAACTACTGCCACATCCTTTCTTTTATGTCTTCTTCAACTTAGGAGAGACCTTGAAGTTAAACGTGTTTTTTATTCTAATCATTACCAAATGTCTTAGCTTTCTTAATATTTGTATTTAACCCTTGTTTTGAGGGTTTGTTTTTGAGGTTTAGAAACTATATGGAATACAAGGTCTGTATCCCTCCTGCTTGGTGCAGCGGGGCATAAAGGGACTAGCTGGTCTTGCCTACATGAGGAGTGAGGTCACCAAGCACCAGTTGCTGCAAGCTATATTTAGAAGGAATGGCGTTTAAATTACCTCTTTTGGTTAAATATGTGAATTCTTTCAGATCAGGAAAGATTAGAAAAAGAAGCCTAAAAACTCTTTTAACAGTGCGAATCTCAATAATAGTTGAAACTGAGAAGCAGCAGCAAATTGTAATTTGGTTTATTGGATGTGATGGATGTGCCGGGATGGAAAACCCAAAATGATGGTTGAATGGGGGAAAAAACTGCGTAGGATTTGCTGTAAGACACACAGAGACTTATTTTCTTTATTAAAGTATTCTTATAAGAAAACATATGTATTTGTAAAAATGGTTTCCTGTGTCAAGTATTTGTGCAATCAGAGCTGAATTGTAAACTATTCTTGTAATATCTAGTTATTTTGAAAGATTTACATAATGATTCCTGGATATATGACCAATAAAACTGATGAAACAAAATAAAGAGCAGTTGATTTTGTCCACACAGGGGTCTTCTTCCACATGAAGGTTTTGTTTAATACAGATGTTTACATGTGCCTACCCCATCATAGGCCCTACAACCCTCCCTGGCCGTGCCCTCTTCCTTTTGGCAGGGTTAGATTCCCAGTCATCAGTCATTTTCTCCTTTGATGCATTTCTTCTTTTGAATGAAATCACTTTTTGGACCTTTCTTCCCTGGCCACGTTCACATTATGATAGCGTTGTCTAGCTTAGGAAAATACTGTGTTTCTCCTGGAGTCTGGCAACGGTTTCCTCTTTGCCAGAAAATTTAATTACGTAGCATTTTTGAAAGCCTCCCAGGCTGAAGCAAAAAGTACAGTCTCCCCTGGCGTTTTAGGAATAACATTTTGTTCTGCCATTTGAAATGGAAAGAAGGAAAGAAAGAGGGCGGGAGGGAAGAAGGGAGGATAGGAAGGAAGTTAACCATTGCCTTCTGTCTCCGTTGCCCCCCAAGATCCTTGGATCTTGCACTGGCCCTTCTTCATCCAGAGCTGCCCCTCTGGATGGATCTAATGAGTGACTCACAGTTGGAAGAACCTCATTCTGTTGGCAGCTAGGAAGGGACTGAGACAGCTGGAGAGGCAGAGAAGCAGATCTTCAGAAGGCAGTCACCCCATTAAATAGACAAGACGGACATCTCCTTCCTCCTCCGCAGCTAGTTTCTCTTTGCAGTTATTTCATGCTGGCCTTTGTGGTCCTGTTAAGCAAATGTCCCTGGTGGGAGGAGCCTCTGATATTAGGAACACAGAGACCTTCCTCGAATACCCCCTCCCTCTTGACCTCTTCTCTCCTACACGATACCTTGACCTTTTCATAGCCCACCTCCAGGATTTTTCAGAATGTATGAGGCACATCTCTGTACTTTAGTTTCCTTATCCCTGAAATGAAGATAAATCTACCCAAGAGAGGCAGGCTTATATAATCATAAATTTTGGACTGAGGCAGACCCAAGTCAGAATCCTAGGCCTGCTACTTCCCAGCCATGAACTTAAAATTTAGTTTCATATATGTATATGAAACTAAATATATATATATATATATATATATATATATATATATATATATATATGCAATAAAACTTACTGAGAGGTTAAGAGGATTAACAAAGTGAGAGAAAATGTAGAAAGCATCTAGTAAGTGCCTGACACTGAATAGTACTAAACACTGAGTCACCCATTCCTCACTCTCGCTGGAGAGCCTAGGCCCCTTCCTCATTGCAGTGGGGGCTGGAGGGGCTGTGAAGGAATTGATGACTCCTCAGGGCAGGGGCTGAAAGATCTCTGTTTAGGTTATTCCACTGAATGGATAGATCATGGATGTCAATCCGTTTGTCTGTTGAAGAACTACAGAACAAGTTAGGGTGTTCTATGTGGTGTTAAAATTACATGTGATGTCTGTGTGTACATAAAGTCTTTAATATACTCTTACTTCTTAAAGAAATTGAATTACTACAGTTTGAACAATTTTAAGCCTTAGTAAGTGTTGCTAAATTGCTATCCAGAAGAGTTGTACTAATTAATACATCTCTATTGTAAATCTCTATAGTAATTGAAGAACCCCCATAGCATAACCCAACAAGTTTCCCTAAACACAGAGGTATGAGACATTAGTGCTTTTAATTTTTGGTAGTCCTGCATTTGTTCATTTGTTGATTCATTCATTGAGTGTCTATTGTATGTTTGCCATGTAACCTCTCTGATCTAGATTCTGGATTTCAATTCTTCTAGAGAGGAGAAAAAGAAAAAAGCCTTTTTGTCATATTCCAGATTCCCCTGAAGATGTTATCACCAGAGGACACAAATATTCTTCCATAGCATCCCCAATAAAAACAAGAGCTAAATCATATTTCTACCTCAAGAGGAAATCCATTTATCAAGGACCCAACCAAGGATCTAACATTTCAACTACAGAATTAATAGCAGAAACTATGAACATTATGTCTGAACTTGTGGATGTTAAAAACAAACAAAACCCAGGACCCCTCCTTTTGGGAAGATGGAATAGATAGACTTCTCTCTATTTCTCTAATGAAGTACAACAAAACCCTGGGAAATTATATATAAAGCAAACATAAGACTCTGAAAGGTGGAGAGAACAGGGAGACTGGTGAGGGACATTGGGATGTAAGCAAATACATGGTGGTGAGTTCCGTCTTGTGTTAGTTTTTTGTTTTTTGCCAAATATATCCCAGACTTGGAGCTAAGGAAGCCGGCAACCCAGAAATTCCAAAAGGAGCACACATAAAAAAGCCCCAACAAAAACCTGCTCTCTCTAGCCAGGGAATGAAGAAAAAGGCAATCTCACAAGACAGAAAACTTTCAGACAATAACTGCTCTATTCCAGCCAAATGCTACAGGGAAGATGGTGGCCCTGCCAGCAAAGGCCAAGCGGGGAGCCTGGACTGCCGTCCTTGCCAGGCTGTAATGAGGTGATGCTAGAGGAGGCCAGGCAGGGAGCTGGGACTTTTCATTCCTCCCACTCCCTGGGTAGTAACAAAGCCCCTCTCCTGCCCACAGGGTCAGTGGAGCACACGTGGGGAACCTGGCCCTGGAGTTCCACCCCCAATGGCTGGAGTGAGACTCCCCTCCCCCTTCCTGCTGGCTGTGTCTGAGGAGGCCCCGTGGAGGGTCAGGACTTTCACCAGCCAGTGATAACACCAGTAGAAACCCCGTGGGGAATCCAAACTCCCGACCCCGCCCAGCAGTAAAGAGGAGCTGCTGGCCTCGTGTATTGATGGAGGCTGAGTGGGGAGTAGACCTCCCTTCACCTGTCAGGAAGCAGGCAGCGCCTGCCCTTCCCCTGCCACAGTGGTATCAGGGAAAACCAGTTAAAACAGGTTTAAATAAGATCCAGTCTCATATAATACAAAAATGTCCAAGTGTCGATCGAAAATCGCTCACCATACCAAGAGCCAGGAAGATCTCAAACCAAAGGAGAAAAGATGCCAGCACTCAAAGCAGGTGTTAGAATTATCTGATGAGGGTTTGCAGTCATGATAAAAATACTTAAACGAACAGTAAGGAACATGAAACCAATGACAAAACCAAGTCTCAGCAAAGAAATAGAAGATATAAAGAGTAGTCAAATGGAAATTTGGGAACTAAAAAATATAATAACCACAATAAAAACCTCAACACCAGAATGGAGGGCATAGAAGAAAGAACCAGTGGACCAGAAGATAGAACAATCTATGTTACCCCAACTGACCAACCCAGAGAAAAGAGCCTCCCCCCACCAAAAAAAAAACATGGACTTCAGGGACCCATGGGACCATAACAAAAGACCTTACATTCTTCCTTGTCATTAGCCCCAGAAGAAGAGGAAAGAGGTTGGAGCTGAAGAAGTAGAGAAATAATGGCTGAAAATTTTGTAGATTTGACAAAAGACAAGAATCTAGAGATGCATGAGCTGAACAAACCCCAAAGAGAATAAGCCCAAGGAAACCTACTGAGACTCATCATAGTCAAGCTTCTGAAAACTAAAGACAAAGGAAAAAAAAAATCCCAAAAGCAGTGAGAGAGAAACAACAGCTTACCTATAAGGGAAAGCAGCTTGAATGATGACATATTTCCCATCAGAACCCATGGGAGCCAGAAAGAAGCAGCACAGTAATTTTCAAGTACCAAAGGAAAGAACTCTCCATCCAGTATTCTAGATCTTGTGAAAATATCCTTTAAGAATGAAGGGGAAATCAAGATAATTCTCAAAGGAAAACAAAAAGAGCATTTGTCACCACAGACCTGCCCTGATAGGATGGCTAAGGAAGTTTTTTAAACAGAAAGGACACAGTAAAAGAAGGAAATTTAGAACATCAGGGAGGAAGAAAGATCATGGAAAACAAAAATATGGAGACTCCCCTTCTCTCAAATTTTGCAAATTATGCTTAATAGTCAAAGCAAAACTTACAACACAGTCTGATGTTCAAAATGTATGTGGAGGAGATATTAAGACAATTATATTGCAAACGGAGGAATGTAGAATAATAGAAAGAAAAGCAAGGTTTCTATACTTCACTTGAACTAGTAAACTGTAAAATGGAACAGCCACCCTGGAAAACAGTTTGGCAGCTTCTTTAAAAAAAAGCGTGTAGCTACCCTATGACTCAGCAGTTGCATTCCTGGGCATTTATGTTTGCACAATACCCTGCACACGGAGGTTCACGGCAGCTTTGTTTATAATAGCCGCAAATCAGAAACAACCCAGATATCCTTCGACAGGTGAACTGTTAAACAAGCTGCGGTGCATTCATCCCATGGGCGTCCCCCCAGCAACCCAAAGGAACAAACTTGATAATGAGCAACCACCTGGAAGACTGCAGAGAATTGCGCTGAGTGAGGATTCCTGAAGTGACAAAGATCACAGGAACGGATTAAGGAGGGGGTGGGAGCAGGTGAGAAGTGGGCGTGGCTATAAAAGGGCAACATGAGTCACCCTTGTGGTGAAATGGTCTGTATCTTGACTAAATCAGTATTGATATCCCGGTTAGGATATTGTATTATGGTTTGGGAAAATGCTACCACTGGGGGGTGGGAACTGGGTCAAGGGTGCACAGGATCTCTCTCTTTTTTTTTTTTTTTTTTTTTTTTTTTTACAACTGCACATAAATTATCTACAATTATCTCAAGATAAAAGCTTCAAGAAATAGTATTGAAAGACACAGTCTTCTCAACACTACAGTGGCCATTTTGAACTTGGGACCCCAGGGACCCTGTCGGAACAGGCTTGTTGCTTAGTGTCTGAGCCCCAGGCTGTGTTGGCAGTGCTCACGATTATAGTCTTCCTTTGGAAGCTTTCAGAGAATTTGCTTTGCTCTGCCAGAATTGACAGGAAACATTGCACTGGGCATTCTCTGTCCATGAATTTCTAATTGCCTTCCCACTGGGTGCCTGGGGAAGGACGAGCGGGTCATGCCTGCCAAGGCTAAAAGGCCCTGCTGCCCAGGGAGGGGAGAGAAAGTGTGAAGAGGTCCTTGTGTCCTGGAGGTGTGCGGTAGGGGGTGGCCTTAGTGGAGGCTGAACTGAAGCAGGCTCAGCGCCCTTGTCCCTGGCTGTGGCCACAGCCAAAGACAGTGGAGTGATGGGAGGTGTGGCCATAGTTGTGAATCTGAGAGAAGAGATCCATCAGGGGTCCGAATTGAGATCTAGGGGAGTAGCCTTGAACTTCATAGATGTTAGAGAATCAGAATGCAGGAAATAGGGAGGGCTTCTCTATGAGGCAGGCTTTGGTGTCCATAGCCAAGTTTTGTGGGCTGTGGGGCAGGAGATGGGAATAAGGTGACCATATCTGAAGGGACAAGAGTGCTAAGAAACCCCTGGGGAAGGGGGTATAAATGGCCCACTGCACGCATCACCCCAGATCAGCTGAGTCAGAACCTGCTCTTCAATAGAACCCCGGTGACCTGTGTGCTCATTCAAATTGGAGAAGCACTGCTTTGGAGAGAAGGTTCCAGACACCTAGTGCGAAGACGTCTGAGCTGCCCAGTTCCCGCTTCTCTGAGAAAGGGTAGTTTTACTCTTTTTGAGATTCCAGTAGCCTCCCATTGAATTGCCTTTTTCTACGTCTGGCCAACTTGGTTTCTATGTCGTTCATAACCAAGAGAATCCTACTAATGCATAGGGGCAAGCCGGAGGGACACCCATCCCCTCACCCACCCTGCCCGAAGAATCAGCCAGTTTGCCTCACCAACTGAATTCTGTCAACATAGGGTCAGTCCTCTGTGTTTGTAGATGCTTTGAGTCTTGTTAAATGAAAATCCTCCCGAAATGAAAATGTTTTCCATCACTTATCTTTTAGTGTCAAGGATTTTCTCAGGTTCTTTCCAAAGGGACCGTTTGCTGGGCTGAACATAGAAATCATAGAAACCCTCCCATGTTTACACTTCGGCAAATCCTGGCTCCGTTTTCCCAGATAGGATGAGTATTGAGGTTTCTCTGTGGGGCCCCTTTTAGTAAAAGAAGACATCCATCCCTTCTCCTCCAAGAAGCCCTTTCTGGCTAGTCCAGCGCATGGTCACCTGTCCCTTCTCTGAGCCTCTACTGCAGTGGTCCTTGACCTTTTGTATGCCGTGGACTCCTTTACAGAATAATGTTTTCATATGCATAAGATAAAAAACAAAGCTTTTTCAAGTTTATATTTTAATCATCCAGGGCTCATCACGACAAGTGCCCTTCTTTATGCCCATCACCTATTTCACCCATCCCCTCCCCCACCTCCCTTCTAGTAACCCTTGCTTTGTTCTCTATAGTTAAGAGTCTGTTTCTTGGTTTCTCTCTCTCTTTTCCCTTTGCTCATTTGTTTTGTTTCTTAAATTCCACATGAGTGAGACCATATGGTATTTGTCTTTCTTTGACTTATTTCTTACCATAGCTCCATCCGTGTTGTTGCAAATGGCAAGATTTCATTCTTTTTTTTTTTTTTAAAGGATTTTACTAATCTATTTGATAGAGAGAGTGAGAGAGAGCACATGAGTGGGGTAAAGGACAGAGGGAGAAGCAGACTCCCCACCGAGCAGGGAGCCCGACATGGGACTTGATCCCGAGACTCCCGGGATCATGACTTGAGCTGAAGGCAGACGCCTAACTGACTAAGCCACCCAGGTGTCCCAAGATTCCATTCTTTTTATGGCTGCGTAATATTCCATCGCGTATCATATACCACATCATCTCTATCCGTTCATCTGTCGATGGGCACTTGGGCTGCTTCCATAATGCGGGTATTGTAAATAATGCTGCTATAAATATAAGGGTGCATGTATCCCTTTGGTGTTTTTGTGTTCTTTGGGTAAACAGTAGTGGGATTGCTGTATCATAGGGTAGTTCTATTTTTGACCTTTTGAGGAGCCCCCATACTGCTTTCCACAGTGGCCGCACCAGTTTACATTCCACCCAACAGTGTAAGAGGGTTCCTTCTTCCCCACATCCTTGCCAACACCTGTTGTTTCTTGTGTTGTTGATTTTAGCCATTCTGACAGGTATGAGGTGATATCTCAGTGTAGTTTTGACATTTCCCAGTGATGAGTAGTGGTGAACAAACATCTTTTCATGTGTCTGTTGGCCATTTGGATGTCTTCTTTGGAAAAATGTGTATTCATGTCTTCTGCCCATTTTTAATTGGATTATTTGGTTTTTTGGGTGTTGAGTTTTATAAATTCTTCATATATTTTGGATACTAACCCTTTATCAAATATGTCATTTGCAAATATCTTCTCCCATTCTGTAGGTTGCCTTTCAGTTTTATTGATGGTTTCCTTCGCTGTGCAGAAGCTTTTTATTTTAATGTAGTACCTATAGTTTTTTGTTTGGTGGGGGGTTTTTTTTGCTTGACATATCTAGAAAAAAGTTGCTATGGCCAATGTCAGAGAAATTACTGCCTGTTTTCTTTTCTAGGATTTTTATGGTTTCAGGTCTCAGATTTAGGTCTTTCATCCATTTTGAATTTATGTTTGTGTATGGTGTAAGAAAGTGGTCCGGTTTCATTCTTTTGCATATAGCTGTCCAGTTTTCCCAACACTATTTGTTGAAAAGAATGTCTTTTTCCCATTGGATATTCTTTCCTGCCTTCTCAAAAATGAATTGACCATGTAACAGGGAGTTTATTTCTGTGTTTTCTATTCTATTCCATTGATCTATGTGTCTATTGTTGTGCCAGCACCATACTGTCTTGATGACTACAGCTTTGTAATGTAACTTGAAGCCCAGAATTGTGATGCCTCCAGCTTTGCTTTCCTTTTTCAAGATTGCTTTGGCTATTCGGGGCCTTTTGTCATTCCATACAAATTTGAAGATTGTTTTTTCTTTCTAGTCCTGTGAAAAAAATGCTGGTGGTATTTTGATAGGGATTGCAATAACCTATAGGTTGCTTTGTGTAGTACAGACATTTGATTAGTTCTTCCAAACCATGAACATAGAATGTCTTTCCATTTCCTTGTGTTGTCTTCAATTTCTTTCATCAGTGAAAAAAACAAAGCATTTTGAAGAAGACACTTATATTGAAATACAAATACCAAAATATTTTAAAAGGCTAGTAATTTAGTAATTATATGCTTCTTAATTAAGAGGTCTAATAATCACCATAATTTCAAATAATGATGAGTAAATAGGTCTAATAATCACCATAATTTCAAAGTAATGATGAATAAATAATTTGAGACATCTGCAACAATTGTCCTGTGACAGGAAAATATTTTATAATTTCTATGAAATAATGAAATCACAGGTTCTGCTACTAACCCTCACGTCTATTGCTTGATTCATAATCTAAGAAAATGCTAAATTTCAGTTCAAGGTTCATGAAAATAAACCTGTGATTTTTTTCCCACTCAAGTTCATGGATCCCCTGAAGTGTATCTAGGAAGGGTCAGTGGACCTGAGGTTCAGAGTCCTTGCCCTAGGGAGTATGTGGTCAGTAATATGCAATATATTCATTATAACCACTGAAGTAAGAAGTGTTTTTAAAAACAAAAGCCAAACAGATGTGTATGAAGTGAGATTCCAGTCCCCTGCCCTCCACCAGAGCGTGCTCCTCTTCCCAGGATATTATTTTGGTGATGGACCAGAGTCTATTTTCTCTTGTCCCCTATACTACTAGCCCCATTCCAGTGCGCAGCAGGAGATGGGCCCAGAAGGAACACTTGATCAGCATTTGTTGACTCTGTCTGTGATGACTCTTTGAATGCCAATATTTGAAGAGTCTGAGATTTTTTTATTACCATGTTGAAACCCTCGGGTCTCACAATACAAAATTTGTCATTTGCACATAAACCACTAGATGGCAGCAGCGTCCCACAGACTGTCCTTTCCCTGCCCTTAGTATCCCATTCAGGGGCTGTTTATTTTTTAAAGACTCAGTTCGGTTTCAGTCCTGGAAAATTCAAGCTCACTCCCCTTCCCGCTTCCCCCCACCCCCATGGACTTCCCAGACAGGATTATCACTGTATTATTTTGTTCCTCCAGTAAGGAGGCTGTGGAAGAGCATGGGTAGTCAGTTATGTCGATTGTTCAAAGGTACATGCTAAATGATCTGACTGGTCTGCGTGGGAAATTCGATCCCTCCCCGCATTTACAGAGCACCTACTATGTGTCAGACCTAATGCTACGCTTCACTTATATGGATCCACTGGCCCTGTCACAGGTGCAAGACCACATATTGAGAATGGAGGGGAAGAGCAGCTGTGTCTTTGGGGGGATGGAAAGGTTTAGGGCTGCAACAGGATCATGCTCAGGTCATGATCCCACGATCCTGGGATCTAGTTCCACATCACGCTCCTTGCTCAGCGGGGAGCCTGCTTCTCCTTCTCCCTCTGCCTGCCACTCCCCCTGCTTGTGCCCTCTCATGCTCAAATAAGTATCTTTTTTAAGAGATGTACTTTTTCATATTTTAAAATAATTTGGCAACAGTTTTTCTTTCTTGGTGGTAAATGAAATAATGGTGTGGCTTGCAATCAGTGAAATCTTAGATTTGGTGAAAACATAATCATAAAGATAGAGCCATGAGCTCACCACCATGATCCAGCCCCTACATGGACACCCAGGCCAGAATCCTAGTCCAGGTTAAGGGGATAACTGTCATCTCTCTCCTCAGATACGGAGGCTCCCACTGCCTCTGGGAGACAGGCGTGGGAGGGGGGCCTTTGGGGTGACTGGACTGATCACCTTCTTGGCAGGTGAGGGCTGGGCAGTCTCCAAACTCCAGGGCACATCCAGGTCCGTGTTTAGAATGCAGGTTTTCAGGCCCTTCCCCGGAGGGTCTGGTTGGGTGGGTGTGGGAGTGGAGCCCCAGCTGACTCAGCCAGCCCTGGTTCCTCCCGGTGCTAGGGGACTCTCTGATTATGTCCGTCGTGGGCTCAGGAAATGATCCTTAGCCGAAACTGGGAAACCTGAGTTTGCTTCCGGATGCTATTGGTCGGGTAGTGTGCTGAAGCTGGCCAATCCTGGTCTGTGTGAAATTAGTCCTAAGTCTCCATGTGGATAATTAACATTGAATAGTAAGGATACTATTAAAGAGCTTTATATAACCCTCTACAGTTTAACAAACTGTATTGAATGTGGCATAACCTCACAAGGCAGAGCCTGCTATCCCCATTTTTCAGATGGGGAAACCAAGACTCAGAGGAGCTAAGTGTCATGTGGCTTATAAGTGAGGCAAGAACCACAGCTTTTGATGTCCTTTCCCTTACCCACTCTTCTCACCAGAGCGGAGCCTGTGTGAAGAGCTCTGGGAGGGTGGGTGGGATTGCGACAACACAAACCCCCAAGCCCCACAAGTTTTCTGCCCAAATCTTAAAGTCGAGTTGGAAAACTTAAAACCCCTCAAGGGAATCACTTGGGAGTGATGACCAAGCAAAGTCACAGAAGGTACCATCAGCCGATGGTTTCGTGAATTCACTTACACAAACACACGGGAGGCAAAGCTCGGCTCCGAACCTTCAAACTAGCATAACCGCCCAGATGTTTCCCTGGACTGTGTTTCTTGACTGCATTACGATTCCTCTACCCTCCTTCCTGTGTGTGCAGGGGAAGCAGAGCTCAGGGCTGAGGTGGCATTTCTTTCTCTTTCCCTTGGCTGCAGTGAGGCTTGCAGTTTTCTCCAAGACAAACACTAAATTCTTGAAAGCTGAGACCGTCCACTCTGGGTGTGAATGCAGATGGTGATTTAGTCTTTGGTTTCTCCAAGTATGAACTTTATTGCCCACGCTGCTTATTGACTTACGAGCTGATTAAAAGGAAGGAAAAAAAACCTCTCCCAACTAAAGACACGCACCAGACTTTTCCAGAGTTTAAATAAAGTTGAAATTCAGCAGCAGTTTGGCTGCAGTTGAGAGAAGGGGGTTTGAGCCAAATTCAGCCTTCGAATTAAGAAGGTGTTAAAAGGTCCAGGCTTGCAGCTCCAAGGAGTACAATGTCTTCCCTTAAAAAAAAGGGAAAAGTTAGCTTCCAGAGTTGATTCCCTCAATCTTGGGTTTTGCTAAAAAGATAGAGGCGATTATTCAAATAATTCAGGAATCCAGAGGGAGCAGGGGAGACCTGGCCGCTAGTTTCTGGAGATGGTGCAGCATGATGGTCATGATCAGCCATCCTGATCACATTACCCACTGGTCACCTGGGCACACCAGCCCTCTGGGTCTCCGAGCTCTCATCTGTCATGGCCGGGGGCGGGGGGTGCGGGGCGGAGGGGGGGGGGCGGCTTTTCATGTGGAGACCTGGGGCTGACTCTTGCACAGATGGGTCTAGCCAGCACAGGGTTTTGATTCCCCTTTCCCTCTCCTGCCCCTCCCTTCCCATTCCCCTCCCACTCTCCTTTCCTCCCCTGCCCTGCCCTCCTCTCCTCTTCCCACAATATGCAAGCCATCAGGAGGGCTGTGTCTCTACGATTCATCATTCATCGTTCCTACCATTTCCTGATTTTTATACCCATTTCACACACCCACAGAATAGGAGCCTGTAAGGACTCTTGCAGCTTTAAAGACTCTATGACTAAGATCTTTGTGATTCATTCACATTTTGAAATACTAAAATCATTGGGCTGAAAAATATTCGTTGATATGTGAAAGTATTCACAATGTAATGCTAGGAATATTAATAATATGCTGATACCAGAAAGTCATGTACTAAAATGGGAACCATGGAAATCTCTGGGCTTTGAGGTGGTGGGTGACTTTTTTATCTTTCTGCATCACGTGACATCATAAGTATTAGTTTCTCTCTGACACCGTGGTGAATTGCAAGTTCTCTGAGTGCAGGGTCTGTGTCTAAGGTGTTTCTTGATGTATCTGTAGTGCCAAGAACCATGGCTGCTGTGCAGAATGCACTGGATAAATATTCATTGAATGAATTCGTGAATGCTTTTTCTGGGTTGTAGGAGTTGTCCAATGAGCATATATTACTTTTTTTTTTTTAAAGATTGTATTTATTTATTTAGAGAGACAGCATGAGCAGGAGGAGGGGCAGAGGGAGAGGGAGAGAGAAAATCTTCAGGAGGGCTCGTCGTCACTACCCTGAGATCATGACCTGAACTAAAATCAAGAGTCAGACACTCAACCGATTGAGCCACCCAGGCGCCCTGAAGCGTATATGACTTTTATCATTATTGAAGGGTAGGGAAAGCAATAAATGTTAATGTAAAACAATAAATTGTACTCTGATGAAAGTTTATATCCTTAAAGCAAACAACATTAACAACCCACAGAGATTTGAATATTGAGTAAGTAGCCAAATGTTGAACAGGGCTTATGCTGACATGTCATTTTAGGAGACATTTGTGGGGTGCCCAGGTGGCTCAGTCAGTTAAGCATCTGCCTTCGGCTCAGGTCATGATCCCGGGGTCCTGGGATCGAGCCCCAAGTTGGGCTCCCTGCTCAGTGTTCTCCCTCTGCCTGCCACTCACCCTGCTTGTGCTCTCTTTCTCTGACAAATAAATAAAATCTTTAAAATGAGAGAGAGAGAGAGAGAAGGAGACATTGTCGGTGCACCCGGGTGGCTCAGTCGGTTAAGCGTCTGCCTTTGGCTCAGGTTCTAGGATCGGCTCTCTGTCTCTGTAAAATAAATAAATAAAATCTTTAGGAGGAGACATTGTCAGTTCCAGGGACCCCCAGCCGTGGGGAGTCTCTCCCAGCATGGAGTCTTCCCTGAGAGTCAGCGTTGAGTAGCAGACACACCTGACTACGCTGAGCCACCTCAGGGCGGAGCTGACCGGCAGAGGGGAGGACAGACGTCTAAACTGGGTGAGAGTTTGGGGTTTTGATATTCAACCAAACTAGACTTTTTATTACAGAACATGAGATTATTTATTAAGACTCAAGAGTAACTAGAAAGCTATGGAATCCGTCCGAACATGAGTTGCTAGAGGCTCTTCTGAGCCTCTTCTCACATCCTCCCGAGGTAGCCCCTCAAATGCACGGATTCCACTTAAGAAATAAGCACCGCTGCATCCTTGAGGGAGGCTCGTGCACGCCTGCGGCCCCGCTTCCTAGTAGCCCGCTGCCCAGCGCAGCCCTGGCGCCCGTTCGATGCCCGAGGTGGCCAGCAAGTGTTTATAAGGAGAATGAGACGGGATCTTTGGGCAGCTGGGTCTGCTGCACTAGCGACACGCGGCAAAGGTCAGAGGAGCAAGGAAGCAGACCAAGAGGATGCGTGCGTGTGTGACAACAGCATGGAAGGGCCGTGGTCGTGCGCACTGGTGGGAGCCCCCAGATCGGGTCAGCCCCTGGGTTCCCCATCCTGCACCAGGGCCTCCTCCCAGGGTATCTGTCGCCCATGGGGTGGAAGGTCAGCCATATGGCTTCATGTGAATAAGCCTGGGCAGAAACCGTGTTGTAGTTCGGGTTCCCCCCAGCAGCTTACGCTTGCCGAAAGCTTGCGTTGGATTCACTGATTGGCAGGCAGGGCAAAGTCTATTTGGCTCTCTACCTTGGCCATCAGAATCACCTAGAGGGCTTTTAAAGCTCCTGTGCCCAGGCTCCTCCCAGGCCAATGACATCAGACTCTCTGGGAGTGGACCCGGGGATTGGGGACCTTCTAAAGTGCCTCCCCTCCTCCCCGCCGCCCTTCCCCACCAGAAGCTAAGCCTGGGAGCCAGAGATATGCCTGAACTCTGGCCCTTCCTGCTACCTGCCCCAGCCTAATCCTGGCTGGCCCCTGAGCGCTCCCCCAGAACACTGTTCTGGGGCTTATAGAGCAGGTCAGAGGCTTGGGGGATCCCCCACCTCTGCGAGGCTGCTTCTGTCTGTGCCTTAGGATGTAACCATGGTCACCAGCCGCTCAGGCTGAGATTTACGAGGCAAAAATTTCTCTCTTCATAAAAATGTCCTGTGTTCCTGTCACGAAGGGTAATTGAGGCTTTTAGCCCCTGTGTCACAGTCATCTCCCATCTCCTGGTGTTCCTGGTGGCATCGCCCACGGGGAATTAAGTCATAGTCTCCGGCAGTGAGTAACAGAGGCTGCGAAGTGGACCCCCAGGCCCCGTGAGTCAGCCAGGACCCGGGTCCCTGGAGAACTGCTCCTCCCACCCCCGGCCCTAGCTTCCCCCAGACTGTGCCCAGCGGGCTGGCAGCGAAGGAGACTTTTCGGAACGGCTTCTGCTTCCTCCTCTGTCAAAGGAGGCGACTGCATTTCCTTCTTGGAGGTCACGCATATGAGAACCTGGAGCCCGCTGGGTGGTGGTCCGTTGGAGCCACCTGACTGCTGCTTCCGTTCCACTGTCCGCCCTTCCCCGCAGGCCCCACATGCTCGCACAAACTCAATTTTATCGGCAGCAGGAACTAAGTAGATCCCGTGAGCTGAATTCCACACAGCTGTGAGTTGGGGCCGAGGCTGACACCGTTGGGGGATCGTGACCCATCACCTTTACCTGCCACGAAGCCCTGCTCCCTCCGAGCACCCAGTCCAGCCCGAGGGCTGCTGTCATCTTAACGGCCACAAAGCTGCTCTCGCTGGCAGCTACTCCATGCTCCGTGCATTTGCATTCTGGATTTCTCGGTCCTTGTCCAGGGAACAGGGGGCTGTAGAGCCCGTGTCTCCTGGTGCCCCTCCCACAATTCCACTATGTCCCTTGCCCAGCGCTGCCTCATCAAGGTGGGCAACAAAAACAGGGTTCAGGCTTAATCTCATCATGTGTTGAAGTCATTTCATGTGTACTCTTTGTATATTTGTGGGGTGAAATATGGTATTATTTTTGTTTTAATTTACATTTGTTCCAGTTCTAACCCCACCAATTTATTTAGTTTTCCTTCTAGTCTCAACCCAGAGGCATATGTAATTTAGACTAGCATGTAATGAGCTTTGCAGTTTACCAAGCACCCTCCCATGTAAGAGCTAATGCAGTCCTCCCATCCAGAAGATGGGGTTTGCTTATTGTTCCCACTTCAGGGATATGGAAAGTGGGGCTAAAGGTGTTAAATGACCTGAGATGCAAGTGGGCTAGAATATGGATCTGATGTCCCAGCCTGTGCTATTCCAGCCACCAAAATACCTTTCCTCCTGACTTTAATTTTTTAAAGATTTATTTATTTATTTATTTATTTGGAAGAGAGAGCGAGTGGGGGGAGGGGCAGAGGGCGAGGGAGAGAATCCCCTGAGCAGACTCCCGGCTGAGTGCAAACCCCAACGTGGGGTTCAATCCCAGGACCCCGAGATCATGACCTGAGCCGAAATCAAGAGTTAGCCACTTAACTGACTGAGCCACCCAGGTGCCCCCCCTCCTGACTTTGAATATGACTCTGCAAACCTACATATTTTAAATTCTTCTCTTACTTAATACTATTTCAGTAATATGGTTACCTTTTTTTACACTGTCATTCTGGTTATCATTTGAATAGCTGCATAATATAACATTTTGCTGTTAATTTACTAATTAACCTCAGGTCATTGCTCACTTAGGCCATTCTGGTTTGCTGTATTAGAAACAATGCTGCTTCTAATACAATTAGAAGCAATTTTCTTCCTCTGAATTATTTTCTGAGAGCACATTCTCGAGTGGGATTAAGGACTAGATGAGTATGAACATCTTTGTGATCTTGATTCACTCGGAGGTATTATCGACCTCCAAAGGAACCAGACATATTTACTCATTATCCATCATTGGAAGCATTCGTTGATTTGTTGAGCCAGCCATCCATCCCTCCATCTACCTGTCTGTCCGTCGGTCCAACCCTCCCTGTCTGTCCATCCATCCCTCCATCCACCCTGCCCCCATCTGTTCCTCCCTCCCTCCATCCCACCCTCCCTCCATTCCACTCTCCTTCCCTCCTTCCATCCATCCATCTGTCCGTCCATCCATCATTTTCTCTATAACCCTTACATATATTGCACAAGGCCCAGAAAGAGTGTGTTCTGGTGTATGTGTGTGGATGTGGGTATAGTGGGAAGGTCCCTGTTGCTACCCTTTTTGTAGACAAGCCTCTGCTGCTGTTTTTTTTTTTTTTTTTTTTTTGTAGACAAACCCCTGCTGGCTCCCCCTGAGCAACATGTTCCCAGGCTCTGTCCCCCACTTACAACCCTCAACTGACTCTTCGTTGATGCTGGCAGTCTTGGCTCCCTCAGCTTTCCTTTGCTTATTTTGGAAGGCCTGGCCATTTAGCTGCAGCCATTGGAGTCATTTGGGACCAGCTGTTTCCCCAGGGCCTGGCTGGTTGAGGGTCTGTGCCAGACACAGCTGGCCTGAGTTGGGGCAGACCAGGTCTCTAGGGGAGAAAAAGGCCAGCAGTAGCTCTGGGATGTCCTCAAAGGCCAGTGTCCTCTTGTGGGAGACTTGACTGTGGGTGAGTGTGGCCTAGCCTCCCCTCAGAAGGCCACAGGATGCTTCTGAGATGCTGTGCTCCCTTCCGCCAACAGCCTGTGGCCCACCAACCCCAGGATGTCACAGCATGCGTGTGAGCATACATGTGTGTGTGCATGCACGCATGTGTGTGTGTTTGGGGACATGGGTGGGGACTCTTCAAGAGAAATGAAGAAAATGGATTTTGTTTTAAATTTTTAAAAAATGTTTCTCTATTAAATGAGTAAAATATTGCTGTAGCAGAAAGTACAGATGAGCAATAAAAAAATCATCCTGATTCCGCCATCTTGCAGTGTCCATGCTAACATAGGGTGTACCTATGTTACATAGGGGACTGGTGTGGCTAAAGCATGGGGACTGGACCAGGGCAAGGATGGGATGAGGCTGGAAGGTCTGTGTCTCCAGGAGCCACGAGGAGGCAGGTCCTGGGCTTTGTCCTCAGACCTAGGGTCAGGCCTGACTCTGGCCACTTCCTGGCTACATGATCTTAGGCAAGTCACCCAATTCTCTGAACTTTCACTTGCTCATCTGTCAAATGGGAACAGTAGTATCTACTTTGTGGGATTAAATGAGAATGATCATGTCTCATGCTTGGCAAGTTGTCAGAAGCTATTGGATAGGTGTCAGGCCCTCTCCAGTGAGGTTGGGTTTTCTCCTGTGAAGCTATATTTTAAACAGGGAAGAATTTTTCTTTTTTTTAGAAGATTTTATTTATTTTAGAGTATGTGTGTGTACATGAGCAGAGGGGAGGCGCAGAAGGAGAGGGAGAGAGAGAACCTCAACAGACTCCCTACTGACTGTGGAGGCTGACATGGGCCTCAGTCTCATGACCTTGAGGTCATGACCTGAGCTGAAATCAAGAGTCAGACACTCTACTGACTGAGCCACCCAGGTGCCCCGGGAAGAATTTATTTCTTATGACTGATTGCTGTGAAGCCATATTTTAAGCAGGGAAGGGAAAAATTGATCTCTTATGGCTGATTGACTCTTTGAAAACCATTTGCAGAATCATGGGAGTGGTAAGGTGTGAGGGAGTCTCACTCTTACAGACTACTGGAGAGGGGAGAATTTCACTGGAGAACAGTTGGGTATCATGCAACAGAAAACTTTAAAAACCCTACTGCCTACTTTTAATGCGGCAATGCTATCGTAAATAACTTATCAGGTGGAGATTATCAGTCGGGATGCACGTACAACGGTACTCATTCCTAGTGTTGTTTTCAATGTAAAAATGACAGATAAGCTAAATGTCCAACATTCATCTAACCCTGACATGTCCTTAGGATGGGAACACTACCAACAATGAATGTAGTTTTAGATCTAGGTTTATTAGCATGAAAACTGTTTGCAGTATGTTGTTGAATGAAAATAACAGGTTACAAAAGAGTGGATCTACAGTTCAAGTTCATATTTGTAAAAATGTATAGGTACCCACATGTGTGTAGAAAAGGTTGGGAGAGATTTCTAGGACAGAGATTTCTTGGTTTAAGACACCATTGATTCCTGGGGCGCTGGGGTGGCTCAGTGTGTTAAGCGTCAGACTCTTGATTTTGGCTCAGGTCATGATCTCAGGGTTGTTGAGATCAAGCCCCATGCCTAGCTCTGTGCTAGGCATAGAGTCTGCTTAAGATTCTCTCTCCCTCTGACCCTCTGTGTGCTCGCACGCTCTCTCTCGCTCAAAAAAAAAAATTTAAAAAAGGACACCATTAATTCCTTAAACAGAGTTCCCTGTAGCCAGCCCCAAGGGGCGTTATTTACTGATAGCCGAACGCTTCAGGACTAATTCAGAAATAAGCCCATCAGCCTGCAGTGTTCATGTTCTTCAGAATGTTCCCTGGATCAGGAAACAGATACTTTCCTGCCTCGGTTTCCCCAGGGTAGGGTGGGGGCAGGCATTTGAAGGAGACTGGCTGCTGTCAACACTGTAAGCCAAGGAGAATTCAGGCTTCCTAGAAGCAGAAGACACCAAGGTTAAACCCCTCTTTTCACTCACTTGTGGGCACCGAGAGAATCAAGGTCAACACCTGCCTTGGGACATCAGCCCCAGAGTATTTATGGAGCTCCTATTACGTGCGTGCAGTGAGCTAGGTGTCCAAAGGTAAATGAGCCACAGTCCTTGCCCTTAAGGAGTGCAGTTGGGGTGGGGAGGACAAAACAACCAGTAGGAAGAGAAGGGATGTCCCAGAGCGGGGAGAGGGTGCCCTGCTTGGGGGACTCGGGAAAGGCCTCGCTAAGGAGGTGACCCTGAGCTGGCCTTGTAGGGTGAGGACACGGTGTGGGTAGGCATCAGGCATTGGCCCGGGGAAGCAGCATGTGTGGGGCAGAGGCGCCGAAGGGTCTCAGAAAGCCTTCCCATCTCGGCTCCTCTGGGCATCTGCTTTCTACTCTCCAGCGGCCTGCTTTCTCTGCTTTCCAGCCTACAGGGTGGGGGACACAGCCACTCACTGTCCCAGCTAGGCTTCTGGTAAGGGAGACAGTGGGACCGAAGCTGGAATCTTAGTCTCCATTCCCATTTCCCGAGTCCTGACCCCACTCCTGACTTTGTGAATGGCGTCGGGGGGCAGGAGCTGGGGGCACCTGTTTGGACAAGGTTGACACATGCTGGGCAGTTCCCAGAAGGAGGGTGGGTGCAGTGTCGAGGGGACAGGGCCCACGTCCCCCCTATACCGCTAAGGGGTGGTTCCAGAGGCCGATGCCCATAGAGCTCACAGCCTTGCTAGCTTTAAGACACGAGGTTGTGACTAAAGGACATTCTTACCCCAAATGTGTTGGGAAATTGCAATTTTCCAGTTATGTGCTGCCCTACATGCACTCAGGGGGTCGAGGCACACACATCCACGCAGGCACGCACGCACAGAACGTCAGAGACCCAGAGCAAGAGGAGAAAAGTCAGCTTCTGCAGTCTGGCTGCTTCCTCCCAGGATCCCCAGCACAAACAATGCACGGTGACTCATCGCCTGTGACTCACGGCGCAGCGGGGCCTAAGGTCCTGCCAGCAAAGGGCGAACGGCTCATTATTTGTCCTTTATGTTCTCTGCGATGGAGGAGCCCCCCAGCCTGGCCTGAACCTCCATCCCAGGGGAGCCTGATGGGGAGCTCATTAATTTAGGAGCTGGAGGAACACCCTAGGGAAACCCCCCTGACCTGTGCCACGGGGCTGGTGGCGAGGGTGTCACTCCATGAAAGGATTTACAGAAGACATATTTCAACACAGCATTCCCCACTGGGCATTCGAAACAGGGTATGATTTCCCAAAACCCAATTTCCTGGCTTCCTTTCAGGAATCTGCTGGTTGTGCAAAGTGAAGTTGGTGTGTTGGGGGTGGGGTGGGGTGGGGAGGAATATCTCAGTGTGGGGTGGAGGGACAGAAATTTCCAGTGGAAAGGAAGGGCCAGAGAGGGTCCTGGACTGTTGGGGCCACATCCTACCACCATCTCAGGCACAGTAGCATTGCTGGCCCCTGCCAGCCCCCTTTTTCCTTGGCCCCGCCCTCACCTTCCTCATCACCTGGCCCGGGTTCATGGCCTGAGATTGAGGGAGAAGCTGCCCTGGCCCTTGCTGGCAGCCTGAGTCTCTTCTGCTGGGCCTGAGAGCCTGGCTCCAAGGGATCAGATTCCTTCCCTGCCATCAGTGTCTAGCTACATTCACTGCGGGCCCTGTGATGTTCAAGGGTGATGGGGACATGCCGCAGGCTGGCTATTCAGCCAGGAGCCAAGAGTCTCATGTCTGGTGCCTCAGGAAGGAGGGCTTTAAATTCTTATCCTGGGGTGGAGGTGCAGGAGAAGGCTGCCATTCAGGGGGGAAGCTTCCATTTAGAAAAGATGTTGCTGCCTCCTAGAGCAGGCGTGCACAGTTCTGGGCAGCCAGATACCCAAGTGTGAGGTCAGTAGTCACCCGTGGTTCTGGGAGAAGGTGTGGCTGGGTATTTTGATCCATCTGGGCCTGAGTCCAGCCCTGTGGGCACATGGAGCTGAGCTGTTTCACCTTCTCCCGTGGCAGAGAGATAAGGAGCTTGGCAGTTGCTTGATGAAGTGGGGGCGGCTATGGTGGCAGGGCAGCAGTGGCTAATGGTGCGTACTGAGCCTGTGGCCCTTTTAGGAGAGGGAAGATCTGCTGTTGAGCCCTTCTCTCTGAGGGTTTAAGTTACTGAAACAAATCAGGGTATACCAAATAGTCCTGGGACTGAGAGCCAGCGGCATGGAAGGGCTAAGATAAATCTCGGACATAAAAGTCATTGTAAAGATAAAAGGAGACAAAAGTAGTGGACTTGCTTGGTTGACCAAGAGGGATGAGTATGCTCTAGACTGAGGTCTATGTAACAAAGGAATTTCAGAACGAGGAGATCAAGTCAAGCCTGGCATGAACCCCATGGCCTCCAGGGACTCTGGAGAAGGTCCCCTATGAACCTTGAGGACCCGTGGCCCAGCCAGCAGATTTAAGGATCACAAGTTTTTATAATTTGAATGAAAACTATAAGGAACCACGCACTTATTCTGTATCTCAAGCTGGTCAAGTGGTTGTTCATACCATGTACCAATTGAGATGGGCTAGATTATGCTACAGTAGCAACAGCTCTAAAAATCTTAGTGGTTTAAAACAACAAATTAACAAAGTTTACAGGTCTGTAGGGGC